>BSBN01000722.1:1200000-2400000 GCA_027924645.1 Cunninghamia lanceolata | reverse complement strand
TCTTAGTGTGTATGCAAACATGCCTTCAAATCATCATGACCTTGGATTTGCTTATTTTATCAATGTATATGCATACTTTGGTGAGTCCATCATGTATCTAATGATCATGTTCTATCTCCTAACATCTGTACTAGCCTTCTAACTATTCCTAATCATAAGATGTCATGCTTAAGTTGTAACACTTGAACATGAACCACAAAACATAGATTTATTTATTTTTTTCTAAGTTGAAAATTTAAACTTTAGTTTTAAATTTAGTAAAAATCATTTCAATAAACTTTAACTAATATACCATATGCACAACCAAAATTGAATACTTTTTTTTACATTAGACATAAGTTTTGTATATATGAAAAATCAAGATTTTATCATTTCTAATACAATTATACACAATTACAATAAGCGTCATATGATCATCCATTCACAAGGTGGAAAATCACTTTCTTAGCATCAGTACCCTGTACAAGTAACAATCTTGAATCTGCACAACTAAATATAAATATTAGTTTCGTAAAGTCAATAAATATACATAATAGATATCATTGCACAAGATGATGAGACTATAGGCCCTAAGGACTAGACCTAATGTCTCAAGGGCTCATGATGGCCTTACCTACGTACACGCAACGCAGAGACTTCGTAGTTCGGGGTAACTAGTATTACAACCATAAGGTTGACTGAGATACAATAACTCATAAGGGATCTAGTTCATCACATAATATTTTCTAGAGTCAATAAACCAATTAATATACACATCCCTATTGTTATCAAGATAAAATACACCATGAGATGACTATATCATTCAAGATCTAGATAGTGCATGCAACAATTAAATTTATAAATAATCCCTACAGGGGTATAATAGAGAAGTTATAACAACAAAACTATTCCAACCATTCTCTTGGATATAGGCAATTATTCAGATTGCAATAAATGAGAAGTTTTATCATCAATAGGTGATGGTGATAGGTTGTCATTGATGTCAAAAGTGTGTTCAGTTGATGTTGCAAAGTTGCCATAGTTGTTGCAGGATCAAGAGGAGCAGGAGTTCACATCATCCTGTGTAGAGTTTACATCATCTTGTGTGTTCTTTCTGTTATCATATGGTAAGGTTTTGTGTTTATCTTGTTATCATGTTGCAGCTTGGTCAGTGTGAATGCTTGGTCATCAAGGTTGGAACAAGGATGAGTTGATTACAAAATATCAAGATAGAGCAATGAAATGATCTTTACAGATGCAGATATAGATTACAAAATTCAAGTTGATATAGATGACATGATATACAGTAGTGGAGACAGTTGTTCTTGTTTGGCATATTGGTCTTCTCAAGATGTGCTCATCTCATGACATTTGTTGCAATAAAATTGTTAGCATTGATTTGATCTTATCTAATATCATAGTCTTCAGTTGTGAGTTGATCTTCATACAAACAAATGTAGTAGCATGGATGGTTTGATATCAGTAATCGGATGGTTGATGTTCATGGTTTGTTTCATGTTGGGTTTTAGATACTTCAGGTTGATATGTTGCTTCATGGCTAAGTCAGGAAGTGGATCAGTGCTAAGTTGAGTTGAGGATCTATGTTCAATGGTGTTGATTTGTTCCTCCATATTTCTTGTAGTCATTATGTCATCATGCTCCTTGTTCATATAAGTGGTGTCCATATGTCACCTTAATGTTATTGGACATAAGTGAGTTAGGGTTCTGCAATCTCTATGATATTAATATGAAAATCCTAGTCTAAATTCTAAAATTCTATGCCTTGTAGTAACCCTTAACTAAGTCATTATTATCTATATTAGCCTGTCATAAGAAAAAGTTCTTTTTGTTATAATCTGCAAGTGACTTGTTTTGACAGGTTAACTTCACTTATGTTAACCTGTTGAAGGGGTGTTAGGTCGTTGAGGTTACCGGCCTTCTTCTTTCTATTACCGTTGTCACCGGTCATCAATTTATATGTGAGAGCGCCAAAAGGAGAGTTTAAATTTTAAAAGGGGCATTGAATATGCATAGTGGGAGCCCAATGTATTTTCAATAGAGAATGGTTTAAAATCAAAAGCATCAAATATTTTTTAAGGGAAAGCATGCTTTATGGTATACATCGAATGGGGAGAAAAAGACATAAGTTTTTTTATGGGAAAGAAAAGCATCGAATTTACTTTCGGGATTTTTTGATTAAGTTTTTTAAAAAATTAGAAATTCCTTATCTCCTATTTTATTGCCTCCCTAAATGAGGTCAAGTTTGGAGTTTCTTTTTAACAATATTTTTTTCTAATTTTAAATCTTCTCTTCACATTTAGAAGATTTATGAAGGATTTTTTTAAGGAATTTTTATGAAGAGATTATTTTGTAGTGTGAAGAATATATTTTTAGATCATGTTAATTGCAGACAAATTTGTGAAAAGTTATTTTTGTAGAGATGTGTTTTGAAAAGAAAATGAATGAATTGAAGGAAGAAGTTGAAGAAATTTTTTATGCAGAAGATGAATAGATTGAAGTTTATTAATGAAGTATTTTGAAGATTTTTTTTGGATACAGAGAATTTTTTTTGCAGGATATGAGGAGTTATTTTGCAGGTTGTTGAATATTGAAAAAGTTTTAAGGGAGAAGGAATTTCAATGATCTTGCCAATCATGTTGCAGAAAATATATATATATATATATATATATATATATGATTTTATTTTGCAGAGATTGAAGGGTTTTGTACAAAGAGGATAATGAAAATTTGGTTGAAGAAATTTGCAGATTGAAGGGTTTTGTGAATTAGAAGAATGTGAAAGGGCAGTTGTATTTTATTTGACAGAGATGGATCATACAGAAGATGAAAGGTGAAAAGACATTCAACTTGTATAAAAAATGTTTTTTCAGGTGCATTGATGTGTGTCTGGAATGATAGAGATAAAACATACAAAATGATGAAGAATTGTTGAGTGTATCCGGATGTAGGATTGATTTTGAATAGAATGGCCATTTGACAGACATATGTTTTGTATTGAATGGAAATAGAGTGTCCCTCTGAACTTGTTTATAATTTCCAGTAAAGATTCAGTTTGCCAGCACGAGGCCTTGTATTCGCCAGTGAGGCTTGTAGGTCAGTGAGACCTATTTGTTTGCCAGTGAGGTTTATCTGTGTAGGAAGTGGGTGCTTCTGTTTGGTATTGGAGTTGGTGCTCCTAGATACATTTTGTACAGCCAGTGAGGCATGTTTTTTCAGTTAAGCCAGTGAGGCAGTTTTGGGTGGTTTTTCTACCCAGAGAGGGTTTTCCACTCCAGTAATTCTTGTGTTAATGATATGCTTCTATGTTAAGATTTATCTCTATGTGGTCCTGCTCATAATTTTCATTATCAAACTTGTACATATATGTGTAATAGTTTATTGACAACTTTCTCTTTCTGAGTCTTGTAAATTAAAAGTTATAATAAGTTGCAAAAATCTACACAACACTGATTCACCCCCCCTCTCAGTGTTGTCCGGACTCCTACAATAGGAAACTATCATCATATATTCAAGTTCAAAATAAAATGATTTATAGCACTATGTTGTAAGAACATACCTAGTATCAATTCAAAATTACTATAACAACATTATTTCCTTCATAAGTATGACTTAAACAAGGTTGACTAGATTTCATCTATTTATATATTCAGTAATTCATTATATCATCCTAGACTTATTAAAAGAATGAACCCCTTATAGTCAACCCTACACCATACTGGAACAAATGCATTCAAACATAATTATTAAAGATCTAAGAACATATATGATGTTAATAAAATAAACGTAAGTTCAACTTGTAATTTATACCTACTCATTCTCATGAACATTGATATGAAACACACTTTCCATTATATTTCTCTCATCTTCATTACACTATAATTTAAAGTTTTAGCCTCATTCCTAAATTCTAATCTACAATTCTAATATCCAAAAACAAGTAAAGCATAGCTTAAGGTATCTAATGAAGAGCCTACTACATTTTCCATTCAATAAGAAAACCTCCAATTCCTAAGTCAATAGAGCAATGCACAAGTATCTCTAGAGTTCTATTTTTTCATACATGACTAGTTACACATTAAAGATTCTAAGCAAATAATTCACTCTACTTACTTAAATGAGATTCACAACTTCAATTATTGACCTACATAAAATAATTTCAAGTGTTGACAAAATGTTCTAGATGATTGTAAATAAAATCTTTCTATTATCTTCTTTCAAACTCAAAATCTACCTCTTACCATTGTTACCAATACAAGCACACAATAATAATAAACATAATATAAATAATGTATTAAAAAGAAAATGCATTTATATAAATTAAATTAGTCTCCTATCCAATCTCATATTTAATTCAATGAATAAAAATAAATTTAAGAATAAGAATAAAATGAAATAATCGAATAGAAATAGCCTTAACATGAAAAACCACCCAATAGTAAATCTGTCATAAATTTATTATTTCTTAGTGGAATTCTAAAATTCAAGATGTTTTGGAAAGGTAAGAGTAAGGGGAATAAAACCCAGAAAAAAAATTAGAAAAATTCTATAAGATGAGGGGGTAGTGTTTACTGCAATCATCCCTATCCCTCAAATCCATATTTAACCCAAACTTGATCATGAATCAAGAATGATTTGATTACTCAAAAGTATTCCCTATATTATAATGAATGATAGAAATAATGAAAGATAAAAGATCTGTTATTTTGCTTTAATTTTTACATTCAAATAAGTATGCAACTCTTGTCTTGGCAAATGAAATCTGGAAAATCATGGGAGAAGATGTTTTTGCTGCTTTATCAGATGTTGCCTTTCAAGATGATTTGGATAATGATTTTCCATAACATTTTTCCTTTGCACACCATGGGATAGAAGAACTCTCAAACTTTGAAGAGGAGGAGCCCTAGGATGACATGGTGTTTAGTGAAGCTTCAGACTTTGATGAGGAGGTGCCTTAGGATGCCAAGGCAATTGCAAATTCTCCAATGCTAGGCATTTCTCAGACATACCTCGTCAAAAAAATAGCCATCATTACACCCAATTAGGGCAGCAAGTCTAATAGACATTCGAATATATTTGTTGTGGGGTTCCTAAATATTGATTTCCAAGACATAATAGAAAAAAATCTTAGATCGAGGAGAGTGGTATGCTCTCCTCAAGTCATTTGTTAAAGCTTTTTTGTCTCCAATGGTTAGGAGTTGGTATGCTCCTAACTATTGCCGTCTCTCCAAGGAAAAGGATAAAGGAAGCCTACACATTCTTAGGTTTTAAATGTACCCGTGCCCTTGAGAAGCCAAGGTATTTTTGTAGGGGGCTTTGGTTTCTTCTGGTGATGATATGTGGTTCTATGTCAAAAAGGTCAATGGACCCTTTCCTTTTCAAAGAGTATTGTCTGTGGCTGACTCTCTTCTTTCTTATAAGCGAACAAAGTGTCCCAATGGTATTTGTTTTTCTTTGATGGTTTTGATGCTCATATATTCAGAGCTTTTGTTCTTTACCTCAAGGAGACTGTGATTTCTTTTACCATAAGATCTTAGTTTTTCTTTCCCAATGTCTGCCTGGGATCTTTTTGGATTGGCACTTTTCTTTGCCACCTTACAAGAAGAGTTCTTATTTACAATGGGTGTTTTGTTTTCTTCAGGCACCATTATGTGGTTCTATGATAGGGGAAGGGCCATGGTCTCTTTGCTGCCTGTGGCATATAAGTCTCTTCATTGATGGATCGAAGCTACATAAATTTTAAAGCTCCCTATTAAAACTTGGAAGCGATTAGAGTTGGCTTCTTCACAAAATCTATATGAGTGGTGGTACTTACTTCTAGATTAGAGTGGTCAGCCACAAAAGTTAATTATGTTGATAGAAATCAAGAAAAATCTTGATACGCTTCTGTGTTTTAGCCTGGCAAGATAAGGGATGGCTGGTAGTTTTTGGTATGTGACTTTTTTAGAGAGATTAGCTTAGTACGGGCTTCTTTTTTGAATCGGCATGGAGTGGTGGCCAATCTAATGGCCCCCTCATATCTCATCTTTCTTATGGCATGCCTGGCTGGTGACTTTTTCAAATTCGTGAAAGGCAGAGGAAATGGTGCTGATGGTTCTCCAACGGCCTTTTTGATTATGATAGGGGTTGGTAGAAATGAACGACTCCTTTAGAGTCTTAAATCTTTTCAGTACTCTCTCATCTCTCAATGGCATTTGTCAGAGGGTTTTCTCAACTTCAATCTCCTAGGGCTTGCCACTCAACGACTCTCTTTGTGTTAGATCTAAGATATGTTTTTGTTGGTTGTCACTTTGTTGTTTCTTCTGCTGAAGTGGATAGTCAGACTTGTGCCCCTTTGCCAAGCTTTGTTTGTTGCCATGTTTTATGTTGGCTGTTGGGTTTCTATTGGGGCAACGGGCCTCCTCTTTTGTAATTGAGCCCCTTTGTAATCGGCATTTTTAATTTCAATATAATCTATCTAGGTGCTCCACACCTTTTTCTTAAAAAAAAACTATGCAATATATATATATATATATATATGATCTAACAATTGTTCTTATAAACTAATCAACATAAGGGTTTTATTTGACCTATAAGTATATACTTGATTCAATCCAATTTTTGTGTGCAACTAAATATATGAAATATTATCTAATCATACCCATTCCAATAAATAAAATATGCAAATTCATCTAACACACAAGTATGTAATGAGAATAATTCATTTCCAACGAAGTAAACTACTAACAAAACCTTAGATTTTCAATTTCTTCTACAACAGTAGTAAAAATGCAATAACTTTCAAAATACTTAATGAAATCTAAAATCTTAAAATGTTCCAAAAATTTTAAATAAATATTCTCATAACCTAGAAATGATTTTACAATCCCTTTCCTGTGCAGAGATTAGTTTATAAAACATCAGCAGGATTTACAACATGGTTTTAACAAGGTTACAATAGTACTAAAATCATGACAGATTTTTTAATACTTAATGAAATTTAAAACTGTAAGATGTTTCTGAAATATGAAAACAAGATACACAAAACCCAAAAACCTTTTTATAAAACAATTCCTATGAAAAGATAAATTTCATGAGACAACAAGTTTTCTTGAAAAATTTCAGAAAAACATTAACATAAATAATGGTGAATTTTCAAGGAAATACCTCAAGAATTTAATTAATGAAGAATACCTCTAAATGCCCCTGAAGAGAGTTTCCAAGACTCCTTAATGTGAGAGCTTCCATCTTATTTAGTTGTGCGCTTCCTTTCTTCTACCTAGGATTCTATTGTCCTCCCCATGAAATTCAGAAATTTTTCACCAAACAAGTCACCATGGATGTATGCTTTCTTTGCCTCATCGAAATGGATGTAATTCCATTGAAGAATTATTTCCAACCTTAGCTATGGATGTCCTCTTGATGACCTGCAAAAATCCCAAATAAACTTGGGCTCTTCTCTTGTTTTCTCTTCTTGCTTGTGGGGTCCGTTTCTTTTCAAGCAATGTGATTCTTGGGATTTCTTTTTTTTTTCTTCATGACTTGGATGCTCGAAGACTCTTCAAGAGGAGAAGACTCTACAACTTCCAATCTCATCACCCATTTTCTTGTGAACTAAAAATGCATTAAAACAACTCTAAAACATATTTTTTTGTGAATAAACAAGTACCCTACCCATACGTGATTGACTTATGGTCTTAATTTTACCAAAAATAATGATAAAAAAACTCTTATTCCCCACAACACACAAGGATAATTAATTTAAATCAATTAACCAAACCATATCAAGACCTTATTTCTAAATTCTAATCTCTTTATAACTTATATCATAATTTCATAAACAACTCTATCATATGCATAAGAGATTGTTAGTAAAGATTAGGCCCCACACGGATGCTCCTGCAACAAATAATTATACATAAAATTATTTCTATAGTGTAATCGAATTACAAATATATTCAAACTAAACATATAATAATAATACTTACACAAATGCACGTGGAGGAAACATAATTGTAAACAAGGCACATAAAGTATTTGCATACCTGAATGAAGTAAATGATCAAAATGTAAATCTTATACTTTGTTTATCTCTCAGATTCTCCTTTACCGTTAATGTCTCTTGATATTATTATAACTAAAATCCTTTTTAGAATTCTAATTGACAATGATCTAATTAGTATAATAATTTCATGAAGATCAACTAGCCTAGTATATAAAATAAAATCTATACTCAAAATTTAACTAAATAATAAAACATCGATATATCTACCATTAAAGTTATTAGATAGGATTTAGGCACCCTTACATAAGGACCATAGTACCTTCTTAGTTAGGGATATTATCAACGTTCCCATGGATCCTCATGATCCTAAAGGTAATTTAAATTGGAGGATGTCTCTCATCAAAAGAGTGGTCTTCACATTCCCAACTCTTACATGAATTCCAAACATCTTTGCTTAGACATACAAAGATATGCCCAGCATAGACTTCGAGGTTGTGGTCCATAAGATAATGCTATATCCTGATGCACAACCTATAAAATAAAAAATTGAAAAATGCATCCCAAGGCGGCCCTCATGGTCAAGGATAAGCTTAAAAAGTTCTTAAAATCTAGTTTTACCCACCCTATTGACTATCTACCTTGGATCTCCAACGTTGTAGATACCACTAAACTTGATGGCCACATTTGTATTTGTATTACTTTCATGATCTCAACAAAGTTTATCTTAAAGATAATTTTTTTCTTCCCACATACATGTGGTTGTTGAATCAACTATAGGACATGCACTTCTTTCCTTTACGAATGGCTTCTTGGGTTATAACTGAATTCTTATTAACCCCTTGATCAATACAAAATGACCTTTACAATGCCATGGGGAAAATTTGTTATGTGGTTATTCCCTTTGGTTTAAAGAATGTTGGTGCAACTTAGCAATAGGCCACAACCCTCATCTTTCATGACTTTATCTATAACATCCTTGAAGATTATGTTGATGACATTTTGGCTAAGTTTGTTCTTCACCAATAACATGTATCTAATCTTCATCTCATTTCCAAACGTCTTCATCTATACAACATGCACATTAGAATCCTTAGAGGTGTGTCTTTAGTGTGGATAGTCACAAACTTCTTGGATTTATTATATCTCATCATGGCATTGAGGTTGACGACAAAAATATAGATGCTATTGTCAACATACCAGCACCTTGAAACATTTCTCAACTTAATAGCCTTCAAGAGAATATTCAAGCCATTCGTTGAAACCCTGGAAACATTGTATCAAGTGATTTTATAGATTTATTTTAAAATTTCCATAGTTACATATAGACATGGACCTTCCTAAATTAGTTTTGGAAAAATTATCTATGAAGAGCTTGTAAAATCATCATAAATAATTTTATTCATCTCATCACTTAACGATTTTATATGTAGGATAGAGCTAATGAGCATACTTTGTTTCTATGCATTATTTTTTCCAAATATGATCAATAGGAATGTTTAATGGAGTCATTTTGGGGGAGTTTGTTCTAATTTTCTCTATAGCAACTCATAATTTTATAAAGGAGTAACGGTGTAGTTATAGTTAAAAGGAGTAAAGTTGTAGTTATAGTTGATTATTCGTACCTCAAGCAAAAGTCCTCCAAATTTGTTTTCTTCCTAGCCAGAATTTTTTATTTTATTTTTAGAGAATGGCTTGAGATTTGTGCATATATTGGGTTGTTAAACATCCAATCTTGATAATGAGGATGCCATCTTAAGTTGCAAGGAGAGAAGGCTGCTTATAAAATAAGCAGTAGAACACATGTACAAATTTGTAGAACATGTAGCTTATTGTTGGCAAGAGGCACTGCTATCCATGTCAGGTGTTGTCATTGATGGCAACTAAATCTATCTTACACATCTGAATTATATCATTTGATCATACCAGAAGTCAGATTGCAGATTTGTCTAAGTCCAGATAGACAGGAATAGAGCATATGACAGGGTTCAACATTTTGGTCCACATTTCTCCACAGGTAATCATATTGTGTTGTGGATCTGGGGGAATGTTAAGGGATGTTAGGACTAGATAAATCCAAAGTTTTAGCCTCTAGTGATCAAGGGATTGAAAGTTACAAGCATCTGAGTATTAGGTTTTGGTTAGACAGTTCAGTGCTGTGAAGAACAGGTTGACTTGGTGTTTGATCCTTGTGCAGATTAAGAGAAGTGGTTGGTTGAGTTATTTATGAGATCTAGTGGTATTGGCCAACATGTGTGGTGACTTGAATACATAGGTTTTGGTCCACATTGATACTTGTGCATGGATTCAGCCGATATAATAGTGATCTTGAAATAGTTTCTAAGTTTTCTTGGGGCCGACTACAGTTGATGAAATTTCATATTGAGGAGATATATAATCGATGGGTTCAAGCATTTTGATGTATGAATGTCTGAATATGATGTGAGAGGTACAAAGTGTAGTAGTATCAAGTGTAAAGCAAAGAGATCTGAGCCTTGAATCATGGCAGAACAGTGAAACAGGGCAGTAAGAGATGAAGTGTGTGAAGTCAGTATATTGAGCCTAACTAGAACTATAATCTTGCATAGTTAGATGCTATTCTTTAGTTCAAGTACTTCATTAAACTCTTTGTATTTGATTTTGTAGGCAGTGAGCCTCCTTTGAGAAGTGAGCTCTGGGCAGTGTGTTCAAAGGCATGTTCCCATTTTGTAATACTTTTAACAGAGTATAAAATCTTGTGGGTTAACCCCCACTGTGGTTTTTCCCTTAATCGGGTTTCCACATAAAAATCTTGGTGTTCATGTGTAATGATCTTATTGTTGTTGTTCTTAAGTTCATGCTGCTTTCCTTTTGATGTATGTGGTAAATTAATAAAGGAATATAATAATAAGTTTTGCAGAACACTGATTCACCACCTCCCCCTCTTAGTGTTCCTTAATTTCAACACTTATTTACATGCCTTAAAAATGTTGGTAGTGCTCTTAGATTTTTAATTAAAGGGGATGAAATGATGTTGGATTCTTCCATACACACAATATTCATATTCACATTCACAACCATTGAGACCAATTCTGACTCGTTGCTTAAAAAATCATCTCCACAGAGCATTAGAACCAATGTATCGAGCTTTTAGAAATAATAGGAAAAAAACTGACATAACAAAATTTCTATAGTAATAATCTTTGGTCTATATAATTGTAATCTGCTTCTCTCCCATTGTTGCCATAGAAATAATCAGTCCTCTCTGCCTTCTTACAATAATCATTTAATGTTTTTTAAGAGCAACAACTGGGAACCAGTTGTCATTGCTTACCATCTATAAAAACAGAAAACCCCTAAAATCACTAGGCACTTCTATAAACCAAAAACCCTCAACTTCCAAAACCCTTAGAAGTTAACAGGCAAAAAGAGGGGTTAGATAAATGTGCTTGTATAAAGTCTAGCTATAAATTTAGATTATTGGAAGAAAAGGCCATTTGACTAAGTTTTAGTAATTTTAAAGCTATATGTTATGAAAACTCTCTTAATTGAGTTGGACTTGGAATCTATAATGATTATTACCTTTGGAATATGGTGTTTTATTTCAAAGGTTGACCTATGTTTTAGAAGTTTATTTGCATCATCACAACCTGTCATTTAGGAAGCTTATCATGCCTAGAATATTAGTCTCTGGCATGTATTTAGGAATTTAGGAATTTAGTCAATTTTTGATGGAATGTATTTTGTCATATCTGTGGATTTAACAAATAGAATTCTATAAACCCTAATTTCTTTTTGAGGTGGCAAGCTTTAAAAATTTGATTATTAAAAAATAAATAATCATATTTTATAAAATAAACTATTTTGGCAATAAAAGATAAATAAAATAGAATCCTCATACACAACATTTCTTCCTCTACACTAGTTTCAAATCTACATATTTCTCCTCATAGATGTTTTTCCCAAAGAGTTCGATGTGGCAAGATCTTGAAACATATAAGCATTATCAGTCTAACAACCTTATAATGCTGCACCATTGTCTAGTAAACATGAGTTGGCATATATGTTGTGGCTCACAGTTCCCCTTCAAAATATAAAGTAAAATAGGTTGGTTTGAGATCATGGTGCTATATGGCATCATTATGCAAATTTTTGGGGTGAAAGAACTGATAAGTTCTAAACATTATGCTACTGGTTCCTTTCATTCTAGGCTTGTAGCAGGACCCACCAAACAATGAAGACCTTTAGAACTATCCAATTAAAAGACTAATCTAGCAGATGGTGCATCATAGAGAAGTTGTTAGATTTACTTTCTCAAAATGTCACGCCATTGGTCCAGTGGTGCTGAGTTGGAAATAGTGGGCCATTATCATTTTAAAGATATTATGGCAAGATCATAGATAACCTACAACATTGATCATTTTCTAAGATCAATGGCTCGTGCAATGTATAAGCATTTCCAGTTTGACAAGGTTATAATGTTGTGCCATTGGATAAAAGAGATGAGTCAACTTCTCGGCATGCCTGATTATAGAGATTAATTGATATTATCTCTAGTGCCACTTGGTGGCTTTACACTCCTCAAAACAATTGTCAGGTTGACACAATTCCTTGTTGTGCTATTGGTTGAGGGGAAGAAAAGTGCAATTCAATTGGTGTTGCTCAGAACTATTAGATCTAGGATAATATCTATCATCTGATCTTCCTAAGATCTTCTTCATTGCTTGTTCTATAGATAGTTACCAAAAAAAGATAACTTACTGCTTGACTTCCAAATTTAATGCATCTAATCAACGTAACTCCAATTTTGAAAGAATGCACGTATTCTTTAATAACATAATAAAATAAAAAAGTTCTTATTAGAAGTGGGGGGAAATTATTTTGGCAATAAATGTAGGCCTTTTTTTAGCACTTCTACGAACTAATTGAATGATTGAATAATTGTGCCCTTGGCTATTTTATGTAATCTATTCTTTGTTCAACTATGAATAGAAAAACATCATTCTGTGCCAACAATTTGTCTTTCTAGAATCTTCTCTCAATCTTACTTTAATATTTAGCCTTGACTTGTTTATTGAAGGATTGATGACTAATTATTGGTCAATAATTGTGCATCTGAGTGCCCTTTATTTTAATATTCTATTATCGTAATTTAGACAGTAGTTAAATCCTGTGTTGAAAAATTTATGAAGATCTAGCTTCAAAATCTTGGAAGTTACCTCACAGGTCATGTCCCACACCTGTGAGATTTTGTAATGCCCAAACCTTAGGGTTGGACATTACTAGTTGAAAACACAACAAACTTTTTTTTTGTACACACAACATCTAGAGAGCTATCTTGTACACAAACATGCACAAGTGTTGTTGACACCTCAATATCATCAGCACCAACTCCATTGCATATGTGGGGAAAAAAATGCAAGTGGCACACAGATCGAGGGAGACCATTACATTCTATCACAAGGCAAGAGTAATAATTTTTCAAATCAACACAACCTCTAAAGCAGAAGCACAAATAAATGTATACCCTAAAGGAGAGATGTTGTATCTCCACCCATCAACCATATGCATCATAATGGGACAAAAGATAGTAAACTAATGAAAGGCTAAATCAGAGAGCAAGGCACCAAATGACTCTTCTTTTAGTTCATTATATTAGGGTCCAGATATGTGTTAGGTCAATTAGGAGACATTTGAATAGCACAATTCTATTCTCAACCATTATCTTAAGAGATGGATGACCTACCTATCATCTATAGGATCAACTTCTATTGCAATCATTCATTGACATATACTAACAATGGTACATGGTATTTCCTTCTAACAAGGTAAGATATTCCCACCTTGAGCACTCTTATCATTAGTGAACTTAAACTCAATATTATACAATCTACGATTACTGCAACTAAATGCATAAGTAGGACAACACTAAGGATGGTAAAAACACATCTCTCATTCAAACCCAATGTAAAATAAATCACACTCATAGTTTTATTAATGAGGTATACTCATGCATTCATTGCATATGAATGACATTATAAAAGTGAAGGAATGACAATCTAACCATGCAGGTTCTATGTCCTATTAATCATTGAAACCAAACATAAGAACAATATGTTTAAGAAATTCTCATAAGGGAATAAACTGTCCAATAGAAATTCATATCAAACACCATGATAATTTCTCCAAAAACTTCCAAACACTCAAAACAGCATTAGAGAATCCTAAGAACTTTCTAGCAATGAAAATAAGTTAGACTTATCATGCAAAAAGAGGCAACAATCACACAATTACAGCCTGGGATAAAATAGCCATACCTTGCTTAAAAAATAATATTATTCTAACTTATAATATGAAAAAGAAAGAAGAATAAATTTCCTACAAAACCCACCAAGGGTTTAACCAAATTCATAACAGAGAAGGAACAACAAAGGGTTGAGGGACTACATGACAGACTTTACAAAACTGCAGTAAAACAGTCCCCTAGTTTTAGTCATAGGGAATGATAAAAAAAATATGGAAAGATAATATTTTAAGGAAATAACTAATCCTTAGTTAAGAACAATATATCCAAAAATTGAGGCAACCCAGATGACCGTTTAAGAGTTATGGTAAAAACATTGTTGTCCCCTTACTCAAAACAATGAATTGCTAATAGAGAGAAAGAGTGGCAAAGTGAACAACACTTGTACAATTCACTCCAACCTCACCATAAACAATGTAAATAGAAATTATAGTCCTAACACCATTTTTTAACACCAATCAGAAGTTTATGAAACTTAAAAGCATTCAAAAGCTAAAAGGGACAAATTCCCATACCTTGGTAAGTCCATGCAAGTTAAAAAGGCTGTAGCATAAATTGAACCACTACATTTACATCCATAGGGCAGGGTGAATATGATATGAACTATTCAAATAAAATAATTACCAGAAATGCAACCAACCAACTAAATCACCTAAAACACTTCTTTTCTTCTTTTGGCCAAAATCACTATTCACACATGACAATGGCTTCCTATCATGTAACAAAGGAGAACATAATTAAGAGCATAACTCCATCCACTTAAAATCTGTGAAAGAAATCTTAATGCCAATTAATTTAAGCATCTACGACGTCTCAATACCAACATACAACTTTATTTTCTTCAATTCATGAAAATGAAGCAAAATGAAGGCCTAAACACATAAATGCATTACACTACTTTGGATGGTAACACCAACACAAAGCTCGTCATATAATCAATTGAATAACACTTATTTATAGATTACAATTAAGAATCATATCCAAGTACATATATGGAATGAGAATATCAACATATTAAATCAATATATAATCATAATAAATGATCATGGATCACAAAGATCACCATGTACAACTTTTTATTTTGCTACAACAATAAGAAGATACAACAAACCAAAAACCCATAAGAGTTGTATTCAAACTCCATGATGCACCTCTAAGGCTCCATATTTATCACCAACTTTTATACCAAGACCAAGGATTACTTAAACCATCCAAGACCGAAGAGGGGACAAGTTAGCTACCACCCAATCATAATACCATCATCGAGTGCATATGGGAGCACCACGCTACTCTAGGCATCCCCCTAGCATGGAGAAGAGCCATGAATTCACATACCAAAGATTATACACCAACAACCTACACATATATTTGAATCCAAGGTTCTAGAATCCATCTCTAGGTTTACACAAGTCTCACATGCAAATTCCAACTTAGATTGAACAGTTTAGCCATTCTTGGCTACACATAGGAATTACTTACAATGCCTATAATGCATACATTTCATACAAGAATGGCCACATTTATATCACAAGCTCACAAAGGTGTAGGAAGGGTTTAAACAACATTATAACTTCAATAACAAGCCTACACAAGACCACAACTATTTCACAAGAAGGCATGGACTACAATTCAACAAGATCCTCTTATAAGGATATAATTTTAGAACACACAAAGATTTCATAAATATACCCACAAATCAATAACAAAGTCATAAAATTTACATACTCTAGATACAAAAATCAACAGGTTTAATCCCACATAACTTGCAAGTATTACAAGAATCAAGGTATAAGAAAATGCAACAACAAAACCCCCAATACAAAATAAGGCAATTTTTTTTACAACACTCCAATCCACTTCCAAATAAGAAATAATGAGAGCTTTCAAAGAAACAACAAATTGAGAAAGAGATGACCAATGATTCAATTATTAACAAGAGTTTCAACCCACTCCCCCTTTTGACAAAAATTAGCTTAATTAGACTCACTCAAATAAGCAATAATTAAATGGGTTTCAAGTTTGTTTGGACAATTCTAAAGGGAAGAAGTCTGCATACACAGGGCTGCAACATAAAATTTTCAAAACAATAATATGGACTAACTCAATATCATCTAGATAAGAGGTTGCATAAAACTATACGAAGGCATACCCAGAGATAATCACTTAATAAAATTCATACTCCATTAATGGAGTCTACACATGTAATTTCATTTTCCCATAAAGAAAATCAACAATAAAAAACAATGGACATGAAGAATACCTTTTATGTGATTTCAATGGGAAAATGAAGATAAAGCCCAACACAACCAATGTGGAAGGAATGGAGTTCAGAAATAATAGCACCTAAGGAGATCATTTGCAGCCAAAAACGTCCCATATATGCAGCCATAGAAGTCCCAAGAAGAATAAAAAAGAAAGGGTTCAATAGTATATTATAAACCCTAAAAAATTCCCTCATTTTTGCACCTTCAGCATGCTTAAAAACCTCTAAAAAAATGCCCCTCTCAACTATGACGGCCCGCCTTTTTCTTTAGCAACCATTTTTTTCCTTTTTCTTTTCTTTTTGCCCTAACCCTTAACTACTCTTTTTTTTCTTTTCTTTATTTATTAAAACTAAAATGAAAAAGATAAAAAGAAAATAATATAAACTTTATATTAATTCTTTTTAACAACAATTGAAATAACACTAACCATTTCAAAAATCCTGAAGAACAAGAGCGAGGCAATTTTTATTCTATTTCAGAAGTTAGAAAAGACTATTATAAAATAAAAATATAAATATAAATAAAATAGAAATCTCCAAAGGTTTATTAAATCAACCCCCCAAAAAAACTAAACTTTAACACAATGCCAAGGATTTAAAATTGTAATCCAAAAGGACCGTAAAATTCAACTTTATGGGTTTACAACTACCACAATTTCACATTAGGTAGAAATCAACCAGATGGTTAAAATAATTAAATAAATAAATTTCATGGAAAAAAATGATAAGAATAATTAATTGCTGAAATATCAAGCTAAATAAATAATCCCAAAAAGAAGATAGAATGTATCAAACGACCCTAAACTTTGACACATCTAGATGTGTGATAGCACAAGCAAGAACATTAAAAGAAACATAATGCGACAACACACTAAGTACTTACAAATGCCACTAGGTCTTCCATACCCATGGTGACGAGGCGAATGGGTCAACACATAAGAATGGTCTCATTGCTTCTTTAGATGAAGGGAGACAGTTACTAGACAAATCCATGAACTACTTCTCCACATGCCCCCCATCGACTATTGTACTTTTAAGACCTACACACTTAATTGCACACATCAAATCTAATAACAAAATCATAGCCGAAGCATTAGGTGGTGTTAAACCACCATCCATGTTCTATGAAACCTCATTACGACATTTTAAATATTATCAATCTTAATTAATCATCTAATTAGAACATGAGTGGTTTCCAATCATTTTCATAACATTTAACCTGGTAATACATTAGCCTAAATATTGACTTAACAAGTCATAGCATCTATTCAAAAATGAAAATATTATTTTATGAGTCACATTCAAACAAAGTTAGCATAAATATGATAACAAACATAATTAAGGATAAATCAATCTGGATACTGGCATAGGCTAACCATCTAATTTTTAGGTCCAAAACATATAATATATCAAACAAACAATAATCATGGTAAGATAAGAGATAAACATAGGTGGCCCTTACATTCTCCTCCCCAAAGATTAGACTTACTCCTGGAAGTCTACAATGGTTGTAATGAAGGCACAACTCTAACTTTTTTCATTACTTGAGGCTAGCCACCACATAAAGCGCACAATCATGAGAGAATAATTATGAAGAATACTCACACATGACACGTTCTATCAATGCAATATATGACATAAGAAACAATGGAAACAATTTACTATTCTTTCATAAATTAAACCTTTTAGTAACTAAACGCTAATAACCAAAGTATTACTTTTTAACAACATCAACTCTTTCCTTAATCACAAGAAACGGTATTTTTTTTCCAATACGGGTTAGTAATCAAAACAATCTCATTCAGTTTCATACACAAATTAGAATTCACTATTCTTCCTTGTATACACTCCATGAAAATAATTTAGTTCACATGATAATGAATATGATGCATAAATTATACTTTTCAATTAGTTCTTATGATATTGTACTTAATGCATACACTTCTACAATACATGATTCAATCATTTACATCATAGGTTTTGACAATATAGGCTCAAATAATGTTCCATGAATACTCCAAGGTAACAACATAGTATCCAAGAACTAAAGATCCAAATGGAATTATGGTCTTAGGGCCCTCCAAGGACCCCTCCATACATTTCCAAAGCATCCATTTCTCTTGTTTGTTTAAGGGGATTAGCCTCCAAGATAAAGATGAGAGAGATCACATAATAGTATAGGAGAGAATGGATATGATTGGTAATACTCACAAGCCCATTTGCAACCTCCATCCTCACACAAGATTCCCCTCTCTCTACTCCCTTATAACAATCCTACCATGATCCAACTCAGATATGGTAGTGATGTCACAATACAACATAAGGCCAATAGGATAAACAACAATAAGAATAGCATAGCCATGACAATTTCAAGAATTCCAAATGAAAGAAATCTCAATTTCAACAATAAGGCAAAATGAGCTCAATTTCAACAATAAATTATATGCACTCATAAGAGTGAAATGAAAATAATTTTAAAAAGTTTATGGCTAAGTTGTTCACAACCAATGATAAAAAAAAGTTAATTGTTGGCCCTCATAAGAAAATATAAAACACAAAAGTAACTAAATGTAAGATTCACAATCTTGAAATTGCACATTTACATGCACTATGTGACTATATCTAGCCACTAACAAGGGACGAGGGGAATTTTTGTCAAAAAAAGTAGAGCATCCTTCACAAGGATCTCAAATAAATAAATAATGTGCACCTTCATGTCCTCTAGTCACACTGGTAGTGACATGACATCATGTCCTATAGCCGCATAACTCATATGCTCTAATAGCGACACAACATCATCTCCTACACTCATGTCAGAACACAAGTGAGAGATGGAATAATGCCCTATAACACATGTTGGAACATATTGTTGCCTCGACATGGAATTAGAGTATCATTCACAAAGTTCTCACCAAATATCCAACAAAAAGTTAGTAATTCATGCCTAGAATAGTAACCATAACCAAGATCTTATATTAGGATGTAATAATACCATAGGAATAGCAATGCAAGATAGACTAGCACTATGAACCAATTTAGTGGTTCCATCTCTAAGGAGGAGTAGGTCAGTACTCTACAAAGGAAAGGTATGGTCACTAAGGACTCTCCCTGGCCAATATAGTAACATAGTACCATATCTTCCTAAGTTTTCCACTACTCTACACAACTCCACACACGTTGAGGTCATCAGCCTAAAGATTGGCTCTCAACAAGGTACACATCCAAGCAAGCACACAAGTATAACTCCACCATACTTGTAACAACAAACTCAATCCAAGGCTAGATAATCAATATCAAAAGCTCAAGGATGCACAAAGCAAGTACCAGGTGTTCACAACACATTAGCAATAGACTATCAAAGGGGTATTCACATTCACAAGGACATAAAAGTTAAGCACAGGTGTTCACCACATAATGCACATCCAAAATACATCTCCTTTCAAATATGCCAAAGTTTACTATAAACAAAATTCATATTGGGATACATGTGTTCACACAAAATATAATAACACCATTTATTTCCCCTTCATAATCTAATGATTACATAAAAATTACTCCTAAGACAAGTTCAGTCATATTTACATAAAAATTATCTTCATAAACATACATTCAATTAAAACATTTCTAACAACTCACAATACATTAAAAAAAACTCATATGAGCATAGCAAGATCATTTTGATAACACAATCACATGATGCATATATTCACCTACTCATGAAGTAACCATTCTCATAGCCATTTAAATTTTCCACTATAATCCATATAAGGTTTATTTATAATTAATCTTAAACCACCAATTATGAACGATAATCAAGTAAAACAAAACTAAAAATAAAAAATCATAAGATTTACTTCAGCGTTTCTAGGCATGTATAAAATTAACATACATGCTACTTAAAATCAACAAGTTCTTTTAAAATATTCAACATACCTCTATCCTTAAATTGTGAGTAAGTTGAAGGAAGCATCTTTGACTTGCATGATTGTAACTTTTTTCATCACAAGCACACCTCTTGGCTAGATATAATATTGAGTACTCAATGTTCTAGGTATAAGAGCACTTGCATACAGGGATTTCTACTATCCAACTTCTTTGTTAGTAGATATAATAAATGTTACATAGATTTATGTAGTGTATATGTAACATCCCTTCTCATAATACTTGAATAAACTCAAGAATTTGTTGCAAGTATGGGTCTAACTGTTGTTGTCATTGATGTCAACATACTCATGTTGCATTAATGAGAAGGATTGGATAAGCTGTGTGCTGAGGATATTGAGAAAATTAGTCTCAATCAGGAACAGTGAAGAACAGTGATGACAATAAGGTAAAAGTCCAAGATAGGTTGAGGATCAGAGAATGTGGTTTAAAGGGTTTGTAGATATAAAGTCTTGAGATGCTGCAGTCAAGTTTTCAGAGGTCCGCATGAAGATCTGAAGAAGTTATAGCCGGTCAAGTAGAACCGGTTCTGACAGGTATTCAGAGGTGACAGAGTGATATAGATAGGTCCGGTGAGGTCCGGAAATGCATTATCCCATTCTGCGGATTTGAGGGAGTGTTGAGGAAGTCCTTGTGAAGTATCAACTCGATTGGTTCATGGTTTGAAGGTTTGGAAGCGCCTATTCCTCTGTGACAGTAATGACATACTGTGTTCTTGAAGTTTCAGATGAAGGAGAGAAGAATTCCAGAAAGCAGATGAAGTGCGGATGTTCTTGGTGATTCAGGAAAGGTTGTGGTAATCTTTGGATCATATCCAGTTCATGTTGGTGGTCCGCATTAAAGTTAGAGTTCACATTTGAAGAATAACCACCGGATGTTGGTGTTCTTCCTAAGACTGGCCGACCGGATGTATTACACGTCTTGTGGATGTTCTTATAGGTGTTTGCCGACTTAGATGATTGTTCCTAAGTCAATGCCTTGTATAAATAAGAGATTGTGAAGTCATTCTAAAGTGTGTCTTGTGGAGATGAGAGTGTGGTAGCGAAGAAGAGAGCGAAAGGCAGAGCAGAAGTTTTTGGGCCTAAATGGAACTGATCCAAGCATGGTAAAGATGCTATTCTCCAGTTCAAGTTTGTAATACTTGTTACTTTGTAGACAATGTGTCTCTTGTAGGCAGTGAGCCTCTTGTGAGCATTGTGCTCGGGCAGTGAGCCTTAATTGGCATGTGCCATTTTGTTCTTTCTATTCTTCTAATAGAGAATACAATCTTGGGTTAATCACCCCGTGGTTTTTTCCTTAATTGGGTTTTCCATGTCAAAATCTTGGTGTCTTACGTGTTGATGAGTTTCTGCTTGTTGTTTAATTGCATTATGTTTCATGATTGATATACTGCTAATCACTAAGAAGACTTAAGTGTGAAATTGGAGAAAGTTTTGGACAACTGATTCACCCCCCCTCTCAGTTGTGTGCCCTAAGTCTAAAAAAATTTACAAGAAAGTAAATAGACTTGGTAATCATGAGAGATTTTTTTTTAAAATAACATTTGCATAATCACAAGAAATAAAGTATAGCTCTCTATATAATTTCAACCTTGAAATCATAACATACTCAAAGTTAGAATCATATTGAATTCCTCTCAATTTACATTTACATTACATAAAAATGCACTTGGCAAAAGAATAGTTTTACCTCATAAGTTTGACTATCATAAGCCATAACACGGAGTACACTACATCTAGAATGTTGATATATGTCTTCACAAGCTTTGGTGAGTCTTCTTCTTTAGAGGGAGAGCATCATCCGAGTGCTTTACCTCCAACCACAGACCAACGGTCCCCCACACACCTTCCTTTCTGGAAGTGGCCCTACCCTTCACGAAGGGTATAGATATAAGGAATCAATAAGTGCTTGCCATCTGAGTCCTAGTGTTGTGTCCTACATAACTTCAATTGACCATACAACTCTAGAGCCCTTCTAGCTAAGTATGATCATACTGATTGGTAATGCCATCTAGACACACACTTCTGACTCGACTTAAAGACTGTCTCACCCTACAGTTGAATTTCATCATTTAATAACTCTAGACACAATCTTGTCTGTACTATAAACTCATTCTAGTCAATCTGATTTAGAAAAAATCCTTGATCTAGGATATACATGTAATATAAAGATTTAGGTATTTCTAACCTTTTTAAGAGTCCCTCATTGCATACTTGTAATTTCTAGGGTTTATGACTTTCTATCATTTTACTCTCTAATTCAAATATCAAACATCTTTGATGCATTAAAACAAGTTTCGACATTATCATAGGATCACTTAAATTTGATAAAGTACTACAAGGACTTTTTCTGTCTTGTTCTATAGTTTTCTTGACCTTTCATTGTTGACCAAAATGGTTTTCTTGACTATTCATTGTCGACCCATATATATAAATATAAATAGTGTCACGTCCGACATGAAAGTTGTAGGTTTCTCAAATCCTTCTGGTCTTAATACTAGGGTTTAACTTCTCTAACCCAATATGTGGAAATATTAAACATCCTTGTTTTCCATAGATAATAACGTAAATATATAACATGGAATCAATTACCACCAATCTCTTCTAGACCACTTGGACTTGTTTGAATCCTCTTTCACAAAACATGATTAATTCTAGTATATGAGGTGCATCTTCATTCGTATAATTTCTTGATAAATACTATCATTTTTCACAAATAGTCTTTTGATTAGGTTCGATCTTTCAACCCTAATAGGTTTGAATCATAGAAGCTAACAAAATACTATTGGCCTCTTGGTCCACTTAAGTCTACCAACTTTCAACACTAGTTAGGTTATGAATTCATATATAACATCTTTGGTATATATGCCACATAAACTTTTAACAACAATCATAAGTACAACAATCATGATTACTATGTAAGTTGGTAATACTATTCTCTTTAGTTTAAAAGATGTAGATTTATTTTAGTTAACTCTAAATAACAGAGTAACTCAACACAAATTCTTATGTTTCATTCTAGAGTAGACTATCATAAGGTGGTTAGCTCATATGGAGGTGAGTGGTATTATGTCAATATCCTCATCCTATCTTCATTCTGAGATAAGGGATCAGCTATCACTTTACTCTTTAATAGATCACGATAACGTTTAATTATATAAACTTGGAAAAGAGAACCCAAATTTGTCTTAACTCTCACAAGTTTACCTCTAGGTTAACACTAGAGGGTTAACACTAGAGTCTTCAATAAGTTTAAGCTTAGCTCTTATATACATTGAAACTAATACTTATACTATACTAAGAAATGTGAAGCAATCACTTGTTTAAACTTTTATTTCTACCCTCGACTCATATACTGCCAGCAAGGTTTCAAAAGGTCTTGATCTAATTAATGAAGGTTATTACTATATGCCTCAGCTTCAACACGACTTCTCAATAGAGATAAAATCTATTATACTGATTTACCAGTATCATAGCTCTTTGGCCTTTAGATTTTTTATAGATGGATTACTACCAAAGTCTTACTTTTTGAAGATAAAAAAAATAATAAACTTAACTTTCTTGGCCTTTCGACCTTCTCTAGGTTTAGACTAGTATAATCTTTCGACCACCTTAGATTATACTACTGAATAGCCTTAAACCTACAAAGATAATCTATGTTTTTAACTTTAAACCAACTGAGATATTCTTGGTTCAACTACCCTAAAAACTCACAAGAATAAACTAAAATTATCTACCAAAGATACACAGTTGTACTATAAGTTTTTCAGCCACAAAAACATAAATATAAGTAGTATTTCTATTGACCATATAAAAAAAACATGGAGGCACTCTTTACTAACAACCATGGAAACATAGAAATATTTGAAGTTGGCCAAATAAATACAGAAAGACGCTCTTCACTATTAGCCAAATATTTACACAAAAGTTTATCTATATGTGTCAGCCTTAGATATAATGCAACAAAACCAGTCTTTTCAATGTTATTGACATCCTCCTTGCCGTTGCACATGTTGGTGTAATTAAATATTTAATTACATTTTAATAAGTTTACTTAGGGCTTATTTTTAGTCTTAGGTTATTCTTAAGTCATATTAGGGTTTTTCTCTAACTTGCAAATATAAAACTAATATACTAGATAAAAAGCAAAGAGGAATAATTTGCACAATATTGGATGAATTAATGAAATGGATTAATGAATTACATGTGATAACTTTCTTTTATATATGCAAGTTAAATAAAACCCTAATATGACTTAATATTAGCCTAAGACTAAAAATAAGCCCTAAGTAAACTTATTAAAGTGTAATTAAACATTTAATTACACCAACACCCCCCATAAGTGCAACTTAGGGAGAAAGGAAAAGCATGCAACTAATGCAAGATGGGTCCCAGCTACAAGGCCATGTTAGGTACCCATGAACAACAAGAATCTCTCATAAGGTGGAGAAAAAGAGAAAAACCCTATGGGAAAAAACCCCTCTCCAAAAGAGAGCAAAAATAAGTACATGAACATGTGATGGAAGAAGGACTAATACTAAGACCCCCTAAGAACTGAATCCATCACAAAAGTACAATCATGAATGCCCCCCATAAGAGAGGAAGAAGAGAGAAGGTCTGATGACCCCCCAGAAGTGAGAAGGATGAAACCCTAGTGGATCTGTTTCTTTCGAAAGGGAGAAATGTTGTTTGTAGGCAGTGGATTGGATTTTGTCTTCAAGATCTCTTCATTGGTTTTGGAGCTTCTTCTTGGAGGGGATTCATATTCTCTTTTCGCTCTCTCTTATGGGGGAGCATTCATGATTGTACTTTTGTGATGGATTTAGTTCTTGGGGGGTCTTAGTGTTAGTCCTTCTTCCATCGCATGTTCATGTACTTGTATTTTCTCTCTTTTTGGAGAGGAGTTTTCTCCCACCGAGTTTTTCTCCTTTCTCGCCACTTTATGAGAGATTCTTGTTGTTCATGGGTACCTAAAATGGCCTTGCAGCTGGGACTCATTCTTGCATTAGTTGCATGCTTTTCATTTCTCCCTAAGTTGCACTTATGGGGGGTGTTGGTGTAATTAAATATTTAATTACACTTTAATAAGTTTACTTAGGGCTTATTTTTAGTCTTAGGTTATTCTTAAGTCATATTAGGGTTTTTATCTAACTTGCAAATATAAAAGTAAGTTCTCACATGTAATCCATTAATCCATTTCATTAATTCATCCTTATTGTGCAAATTATTTATCTTTGCTTTTTTCTCTCGTGGAAGGTAAATCTTAGGTTTTGTAGATGATCTTTGTGGCTTGAGTTAATTATCAACTCCAATAGCACAAAATGTTCCAAAATGATTCTTATGTAAGCCGTGGTCACATAATTTGCATATTAGAATTTTTGAATGCTTTAGAAGTATCAAGATTGCAATGCGTGGAACATAGATAAGGCATGAAAGTCTTAATAGAATATCTTCTAACTATGGCCTCTATAATATATATAACAACTATGCTTTAAGTTTTGATAAAAAGACTTAGAATATCAAGAACAAGTATATACAGTATTAACATATACATAAAACAAATATTGATTTAAATGCATACAAATAAACATCTTTAGATATGCACATACCTCTATGCCATGCAAGATTCAAGGTTGATATTAATAAATGCCTTGAAAACTAAAACCCTCATCAATACTTCTCTCATCTCGCCCTCAAAATCTTAACATTAAAATCAAGATATTCCTCTCCGACCAAAAGCTTTAGGCAAGGTTCTTTAGTCTCTCTTTCTATGTATTCCTAGAGAATCTCTGCAGAGAGAGAACATAGCATTCCCCATAACCGCATTCATTAACCTTTTTAATTCTTCTCTCTCTTTGTTGCTTTACTTATTTGGGGAGCATGAATGAAAAACAAGAGGAGGAGAATTGGATATAAGAGTTAAAATGAGTTGAAGTAGAGGATACAACCAATGTCACCTGGGCTACCATGGAAGAGCTATTACTCGCTTATAATTACTGCTCAACCCTTCAATGATGTGCAAGAGAAAAGTCATACAACAATGTGGTGTCCAATGCTCAAAGAATAGGGGAAGTATTGAGGATAACCTCCTACCAGATAACAATGTAGTCCCTCCAAGTTATCGACTCCTGAAGGTAGATCATCCCACTCTCACGATAACTATCTCATGTTATCCTCGATAACAAACTTCTATCTCCTCCCCGCGAGAATCAAGTTCTCCAACAGTTATTCCACTACTCACCCATGATTCTCTTAAAAAGTGACTCATCCTTTTCACCCACTCTTAAAGTGGTTAGAATAGATATCTTTTAACAACGACCTTACTATAAATAGAGTCTTTCATGACTAAAAAAAACATGCGGAAAAAATAATTACCTCTAGAAATATCTCATAATAATCTTCAAAAAAGATTAAGTTTAAACCTTGAACATTAGAGAACATGGTAAGCTTAAACCTTCTCTTATTATTATTTAATAAAATGAAAACATAATATTAGACTTAGTTTACGTATATTATCCATATAGAAACACTATAATATTGCGGCGTAAATCTTACGCACAAACGTGATTGGGTCGAGATATTCTCTCCTTCACGTAGAAGAGAAAAAATGAGATGTGTCATTTTGACAACATACAAGAATCTCGACGTTAAAACCTTAACTGAGAAACATACTTAATTTTCTTTCCCAACAATGTCATTGTGGTCATAAAAGTATTAGTGTTTACAACGCAAGGGACGTCATTTACGTCGAAAAGTCACATTAGTTGAAAATGACTAACACTTGACGTTAACAATGTTATTTATGCTATAAATGACTAAACTATCATTAAAAGACTCTAAATGACATCGACAACTTGTTGAGTCGAGAAATAAAATTAAACCAAAAGGGGGGTTGAGTACCACAGACCCGACTCAACTAGGTTCACTATTTTACACCAACACAAAACTTAAGATGGTGACAAACTGTTCTTTTCCTTGTATCTATACTCTTCTCTTCGATGATGCTCTCCCTCCCTTTCTTGGAGGGGTGGAAACCTATTTCCTAAATGTAACTTGCAATCACAAACCCGTGATTAGTGTATCAATAATCATTTCATAATCGTTATGAAATCATAACTTCTTGACAACATATAAACACATGTTAGTTATAAACATAACTCATGAAAACATTGATTTTTCTTGACATTTTTACTAAACGTCAAATCATTGAATCATGCGTAACCATCTATTAATTACTTCAAAATTAAAAATAAAACATAGTCAAGGTTAGAGATGTAACATATCTCCCCCCGTAAGAGTCATCGTCCTTGATGATCCAATGTACCCGAAACCTTAATAAGATAAAATTTTGTTTATCCTGCAAAGCATAAGTAATTGAGAAAAATCTTTGATATATAATCATGGTAAATTTTCCATGTCATATTATCCCCTGGATACTGGTCCCACTAGACCTTGCATTGAATAACCTCTCTGTCATGCAAACAAAGCTTGCGAACTTGAAGCATTTGAGAAGCTTGATCATGACCACTCCTCGGTCTTGTACCTATAAAACATTCTAAGAATATAATTATCATCTGTTATATACTTTTCAAATATAAATCATAAAAAGCATTATACCTCTTTGTAATAGCTAATAATTTAGAATGATTCTGTAATCAATTGAATTGATAACTTCACAAATTTCAAAGAGTCCTTTATATCTAGGAGCTGGTTGAAATACATTTCTTACTTTATGAAACTTTTCTTTGGGTTTTGATCCTCAAGAGAACTTTTCTTCTCTAACTGAGAGTTGTCTTAGTGTATGGTTGGCATCTATGTAACTTTTCTATCTATTATTATCTTTCGCCAATCTTTTTTTTTATCAGTTTGATCTATTCATCCATTTCTGTCAACATTTCTGGTCTACTGCTAATCCTATGTTCTAGCTTACCCAGCTTATAGGAGTTTGACATCTTCTATCTAATATTTCCAAGGAATTCATCTTCATAGAAAAATTATAGAAGTTATTATAAACAAACTCCATAATAGGTGGATTCTCTTTCCACATGTAGCAACCAACCACTTCTAACACAGGTTTACAATATTCTTTGAAATCCGTTTAATCCATCTAGAGCTTTAATCATCCTTTACTGCTGAAATAGAGGAGGAAAAATATCATCAGGGTGTTTTTCTGCCCATCCACAGACTTACTAGTTCCTCATGCTATTCCTCCTAGAAAGGCTTGGTCCTTCGCAGAGAAGTAATGGAAGGAAAATCTAATGCCATCTGAGACTGATGTTTGACCCTACACAATCCCTAGTCAGTCATACAATATAGGCAACTCCTAACTAGGATGACCTCTAACTGGGTGCGTGTTTGGGACAAGAAAACTGACGGACACTATCAGGTAGTAGCATCACCTTGGCCAAGCTTTGTAATTAAGTGCAACACGACACAATGAAGTCATGTAGTCAAGTTTATCACCCTACTTGGCAAGAAGTCATATAATGAAATTTAACCTTCATGTCTGTCTCTTATGCTACTACACAATGACTGACGAGGATATCATTTGTTTTTTTTTTCTCTATGCCATTCTGGCATCAAACCAATTTTAATTCTTAGCCAATTTGCTGAATGTTTAATGAGTTTTCTTGTAGTGAGCTCATAGGTCCATGTATTGAACCCGGTTCGCTCTGATACCATATGTAACATCCCTTCTCATAATACTTGAATAAACTCAAGAATTTACAAGAAAGTAAATAGACTTGGTAATCATGAGAAAGAATTTTTTTTAAATAACATTTGCATAATCACAAGAAATAAAGTACAACTCTCTATATAATTTCAACATTTAAATCATAACATACTCAAAGTTAGAATCATATTGAATTCCTCTCAATTTACATTTACATTACATAAAAATACACTTGGCAAAAGAATAGTTTTACCTCATAAGTTTGACTATCATAAGCCATAACATGGAGTACACTGCATCTGGAATGTTGATATCTGTCTTCACGAGCTTTGGCGAGTCTTCTACTTCAGAGGGAGAGCATCATCCAAGTGCTTTACCTCCAACCATAGACCGGTAGTCCCCCGCACACCTTCCTTTCCGGAAGTGGCCCTACCCTTCATGAAGGGTATAGATATAAGAAATCAATAAGTGCTTTCCATCTAAGTCCTAGTGATGTGTCCTACATAACTTCAATCGACCATACAACTCTAGACCCCTTCTAGCTAAGTATGATCATAATGATTGGTAATGCCATCTAGACACACACTTCTTACTTGACTTAAAGACTGTCTCACCCTACAGTTGAATTTCATCATTTAATAACTCTAGACATAATCTTGTCTGTACTACAAACTCATTGTAGTCAATCTGATTTAGAAATAATCCTCGATCTAGGATATACATGTAATATAAGGATTTAGGTATTTCTAACCTTTTTAAGAGTCCCTCATTGCATACTTGCAATTTCTAGGGTTTACGACTTTCTATCATTTTACTCTCTAATTTAAATATCAGACATCTTTGATGCATTAAAACGAATTTTGACATTACCATAGGATCACTTAAATTTGATAAAGTACTACAAGGACTCTTTTTGTCTTGTTCTATAGTTTTCTTGACCTTTCATTGTCGACCAAAATAGTTTTCTCGACTATTCACTATCAAGCCATTTATATAAATATAAACAGTGTCACGCTCGACATAAAAGTTGTGGGTTTCCCAAATCCTTCTGGTCTTAATACTAGGGTTTAACTTCTCTAACCCAATATGTGGAATATTAAACATCCTTGTTTTCCATAGATAATAACATAAATATATAACATGGAATCAATTACCACCAGTCTCTTCTAGACCACTTGGATTTGTTTGAATCCTCTTTCACAAAACATGATTAATTCTAGTATATGAGGTGCATCTTCATTCATATAATTTCTTGATAAATACTATCATTTTTCATAACTAGTCTTTTGACTAGGTTCGATCTTTCAACCCTAATAGGTTTTAATCAAAGAAGCTAACAAAATACTATCAACCTCTTGGTCCACTTAAGTCTACTGACTTTCAACACTAGTTAGGTTATGAATTCATATATAACATCTTTGGTATATATGCCACATAAACTTTTAACAACAATCATAAGTACAACAATCATGATTACTATGTAAGTTGGTAATACTATTCTCTTCAGTTTAAAAGATGTAGATTTCTATTAGTTAACTCTAAATAATAGCGTAGCTCAACACAGATTCTTATGTTTCATTCTAGAGTAGACTATCATAAGGTGGTTAGCTCGTATGGAGTGAGTGGTATTATGTCGATATCCTCATCCTTTCTTCATTCTTAGATAAGAGATCAGCTATCACTTTACTCTTTAATAGATCATGATAACATTTAATTATATAAACTTGGAAAATACAACCCAAATCTGTCTTAACTCCCACAAGTTTACCTCTAGGTTAACACTAGAGTCTTCAATAAGTTTAAGCTTAGCTCTTATATACATTGAAACTAATACTTATACTTGTTGTCACGTAGAATTGCACCCTGCTTGGAGAGAGTCCAAGCATTCTAATGACACAATGGGAATGATCTCGAAGTGTGGGACCTTGCAAACTGAGATCAGACCTCCAGAGAAGTCCGACTTCCTATTTCTAAGCCTAATGCTTAGAGAAAACTATATCTAAACCTAGTGCTAATGCTACAGGGGAAAAGGGTTAAAAGGAAACTGAAATGAAAGGGGTGATACATTAGGTTTAGTGAGCAATAGTGATTTTGGAAGAGAGACACAACAATGATCTCAACCATGAAGGGAGTTCACACAGACTTATAGGGCTGATTGAGGCTTCAATATGAAGATCTAACCTATAGAGGAGCCATTTTTACTCACAGAATAGATTATAACTTCAAGTAAAACACAGAAATTGGGACATAAGAGAGGCAAGAAATCATGCATATATTGATCATGAAGGTCAAAAACCATTATATTACAGAATATTTAGTAGCCAAAGTAGACATAGCATAGCTAATCACATTCATTGGTGGATAAAAGGAAGACAACAGAGGCCAAATTTAGGCACAGTGAGTCACATTCCCATACCCTGTAATTACACTTAAGAGGTTTGACTACAGAAAAATCGGTAGCATAACAGCCCAAAAATAAAACCATCCTCTAGAATAATGAGGCTACATTGCATTTTATAGGTCAAGTTCTTGCGCAGAAGGCATTTAACTCACTCCATAGGATCTGAGGTCATCAAAGCAGGAACAGGGGCGTAAAGACAGGGGCATGGTGAAAGGACAGGAACCATGTCACTGGCAGATCTACAACCTGAGAAATGGTTGCCTACATGCAAAAGAGGGCAAAACATGAAGTGAGGAGCACAAAAGTCATTGCAGACCACGAGGATATCTGCCAGCGAGCCAGAGGAACCCATGTGCATTGAAGAATTTGACCATCCACCATGAATGCACCCACAAAGCTCACCAATCGGAGTTACTGTGAAAATATCAGCCTCTGCACAGGCCAAAACGGTCGTTGAGACGTCCTATCAGTGAGCATGCAAATCCAGATCATATTTTGAAAGTGAGAATATTCCCCTCAAAAGCTCGCCAGATGCAAGAGGAGGCAAAAATAAGCACTTTTGCCTTTTGAAGCATGTTGAAATTTGCCAGAATGAGGGAGATATCCATGGTCAAAGTTGCAGTCAACTGCACCTTGCATCTATATATCACTTTGCATCTGCAATTGTATATGCATTTTACACTGCTAGGTTTAATTTATGCATTTATGCAATTTCTTTCCCTTCACCTTTTGCATATTCAAATCGCCTTGCATGTCTTTGAATCTCCCTTTATATATGTGCTGTGCCACGTGTCATCACTCCATTGGTCACTGAGATGAATTGGGTCCCACCGCTACATCCTCCTTATCGGCCATCAGAAAGACCTCAAACTGAGCCGCTGATAAGCCCTGCCTCGCCAAAAATCCTTTTGTATGTGTCTTTGTATATTTCCCTTTGTATATTAGAGATACAATTGCATGTACATACAATGCAGAACTCAAAGGATTATCAACTAAAATGAAACTTTGAAACAGGTCCGACCTTGTATCTCATAAATGTATATGCCATTGTATAGAAGATTGTATGTGCAAAGATACAATCGCATATACATACAATAGGTGGGCCCCAACTTTTGTATCCCCCCTTGTATATTGACTTTGCATCCTCCTTTGTATATACAATTGTATATGCGATTGTATATCAGATACAATCGCCCAATATACAAAAACGGACCTCATATTTTGCATAAGCTCTTATATATTGTAAATACATCTCCTTCGGCCTATCGGCGGGACTACAAACTGAGCCACCGATACACATTGTCTCGCCAAAGACACTTTGTATATTTCCCTTGTATATGTGATACAACAGATATACATACAACGACACATACAAAGATGCATACAAAAATGACCAAGTAAAAAATTGAGAAATCTCTGCGATAAAAAACAATTGGAGACAAAAGATTTCTGAGTTTTTTTGGGTTTTCTGCAAGGATTCTCCAAGCAAGATTTTGGGATTTTTGTAAGGCATAACATGGGTTTTTTAAGAATTTAACCTTTGTAGGGTCATTTTCTAAAGGATATTCAAGGAATATACAAGGTGAACTATTTAACTCTGGACAGAGGAAAATAGGTCAACATTTTGGCGACTTCTTAGGGATGTTTTCCTGCTAAACAATCAGACCAGTGGCCTTAAGCATCCATTGGGCATGGAGTCACACAGAGACTTAAAAATACCTTTGACAATCAATCTTGACCTCAGTAACTCAACATATCAGCAATGAAGGACACTTAGAAAACCAAAACCAAAACAAAATGCTGAAAGCAACTCACTAACTGTGCTAGACAGCACTTAGGGAAAACAAAAAGGGATCTAAACTATTGTGCAGCAACACTTATTGAAAGCAAGAAACCTAATCTACTACTTTACAAGGCAACTCATACCTCAAAACACCTCTTCACGTGTATCCCATTGACTGGGATAGGTAATTTTTCTCCATCCATGTTTGATAACTGAAATGCATTGTGCTCCTTGCATTCAATAATGATAAACGGGCGACTCCACATGCTGTCAAACTTGGAGTGCTTCCTTGGCGTACTTTTCAACTCATCCCATTTGAGTACCATATCACCCTCCCTAAAATTTCTGGGAGTGGCCTTCTTATCAAAAATTCTTTTTGTCTGAAGCTGATGATACTCCATAACTTTCATAGCTTTATCTCTCATTTCCTCAAGCTCCATAAGTTGAGCATACCTAATAGCCATGTGGTCTTCTTCTTCAAACCTCTCCAGTTGATTCATGATATCAAGTGCTGGCAGCTCCACAGACATAGGCAATCTTGCCTCTTTTCCATAAACTAAAATATATGGGGAGTTTCCAATAGACCTCTTGGGAGTTATTCTATCTGCCCATAAAGCAGATTTCAGATTGGTGTGCCAGGTTCTCTGGTTATCCTCCATTGATCTTTTGATAATCCTTATGAGATTCTTATTTGTGGATTCAGCCAAACCATTACCCTATGGGTAATAATTTGATGAAGTGTTCAAGTAGATTCTATTCTTCACAACCCAGTCAGTTATCTTCAATCCAACAAAGTCTAAAGCATTGTCTGAGATAATTGACTTAGGTACTCCAAATCTAGATACCAAATCATAATAAAAGTTCAAAACATCATTCTCATTGGCTTCCTTCAAAGCCATTGCTTCAGTCCACCTTGTGAAATAGTTTGTTGCTTTAAGTACCCACCTGTGGCCTGCACTTGACGATGGATTAATCGGACCTATAAAATCAATGCCCCATCTCATGAAGGGCTGCTCTACTTGAATCGGCTGCAGAGGTAAAGTTGGCAGCGTTTCTTTGCCTGCAAAAATGGCACATTTTCCACACTTTCTAGCCCATGCATGGGCATCCTTGAATAAGCTGGGCCAGTAATATCCAACTCTTATTATTTTCCAAGCAGTAGTCCTTGGGGCAAAATGACCCCCTGCTGTTCCATCATGAAACTCATGTAGTACCTTGTTAGTTTGAACATTATCAATGCATCTTAACAACACACCATTAAAATCTTTTTTGAAAAGGATATCATTGATTAAAACATATGGAATAGACTGCAGTCTAAAATATCTTCTCTTGGTTCTATCTAAACCTGTTGGACATTCACCAGTTTGCAAAAAATGAGTCATGACATTAACCCAACCTGTTCCAACTACTGTTGTATCATCCTGATGTCCATCTTCAATGGTCAGTAGCATCTCTTCTTCCCTCTCTGTTTCATTTTCAGACCTAGTAGCAAGCTGTTCACTAAGTCCTCTACCTCTGATGAGCTTGGTTATCTTGATATCTACATCATATTCCATAACTTTGGTAATCCAACCAGCCCTTTTCTCATTAACATCCTTACCTAACAGAAACTCTTTCACACCAGGGTGAGCAACCGTCAAATGTACCTTACTGTTAGAAATAAGATGCCTAAACTTCTTGAGACTCTTTACCACTGCAAGGACATGTTTTTCAATGAAACTATACCTTTGTTCATACTCCTCCAATCCTTGACTAAAGAAAGCAATTGGCTGCTCAAAGCCTTCAGTTTGCTGCTGTACTAGAATTGCAAAAATTGTATCTAAACTGCCATAAGCATACAAAATAAAATCTTTTGAGAAATCAGGATTTACCAGAGTTGGTGCAGCTGATAATGCCTCTTTTATGGACTCAAAGCTGAGTTTGCCCTCTTTTGTCCAACTGAAAATTGCATTTTTCTTTAACATAGAGGTCAATGGCTTCAATAAATTTGCAATGTTAGGTATAAATCTTCGCAGAAAATTAATTTTGCCAATAAAACTTTGCAGTCCTTTCTTGCGACTGGGTAAAGGCAGCTCCAAAATAGCTCTTACTTTTTTTGTATCAATGGTAACTCCCTCTTTTGACACAATGTGTCCTAAAAGCTTGCCTTCATGCACAACAAAAATGCATTTCTTGGCATTGAGAGATATCCCAAACTCTTTACATCTCTCAAATACTTGTTTTAGGTGGGATAAATGTTTAGCTGCATCCTTAGAGAAAATTGTGATCTCATCAAGGTATACAAGTACCAATTTATAAAGCAAACCTTTAAAAGCCATATCCATAGCTCTCTGAAAAGTAGAGCCAGCATTTGACAGACCAAAAGACATCCTTTTGTAGGCCATGGTGCCTCATTTGGTGGTAAAAGTAGTTTTAAATTGATCTTCCTCCTTGACTAATGCTTGATTATAACCAGAATATCCATCAAGTAAGGAGAATCTTTCTGAACCGACCACTACTTGCAGAATTTGCTCCATTGAGGGCAGTGGATAGTGGTCCTTCAGGGAGGCTCTATTAAGGTCTCTAAAGTCAACACAATACCTAATCTCACCATTCTTTTTCCTCACAGGAACAAGATTCGAGACCCAAAAAGTATGCTTGATCAGAAAAATGATATTTCCCTCGTTCAGCTTGGTTAATTCCTTAATCATCAGAGGCTCAAGTTTTGGATTTAAAGGTCTTTGTTTCTGCGTTACAGGTTTTGCACCTGGCTCTAACTCTATAGTATGCTGGGAAATATGAGGGTCAAACCTTTTTAAGTCTGAATATTCCCAAGCAAACATAGCCTCAAATTCTTGACAAAGAGCAATAAAAGCTTTCTTATCCTCAGGTGAATAGATTTTACCAATTTTGAGAAGCTTACCTTTAAAAATTTCCAGCGCCCCGTAATGTTCCTCTTTGACCTGCATGCTGGGTTTGCTCTTTTTTAGCTGATCATCAGTACCAAAAATGGATTCCAAGGTTACCAACCCTCTGGGCAGCTTATTAGTCCTTAACTAAACAACCTAATGATTGCCATATTGTTGTTTGAGTTTGTTCTGATTCATCACAGAGAACTCATCCTCTTCTAACAGGAAACGCAAAATCTACTCATCACTCTCAAAAACCTGCCAATGAATGTTATTGTCATGGATAGAGGGCCTATCAACTATTTTCACATGAGACTGTACCTTTTCTCTTTGAATATCACTGGGGATATCAAACTGAGCCCCAATCGCAGCTAACCTATCTGCATGACTGTTCTGATTTCTCAGAATAGAGATTAGATTGAAAGTGTCAAACTCCTCAATCATATCCCATACCCTATGTTTACAGCATTTCAAAGCATCACTCTTTGTAACATGCAGTCCTCTCACCTGATTTACAATAAGTTCTCTGTCCCCATACACCTACAAACAACCAATTTTCCTCTTCCTTGCCCACTGCAAACCTTGAATCAATCCTTCATACTCAGCAGTGTTATTTGTACATGAAAAGGCAAAATGGAAAGTAGAATAATACTTGTCACCTTGTGGAGACACAAGCATTGCACCACCACCAGATCTATTCCTATTCCTAGAGCCATCAAAATACATTTTCCATACATCTTCTTGTTGTTCTATCTGATGTTTTGCATTCTTTACAAGGTTTGGAATTGTTGTTTCAGGTTCGTACAGTATGTAAACCCCCATAACAGTTTCTTGAATGTGTCCCTCAGGATCATCTACAATATTTTATAAGGCCCACTCCTTTAACATCACTTCTGGTATACTTTCAGCTTGTAGTTCTTGAGCAGCAACAAGCTCAGGATCATCAGAAATAATGCAATTTGCATTAACAACACTTGGCACATAAGGCTCTATGTGATCTTTGGCAAGCAATTCAGATTTTATGGTCACTTTTGTGCCATATCAGGTCCTAAAAAACATGTGGGACCAATCTGAGGATAAATATCCTCCTATCTTGGCTATGAACTCCCTTGACAAACACATGGCAAAATGAGGAGGTAAATCTATAATGAATACCTCTAGAGAAATGGAAACATTTGGATAGGTATGCAAAGTGAGACCTAGATCTTTTATCACACCTACAGTGTTAACAGCTATGCCATCTAGCTGGAGCACACCCTTCTCAAGGGGCTGGTATTTCAATCCTAATTGGTCTACAATCTATTTTGGCATTACAGAACTACTTGCACCACTATCCACCATGCAGTTATGTACTAACCTATCTCCTATTATTAATGACACAAAAAATGGAAATGGTTTAGCACTCTTATTTGGCTGTTTACTGTTGTCCTGGGATGAATTGGTAAGAACAACCCTAATTGGGTCAATAGTTGCATCATTTGACATTTTTAAATCAGACAAGGTAGATTGTAACATGTCCTTTTGACCTGGGATGGCTAAGGAATCCCACATAGATATTGTCACATTCATTTTCTTCATATTTTCAATGATATTAAAAGGTGAAGTGACGTTTACCTTCTGATGTGACTTTGCAGCAGTAATATCAGCCTGTAAATGAGGCTGTTCCCTGGCAGTTGCTTGAGTATTGCTTTGCAAAATATGGGGAATCTGGGACATAGAAGGATCAACAGGTCTTTTCCTTTGTTTGCTGCTTGATCTATCTCATAACCCCTCTTTTTATCTCTCGTATTTGCTGCAACTGAAGTATCATCTCTGTTTACGCCACATAACTCATCTCCCTGCCAGTTTAGGAAGGCAGTATCATTCTGAGGCTGCTCATGCTGTTGTACAACCCCATTATTAAGTGTGTTTGGCTGTGAAACTGCAACATTTTGTACCATTAGAGCCTGATTTATCACTCCATTTGAACATGTGCTTTGGTTATGGGGCTGGTTACAATGAAGGCACCAGTCATAATCTTGAGCCAAATTGTTTTGCATGGGGACAACTTCTTTCGAGGAGCTAGCAGCATTTGGATTGTAGGCCTGATAAGGTCTAGAGTTAAAGGCTTGCCTTGGACCTTGATTATTAGGCTGATAAGGTGGCCTATTTGGCTGATTTTGCTGGTAATTGGACTAGAAAGGGGGCTAATAAGGTCTGATATTTTGACCTTGCTGCCTCTTGATATTCACTATTTCATTACCAAAAGATTGCAACAGTCCTTTGATCTCTTGTAACTCAAAAGACTGAGTTTGAACAATGCTTTCTGATTTATTAGGCTGCGTATTAGGTGCCAGTAACGCTGGTACAATAGGTATAACAACAATAGGAGGCACATGCATTGGCATTAGTGGCTGAATAGCAGGGAATATTGGCAAGGGAGGCCTTGGGGCAATTTTACCAGCCTGTATGAGGCTGTTCTCAGCTCTTATGGCTATGGTATAAGCTTGTGGTAAGGAATTTCCTCCCATAGATTGAATCATGACAAAAATATCGCTATTTAAAGCTCTCCAATAATATAAGAAAGCATGGTCAGCTGTAGGCCTCACCGTTGGTGGGATTCTATCCCACGTCTTCTGAAAATGGTGGTTGAAATCTGTCATAACTTCGTGAGGAGCCCTTTTAATCGTGGACAATTGCTCCACCAATGACAGATGGTCTAATTTGTCTTCAAAGAAGCTACACAACTCTTCTCCCAAACGATCCCATGAATCTATGGAGTTCACCGATAGGCTTCTAAACCACTGCAAAGCCTTCCCCTTGAGAGAAACTGCCAATAACCTGATTGCAACATTCTCTTCTGTCACATGATGGACATCACACAGGTTTGTAATGTCTTTTATGTGTTCAGTCGGAGTAGTTTGATCTTCACCATTAAAATATGGTAAACTTTTCAAGGCAGTGACATGAATATCATCATGCTAAGCTAAACTGAGTGGGCTGCCTTGGTTGAATGCAACAAATGGCTGATTTCTGACTACAGGAATCATTGTAACTGGGATTCTTGGGACAATATGAGTTCCAACAGCAGGAGGGGTGGACTTGGCTCTCCTAGAATAAACATGAGTCTTCTTGGGTTTCTCAACTGCTATCCCTCTTCTCCTAGGTGGAGATAATTGCAAATATTGAAAAGATGAAGAATTGCTTCTGGTTTGTATTCTTCTCATAAGCAGAAATATACTGATTTTGCTAAACCAAAGCTCAGAGTCACCAGATATGCAGGTTTTAACCTCTTATAGGTTTGAAAATCACTGGCTGCACATCAAAACCAGCAATAAAAGGTAGTATTTGAACTACTTCTAATTCAGATTATGTCCCACCGGGTGTGCCAGAAACTGTTGTCATGTAGAATTGCACCCTGCTTGGAGAGAGTCCAAGCATTCTAATGACACAATGGGAATGATCTTGAAGTGTGGGACCTTGCGGATTGAGATCAGACCTCTAGAGAAGGCCGACTTCCTATTTCTAAGCCTAATGCTTAGAGAAAACTATATCTAAACCTAGTGCTAATGCTGCAGGGGAAAAGGGTTAGAAGGAAATTGAAATGAAATGGGTGATACACCAGGTTTAGTGAGCAATAGTGATTCTAAAAGAGAGACACAACAATGATCTCAATCATGAAGGGAGTTCACATAGACTTATAAGGCTGATTGAGGCTTCGCTATGAAGATCTAACCTATAGAGGAGCCATTTTTATGTTGCAAGTATGAGGTGAGCCAGTGTTGTCATTGATGTCAACATACTCATATTGCATTGACAAGAAGGATTGGATGAGCTGTGTGCTGAGGATATTGAGAAAATTAGCCTCAGTCAGGAACAGTGAAGAACAGTGATGAGAAGAAGGCAAATGTATTGTATAGGTTAAGAACCGGAGGATGCGGATTAAAGGGTTTGTAGATATGAGTCTTGAGATGCTTCAGTTAAGATTTCAGAGGTCCGCATGAAGATCTGAAGGAGTTGTGGCTGTCGGTGTAGAACCGGTTCCGGCAAGTATTCAGAGGTGACAGAGGATCACAAAAAGGTCCGATGAGGTCTGGAATTGTATAATCCTAATCTGCGGATTGGAAGGAGTCTTTGGGATGTCCTTGTGATGTGCCATCTCAAGTTGTGTATGATTTGGAGGTCCGGAAGTACCTCTTGCATTATGACAGTGGCGACAGACAGTGTTCTTGAAGTTTCGGATAAGGAAGAGAAGAGATTCCAGTAAGTAAAGAAAGTGCGGATGTACCTGGTCATTCAGGGAGGCTTGTGAAGGTTCTTGGATCATGTTGAGATCGTGTTGTTGGTCCGCATTGATAGTAGAGCCCGAAATTGAAGTTATTCTTCCGGATGAAGTTCTTGCTCTGTTTAGCCGACCGGATGAGTTGTTCATCCTGCGAATGTTCTTGTGGTGGCCAACCGGATGTGTTATTCATCTTGCGGATACTCTTATGGTTGTTTGCTGACTTAGATGTTTGTTCCTAAGTCGATGTCTTGTATAAATAATGGTTTGTGAGTTCATTTCGCAGTGTGGATTGTGTGGATGAGTGTGGCATAGTGAAGAGAAGTGCGAAAGGCAGAGCAGAGGTTTTTGGGCTTAAATGGAACTGATCCGGACATGGTAGAGATGTCATTCTCCAGTTCAAGACTGTGATTCTTATCACTTTGTAGACAGTGTGTCTCCTTGTAGGCAGTGGGCCTCTTTGTGAGCAGTGTGCTCGGGCAGTGAGCCCTAATTGGCAAGTGCCATTCTTTTTCTTATTCTTCTAATAGAGAATAATCCTTGGGTTAATCACCCCGTGGTTTTTCCCTTAACCGGGTTTTCCACATCAAAATCTTGGTGTTCAATGTGTTGATGTTTATCTGCTCTTGTGTTTATGTATTATGCTTTCATGGATGATTAATTGATATGCTGTTAACTAACAACGAAGAATCAAGTGTTTGAAAGAACAAGAAGTTTTATACAACTGATTCACCCCCCCCTCTCAGTTGTATGCCTTAAATCCAACAATTGGTATCAGAGCCAAGTTCCTTTGAAAGGAGCTTAACCGCTTGAGGAGATCTAGGATGTCGTCATACAAGAAGGATAGTCCGAAGTTCGATGGAACCAACTTCACTCTCTGGAAAGGTCGCATGAAGTGTCACTTGGAATGTATGGGAAAAGCATACTTGGCTATGGTCTCAAAACCATATGTACCTCCACAAGGTGGTCCGACAACTCTGAATGAAATCACAGATGCTGAAAATAATCTGCGGACCAAGGAAGCCCTACTAAGCGCATTGAATGATTCAGATCTCTCAAATGTTATTGACCTACCAACTGCATATGAGATCCTGACTAAACTGGAACTTCTGTATGAAGGAGATGAGTTTGTCAAAAGTGCAAGGTTACAAAGTCTGAAAGGGAAATTTGAAAGATTGAAGATGAGAGATGATGAAAACATCACTACCTTTATGCCAAGAGTGAATGAGCTGGTATGTGGAATTAGAAATGCTGGTGGAACTCTAGATGAAAATGAGATTGTCTGCAAAATCCTAAGATCCCTTCCTGCTGCCTACAAAATCAAGGTTGCTACCATTGATGAATTCAGAGCCCACACAACTGTCACAAGAGAACAACTGGCTGGCAAACTAGCTGCATTTGAAATGACCGAGTTTGGAGATGATCCTCCCAAGACTGAATCTGCTTTCAAAGCCAGTGCCTATGTGAAAGGCAAACAGAGATTTGTTCCGGGAGAAAACTCATCAAGGAAAATGTCATGGTATGATCAAGCAAGAAGAGACATGGAAGAAGAAGAAGCAGAAACAGCTCAACTTGAAGCCCTCATTGCAAAGAGACTGCCAAGAGGATCCGGTAAGTATGAAGGAAAACTACCCTTTAAGTGTTTCAACTGCAATAAGATTGGTCATTTTGCTTCAAGATGTCCGGAAAGATCTGCAAGGTCTAATACTAACAGACAAAGGTTTCAAAAGAATTGCTATTATGTTCATGAAGAAGATGACAATGAAGGAGTAACAAATGATGAATCAGAACTAGGAAGCAAATCCGGAAATGAGTGGGTGTTTATTGCCATCAAGGAAGAAGATTCAATACTCTCTGAATCTGTCAATCACAAAGTTGTTGAAAAAGCTTTGGCTGCTCAAGTGGAAGAAAAGGATGATTGGGTTATTGACAGTGGATGTTCTCACCATATGACTGGTGACAAGAATAAGTTCTTGAATTTGGAAAGGTATGAAGGAGGAATGGTAAAGTTTGGTGACAATTCTGCTGGCAGAATCAGAGGCAGGGGAACTATTTCCTTTGATGGAAAGAGCAAAACAGGTAACGTACTATATGTTGAAGGCTTGAAGCACAATCTTCTCAGTGTTGGTCAGTTAGTGGACAAAGGCTATGATCTCCGGTTCAAGAATGGAAAATACAGAATCTTTACAAGCTCCGGAACTGAAATTGCATCCGGTACTCAGACAAAAGGTAATATCTTTCATCTGGTTGGTTCAAATAAAAGTTGTTTGTTTGTTCAAATTGATCAGAGTTGGTTATGGCATAGAAGAATGTGTCATGTAAATTTTGATAACATCATCAAGATAAGCAATACTCAGGCTGTAAGAGATCTTCCAAAATTAATGAAACCTACAAATAGTTTGTGCAAAGAATGTCAGCTAGGTAAACAAAGCAGAGTCTCTTTCAAAAGCCAAGATCAGTCTTCTACCAGATTGTTGGAATTAGTACATACTAATCTCTGTGGTCCGACAAGAATCAAGAGTCTGCAAGGTGATAGATATTTCATGTTGTTAATTGATGATCATTCCCGGATGATGTGGGTTACCTTTCTAAAAGAAAAATCAGAAGCATTTGAGAAGTTCAAAATCTTCAAAGCTATGGTAGAGAATCAAACCGGATTGAAACTAAAGTGTCTAAGGTCTGATAGAGGTGGTGAATTTATATCTAGTGAGTTCATTGACTTTTGTGAGAAGCAGGGTATAAGGAGATAGTTGTCTGCTCCTAGGACTCCACAGTAGAATGGAGTAGTTGAGAGAAAGAACCAGACCATCCAGGAAGCTGCCAGGACAATGATGTTGGAAGCAAATGTTCCTCAAATGTTTTGGAAAGAAGCTATCAGCACTGCAGTCTACACTCTCAATCGAGTTCAAATCAGAAACAACACCGGTAAGACCCCCTATGAACTCTGGTTTGGCATCACTCCTACTGTGAAATATTTCAGAGTATTTGGTAGCAAGTGTTATATTAAAAGAGATGAAGATCTAGGAAAGTTTGATGCTAGAAGTGATGAAGGAATTTTCTTGGGTTACTCCACTCAAAGCAAAGCATACCGGTGTTACAATAAGAGATTGAGGAAGATGATAGAAAGCACCAATGTGAAAGTTGATGAAGGAATTGAGAAGCCTTCAAGATTTTATGAGTTTGATGAAGATGACCAAGACAGTGTTCAAGGAACTCAATCCTCTCCGGTGAGACAGAGTCAGCCTGATCCGGTAAATCAGGAAGAAGAGATAGGTTTGAATGAGCTTGATCAAGAAGCAGCAGTGCAGGATACTCCCAAAATTCCAAGGTATGTAAAACTGAACCACTCTGAAGATCAGATCATAGGTGACAGAAGCAAAGGTGTACAAACTAGAAGGAATGTTGCTCAAAATCAGGATGAATGTTGTCTGATTTCAAAGATTGAACCTAAAACAATAAATGAAGCCTGCAATGATGAAAACTGGACCAAAGCAATGGAAGATGAATTGATGCAAATTGAGAAAAATCACACTTGGGATCTTGTTCCCAGACCTAGAGACAAGAATGTGATTGGAACCAAATGGGTCTTCCGGAACAAACTGAATGAAGCAGGTGAAGTTATCAGAAACAAAGCTAGATTGGTCTGCAAAGGCTACTCTCAAATAGAAGGAATTGATTTTGAAGAGACCTTTGCTCCGGTGGCAAGAATTGAAGCAGTCAGATTATTTCTTGCATTTGCTGCCTTCAAAGACTTCAAGGTATATCAGATGGATGTCAAGTCTGCTTTCCTAAATGGTGATCTGGAAGAAGAAGTTTACATTGAACAACCGGATGGATTTCAATTGTCTGATAATGATGATATGGTCTGCAAGTTGAAGAAAGCATTGTATGGACTAAAGCAAGCCCCAAGAGCATGGTATGAAAGATTGGATAAGCATCTTGTGCAGATTGGATTCAACAAAGGTACTGCTGACAGTAACTTATATTTCAAAATTGTTCATGAAAACATTTTGATTTTTGAAGTGTTTGTGGATGATATCATTTTTGGAGGAAGAGATAGTATGTGCAAAACTTTTGCAAATCAGATGAAAAGTGAGTTTGAAATGTCTATGCTTGGTGAAATGAATTTCTTCTTGGGTCTGCAAATTACTCAAACAAAGAAAGGAATCTTCATTTCTCAGACCAAATATGTGAAAGAATTGTTGAGAAAATTTGGTATGGAAGATGCAAAGCCAATGAACACTCCCATGGCAACCGGATGTAAGTTGAGCAAAGATGATGACTCTCCAAAGGCAGATCAGACAAAGTATAGATCAATGATTGGTGGATTGTTGTATCTCACTCAAACTAGACCAGATATAATGCAGGCTGTTGGTCTTGTGGCAAGATTCCAGGCTGATCCTAGAGAATCTCATGTTATGGCAATCAAAAGAATTTTTAGGTACTTGAAAGGAACAGTTGAGTATGGTCTATGGTACCCTAGAGATCCGGATTTCTCTCTTCATGCTTACACAGATGCAGATTGGGCAGGAGATGTGGATGACCGGAAGAGCACTAGTGGTGGAGCATTCTTTTTGGGGAAGAGATTGGTTTCTTGGTTAAGCAAGAAACAAGATGCAATATCTCTGTCTACAACTGAAGCAGAATACATTGCAGCAGCAGGTAGTTGCACTCAAATCTTATGGATGAAGCAGATGCTAAGAGACATTAAAGTTGAATATGAGGAGCCTATCACAATTTTCTGTGATAATTCAAGTGCAATTAATATTTCTAAGAATCCGGTATTGCATTCTAAGACTAAGCACATATCTATCAAGTTTCACTTCTTGAGAGAACAAGTGAACAAGGAAGAAGTCAGATTGGAGTATGTTCCCTCCAAGGATCAGATTGCAGATATCTTTACTAAACCTCTTCCCAAGGACTCTTTTGAATATCTCCGGGAGAAGTTAGGGGTCATGGCCCCTCTGGTGATGAACTAGGATGCACTGATGTGCATCAGTCCGGTGGATATCACAGTCATATCTTGTGATCCGGATTGATGATGGGGAGCTGCTACTAAGGGGGAGCAGCTGGTATGATTCTAATGTATTAGAATTGCAAGTATGAGCCCTTTGCCATTGATGTCAAAGGGGGAGAGAAGACATGTGAAAAACAAGTGGTTGATGATCAAAGGGGGAGCAGTAAAGGAAGAGAAGACATGTGAAAAGTTGTTGTTGATAGGGGGAGCTGTGACAGAAAGGAGAAGTTCTTGTCTTGATGGTTTTTCACATCATATGTTGCCATCAATGACAAAGGGGGAGATTGTTGCAAGTATGAGGTGAGCCAGTGTTGTCATTAATGTCAACATACTCATATTGCATTGACAAGAAGGATTGGATGAGCTGTGTGCTGAGGATATTGAGAAAATTAGCCTCAGTCAGGAACAGTGAAGAACAGTGATGAGAAGAAGGCAAATGTATTGTATAGGTTGAGAACCGGAGGATGCGGATTAAAGGGTTTGTAGATATGAGTCTTGAGATGCTTCAGTTAAGATTTCAGAGGTCCGCATGAAGATCTGAAGGAGTTGTGGCTGTCGGTGTAGAACCGGTTCCAGTAAGTATTCAGAGGTGACAGAGGATCACAAAAAGGTCCGGTGAGGTCCAGAATTGTATAATCCTAATTTGCGGATTGGAAGGAGTCTTTGGGATGTCCTTGTGATGTGCCATCTCAAGTTGTGTATGATTTGGAGGTCCGGAAGTACCTCTTGCATTATGACAGTGGCGACAGACAGTGTTCTTGAAGTTCCGGATAAGGAAGAGAAGAGATTCCAGTAAGTAAAGAAAGTGCGGATGTACCTGGTCATTCAGGCAGGCTTGTGAAGGTTCTTGGATCATGTTGAGGTCGTGTTGTTGGTCCGCATTGATAGTAGAGCCCGAAATTGAAGTTATTCTTCCAGATGAAGTTCTTGCTCTGTTTAGCCGACCGGATGAGTTGTTCATCCTGCGAATGTTCTTGTGGTGGCCGACCGGATGTGTTATTCATCTTGCGGATACTCTTCTGGTTGTTTGCCGACTTAGATGTTTGTTCCTAAGTCGATGTCTTGTATAAATAACGGTTTGTGAGTTCATTTCGCAGTGTGGATTGTGTGGATGAGTGTGGCATAGTGAAGAGAAGTGCGAAAGGTAGAGCAGAGGTTTTTGGGCTTAAATGGAACTGATCCGGACATGGTAGAGATGTCATTCTCCAGTTCAAGACTGTGATTCTTATCACTTTGTAGACAGTGTGTCTCCTTGTAGGCAGTGGGCCTCTTTGTGAGCAGTGTGCTCGGGCAGTGAGCCCTAATTGGCAAGTGCCATTCTTTTTCTTATTCTTCTAACAGAGAATAATCCTTGGGTTAATCACCCCGTGGTTTTTCCCTTAACCGGGTTTTCCACATCAAAATCTTGGTGTTCAATGTGTTGATGTTTATCTGCTCTTGTGTTTATGTATTATGCTTTCATGGATGATTAATTGATATGCTGTTAACTAACAACGAAGAATCAAGTGTTTGAAAGAACAAGAAGTTTTATACAACTGATTCACCCCCCCCCCTCAGTTGTATGCCTTAAATCCAACATTTTACTCACAGAATAGATTATAACTTCAAGTAAAACACAAAAATAGGGACATAAGAGAGGCAATAAATCAAGCATATATTGATCATGAAGGTCAAAAATCATTATATTACAGAATATTCAGTAGCCGAAGTAGACACAACATAGCTAATCACATTCATTGGTGGATAAAAGGAAGACAACAGAGGCCAGATTTAGGCACAGTGAGTCACATTCCCATACCCTATAATTACACTTAAGAGGTCTGACTACAAAAAAATTGGCAGCATAACAGCCCAAAAATAAAACCATCCTCTAGAATAATGAGGCTACATTGCATTTTATAGGTCAAGTTCTTGCGCAGAAGGCATTGAACTCGCTCCACAGGATCCAAGGTCATCAAAGTAGGAACAGGGATGCAGAGACAGGGGCATGGTGAAAGGACAGGAACCATGTCGTTGGCAGATCTGCAACCTGAGAAACGGTTGCCTACATGCAAAAGAGGGCAAAACATGAAGTGAGGAGCACAAAAGTCGTTGCAAACCACGAGGATATTTTCCAGCGAGCCAGAGGAACCCATGTGCATTGAAGAATTTGACCATCCACCATGAATGTACCTACAAAGCTCACCAACCAGAGTTACTGTGAAAATATCAACCTCTGCACAGGCCAAAATGGTCGTTGAGACATCCTATCAGCCGAGCATGCAAATCCATATCATATTTTGAAAGTGAGAATATTCCCCTCAAAAGCCCGCCAGATGAAAGAGGAGGCAAAAATAAGCACTTTTGGCTTTTGAAGCATGTTGAAATTCATCATAATGAGGGAGATATCCACGGTCAAAGTTGTGGTCAACTGCACCTTGCATCTGTATATCGCTTTGCATCTGCAATTGTATATGCATTTTACACTGCTAGGTTTACTTTATGCATTTATGCAATTTCTGTCCCTTCACCTTTTGCATATTCAAATCACCTTGCATGTCTTTGAATCTCCCTTTGTATATGTGTCATGCCACGTGTCATCACTCCATTGGTCGCTGAGATGAACTGGGTCCCACTGCTGCATCCTCCTTATCGGCCATCAGAAAGACCTCAAACTGAGTCACCGATAAGCACTGTCTCGCCGAAAATCCTTTGTATGTGTCTTTGTATATTTCCCTTTGTAGATTAGAGATACAATCGCATGTACATACAATGCGAAACTCAAAGGATTATCAACTAGAATGAAACTTTGAAACAGGTCCAGCCTTGTATCTCAGAAATGTATATGCCATTGTATATAAGATTGTATGTGCAAAGATACAATCGCATATACATACAATAGGTGGGCCCCAACTTTTGTATCTCCCCCTTGTATATTGACTTTGCATCCTCCTTTGTATATACAATTGTATATGTGATTGTATATGAGATACAATTGTCCGATATACAAAAACGGACCTCATATTTTGCATAAGCTCTTGTATATTGCAAATACATCTCCTTCGGCCTGTCAGCGGGACTACAAACTGAGCCACCGATACACATTGTCTCGCCGAAGACACTTTGTATATTTCCCTTGTATATGTGATACAACAAATATACATATAACGACACATACAAAGATGCATACAAAAATGACCAAGTAAAAAATTGAGAAATCTCTGCGATAAAAAACAATTGGAGACAAAAGATTTCTGGGTTTTTCTGCGTTTTCTGCAAGGATTCTCCAGGCAAGATTTTGGGATTTTTGTAAGGCATAACATGGGTTTTTTAAGAATTTAACTTTTGTAGGGTCATTTTCTAAAGGATATTCAAGGAATATACAAGGTGAACTATTTAACTCTGGACAGAGGAAAATAGGTCAACAATACTATACTAAAAAATGTGAAGCAATCACTTGTTTAAACTTTCATTTCTACCCTCAACTCATATACTGCCAGCAAGGTTTCAAAAGGTCTTGATCTAATTAATGAAAGTTATTACTATATGCCTTGGCTTTGCCACAACTTCTCAACAAAGATAAAATCTCTTATATTGATTTACCAGTATCATAGCCCTTTGGCCTCTAGATTTTTTATAGATGGATTACTACTAAAGTCTTACTTTTTGAAGATAAAAAATAATAATAAACTTAACTTTCTTGGCCTTTCGGCCTTTTCTAGGTTTAGACTAGTATAATCTTTCAACCACCTCAGATTATACTACTGAATAGCCTTAAACCTACAAAGATAATCTATGTTTTCAACTTTAAACCAACTGAGATATTCTTGGTTCAACTACCATAAAAACTCACAAGAATAAACTAAAATTATCTACCAAAGATACACAGTTGTACTCTAAGTTTTTCAGCCACAAAAACACAAATATAAGTAGTATTTCTATTGGCCATATAAAAAAAACATGGAGGCACTCTTTACTAACAACCATGGAAACATAGAAATATTTGAAGTTGGCCAAATAAATACAGAAAAATGCTCTTCATTATTAGCCAAATATTTACACAAAAGTTTATATATATGTGTCAGCCTTAGATATAATGCAACAAAACCAGTCTTTTCAATGTTATTGACATCCTCCTTGCCGTTGCACAAAAAGTTCCAAAATGTTTCTTACGTACTTGTCGTGGTCACAAAATTTGCATATTAGAATTGTTGAATGCTTTAGAAGTATCAAGATTGCAATGCATGGAACATAGATAAGGCATGAAAGTCTTAACAGAATATCTTCTAACTATGGCCTCTCTCTCTCTCTCTCTCTATATATATATATATATATATATAACAACTATGCTTTAAGTTTTGATAAAAAGACTTAGAATATCAAGAACAAGTATATATAGTATTAACATATACAAAAACAAATCTTGATTTAAATGTATACAAATAAACATCTTTAGATATGCACATACCTCTATGCCATGCAAGATTCAAGGTTGATATTAATAAATGCCTTGAAAACTAAAACCCTCGTCAATACTTCTCCAATCTCACCCTAAAAATCTTAACATCAAAACCAAGATATTCCTCTCTGGCCAAAAGCTTTAGACAAGGTTCTTTAGTCTCTCTTTTTGTGTATTTTGAGAGAATCTCTACGGAGAGAGAACATAGCATTCCCCATAACCGCATTCATTAACCTTTTTAATTCTTCTTTCTCTTTGCCACTTTAGTTATTTGGGGAGCGTGAATGAAAAACAAGAGGAGGAGAATTGGATATAAGAGTTAAAAGGAGTTGGATATATTGGGGACGTATTGAGGATAACCTCCTACTAGATAATGATGCAGTCCCTCCTTATCAACTCCTGAAGGCGGATCATCCTGCTCTCACGATAACTATCTCTTGTTATCCCCAATAACAAACTTCTTTCTCCCCCCCATGAGAATAGAGTTCTCCAACCGTTATTCCACTACTCATCCACGATTCTCTTAAAAAGTGACTCATCCTTTTCACCCACTCTTAAAGTTGTTAGAATAGATATGTTTTAACAATGACCTTACTATAAATAGAGTCTTTCATGACTTAAGAAAAACATGTGAAAAAAATAATTTCCTCTAGAAATATCTCATAATAATCTTCCAAAGAGATTAAGTTTACAAATTAAACCTTGAACATTAGAGAAGATGGTAAGCTTAAACCTTCTCTTATTATTATTTAATAAAATGAAAACATAATATTAGACTTAGTTTACATATATTATCCATATAGAAACACTATAATATCATGGTGTAAATCTTACGCACAAACGTGACTGGGTCAAGATATTCTCTCCTTCACATAAAAGAGAAGAATGAGATGTGTCATTTTGACAACATACAAGAATCTCGACGTTAAAACCTTAACCAAGAAACATACTTAATTTTCTTTCCCAACAACATCATTGCAGTTGTAAACGTATTCTTGTTTACAACACAAGGGATGTCATTTATGTCAAAAAGTTGCGTTAGTCGAAAATGACTAACGCTCGACGTTAACATTGTTATTTACGCTAAAATGACTAAACTGTCATTAAAAGACTTTAAATGTAAAGCCTCAAAATCATGTAAAAGCTTTTAAACCAACTCAAGAATAAATGAAGTAAATAATCCGCTTAAATACAACATCTCAATAACCAAAGTCAAAAAGTTGTAAATAAACCACTTAGAAACATTATTCAAAAGTAAAAGGTGTAATTAATCTGCTTAATTACAATATTAAAATAAATAATAACTTCATCAATAAGATTCAATAGAGTCAATAAATCTTCACAAAGAAAATCTCGTTGATATAAATCAAATAAGTCATTAAATCTTACATCTTGCGTGCTCATTCCAGGTAAAACCACTATAAAATCATATACATAAATCCATTGGCAAACATGCCATAATACATCCAATAATCATGAACATCATGAATAAATAAATCAATACACTCTCCAGCTGCACGAACCAAGTGGCCTACTACCTGCAAGCCGAGAGACGAGAACATGGCTCAGGTGCTTTTCCACCCAACCATGAAGTAATTACACTTCCCTGGATCCCTTTATGACATGAAGGAAACCCAACCCTTCATGAAATGTCTAGCTACCTGGTTTCCACTGCAGTAGGGAACACCTGATGCAAGCCTGATGTCTAAAAGTGCAATTCTAATAATGAAAAGCAAATTGATTCACAACAGGATATGGTAGAGATATTAATAAATAAGTTTGCTAGACAATACACATCTATTTCAATGGCATCTTGATTAGATCTAATCATTTAAGTAAATTGGTCAATTCCTGAAAAGAGGAAAAGCCATCTCTGATATATCCACATTCGGCATCCTAGTCCCAAAAGTAAGCCAATACATTCCTAGACAAAAATTTACCTTCTTTCCCCAAAAGAAAATAAGCAAGTAAATAAATAATCCAAGGAATAAAGATCCAAATTCACCTATGATCACTTCTGATCCCTTTCCCATGCATTAATGAAGAAAGCACACTTTTCAATCAAGCATTAATGAAGAATCATCATAAAGCAATATATCATATTGTATTCTCAATTCGTAGTTCTATGGTTAAATAAATTGCCAAAACTCAAATCACGAAAACACACTTTACAAGCAATTAATCCATATTTAGTCATAATTCTTTGTACAAAAGTCATTCTAAGTTTTATTGGATCTAATGTCATAATTGTGACAAGAACTAACTCGGTCTACCTCCATAAGTTTTATAATTTAATCACAAGTTCCTTTTTCCATACAACTTTCAAGAGTTTACACTTTTTCAATCAAATCATTCTTCTTTGTTTGCACTCACAAGTACGTCAAACAGGTATATTATCTGATCCAAGATTTAATCTCAATCTTCAAATAAAAGACATTCTCGTTATAGTTTCACTTTGCTATCCTAACAGTGACAGGAAGTCTAAATCATTAAAAGCAGTCCATAGGTTTATCAAAATGATACAATTTTCTATCTAGTATTTCAGTCATTAAGTCTTTCAATGAACAATCATTCTAAAATAATAATCTATCTTGCTGTCATTTCCATGATAGGAACTATTCCTTTAAAAATAATAAAATCAATAAACAATAAAAACAAACCTCCTATCATTGCCATGACAGGAGCTGTTGCAACCATAAAAGGATGAAAAAAAATGGATCCTAGTTAAATCTGATTTCGGTCATAAAACAATATGAAATTCTCATTTTCAGTTTATTCTAACTTATTGTCAAACTAGTGACAGGAATCTTAACTAAAATCACATACAAATTATGTGCATAAATCTTTCTTAAACCTTCCTGTCACTGTGGCGACAGGAACTGTAACATTAATTGAAAATAAAATATTAATAGAATTTTAGATCTTGTTTATGTCATCCAAGATAATGGCATAAAAATAATGTTTAAACAATAAATCGTAAAGGTATGAGTTTGCAAGGATACAATGATATATTTAAGAGTGGAATCCCACCGTTAGAGAAGTTGATTCACTACTTACAACAAGTATAATCAATGAAATATAGATACAGTCAGTTCAATAGTCTAGCAAGAGTCATGGGTTGACTTCTACCAGTCGCCCAGAACAGTCAAAAGCGGCCCTACAGGGAGCATGGCTAGGAAGAAGCCATGCGGCTAAAAGGAAGGCATCAACTCATAAATTAACAACAGTCAAACCTAAAAATGGAAACTGGCGACAATCAATATATATGGAATCACTTATAAATTAATTAAATCTAATCTCAGACTGCCAACAACAATTCATAAGGGTCGATCTTTATGAATCGACCAAGAACAGGCAAAAAGGCCATTTAAAGGATGGCGGCCATCATTGAAGTCGATGGCTAGATTAGGGTCGACGACAAGGTAAGGAAGATCGACAGCCTGCAAAACAAGGCAGCCAAGAAGAGAGGAAATAATTAGCCAAGGAAGAGCAGCTAGGTAAAAAGAATGAAAACAAACGGCCAAAGAGAATTTAAGTGGACACAATGGGCAGGTCGATCCATCATAAACGGCCAACAAGAAGATAGTATTCACACGCAGGCTGTCTCTGGCATGATTTAGGGCAGTAAAACGAAGAAAAGACATCACCAGGCAAGGTAAAAAGAGAGGGTGACTCAGACAATAATCAATTGGCCAGCATACAGGGACAACTGTATCAATACAATCACCTACCCAACAGCAAATAAAAGTCTTTCTTTCAAAACATTCGATCACACATTTGTAAGCTAAGAAAACCATATAAGAACCTTGACAAAGATGTCAACTGGGGGTGAGAAATCTAGCTGATGTTGCTGTCCCTGTCTCCTTTTGTCACTCTGAAGAAAAACTTCTTCTTTCTGCAATTCATAGTCCCCTTCCTGTGTGAACTACCTCCCTCCTTTAAAAAAAATTCCCCCTTCTTATTTTTAGAGATCTTGCTTTTAGGTTTAGAACTAAAGTTCTTATTTTTAGTTTGCATGAATAAAAGATAGAATAAAATAAATAATAAAACAATATATTCGTTATTTTAAAAATAAAAAGCTTATTTAAAACAATAAAGAAAACAAAATCTTCTTTTACAACTTACTGTTGCATAAATGACAAGAATTAAAATATATTTAATTCCTTTTTGTCAAAAACTCTAAATATAATAATGCTATTTTAATTTAAACAAAACCATTTAAATAATCACAAAGAGAATGCATTACAAATTGTACAATTAAATTAATTTTATCTATTTATTTATTTCAAAGACATATTGTCTTCCAAACATCTTAAAGCAATATTTTATTAATTATTTAAATAACACATGCACAATACACCAAGTGAGCACATTTTGAAAAGATATTAAGTTAAAGTAATCACATCATGCATTTGAAGACAATTAAATAACCACACATTAATGCAATTAAAGCCACTCGATAATGCATATGCAACTAAGTGGTGTGTGTGATTGCATCAGGTAACCCATCCATTAGTTCTTGCCAAGTGGCTAGAATATTTCTACCTCAGCCATGCTCTCGTCTTCGATGAGTTCCTGCATCCAATTACACTCAAGTCAACATCAATAGGTTAGTGTCTCCAAAACATAGCCGAAGCAAATCATTGCAATTACATCAATATTACTTAACATGTAAATCCATTTTCCAATATAACTTCATAATAATTACTTTCACTCTTTTGAAATTACTCAAAGTAAATCAACGATGATAAATGTTCATTAATTTAAATAATAGTAATGTCCATAAAAACGAGATGTGACATCCTTACCCACTTGGAAGAGACATCATCCTGATGTCTTATTAAACATCAAAATAATAGAGTGTTCATCAAGCACCAATAAAGTATCAAGGTGTCTTTAAACTATAACATCAACTCAAAGTATCAAAAGATCATAATAACAATCAACTCAAAGTATCTCAAAACAATAATCAAGCTCAAAGTATCAAAGGATTGACTAAACTCAATGTATCATTAAGGTATCATCAATTCTAACAAGGCATATTAATGTCCTTTACATCTTTCCATGTAGCACCTTCTACTAAATTATTGGTCCTACTCGACCTTATACAAAATAATTTGTCAATTTGCATTTAACATTGCATCCATCAAATACATCCAGTATAATCCATCAATCAATTCACATGGCACAACTATCTTCATCTTAATTTAAATTTCAAAATTCTTCGAAAACTCCTTGTCTTCCTCATGCTTTTGCATAAAATAAAACAATTCAATTATTTCAATTTATTTCTATTCTCCGCACTTGGCTATTCACTATATTCAGTTGTTTTGTTTCTATTGTTCCATTCTTTCCCTTTTTCTTTGCCAAACAATTACATTTATCCAATCATAACTCATTTAAACACTTCTATGTCCTCTATCACAATGTGACAATGTAAAACCTTCTCTTCTTGAAATGGCTTCTTAGTATCTACAAAAATATTTGCCTTTTCTTTTCTCTATTTTGACAACTGAGACTTTCATACTTAGTCCCCACAATTGACTCAATGGGCTCTTTGATTCCTTGCCCATGCTTACCCAAATCCTTTGCGCATACATTCAATTTTCTTCAAAATTTTTGAACCAACATTATCATCCAAACAACTAGCTATGAGCAGATTCATCATTATTTTCACCCTTACATTCTTCAGCAAGCAATCTACCAAGTGATTGATCAAAAGAACACAATCATCTATGTCACAAGAGACTTCATAATTTAACAACTTAATTTCCAATTTTCTTTTTAGAGTGTTGCAACCAATTGTTTAACTCATCCTTTTGATCTTTCTATTGCATTTTCTCCTTCTAGGTTCAACTTTTTGCAATTATTCATTCCTTGAACTACTTCAACTCTTCTTTCACCAATTCTTTTCCCAAAAAGTCATTTTCACCAAAACTTTTCATACTTTTCCTTTCCTAACTCTTTTATTCATTCCCAACAATCTATATTACTCCTTTTTAATATTCCTCAATTCTTTATTTACCCCTTTCAATTCTTCTATCAAAATTCCTTCAAAAATTCAACTTACTTCAACTGATCCAAGGTGGCACCCAAAATCCAATTCAGGACTCCCTCAACACTGCAACAATATTAACAGATCTAACACAATTAATGAACTCAATCTATACTCACTACGAAACAACACATTCTCTGCATCCTACTCCCTTACACAAGCTATCAGAGGCCCGTCATGGACATGATAGAAAACATAACATGATACATGACCAACAGTTTTGAAAAACATTCAAGCATAGCCACCAATAATAAATAAATAAATAAATCTCAAAGAAAAGAAAATTTCAATTCCAACAATAAGGTATAAATGAGCTCAATTTCAGCAATAAATCAAACATGCCCATCAAGGTCACAAGATAAGTAAATATCAAATTTTGATGGCTATACTTTTGAAAAAAAAAAAAAATTCAATGTTGGTCTTTACAACATTTAGATAATTTATCAAATCAAAAAGATAAAAGTTAAATTAAAAAAAAAATCACATTACATGGACTATGTGACTAATTCTAGCCACTAGAGAGGGAGTATGATGCTACACTACGCCTGGTGCCAAAATTGGGGCGAGTTAAGAGAACACACTCAATTGCACAAGCAACCTAGTCCTCCAAGATTCTAAACACCTCTATATCATAAGATCATTTCCATAGAACATCGCTCAAGACACTTAGCAAAAAAAATTGCACTCTAACTCAGGAATCACAATCAAACTGAAGAATGCCCAACCCAACCTGGTGCATCCCTGTTAACCTACATGCATCCCCCCACTCGAATGCAGCATCTCATTAACAGGATATGGCAGGGAATTAAATACCGATTAACGGTGGGTAGGTTTTGAAAAGGAACCTTCCTCCCTATTTTCCCCATATTCAGCACCCATCCTCGAAGGCAACTACCCAAAGAACAAACATTCAATCAACCAAGATTTAAGCTAGGATAAAATCAAGTTCACAAACCAAGATATCATAACACACCATTCTTTCCTATAAACAACAATTATCATTTCTCTCTTTAAAACTTCAATAAGACAATTTAATATTATCTTTCTTACAACCACATAATGAATCCATAATCATGATCATGTTATCAATAAACATTGCAATGCATTTCAGGTAAGCATCCAAAAGACAAATTTATGATAAGTCAAGCATATGATCCAACATCCTTTCTCACACACTAATGCATAACCTTAAGAAAAGAATCTAGTCCCTCATACTCAAGAACAGTCATCAGGGTCTATCTAACCCCATGAAATGAAGAAGGCACATGCTATTCACAACAAGCCAACACACAAGGACCCACACATGCTCAATCAAACTAAGCAACACATACACATACACCCAGAGCTCCCAATGCTGGAACCATGCTCTGATACCAAATGTAAAGCCTCAAAATCATGTAAAAGCTTTTAAACCAACTCAAGAATAAATGAAGTAAATAATCCGCTTAAATACAACATCTCAATAACCAAAGTCAAAAAGTTGTAAATAAACCACTTAGAAACATTATTTAAAAGTAAAAGGTGTAATTAATCTGCTTAATTACAATATTAAAATGAACAATAACTTCATCAATAAGATTCAATAGAGTCAATAAATCTTCACAAAGAAAATCTCATTGATATAAATCAAATAAGTCATTAAATCTTACATCTTGTGTGCTCATTCCAGGTAAAACCACTATAAAATCATATACATAAATCCATTGGCAAACATGCCATAATACATCCAACAATCATGAACATCATGAATAAATAAATCAATACACTCTCCAGCTGCATGAACCAAGTGACCCACTACCTGCAAGCCGAGAGATGAGAACATGGCTTAGGTGCTTTTCCACCCAACCATGAAGTAATTACACTTCCCCAGATCCCTTTATGACATGAAGGAAACCTAGCCCTGCACGAAATGTCTAGCTACCTAGTAACAACTGCAGGAGGGAACATCCGATTCAAGCTTGATGTCTAAAAGTGCAATTCTAATAATGAAAAGCATATTGACTCACAACAGGATGTGGCAGAGATATTAATAAATAAGTTTGCTAGACAATACACATCTATTTCAATGGCATCTCAATTACATCTAATCATTGAAGTAAATTGGTCAATTCCTGAGAAGAGGAAAAGCCATCTCTGATATATCCACATTCGGCATCCTAGTCCCAAAAGTAACCCAATATATTCCTAGACAAAAATCTACCTTCTTTCCCCAAGAAGAAAATAAGCAAGTAAATAAATAATCCAAGGAATAAAGATCCAAAGTCACCTATGACTACTTATGATCCCTTTCCCATGCATTAATGAAGAAAGCACACTTTTCAATCAAGCATTAATGAAGAATCATCATAAAGCAATATATCAGATTGTATTCTCAATTCGTAGTTCTATGGTTAAATAAATTGCCAACACTCAAATCACGAAAACACACTTTACAAGCAATTAATCCATTTTTAGTCATAATTCTTTGTACAAAAGTCATTCTAAGTTTTATTGGATCTAATGTCATAATTGTGATAGGAACTAACTCAGGCTACCTCCATAAGTTTTATAATTTAATCACAAGTTCCTTTTTCCATACAACTTTCAAGAGTTTACACTTTTTCAATCAAATCATTCTTCTTTGTTTGCACTCACAAGTATGTCAAATAGATATATTATCTGATCCAAGATTTAATCTCAATCTTCAAATAAAAGACATTCTCGTTATAGTTTCACTTTGCTGTCCTAACAGTGACAGGAAGTCTAAATCATTAAAAACAGTCCATAGGTTTATCAAAATGATACAGTTTTCTATCTAGTATTTCAATCATTAAGTCTTTCAATGAACAATCATTCTAAAATAATAATCTATCTTGCTGTCATTTCCATGACAGGAACTATTCCTTTAAAAATAGTAAAATCAATAGACAATAAAAATAGACCTCCTGTCACTGCTGCGACAGGAGCTGTTGCAACCATAAAAAGATGAAAAAAATGGATCATAGTTAAATATGATTTCGGTCATAAAACAATACGAAATTCTCATTTTCAGTTTATTCTAACTTATTATCAAACTAGTGATAGGAATCTTAACTAAAATCGCATACAAATTATGTGCATAAATATTTCTTAAACCTTCATGTCGCTGTGGCGATAGGAACTGTAACATCAATTGAAAATAAAATTTAAACAGAATTTTAGATCTAGTTTATGTCATCCAAGATAATGGCATAAAAATAATGTTTAAATAGTAAATCGTAAAGGTATGAGTTTGCAAGGATACAATGATATTCAATCTATTTAAGAGTGGAATCCTACCGTTAGAGAAGTTGATTCACTACTTACAACAAGTATAATCAATGAAAAATAGATACAGTTAATTCAGTAGTCTAGCAAGAGTCATGGGTTGACTTCTACCAGTCGTCCAGAATAGTCAAAAGAGGCCCTACAGGGAGCACGGCTAGGAAGAAGCCATGCGGCCAGAAGGAAGGCATCGACTCATAAATTAACAATAGTTAAACCCAAAAATGGAAACTGGCGACAATCAATATATATGGAATCACTTATAAATTAACTAAATCCAATCTCAGATTAGCAACAACAATTCATAAGGGCCGATCTTTACGAATCGACCAAGAACAGGCAAAAAGGCCATTTAAAGGATGGCAGCCATCATTGAAGTCGACGACCAGATTAGGGTCGACAACAAGGTAAGGAAGATCGACAGCCTGCAAAACAAGGCAGCCAAGAAGAGAGGAAGCGACCAGCCAAGGAAGAGCGGCTAGGTAAAAAGAATGAAAAGGAACGGCCAAAGAGAATTTAAGTGGCCACAATGGGTAGGTCGATCCATCATAAACGGCCAGCAAGAAGATAGTATTCACACGCATGTTGTCTCTGGCATGATTTAGGGCAGTAAAACAAAGAAAAGACATCGCCAGGCAAGGTAAAAAGAGAGGGCGACTCAAACAATAGTCAATTGGCCAGCATACAGGGATGGCTGTATCAATACAATCACCTACCCAACAACAAATAAAAGTCTTTCTTTCAAAACATCCGATCACACATTTGTAAGGTAAGAAAACTAGATAAGAACCTGGACAAAGATGTCGACTAGGGGTGAGAAATCTAGCTGCTATCACTGTCTCTGTCTCCTTCTGTCGCTCTGAAGAAAAACTTCTTTCTGCAATTCATAGTCCCCTTCCTGTGTGAACTGCTTCCCTCTAAAAAAAAATTCCCCCTTCTTATTTTTAGAGATCTTGCTTTTAGGTTTAGAACTGAAGTTCTTATTTTTAGTTTGCATGAATAAAAGATAGAATAAAATAAATAATAAAACAATATATTTGTTATTTTAAAAATAAAAAGCTTATTTAAAACAATAAAGAAAACAAAATCTTCTTTTACAACTTATTGTTGCATAAATGACAGGAATTAAAATATATTTAATTTTTTTTTTGTCAAAAACTCTAAATATAATGATGCTATTTTAATTTAAACAAAACCATTTAAATAATCACAAAGAGAATGCATTACAAATTGCACAATTAAATTAATTTTATCTATTTATTTATTTTAAAGACATATTGTCTTCCTATCATCATAAAGCAATATTTTATTAATTATTTAAATAACACACACACAATACACCAAGTGAGCACATTTCGAAAAGATATTAAGTTAAAGTAATCACATCATGCATTCGAAGACAATTAAATAACCACACATTAATGCAATTAAAGTCATTCAATAATGCATATCCAACTAAGTGGTGTGTGTGATTGCGTCAGGTAACCCATCCATTAGTTCTTGCCAAGTGGCTAGAACATTTCTACCTTAGCCATGCTCTTGTCTTCGACGAGTTCCTGCATCCAATTGCACTCAACTCAACATCAATAGGTTAGTGTCTCCAAAACATAGCCGAAGCAAATCATTGCAATTACATCAATATTACTTAACATGTAAATCCATTTTCCAATATAACTTCATAATAATTACTTTCACTTTTTTGAAATTACTCAAAGTAAATCAACGATGATAAATGTTCATTAATTTAAATAACAGTAATGTCCATAAAAATGAGACGTGACACTAAATGACATCGACAACTTGTCAAGTTGAGAAATAAACTTAAACCAAAAGGGGGATTGAGTACCACATACCTGACTCAACTAGGTTCACTATTTTGCACCAACGCAAAACTTAAGATGGTGACAAACTGTTCTTTTCCTTGTATCTATACTCTTCTCTTTGATGATTCTCTCCCTCCCTTTCTTAGAGGGGTGGAAACCTGTTTCCTGAATGCAACTTGCAATCACCAACCGGTGATTAGTGTATCAATAATCATTTCATAATCCTCATGAAATCATAACTTCTTGACAACATATAAACACATGTTAGTTATAAACATAACTCATGAAAACATTGATTTTTCTTGACATTTTTACTAAACGTCAAATCATTGAATTATGCGTAACGATCTACTAATTACTTCAAAATTAAAAGTAAAACATAGTCAAGGTTAGGGATGTAACAGTATAGGTCTATTAAATAATATAACTATCATAATAACACACTTGGGGACTTAGGTCATCCACCCAAGATGATCTAATTCATCTTGCAAGGTCTCTTTTCAACTGCCTAAAAGCACATTATGCTAACACACACAAACATGAAATTGTCAGCAATGAACACCACTAGCTCCACATTGAACTTTGTGCACTATGTATCACATATGCATAGGGTAAATGTACTATTCATGCTATTGTAGCATGGTCATCAAATGTTTACAAAACATAATTTAGAATTTTTATGATATACCAAGCATTCCATGGTGTACCATAACCATTCGAATGTTCAACATGATTTCCTTTAAAGAACAACTTATATAAGAAATTATATAATTTTTTTTCTTAAGATATGTATGTTAAAAGACTAATATGAATGTTTATGTTCAACATGCATAAATCAACAAGAAGGTAACTAAGGATCATTCAAGATTCAAAATCTTTAATGCACTCTTCCATTACATAAATTTTTCAGAAATAGAACTATATAGGTAACCATGCAGTTCAATTAAGGATTAAAACAATCACTCAATGACTACCTTTCAAAATATGACTTCTTCATAAGTGTTAAGAGCATCAAGCATGAATTTCTAAATAACATTATCAGGGTCTATCAATTTCCATGGACAACGTATTCACTTAATAAGAAAACATCAACAAAAAACAAAACCAACAAGGCTACCAACTCCATGCAAGAGAAAACAGTAAGACACAACTCATCAAAATTCCCAAAGCCCCAATGTTGCAAATATGGTGCTCTGATACCAAATGTAATGCCCAAACCTTAAATTTGGACATTACTAGTTGAAAACACGACAAACTTTTTTTTTTTGTACAAAAAACATCTATAGAGCTACCTTGCACACAAACATGCACAAGTGTTGTTGACACCTTAATATCATCAGCACCAACTCCATTGCATATGTGGAAAAAAAAATTCAAGTGACACACAGACCAAGGGAGACCATTGCATTCTATCACAAGGCAAGACTGATAATTTTTCAAATCAACACAACCTCTAAAGCGGAAGCACAAATAAATGTATACCCTAAAGGAGAGATGTTACATCTCCACCCATCAGCTATATGCATCATAATGCGACAAAAGATAGTAAACTAATGAAAGGCTAAATCAGAGAGAAAGGAACCAAATGACTCTTCTTTCAATTCATTATATTAGGGTCCAGATATGTGTTAGGTTGATTAGGAGACAAACATAGCACAATTCTATTCTCAACCATTATCTTAAGAGATGGATAACATACCTATCATCTATAGGATCAACTTCTATTACAATCATTCATTGACATATATTAACAATGGTACATGGTATTTCCTTCTAACAAGGTAAGATATTCCCACCTTGAGCACTCTTATCATTAGTGAACTTAAACTTAATATTATACATTCTACGATTACTACAACTAAATGCATAAGTAGGACAACACTAAGGAGGGTAAAAACACATCTCTCATTCAAACCCAATGTAAAATAAATCACACTCATAGTTTTATTAATGAGGTATACTCATGCATTCATTGCATATGAATGAAATTATAAAAGTGAAGGAATGACAATCTAACCATGCAGGTTCTATATCCTATTAATCATTAAAACCAAACATAAGAACAATATGTTTAAGAAATTCTCATAAGGGAATAAACTGTCCAATAGAAATTCATATCAAACACCATGATAATTTCTCCAAAAACTTCCAAACACTCAAAACAATGTTAGAGAATCCTAAGAGCTTTCTAGCAATGAAAATAAGTTAGTCTTATCATGCAAAAAGAGGCGGCAATCACACAATTATAGCCTGGGCTAAAATAGCCATAACTTGCTTAAAAACTAATATAATTCTAACTTATAATATGAAAAAGAAAGAAGAATAAATTCCTACAAAACCCACCAAGGGTTTAACCAAATTCATAACAGAGAAGGAACAACAAAGGGTTGAGGGACTACATGACAAACTTTACAAAACTGCAGTAAAACAGTCCCCTAGTTTTAGTCATAGGGAATGATAAACAAAATATGGAAAGATAATATTTTAAGGCAATAACTAATCCTTATTTAAAAACAATATATCTAAAAATTGAGGCAACACAGATGACCGTTTAAGAGTTACGGCAAAAACACTGATGTCCCCTTACTCAAAACGATGAATTGCTAATAGAGAGAAATAGTGCAAAAGTGAACAACACTTGTCCAATTCACTCCAACCTCACCATAAACAATGTAAATAGAAATTATAGAGTCCTAACACCCTTTTTAACACCAATCATAAGTTTATAAAACTTAAAAGCATTCAAAAGCTAAAAGGGACAAATTCCTATACCTTGGCAAGTCCATGCAAGTTAAAAAGGCTGCACCATAAATTGAACTACATTTACATCCATAGGGCTGGGTGAATATGATATAAACTATTCAAATAAAATAATTACCAGCAATGCAACCAACCAACTAAATCACCTAAAACACTTCTTTTCTTCTTTTGGCCAAAATTACTATTCACACATGACAATGGCTTCCTATCACGTAACAAAGGAGAACATAATTAAGAGCATAACTCCATCCACTTAAAATCTGGGAAAGAAATCTTAATGCCAATTAATTTAAGCATCTATGATGTCTCAATACCAACCTACAACTTTATTTTCTACAATTCATGAAAATGAAGCAAAATGAAGGCCTAAACATGTAAATGCATTACACTACTTTGGATGGTAACACCAACACAAAGCTCATCATATAATCAATTGAATAACACTTATTTATAGATTGCAATTAAGAATCATATCCAAGTACATATATGGAATGAGAATATCAGTTCATATTAAATCAATATATAATCATAATAAATGATCATGAATCACAAAGATCACCATGTATAACTTTTTATTATGCTACAACAATAAGAAGCTACAACAAACCAAAAACCCATAAGAGTTGTGTTCAAACTCCATGATGCATCTCTAAGGCTCCATATTTATCGCCAACTTTTGTACCAAGACTAAGGATTACTGAAACCATCCAAGATTGAAGAGGGGGCAAGTTAGCTACCACCCAACCATAATACCATCGTTGAGTGCATATGGGAGCACCACGCTACTCTAGGCATCCCCCTAGCATAGAGAAGAGCCATGGATTCACATACCAAAGATTATACACCAACAACCTACACACATATTTGATTCCAAGGTTCTAGGATCCATCTCTAGGTTTACACAAATCTCACATGCAAATTCAAACTTAGATTGAACAGTTTAGCCATTCTTGGCTACACATAGGAATTACTCGCAATGCCTATAATGCATAAACTTCATACAAGAAGGGTCACATTTATATCACAAGCTCACAAAGGTCTAGGAAGGGTTTAAACAACCTTCTAACTTCAATAACAAGCCTACACAAGACCACAACTATTTCACAAGAAGGCATGGACTACAATTCAACAAGCTCCTCTTATAAGGATACAATTTTAGAACACACAAAGATTTCATAAATATACCCACAAATCAATAACAAAGTCATAAAATTTACAATACTCTAGATACAAAAATCAGTGGGTATAATCCCACATAACTTGCAAGGATTACAAGAATCAAGGTATAAGAAAATGCAACAACAAAACCCCCAATACAAAGTAAGGCAATTTTTATTTTTTACAGCACTCCAATCCACTTCCAAATAAGCAATAATGAGAGCTTTCAAAGAAACAACAAATTGAGAAAGGGATGGCCAATGATTCAATTATTAACGAGGGTTTCAACCCACTCCCCCTTTTGACAAAAAACAACTTAAGTAGACTCACTCAAATCAGCAATAATTAAATGAGTTTCAAGTTTGTTTGGACAATTCTAAAGGGAAGAAGTCTGCATACATAGGGCTGCAACATAAAAGTTTCAAAACAATAATATGAACTAACTCAATATCATCTAGATAAGAGGTTTCATAAAACTCTACGAAGGCATACCCAGAGATAATCACTTAATAAAATTCATACTCCATTAATGGAGTCTACACATGTAATTTCATTTCACAATCCCATAAAGAAAATTAACAATAAAAAACAATGGACATGAAGAATACCTTTTATATGGTTTCAATGGAAAAATGAAGATAAAACCCAACATAGCCAATGTGGAAGGAATGGAGTTCAGAAATAATAGCACCTAAGGAGATCATTCGCAGCCAAAAACATCCTATATATGCAGACATAGAAGTCCCAAGAAGAATAAAAAAGAAAGGGTTCAATAGTATATTAGAAACCCTGAAAAATTCCCTCATTTTTGCACCTCTAGCATGCCTAAAAACCTCCAAAAAAATGCCCCTCTCAACTATGATGGCCCGCCTTTTTCTTTAACAACCATTTTTTCCCTTTCCTTTTCTTTTTTCCCTAACCCTTAACTACTATTTTTTTTCTTTTCTTTATTTATTAACACTAAAATGAAAAAGATAAAAAGAAAATAATATAAACTTTATATTAATTCTTTTTAACAACAATTGAAATAAGACTAACCATTTCAAAAGCCCAAATCAACAAAAAATAAACAATTTTTATTCTATTTCAAAAGTTAGAAAAGACTATTATAAAATAGAAATTAAAATATAAATAAAATAAAAATCTGCAAAGCTTTATTAAACCAACCCCCCCCCCCCCCAAAAAAAAAAAAACAACTAAACTTTAACACAATGCCAAGGATTTAAAATTGTATTCCGATGGGGTGGCATGGTTGGTTAAGGGCTTTGGGTTCTTCCCATACAGGTCCTAAGGTTAACTCACGTCGCCCCAAGTTGATTGGTTGTCCATGGTTCGGGCTTGTCGTCAACCCCCAGAGGATTAGTCTTGCCTCCGCTCACCTCCTCCTCCCCCAAAATCTTGCATTAAAGTAAGACTAGGGCAAGGGTGGTTGAGCTCACTGGGCAGATTCACCATGGGCCTACATGATCTGAACGCATGGTCAGGGGATACCTTTGAGTTATAAAAAAAAATGTAATGTAAAAAGACTATAAAATTCAACTTTATGCGTTTACGACTACCACAATTCCATGTTAGGTAGAAATCGACCAGATGGTTAAAATAATTAAATAAATAAATTTCATGGAAAAAAATAATAAGAATAATTAATTGCTAAAATATCAAGATAAATAAATAATCCCAAAAAGAAGATAGAATATATCAAATGACCCTGAACTTTAACACATCTAGACATGTGATAGCACAAGCAAGAACATTAAAAAAAACATAATGTGACAACACACTAAGTACTTACAAATGCCACTGGTTCTTCCATACCCATGGTGATGAGGTGAACGGGTCAACACATAAGAATGGTCTCATTGCTTCTTTAGATGAAGCAAGACGGTTACTAGACAAATCCATGAGCTACTTTTCCACATGCCACCCATTGACTATTGTACTTGTAAGACCTGCACACTTAATTGCACACATCAAATCTAACAACAAAATCATAGCTGAAGCATTAGGTGGTGCTAAACCATCATCCATGTTCTATGAAACCTCATTGTGACATTTTAAATATTATCAATCTTAATTAATCATCTAATTAGAACATGAGTGGTTTCCAATCATTTTCATAACATTTAACCTAGTAATACATTAGCCTAAATATTGACTTAACAAGTCATAGCATCTATTCAAGAATGAAAATATTATTTTATGAGTCACATTCAAACAAAGTTAGCATAAATATGATAACAAACATAATTAAGGATAAATCAATCCGGATACTGGCATAGGCTAACCATCCAATTTTTAGGTCCAAAACGTATAATATATCAAACAAACAATAATCATGGTAAGATAAGAGATAAACATAGGTGGCCCTTACAGATTTCCCTTGTTGGTACAAGTTTTTTCTTTAAGTGAGATTTGAATATTAACAATTTTGGTACACTTGGTCAAACCTGAAAATCAAATTCTTGGCAAAACATCTAGTAAGGGGCATATTATTGGTTGAAATCCTATTTTGTGAGCGAGAGGCCCGTGACCAAATTAGTCTCATCTTGCAATCCATGTCTTTTAGTTATCCTTTGGTCCTTAGTCCCAGTAGAAGAATCATACAACCAAATTTGTCATTGCCTCTTCAAATGATAGCTAAAGTACCTAAGAATTTTGTCAATTAGAATACTGTTAGTCCTTTGATTCCCTCAGTTCTCTCACTACTTAGGACCCTATTCCTACAAATGACCTAAATGCTCTGCCAAAGTTTATCAGGGAGGACATCATGACCCCTCAAGAACATTTAAGGGGAGTTGTAGATATCTATCATTGGTATGGTAGTGCCGAGCTAGAAATAGTGGCCCCTTATCATTTTAAATCTATCATGGTAGAATCATAGATAACCCACATCGTTGATCATTTCTCTAAGATCAATGACTCACATAATGTATAAGTATTGTCAATCTAACAACCTTATAGCATTGTGACATTAGATGAAAGAGATGAATCAGCTTATCGGCAAGCCCAACTACAAAGATCAATTGATATTATCTCTAGTGCCACTTGGCAACTCTATGCTCCTCAAAATAATTGTTAGGATTGTTGACAGAAATTTTTTGTTGTGCCATTGGTTGAGGGGAAGAAAGTGATATTCACTTGGTGTTGCTTGGAACCATTAGATTAGGGATAATATCTATTAACCAATCTTCCCAAGATCGTCTTCACTACTTGTTCTACAAACACTCTACTTAAATATCATCCACTTCCATGGTCAAACAATCAATAGTGATTTTACACCTCATTAACAACAAAAAATCATAAATATTTGTCTTATTTTTATTGGTCAAAATTAATCTTTAACTATGATGTAGGAGCATCCAGTGGTGTAAGGGCAATCTTGCATCACCCAAAAAGAAGTTAATTAAGAATCATTGTAGTTGTTTTCATTTCTTTACATAATTAGTGTTTCTGGTTCCATAATATCCAGAATAATGATGTAGGACTTTCAATTTTTCCAAAACTGCTAAAAATAGTGACCTGCTTGTTTTGGAAAGTGTACTTGCCATTTCAGGAAAGTTTGCATTTGGGCACAGAATGAAGTGAAAACTTCCAGAAAGTTACATAATAGAAATATAAGACCTTTGGTGAAGGAATCAGGAAATGATCATTTGTGAGTTGAAAGATATTAAAGTTTTTGTTTTCTGAAACGCCCCCTAAAAATTTCTAAAACGAGATATGAGGCACTAAAACATCCCATAACATCCCAAAAAGTTGATAGAAATTTGTTTACATATTTCTAGCATGATAGTTCACATCACGAGCTTTCCGGCACTTAAAACGGTTCGTCAATCGGACACCTAGGTCAAAAGTTATGCTTCCTGGAAGTTGACCTACTTTTGGAGGGAGTTGCAAATTTTGAAATTTAGCTGGAGGCCGCCAAAAAGTGCTATTTATGATTATTTTGAGAACCCTGAGTGGTAGTAGAGTTAAGGAGGCAAGTGTAGAGTCAAGAATAGGTGGGAAAACATAAACCCTAGCTGATTTGGGGTTACAGAAGGCTAAAGGTTCTAGAGTCTTGAGGTTGGGAAATTTGTAATGTGTTGCAGCCAGTAGGGGATTCATCCTCTTATTGTAATTGAGCTTCTGTAATGTAATGAGTTGCCTAGATCAATAAAAGAAAGTTCTATTTTTTGTGTTCAATTTCTATTGTTGTGTGTTTTGTGATTTACCCCCTTCATCAAGTGGTATCAGAGCAAGGTTCATGAGTGTGTAGACAGATCGCCGACCGTGAGGCAGTTTGCACCAAGACCTGAGGTTGTGGGTTTGTTGTAGAGACCAAGATGCCTCCACGAAGAAATCATGTTGGGAGGAATGCTTTGACGGAAGAGGGTTTTAGAGCCTTGCAAAGCCAGATTGATGCATTGCAAGAGGAGCTGCGAAGAGGGTTTGATCCGAGAGCAAGAGAAGAAAGCGAGGATGAAGCTGAAGAAGAGCTATCCGAGGAAGAACAAGAAGCTGCAGGAGATTCTTCAGAAGTTAGGTTGTTGAGGGCCATTTCAAAGATTGGAAAGAGGCCCAGGATCAAAGTTTCTACATATTCTGGAGATTTGAATCCATAACAACTTATTGATTGGATCAATGACATGGAGGAGTATTTCGAATATGAAGATGTGGAGGACCCAGATCGGGTCAAGTTTGCAAAAACAAAGTTGAAGGGCCATGCCAGTATTTGGTGGAAGGAGGTCCAATTAGAGAGGAACAGAAGATGAAAAGGAAAGATCACCAGATGGGATCGGATGGTGGAGAAACTGAAGAAGTAGTTCATTCTTGTGGACTATGAGATGGAGTTGTTGAAGAAGCTGCAAGGACTAAAGCAAGGTACCAAGTCTGTTAAGGAGTATACAGAAGAGTTTTATAAGATTACTATCAGGACAGGCCATGCAGAGCCCAACAAGGAGAAGGTAGCCCATTACAGTAATGGGTTGAGGCTGAGTATTCAAGAGGAGCTAAGCCTGGTCAGAATGACCACCATAGAAGATGTGTACTAGTTTTCCCTGAAGGTGGAAGAAAAGATGAATAAAATATTTGATAGCAAGCAAAGGGGAAGAGGTCAAGGTGGAAGGACTGGTGGAAGACCCTATGGAGGCTGTAATGAAGATCAAAAGAAAAGTGAAGAAGTGGGCACCGGTCGAAATCAAAGAGGGGATAACGCCTACCGCCCTCGTGACTAGAACAATGGTGAGCAAAGAGGAAGAGGCCAACCTGGGCAAGGACCCAGAAGAGGAGGTTTCAGAGGAATCTGTTTCCAATGTGGAGAAGAAGGGCATCGAGCATACGAGTGTCCACAACATCAAGGAAGGACAAATAGAAGACCTGAAGGTAATGCACGAGTTGCACATGTAGATGAAGATGCACATTCTAAGCATTTTGAAGATGCTGAAAGGGGAGAAACCCTAGTTGTCAGAAGAACCTTGTTGAATGAGGAGAAAGAACCAAATCAGAGGAAGAGTTTATTCCGCACAAGATGCAAATGTGAAGGTAAGTGTTGTGATATTATTATTGACAGTGGAAGCACTGACAATCTTGTTTCAGAGGAGATGGTTGACAAGTTGAAGTTGACAAGAAGAAAGCATCCACATCCATATCAGATTGCATGGTTGCAGAAGGACCACTGAGCTTTGGTCAATGAGTAGTGTTTAGTGAAGTTCAAGATTGGGGACTACCATGATGAGGTGTTGTGTGATATCATACCGATGGATGCATATCATATGCTATTGGGGAGGCCATGGCAGTATGATAGGAGTGCTGTCCATGATGGTTGTGCAAACACATATTCCCAAACAAAGGATGGAGTTCGCCATAAGTTGAAGCCCTTAAAGGAAGTGGAAGAAAAGGTATGTAGTACTTCCAGAATTTGCTTGGTAGATGGTAGGAAATTTTTGGAGGGTATGAAGCATGAGCATCATTGCTTTGCATTGATTCCTAAGATTAGTCAAGAGAAATGTGAAGATGTACCAGCAAAAGTTTCAGATATGTTGGAAGAATTTCAGGACATTATCTCTGATAATGTACTAGAAGGTTTACCACCAGTGAGGAAGATAAGTCATCAAATGGACTTGATACCAGGAGCCAGTTTGCCAAATAAGGTAGCCCACAAAATGACTCCAGCAGAGAGTGAAGAGTTGAATAGACAAGTTCAGGAGTTGTTGAGGAAGGAGCCTAAGTCCCTATGCGGTACCTACAGTACTAGCACCAAAGAAAGATGGAGAGTGGAGAATGTGTACAGACTCTCGAGCCATCAATAAGATCATGATCAAGTATAGATTTCCATTACCTAGAATGGATGACATAATAGATTATTTGAGTGGAGCCAAGTACTTCACGAAGATTGACCTGAAGAGTGGGTATCACCAGATCCGAATAAGAGAAGGAGATGAATGGGAGACAACCTTCAAGACAAAGGAGGGTTTGTATGAGTGGTTAGTCATGTCATTTGGGCTAACAAATGCACTGAGCACATTCATGTGGCTCATGAACGAGGTACTCAAAGAATTTTTGGGAAGTTTTGTTATTGTTTATTTGGATGATATTTTGATTTTCAGTAAGACTTGGGATGAGCATCTGATGCATATCAGAAGAGTTTTAGAGAAGCTGAGGGAGGAGAAGTTGTTGATTAATCTGAAGAAATGTAGTTTTGCAAAGAAGGAGTTGGTGTACCTGGGATTTGTTGTTTCAGAGGAAGGTCTTAAGATGGACCCAAAGAAGGTGAGGGCTATCATTGAATGGCCTACGTTGAAGAGTGCTTCCGAGGTAAGATCTTTTCATGGTTTGGCAAGTTTTTACATAAAGTTTATTAGGAATTTTAGTAGCATTTGTGCACCCCTAACTGAGACAATGAGAGGGGATATAAAAGAGTTTAGATGGACTAAAGGAGTAGACAAGAGCTTTGATACATTGAAGCAAAAAGTCGTAGAACAACCTGTTTTGGCACTTCCAGATTTTAATAAGGTATTTCAGGTAGATTGTGATGCTAGTGGTAGTGGTATAGGAGCTGTTTTAAGCCAAAAAGGTAAGCCCATTACCTATTTTAGTGAGAAGCTTAATGATGCCAAGAAAAAGTATTCTGTTTATGATCAAAAATTTTATGCAATAGTTCAGGTTTTGAAGAAATGAAGACATTATTTGTTGCCAAAAGAGTTTGTTTTATATACTGATCATCAGGCCTTATAGTATCTTAATAGTTAAGGAAAGTTGAACCAAATGCATTTAAAATGGGTTGAGTTTTTGCAGAGCTATGCTTTTGTATTGAAGCATAGAAGTGGGAAGTTCAATAGAGTTGTAGATGCCTTGAGCAAAAGGCAAAATTTGTTGACAGAAATGAAGATAGAGGTTGTTGGGTTCAATGAGCTCAAAAGTTTGTATCCAGAAGATCCAGATTTCGTAGAGGCTTGGAAAGCTTGTTTGGAACTTGTTACTTTGGACAAGACAAAATGGTTGGATTTCATAATCCAAGATGGCATGTTGTTTAGAGGAAGCCAATTGTGCATTCCAAGGAGTTCCATGAGAGAGAACCTGATTAAGGAGAAGCATAGTGGGGGATTAGCTAGACACTTTGGTTGAGATAGACCATTTCCATTGTCGGTGAAAATTATTATTGGCCATAGTTGCAACAAGATGTGAGGAAATTTGTGCAGAGTTGCAGAGTGTGTCAGATGGCAAAAGGAACAAGTCAGAATACAGGGTTGTATCAACCATTATCTGTATCGAAGAAACCATGGGATGATATTAGTATGGATTTTGTTCTTGGTTTACCAAGGACACAGAGAGGACATGATTCTATTTTTGTGGTGGTGGACAGATTCTCGAAGATGGCACATTTTATTCCTTGTAAGAAGACTAATGATGCTATTCATATTGCAGAGTTATTTTTCAGGGAAGTGGTGAGACTACATGGTCTACCAAAGAGCATAGTTTCAGACTGAGATACCAAGTTTGTTGGTTATTTCTAGAGCACATTGTGGAAGAAGTTGAAGACAAACTTGAAGTTCAGTTCTGCACACCATCCATAAACTGATGGACAAACTGAAGTGGTGAATAGGAGTTTGGGTAACCTGCTATGATGCTTAGTAGGAGATAAGCCCAAGGGATGGGATTTGATTTTACCACAGGTAGAATTTGCTTACAACAATTCTGTCAATAGGAGTACTAGTAAATCACCATTCCTGATTGTATATGGCAATAGCCAACGAAATGCTTCTGAGTTAAGGAAGCTGGACAAAGGAGAAAAGACAAGTGCTGAAGCTGAAGACTTTGCAGAACATCTGAAGAATTTGCATGAAGAGGTGAGAAAGCACATTAATAAGATGAATATTTAGTACAAGGCTAAGGCAGATCAGAAGAGGAGGTATAAGGAGTTCCAGGTAGGAGATGAAGTCATGGTTCACTTGAGAAAAGAAAGGTTCCCAATTGGAACATACAATAAGTTGAAAATGAAGAAATTTGGACCATGCAGAATCCTGAAGAAGCATGATTCAGGGAATACATATGAGGTAGAGCTGCCGAGTGGGATCAATATTTCTCCTGTTTTCAACATTGCTGATTTATCAGAATATCATGAAGGTGGAACAGAGGATGAACCAATAGAAGCGCAGTGGAGTATTCTGGCATCTACTTTAACAGAGGAGATAGAAGAGATCTTGGATAGCCGTGTGGGAAGAAGTACTCGGAACAGGAAATATGAAGAATATCTGGTGAAATGGAAATGAAGGCCTGTTGAAGATTCTTCTTGGTTGTCTAAGGCAGAGGCTGACCATTTGGGTTTTCCTCACACAAACACCTGAGACGTGACATGGTCACTTCTCAATTTACCCTGGGTGTCTGATGCAGGAGCATCCAGTGGTGTAAGGGCAATATTGCATCACCCAAAAAGAATTTAATTCAAAATTATTGTAGTTGTTTTCATTTATTTCCATAATTAGTGTTTCTGGTTCCATAATATCCAGAATAATGATGTAGGACTTTCAATTTTTCCAAAACTGCTAAAAATAGCGACTTGCTTGTTTTGGAAAGTGTACCTGCCATTTTAGGAAAGTTTGCATTTGGGCACGGAATGAAGTGAAAACTTCCAGAAAGTTACATAATGGAAATATAAGACCTTTGGCAAAGGAATCAGGAAAAGATCATTTGTGAGCTGAAAGATATTAAAGTTTTTGTTTTCTGAAATGCCCCTAAATTTTTTGAAATGAGATATGAGGCACTAAAACATCCCATAACATCCCAAAAAGTTGATGGAAATCCACTTACAAATTTTCAGCGTGATAGTTCACATCGCGAGCTTTCTGGCGCTTAAAACGGTTCGTCAATCGAACACCCGGATCAAAAGTTATGCTTCCTGGAAGTTGACCTACTTTTAGAGGGAGTTGCAAATTTTGAAATTTAGCTGGAGGCAGCCAAAAAGTGCTATTTATGACTATTTTGAGAACCATGGGTGGTAGTAGAGTTAAGGGGGCAAGTGTAGAGTCAAGAATAGGTGGGAAAATAGAAACCCTAGCTGATTTGGGGTTACAGAAGGCTGAAGGTTCTAGAGTCTTGAGGTTGGGAAAGCTGTAATGTGTTGCAGCCAGTAGGGGATTCGTCCTCTGATTGTAATTGAGCTTCTGTAATGTAATGAGTTGCCTAGATCAATAAAAGAAAGTTCTATTTTCTGTGTTCAATTTCTATTGTTGTGTGTTTTGTGATTTACCCCCTTCATCAAACTATTGAAGTGGATGATATTTAAAAACAACCTTTACAAATAGCTCCAAAGAACAATAATTTGCTTCTCGACACTTCCAGAATTAATGCATCTAATCAATGTAACTTTAGTTTTGAAAGTTCATCATGTATTCTTTAGTAATATAAATAAAATAAAAATTTCTTATTAGAAGTGGGGAAATAATTTTGGTAATAGACACATGCCTTTTTGAGTGCTCGAAGAATTGATCAATGATTGAACAATTGTGCCCTTGGCCTTTCTATGTAATATGTTCTTAGTTGAACTATGAATGAAAAATCTTCATTATGTGCCAAAAATTTGTCTTTCTAGTATCTTCTCTCAATCTTACCATACTATTTAGCCTTGATTTGTCTGTTGAATGATATTGGTCAATAATCCTATGCAATTTTAAGATCAGTAGAAGTTTTTGAATATTCAGCATATCGCCTTAGAATAGTTTATTTTATTTTACGTTTCTCTTTTCCTCTCTCTCTCTCTCTCTATGTTTAGAAGACCACATTAAAAAATTTACGAAGAGTTGGTTTCATAATCCTAGAGGTTATATCACAGGTCGCGTCATACCATGTGAGATTTCCCATATCAATAATAAATTTTTATATCAACAATAACCAAATTAAAATAATCTAAAACAAAACCCACATACATACATACATATATATGACTATTAAAATAATTAATTTCTATTAAAATTGGATATTTATTAATATTATTTATTAAATATTGATTAATTTCTATTATTTATTAATACGAAAATATAACTATTTTAATTTGTTTTTCTACATAAGCTACATGTTGGAAAATGAAAACAAATCCATCTTCTTCCAAAATTAAAACAAACCATTATTTTAATTATTAGAAAAACAAAAACTAAAATGAAATTAATTTTCTTAAAGTAATAAATTGTTGAATTTTTTTTATAAATAGAAAATCTCCAGTTAGATAATATATTTGAAATAATATATCTTTGAGATGGTTTAATTTTAGCTGTGGGATCATTTATTCTAATTTTAGGAGCAAACATACTTCTCTTTCTTTTTTGAGGCATGCAAGGCTTTGCTATTTTAGCGGGTTCTTTTTTTTTTGAGAAATTCTATTAAAGTACTCCATCGAGTTCATTGTATAAATACAATTATCCATACACTATAAGTCTACCAAATTTGCTGGTCTTGTTGTACAGGACATTAGAGAACGTAAAGGTAACTAGTTTGATTTCATGGCTCCAAATTCTTCATCCTTGTGGACCTCTTGTCCTCTTGACAAAGGATTAGTAGTACCATTTTCATGTCAGAAAGAAGTAATATCAGTGAGGAGAACAGCAACAAGAACTATTTCATGGAGCTTTCTGAATGATTATCAGTGTGATCTTTTGCCACCACCTCCTCCAATGAACATGGCAAAGGCATTACACTGCAAGCACAAGGAACTATATCAAAGGGATCCCTTTCTAATAGCTTTAATAGAATGCATGAAAGATAAAGAGAGAAAAGAGAACAGTAAAGCTTCTATGTTTTCCTGTAAGAACTCATGTTCAACCATGGACTATCAAGTGCCTCTAAAAAGCAAAAGGGTATTGGACATTATTTATAGGCCATGAAGTGGATTTCATCTTGTGATACGAATTATGAATGTACTAGTTTTTTCTTAATTTATTATTATGTTTTGCAAAAACTTCATGCGTTCACTTATCTTTTCTCTTCTCACCTATCATACATTAAATTCATTTGGCTTCAAGTGTCAATTTGCTTACAATATTGGGTGTAAGAATTGGGGGTCATGAAATGCACTTTGAAAGCACAAGTTTCTACTAAATCCCTTAGGATGGAATGTCCAGCTTAGTGCTTACTCTCTCTGCAAGGTTGTGGCTATGAGTAGCTTGGCCTCGTCTTGCTCTCACATGAATGTAATCTTTTAATTTAATCATTCCTTTTTCTTCCATTGATTTCATTTAAGCCCCTCCCAGCTACATGGTCAGAATAGAACTTGAAGTTTCTTCACGACCATTAGTTAATTCTGCTTCATCAGACTCATTCCCAGACGTCCTATGTCTCTGTTTGATGTCGTCAGTTGAACTTGAAACTGGTGTAGAAGACCTCGACAACCTGCTAAATTTCCTGTCAATCATTCTCAACTTAGCTTATGTCCCATCTTGGGTGGGCTCAAAGCCACTTGAACCCTTCATTTCCCCCATGTCAGAGAGGTTAATTAGAAGTCCATCTTTCAGTGACTGATTACTGGGCACTCTTGGGATCTGACAATTATCAGCTAGGGAAGATCTATATGATGGTTCAGCTTTTGGAAAATTGAATGGGTTGGCGAGATCAGAATAGTTTCAGTTCCCGAAACAAGAAAATCTAGCAGCCCTTTCTGCAAATCTAGGATTTGAAGAGAACTGTGCTAAACTATGTGGAGGAGGAAGTGTTGTTCCCCCTTCCATGGAAAATGCTCCTTTGGGTGGATCTACCCTAAGATTGAGATTTGGGTTAGAATTCAGAGCATTCCAAGTTGTAACCAAATTAAGAAGTGTGTCCATTATGGATCCCAGTGCCGGGGATGAGCAAGAGACTCCTCCTCCTCTTCCTCCTCCCCCTGTATTGTAGAGATTTGCACCCAGTCTCCCAATCAATTCTCTCATGACAATGCTACCATCAGAAGATAGGCTAGTGGTTGCAGCTAGTGAAGGGGTTACCATTGAACCCAATGAAGACTAAAAAGGGGCCACCATGCTCTGATCCATATTGGATTCCCATCCCAGGCTAAGAAATGAACTAGACAAAGATTCAAATGAAGTGGGCACTCTCATAGGACCCTCTTGGATATTCATGGCTGTTGCATCTGCAACAACAGACTGCCAACTAGAAGCAGGTGGAGGCCTAGAAGGCTTATAATTCAAGGACGCCTCCATAGGAAACCCAACAGTCTCTTTACCATTAGAAACCATATCAAGATTAAAGTTAAGAAACACAAAAAGGGATAGCTCAAGCGACACCAATCAACCCGATCTAACAACAAGGAACCAATTTTCTATGACAATTCCTGCATGACTGTCATTGCTTAAGAATCCTGAGAAAGGTCACCACATCACAATTATGGCATGGACAAAAGCTTCATTATTCCTAAAGTGAGAAAATTTGTAACTTGTAAAACAATGCAACCAGGAAGTAGGGCACTAATGCTTATGGCTAATATATTGCTTTTATAAATGCAAGGCTGGAATTATAATGTAGACAAAGAGAGTGAGAGAGAGAGAGAGAAGCAATAGTCAAAGCTTGTATCTTATTGTATTTCAATGCATGGCATTTCCCGAAGTTGCACATCTGAGTATTATGGATTGGGAAGCAACATATCAATATCAATATAACTGATTATGACTGCATAAATGACAGATGTTCCCCTTCACCAACCATACAACTGATTATGACTGCAACTAACAGAAACACCATTCACAACACAATGTTCAGATAATATTGCATTCATAGTCTGTCCTTGTACTACTTATACAATGTTTAATTCCTTCATTTAAGGAGACCAGCCCACCTAATTTATCATCTTCTTGTTCTAGCATCCCTTCCCCACCTCACCCACCTCAAAAAATCCTAATTTTAACACACTTTTTCCCCCAAAATTTAGATCTGCATTATACCCATTACCACATAGTTTGTGGCCCTCTCTAAAATTTTATCTGGGCCTACCTAAAATAAATTATGAAAGGAAGAAAGGTAAGCGGAAACAACTTCCTACACCAATCTAATGAGGGGAAGTAATGCAAATTTTTCTTTAGATATTAATAATTACAGTTTAGATACACAATTATAGAGAGATTAAAAACACATTCACAAGCAAGTATAATGCAATGACACAAGATATACGTGGGGAAAACCCTTTTGGGTGAAAAACCCCACACTCCAAAGCACAGCCCAATGTATTATCAGTAATCAAGGAATGGTTACAATACAGTTTCAGAGCCAAGCTCTTTCAGGTGTAGTCACAGGGTCAAGTCTAGAGTAATTCTGGTAGCATTTATGTACCTACAAAATAAACAACATACATCTCCAACTCCAAGCACCTGTATATAAAAAGTAGTATGAATGGAGGTAGCTTCTAGAGCAAGTCACACAAGGAACTCATCCAAATCCATGTGGCCCAATTTCCAAGGCCATAAAACATGCGTATGCAACTTGTAAGAGATTATCTTTCATCCCTTACAACCCCCCAGCTTGGGCACCTCAAATTTGCCCAATTAAGGTATGACAAATGCTCTTACAATGTCATAAAATTTGTCATATATGACAACTTTTACAGCTGTAAGAGAATCTGTCATAACTGACTATTAATAGCAGATTCTCTTACAACCTGTCATAGTCAAACTTGGGTGCCTACTTCCTCCATGCAAGATGCTTTCTGACACTTGTCTTCACTTGTCATAGGATCTTCTATTTCTGACTCTTACATGTCATAGATTCTGTCATAGGAATCTGTCATAACTCTTACGCGTCATAAACCTCTTACAACACCCGAAAGATGTCGACACATGGCAAAAGTCTTCTACCACAAAGTGGAATGCCTATCTCCTCATATGAGGACAAAAATACACCCAGTCACCTTCCATGTAGAATGACACATCACCATGCCAACTCTCACAAAGTGACAAAATCAGATTTGCATACAAAATACAATAATAGGCAAAAAATAAATACAATTAAATAATAAATGCTAGGAACTTGCAAAGGTTGAGACACCTTAATTCCCAACATTCTCTCACTTGTCGAACACCTTTCAAGAGCCAATATAATGACATGATTTAACTGCTAGGGGCCAAGAGGCCCATAGATTCCAAACACCATTTGAACTTCTTTATGCTCACGTGCTTCGTCAAGAAATCTGCAACATTCACCAAAGTATCAATCTTCTCCAAATTCACCTTCCCATCCTCTACCATATCACATACAAAGTGGTACTGCACATCAATGTGCTTGGTGCTCGCATGGAAAGTAGGATTCTTCGCCAAACATTTGGCACTTTGGCTGTCACAAGAAATGATAATATTCCTTGCATCAAACCCAATGTTAGAACACAATCTCTTAAGCCAAATGGCTTCCTTACAAGCATGAGTAGCTGCCATGTATTCTGCTTCAGTTGTGGACAAAGCGGCCACATGTTGCCGCTTGCTCATCCAACTAATAGCACCACCAAACATAGTGAACACATAAGCACTGGTGGATCTCCTGTTGTCAATGTCTCCTGTCCAATCTGAATCTACAAATCCACGAATACTCACATAATGCTGAGAACTAGGAGGATAACCATGATAGCACAAGGCATACTTGGAAGTACCCCGTAAATATCTAAAAAATCTCTTTACCGCATCCCAATGTATCCATCCAGGATTATCCATGAATTAGCTAAGGACTCCCACTGCTTGGGCAATGTTTGATCTTGTACAGACCATCGCATACATCAAACTGCCAACCACACTAACATAAGGTACTCTGCTCATATCCTCCATCTCAGAAGGAGACTTTAGACAATCCTCAATAGATAACTTTGTCCCCGTCGAAATAGAAACACTCAAAAGTCTGCAATCTACCATGCTGAATCTCTCCAACATGGTCTTCACATACTTACTCTGGCTTAACCAAAGTTTTTTGTTTGCTCTGTCTCTTTTGATCTCTATTCCCAGAATGTACCTAGCTGCCCCTAAATTTTTCATTTCAAACTGTACTAACAATTGAGACTTCAAGTCAGAAATCAAACTTTTACCATTCGCAATTAGCAACATATCATCAACATACAATGCTATAATGAGAATGCGATCATTATCAAACTTGAAGTAAACACAATGATCCGATTTCAATCTTAAAAATCTAATATTCAACACAAAGGCATCAAACTTTTGGTACCACATCCTAGGAGACTGCTTAAGACCATACAGACTTTTCCAACTTGCAAACTAGATTTTCTTTACCTTTCACATTGTAGTGCTCTAGCTGTGACATATAAATTTCTTCCTCCAAGTCACCATGAAGGAATGTAATCTTCACATCCATCTGCTCCACCTCTAAGTCATATGCTGCTGCAAGAGATAATAGGAACTGAATAGATGTCAGCTTTGCAACTGGAGAGAAAATCTCACCATAGTCAATTCCCTCCACCTGTGAATACCCCTTTGCGACCAACCTCGCCTTATATTTCTCAATGCTGCCATATGAACCAAAATTTTTCTTAAACACCCATTTACATCCAACATGCTTTCTTCCTTCTGGCAAAGGTACCAAGTCCCAAGTATTATTCTTTTCCAAAGAATCCATCTCTTCTTCTTTGGCCTCCTTCCAGGAACTTGCATCTTTCATACCCATACCCTCCCTTATGGTCCTAGGCTCATCAACATTAGAAATCAAGAAAAAATACAACTGGAATCATGTAATGAATAACCAAACCTTTCAGGTTGTCACCTTATTCTCATGGACCTCCTCACAAGTTGAGGTTGAGGTTCTTCATCTTCTTCTTCTGAACTTTCAGAGCTGCTAGAGCTCTCCTCATCATTAGATCCAATTAGTATCTTCAGTTCAACTTTCTGAGGGGTGGGAGGAAGCTAAACTACATCATCTTTCTTTTCTTCTTTATTTGGCTATAGAACAATAGAAGAAGGATTGAGCTCTTTGAAGATCACACTTTGGATATATAGAACTCTTTCGGCCATTGGATCCCATAGCTTGTACCCTTTCACACCGATACCATAACCGATGAAGATACATTTAACTGCCTTGTTCTCAAACTTGGACCTCTTCTCCTTAGGCACATGTGCATATACCTCACAACCAAATACTCAAATGTGTCTTAACAAAGGCTTCTTACTAGACCATGCCTCCATAGCGGTCTTGTTAACGAGCGCTGATGTAGGAGACCTATTAACTAGGTAACAAGTGGTAGCAACAACTTCAGCCCAAAAGTTTTGTTCTAGGCCAGCTCCACTAAACATGCTCCTAGCCCTATCCATCAATGTTCTATTCATTCTTTCTATAACTCCATTTTGCTGAGGAGTATACAGAGTTGTTTTATGCCTCTCAATACATTGTTCTTTGCAGAACTTGATGAAATCTACTGAGCAAAACTCACCACCATTATTAGTTCTCAAACATTTAATCTTTATATCTTTTTGATTCTCAACAAGAGCCTTAAACTCTTTGAATCTTGCAAAAACTTTAGATTTACTCCTAAGGAAATATACCCTGTCCTTCTACTGTAGTCATCAATAAATGAAACAAAATATACAGATTTCAAAATTGAAGGAACATTAACAGGACCAAAAACATTAGAGTGAACTAGAACCAACACATCATAAGATTTATGAAAACTATGGTAAAACTGAACATGATTTTATTTTCCATATATGCAGTGTTTGCAGAAATCAAATTCAAAGTTACAATCATTCATACCCTCAATGAGGTTTTTATTTTTCAGGTTCCTCAAACCCTTTTCACCAATATGGCCAAGCCTTTGGTGCCACAACATTGTTTTCTTAGCAGGAAGTTTCATTTCCATAGTATGAGCACCCTTGGGTACCTTGAAAGCACAACCATCAGAAGTAGATGCAACAATCTTCTTGGCTGCTGGTTCTAATGGTCAGGATGAAGAATTTGAAGCTCTCTTCTCTGAAACAAAGGCACTATTGCATTGAACCGTGCATGCATCAAGTTGAAACAGAGTGCCAATCCGAACACCCTTAGCCAACACCATAGCTCCTCTCGTCATCTTGCATCCTCCATTCGAGAAAATAATCTACACACCCACATCATTCAGTTTGCTTACAGATAACATGTTTCATGTCAACCTAGGGATATGTAGTACACCATTGATCCCCTTCACTCGACCATCAAGGAATCTGATCAGGACTCTTCGACGACCAACTATATCTAGGTGAGAGTCATCACCCAGGTACACCTTCCCACCATCAAACTCTTCATACTTTAAAAATGAGTTTTTGTGAGATGTCATATGAAACGATGTACCAGAATCAATTAACTACACATCCTTAGATGCATGTGTTGCCAAGGCAATGACAAACACTTCTCCATCATCTTGAGAGGACTTGTCGGAGTCAGAATCATGGTTTTTCTTCTTCTTCTTCTTCTCCTCCTTGCAATCTTTGCGAAAATGACCAGGTTTGCCGTAGTTCCAACATAAGGCCTCGGACTTTCTAGGAGACTTTGATCTCCCATGGGATTTCAATCTTCTTTTATCTTCTTTCTTCTTGTCCTTCTTCTTTCCTTTTTCCTTGGACCTACCACAAACTGCAAGAGCATCCTTAGCTATTTCAGAAGACTTTCTCCTCATTTCTTCAAACAACAGCGAAGAAACCACTTCATCCATGTTGAAGGTGGTAGTGGTACTCCTTGTTGGTATTTTTCCCAGACTGGATGCTTATTCCCATAAATCCTTATAAGGTAGCCATCATTAATCAACAGGACTCCCGGGCTAGGGGCCAACAGTACAAGAGATAGACTCTATAAATATCAACTCTTCGTCTTTAGGCTCTGCAGAACGAAGGGGGGTATTTCCTATTCAACATCTATAACATATGCACATGAACTTACTTGGATGTTGACACAAAGCAGATAAATCCTCTTTTATGTAGACCAAAACTATGGAATAAGTGCAAAGGGGCTAGCTCTGGGCCTATATTCAGTTGTAGACAGAGGATTTTGGTCCTAAAAATACTTCTAATGTCCTAAAGGTTTGTATTTAAAGTTTGAGTTTGATTTTATGTTTGGATGCAAAACTGAGACTTTGGGTTGCAACCAAAATACAAGACTAGATCGGTGTCTATCCAGGGCTCGGAGTCAATAGACATATATATGTGAATGTTTATCACAGACCTAAAACAACAATCAGATTTCAAGGGGATTATGTAATGTTTGCCTTACAGACAATACCCAAGATAAAGTATTTAGTTATTTCTACTTACAAACATCCTTATTGCAATGTATTCTTCTCAACACTTAACCCAAAATACTTAATCTACTCCTTCAGCAGAAGTAAAAGACTAAGCATTCAACATAGGAAACACATATCCTAGAATCACTAATACCGCTTAGATATTCAGATTCAGAAGAAGAACACATTCAATTTGGAGACAAATAACAAAATACATGCTATAAAGCATTACTCATTTAAATCAACATGAAATTGATAAATTCTGTATATAAGACATTCAACATACAACTCATAAACTCACAAAATACCCAGAACAGAGCTACCAATAAGATTGTATCTGATTACAGCACCAAAAAAGTTGTCCAGTTTTCAACAACCTAATGAGTGACATAGTTTTCCATTTATAGCAAGGCTGTGTACCTAACAAAATTTTTACAAGGCAAATCAAAAATTTGCCAGATGCAACGCATCTCCAGATTGGCACTCAAAACAATGAATGCAGCAGAGGGACAAAAAGGAAGGAGCAGGTGAGTTCAGGATCTGAGCCGCCGCTCAAAGATTTTCATCTTAAATCTGGTAGTTGGCCTGTCATTCTATCCATCGATGCCTCTGCATTTCGCCATTAATGGCCCAGCTACCTGCGGGATGCAGCAACGAACACATCTGAAGTTTTCCCGCTCAAAACTGCTACACACGCATAGGAAAAACTCACTGAAGGTTCCAAACACGGCCGTCGATCATGACTCCATCACTGAGATCTAACGGCCCGAAAACCTGCAGAAAAGCCAAGAGCCAATGATTACGTGCCACGTAGGCACTCCACGTTCCTATCGCTAACTTTTCACCTTCTCCATTTTGCCATTTCTGCCCTTGTATATGCATGTTGACATGCATATACAATCGCTTGCTTTTTGCCTTTCAAATCTTTGTATATGCAAGAGCATATACAAACAACTATTCATCATACAAAGCGGACCTCAAACTGTTATAGAGCAAATCAAAATTTTCAATCGGGTCCGGCATGTATCTTTCTCCTTTGTATATCCGTGATATACAACACACACATACATACAAGCCGCAGACTTTAAATCATTATGCATCAGAATGAACCTCCTGTTGAAGTCTGGCTTGTATCCTTTTCAATGCACATCGGCTTGTATATCGGCATATACAAGCGCTTTATACAACCCACGGACCTCAAAAGTTTATGAAGCAGCTTGAAAACTCCATCGCATCCAGGTTGTATATCGCCTTCCTTGCATATTGTGAATGCATATTTCTCATACATTCGCCCTTGTATGTCCGCGGCCCCCACCAATTGTATATCCTACCGCCTTGTATATTGTTCCTTGTATGTGACCTTTGTATCTGACCATTTGTATGTCCGAGCATACATTCCAAATATACATGCGGACTTGATATACAAGCAACGAATATTCTGAGAATCTGCAAAAGATTCCCACTTTGTATATGCACATTCCTTAGCCCGATATGCATTTAGGAATGCATATAACCCAATTTTTTATGATTTTTCAAAAGCCGACTGAGATTTCACAAGCCTGATATACATACATGATCACTTGCACACATAAAAGCTAAACATTTTTCTCATGTGCGACAGGGAAAAGCGGTAAAACACTGCATGTAGGTCGAGGAACAATTTACACCAAGGCATTAAGAGTTTGAAGGAATAAACACAGGAACTTGCAAACTCAAATTCAGAACCCTAACCCTAGGCGAACACCACCAGTGGCTCCAACTGGGGACGTGCAGATGCAAGACTGCAGTGAGAACCAAGCTACTCTGGGGCAGACCAGACAAAACACAAAACTCAAAACATGACCGACTATACAAGGCATGTACAAAATACTTACAATCTAATTTACAGTGTGCACACAAGATAAGCGTTTATGAGAAGTAGGGTTTTAGGAACTGACCGTGCATAGGCAATTCCAATAATTCACCACTTAGGGCTTGGAGAAAATAGGAATCTTCTCCATGAGTGTTGCTGATTTGGTATGGGCCTACCCATAATGGCTCAAATTTACTGTGCTTGCCCTTATCTTGGCTCCTTGCATTCCATACAAGGACCAAATCACCTATCTAAAACTTTCTTTCCGTAGCCCTTTTATCAAACATATATTTTACCTTTTGCTGTCTCTTGATGTTTGTTTTCTATGCCTCCCTTCTCATTTCATCCAGTGCAACCAGCTGATTTATTCTTTCAGTCATTGAGTCCTCAATCTTCTCCTCATTTTCTTGTATAAATTTATAAACTGGTAGGAGGTTGTTCACAGGTAATCTAGCTGCTGCACCATATACTAATTCAAAAGGTGACCCCCCAATTGCTTTCTTCACCGTCCCTCTATCAGCCCATAATGCCATTTTCAACTTTGAATCCCAAGCTCTTTTGTTTTTACCTACCATCCTTTTGACGATTTTAATGAGGCTTTTATTGCTTGAATCTGCTTGACCATTTCCATGTGGATGATATGGTGATGCATGTAACAAATTTATTCCATAGTTATTGCAAAAATCAACAAATTCACCAGACCTGAAGCACATAGCATTATCTGTGACCAATTTGGCTGGTACTCCAAATCTGATAATAATATTTTCTAGAATAAAATCCATCACCACTTTGCTTATATCTTTTTTAGTTGGAATGGCTTCAATCCATTTAGTGAAGTAGTCAGTAGCCACTAAAATCCAACTATGTCCTCCACTTGATTTTTCTGAGATTTCCCCTATAAAATCAATCTCCCATTGCTGAAATGGAGCTTCTACAGTTATAGTCCTAAGGGGAAATGCACCTTCATATTTCAGTTTTCCTGAGAACCTTTGGCAAGGATCACATTTCCTTACCATTCTTTGTGCATCTGAGAAGAGAGTTGGCCACCAGTAGCCTGCTCTAAGAATTTTGTGGGCTGTTGTCTGGGCAGTATAGTGTCCACCACACACTCCATTGTGCATGTCACTTAGAATATTCTTAGCCTAATTTTTATCTATACATCTGAGTAGCACATCGTCAGGATTTCTCCAATATAGCTCTCCTTGAACAATGATGTATTTAATGGCATATAGCTTCAAGGTCCTCTTCTGATTCTTATTGAGATGGGAAGGACAGTTCAAATTCTGCAATTAATATACTATGTCCTTATACCATTCAGATTTTGACATATTTACAACTACATTGTGTACTGCATTCACTTGGCATGCCTCTAGATTTGACTATGTCATCAATTTTGCCAAACCTTGTCCTCTTACCAATTTTGTGATCTGTATTTCAATGTTGAACTCTTGCAATTTATTTATCCATCTGCATCTTCTTCCAGTTACCTCATGTTGAGTAAAAATATCCTTGACTGCTGCATGAGGTACATATGCAACTATCCGAGAGCCCACCAAATATGGCTTGAAGCTTTTGACTGCTCTAACCAGTGCATATGCTTGCTTCTCCATGATGTTGTACTTCAACTCAGCAGCTTGCAATGACCTGCTAAAGAAAGCTATAGGTTGTTCAAAACCCTCTGCATTTTTTTGCAATAAACATGCAACAATAGTATGGAAAGAAGCAAATGAGAACAACTGAAATGGCTTAGAAAAATTAGGAGATTTTAGCATAGGAGCCATCTTTATAGCCTCTTTAATATTCTGAAATGACTTAGTTGCTTCATCTTCCCATTTGACAATTGCACCTTTCTTCAACATCTTGGAGATATCCTTTGTGGTCTCTGCAAAGTTAGGAACAAATCTCCTAACAAAATTAATTTGTCCAAAGAAGAACTGAACACCTTTCACTGTTCTAGGGATCTAAATTTTGTCAATTGCAGCCACCCTTTCAGGATCAATCCTGACTCCATCCTTAGAAACAATGTGACCAACCAATTTTCCTTCCACTACCCCAAAAGCACATTTCTTTGGGTTGAGTGAGATGCCATATTCCAATGCTCTAATAAAGATTTGTTCCAAGTGCATGCAATGTTGCTCTTCCTTTGTTGAATAAGCTGTCAAATCATCCTGATACATAGCTAAGATTGAGTCAATTAATCCTGCAAAAGCAACATCCATAGCCCTTTGAAATGTGGCACCTGCATTTGTCAGCCCAAATGACATTCTCACATATACATAGGTTCCCCATGGAGTGGTGAAAGCAGTTTTGTACTGCTCAGATTCTTTTACTTTCACTTGATTGTACCCTGAAAATCCATCCATCACGGGTAAGTTCACAGCCAGTCACCTTCTGCAACATGGCTTCCATGTTTGGCAATGGATAATTGTCCTTCAAGGAAGATACATTCAGATTTCTAAAGTCCACACAAAGTCTTATGTCACCATTTTTCTTTCTAACTAGGACAAGGTTAGAAACCCAGGTTGAGTGTCTGATGGGCATAATTATTCTAGCCTCCCTAAGCTTCATAAGCTCTTCCTGCATTTTTGGAGCTAAAGTTGGGTTGATAGGTCTTTGTTTTTGTCTCAATGGTTTAGCTCCAGGCTTCAAAGGGATCTCATGCTGGAATAAATCCTCTCTATAAGCTTTCAGGTCCTCATATGACCAAGCAAAGACATGCTTATACTTTCTTAGTAATGCAATCAACATAATTCTGATGTGTGGTTTGAGCTATTTGCCAATATACACCTTTTTGGGGGCATGAGATGTCCCCAAGTTTATCTCCTCCAAATCATTCTTATTTGTTGGAGATGCCTTTGTAACAAATTGGTCCCTATTGTCAAAAGCTCTCTCTAAAGCAACCAGCCCTCTATAGATTTTATTTGTCTTGAGTTGAATCACCTCCTTCCCTAAGAGAGTTTCTTTCCCATCCACAACTTCTACAAAGCTCTGAAAATCCATTTCTTGGTTCTCATATTCATCAATGCAATGTAGAAATCTCAGCAAATCTTTGTCATCATCAAATACCTGCGAGTTGCATACATTATCTGGGACTGCAGGTCTAAGTTTGACCTCAACACTTGTAACATCTAATAGAGTAACATCATCTGGCCTTATGGCTACATTGGCTAGAAAATCTGCCTTGACATTTTTTGATCTCTCTATCCAGTTTATTGAAAAAGCATCAAACAATTCAATTGTATCCCAAACAACATGCTTATATTGTTTTAACCTCTTATTCTTTGATGCATACTTATCTCTAACTTGGGAAACAACTAACTCTAAATCCCCAAATATTTTGAGCATCTTGATTCCATGCTTCAAAGCAACATTCAATCCTAACAACAGAGCTTCATACTCTGCAATATTATTTGTACAGGCAAACTTCAACAAGAATGAGAATTTTAGAAGCTTACCAGTTGGAGATAGAAATATAATTCCAGCACCAGAGCCTTCCTTCAAACAAGCTCCATCAAAGTACATAGTCCACAAACCTTGTTGGTCAAGCTTCTGAATGCACATGTCTCCCCCTTTACCCTCTTTATCATCTGAGACCACTTTGAAATTATCACAGTCAGTGTCCACAAAACATATATGCTCCTCTGACTCCTGATCTTCAACTGTGTCTAGTGATCTTTCTTCTCTGATCAGTTTAACATCCTTGCCATTCATTGGGATCATAGCATATGACAGGTCTAATTGCATACTCCCACCAATCAATGCTGCCCATCTTCTTGACAACAACATGCCATACTGTGGCTTGATATCAACAACGGTTATGTTCATTTTGTAAGTCTTTTCTAGATATGCTGCTAGCCTGAAATCCACATCTTTCATAATTCCAATGACAGGTACTTCCCTAGCATCCATGGCGTAGCATTTCCCGTATGCCTTATCTATCTTTAACCTAGCTTGCTACATAATAGCCAGAGGCATGATATTTGTTGATGCTCCTGAATCAAGCATACAATTCTTAATCACCTTTCCATTTATGACGAGGGAGACATAAAATGGTTCAACCTGTGAAGGGCATTTTGTCATGGTCACCCCAAGATACACTTCAAGAGTCTCATCCTCATCAATACACATGGCTTGTTTCTTACCCTGAGTCTTAATATTCTGATTAGCTTGACATGGTACTCCTGAAATCAGTGACAATGTTTTATTTCTGAATTCTCCATCTTTCATCAGCTCCATCAATGGAACAAAGATCTTTATCTGGGACAAAACTTGAGCAATGTCAAATGGAGCATAATTTTGTATAACAGTTGTAGCCTGATCTATAGTTTTATTTTTATCTTGGTATGATCTAGCTTTAATTTTTGTGGCTCTCTGACTATCATCTTTGATCTGAAAATTTTTGTTTTGATCCTCAACTTGGGGAATTCTATTTTCTGGTCCTTGAGAATCATGACCTGTTTTTTTGCTTAAAACTTTGTTTATTACTGCTCCATTGTTTCTTTTGTAGTTCAGTCCCTTTATGATGCAGTGGCTGGCTCGCAAAAGTATTCTCTAGTTGGTGTGAGTTACTTACCTGAGCTTTGCCCCTGAGATTGTAATTGCTTTTGACTTGAGCCACTACTGCAGCTATGAAGGCTCGAATCTCCTCATCAGAAGGCCTCCTCAAGTTATTCAAGAAGATGTGTGAGTCCTGAGCATAAGCATAATTATCCTCATCATCTTCATCACAGGGAAACTGTTGGTAGACCTTAACCTCATTATTTGTGCTTGCATCAACATCAGGAAAAGGATACTCCCTGTTTGTAGACAACATATTGACATTATCATTCTCCATGCAATGCAGCTCATTACATTCATCACAGGCAACATCATTATTATATAAAGACTGAGCAATCATACATTGTGACTGTGAGTGAGGCATCTGGCATATTATGCACCATGGGGTGTCATCAACAATATTAACAGCCTTCTTCAAAGGATCAGGCGTTTCCTTTGCATTCTGAGCTCTTTGATTTGTATTGTTGTGTGGGAGGACGAGTTTACCATTATGCCAATTAGTGTTATATGGCATATCATGTAATGATGGTCTTCTTTCTTGCCTTTGGTAAACCTGTCTGTCAGGACCTATCCCCTTTTCATTTTTAGCAAGTCTGTAACTCAGGTCCTTGACAATAGTTGTCAATTTATCTAATTTATCCTCAGAAGTAGATGCATTGCCTTGAACACTTTGAGATTTAGTATTTGGATTTTACAAAATTTTTACATCATCTCTTCTATTTGTCTTACCAGATGCTTTTCTGTTATTTTCAATATTAGTTGCAATCTTGAAAGCATCTCTGAGGCTGTGAGGGCCCTTATCTCTTAATCCATAAGCTGTTTTGGCATCAAAAGCATTTATGTACAACACTATGCACATAGGTTCATTAGGTCTCAGGTGATGTGGCAATTTGTTCAACACCTTAGTGAATCTAGCATTGAAATCAACAACCTGTTCATTTGATCCCTTGGTGATGCCAGTGAATTCATTAATGAAAAAACTTGGATCAATTTTGTCACCGTACTATTCTTTGAATATTCTCCTGAAGTCATCCCATGATGAAATATTCCTGTCAGGCATACCCTTGTTCCATTCTCTAGCCTCATCAACTAAGGATTGCATAAACAATTTCATAAATACATCTTCATGCTCAAACTCAAAGTTATCCATGATATTCTGAAAAGCTTTTAAATGGTCTTCCCCTGACACAGTATTATTTCCTAAAAATTTTGGCACCTGCGGCCTCACATGTTTGTCAATAAGATTGGGGTAACTAGGAATGCCATCAAAAACTAACTACCTGAATGTATCTAGCTGCATCAGCTGTCTACCAAACTGATTAACATGGGCATTTCTGTTTGCATTCTGATTTCTTACATTATTTAATGGTACTCTAGCATTATTTGCATTCTGTCTCTGATCATTATGCTGATCCTGAACTTCAATTCTGTGCTAGTTTCTCAACACATTTGCATTATCAAGGGTGGGGACGACATCATGTTGAGTAGTTCTCAGAGCTTGCACCTTCTGTCTCATGTCATCTCTAATCTTCATAGCTTGTAAATATTCCAGTTCAGCTCTTAAGCTTTTGATTTCTTCAGCTAATTGTTCCTCTTTGGGCATAGAGGAGGATGGTCCCATTCCATTCTGGTCATCATTATCCTCATCTCTTGGAGGCTCAGCCTCTTCAAATCCATCACTGGGATCCAAGAAAGGGCGTTCTTGAAAAACCTCTGACCTTATTCTTAAATTAACACCTTGCTGTCTTTCATATACGTTCTGGATCTTAGCCTCAGTGTTTGAAAAATAAGGTATTGTCCGCTCTGAAGATCCTGGATTATCCTGAGTATTATCATTACTTATGGGAGAACCCTCTTGACTAGCTTGAATAGTCCCGTTTTTCCTGTACGTCATTTTTCTCGGTAATTCTTCAGATAGAGAATTATGCAGGGATCTTCTCCCTAGCATACAAATTTTTACTTTACTGGTTGGGAGATTGGTTCAGAGTCACCACCTATAACTAGGAATTGTTCTCTTTTAAAAATCAGGGTTCTTTCACAAAGCCTTCCCCAATAGAGTCGCCAAATCTGTTGGTATTTTTCCCAGACTGGATGCTTATTCCTAGAAATCCCTACAAGGTAGCCATCATTAATCAATAGGACTCCCGGGCCAGGGGCCAATAGTACAGGAGATAGACTCTATAAATATCTCCTCTTCTTCTTTAGGCTCTGCAGAACCAAGGGGGGTATTCCCTATTCAACATCTATAACATATGCACATGAACTTACTTGGATGTTGACACAAAGTAGATAAATCCTCTTTTATGTAGACCAAAACTGTGGAATAAGTGCAAAGGGGCTAGCTCTGGGCCTATATTCAGTTGTAGATAGAGGATTTTGGTCCTAAAAATACTTCTAATGTCCTAAAGGTTTGCATTTAAAGTTTGAGTTTGATTTTATGTTTGGATGCAGAACTGAGACTTTGGGTTGCAACCAAAATACAAGACCAGATCGGTGTCTATCCAAAGCTCGGAGTCAATAGACATATATATGAGAATGTTTATCACATACCTAAAACAACAATCAGATTGCAAGGGGATTATGCAATGTCTGCCTTACAAACAATACCCAAGATAAAGTATTTAGTTATTTCTGCTTACAAACGTCCTTATTGCAATGTATTCTTCTCAACACTTAACCCAAAATATTTAATCTACTCCTTGAGTAGAAGTAAAAGACTAAGCATTCAACATAGGAAACCCATATCCTAGAATGACTAATACCCCTTAGATATTCAGATTCAGAAGAAGAACACATTCAATTTAGAGACAAATAACAAAATATATGCTATAAAGCATTACTCATTTAAATCAACAAGAAATTGATAAATTCTGTATATAAGACATTCAACATACAACTCATAAACTCACAAAATACCCAGAACAGAGCCACCAATAAGATTGTATCCGATTAAAGCACCAAAAAAGTTGTCCAGTTTTCAACAACCTAATGAGTGACACAATTTTCCATTTATAGCAAGGCTGTGTACCTAACAAAATTTTTACAAGGCAAATCAAAAATTTGCCAGATGCAACACATCTCCAGATTGGCGCTCAAAACAATGAATGCAATAGAGGGACAAAGAGGAAGGAGCAAGTGAGTTCGGGATCTAAGCCGCCGCTCAAAGATTTTCATCTTAAATCTGGTAGTTGGCCTGTCATTCTATCCATCGATGCCTCTGCATTTCTCCATTAATGGCCCAGCTACCCGTGGGATGTAGCAATGAACACATCTGAAGTTTTCCCGCTCAAAACCGCTGCACACGCACAAGAAAAACTCACCGAAGGTTCAAAACACGATCGTTGATCATGACTCCATCGCTGAGATCTAACGGCCCGAAAACTTGCAGAAAAGCCAAGAGCCAATGATTATGTGCCACGTAGGCACTCCATGTTCCTATCGCTGACTTTACGCCTTCTCCATTTTGCCATTTCCACCCTTGTATATGCATGTTCACATGCATATACAATCACTTGTTTTTTTCCTTTCAAATCTTTGTATATGCAAGAGCATCTACAAACAACTATTCATCATACAAAGCGGACCCCAAACTATTATAGAGCAAATCAGAATTTTCAATCGGGTCTGGCATGTATCTTTCTCCTTTGTATATCCGCGATATACAACACACACATACATACAAGCTGCGGACTTTAAATCATTATGCATTATAATGAACCCCCTGTTGAAGTCCGGCTTGTATCCTTTTCAATGCACATGGGCTTGTATATTGGCATATACAAGCGCTTTATACAACCCACGGACCTCAAAAGTTTATGAAGCAGCTTGAAAACTCCATCGCATCTGGGTTGTATATCGCCTTCCTTGCATATTACGAATGCATATTTCTCATACATTCACCCTTGTATGTCCGCGGGCCCCACCAATTGTATCTGACCATTTGTATGTCCGAGCATACATTCCAAATATACATGCGCACCCGATGTACAAGTAGCGAATATTCTAGGAATCCACAAAAGATTCCCACTTTGTATATGCACATTCCTTAGCCCGATATGCATTCAGAAATGCATATAACCCAATTTTTTATGATTGACTGAGATTTCACAAGCTCGATATACATACATGATCACTTGCACACACAAAAGCTAAACATTTTTCTCATGTGCGACAGGGAAAAGTGGTAAAACACTGCATGTAGGTCGGGGAACAATTTACACCAAGGCACTAAGGGTTTGAAGGAATAAACACAGGAACTTGCAAACTCAAATTTAGGACCCTAACCCTAGGTGAACACCACCACTCCCAATAGCCATCGCAAGGTGGTCCCACGAATCTGGTAAAGAACACAACAATGTCATGCAACGATCCTCCTCCTCCATCTTCACACCAACAAAAGTCAACTAAGCAACAAACATACTTAAAGAATTAAGATGATTTGCCATATATCCTCCATCTTCCATCCTCAAAGAGTATAGTTTCTTTCTCAAGAATAGCTTGTTTACCAAGGACTTAGCCTGATAAACATCACCAAGCTTCTCCCACAACTCTTTTGCAATTTTCTCCTCGTGGAAGTTTAAGAGCACAAAATTAGCCAAATAGAGCCTTATGAGACCCTTGGCCTTCTGATCCATCTGATCCCAATATTCTTGTTTCATGCTCTAGGGTTTGGTGTCAGATATCATGAGCCATAAATCTCTATCCACCAGCATATCCTCCATCTTGAGTTTCCACAACTCAAAGTTACCTCCATTGAATTTTTCAATCTCAATCTCCAATATGTGCTTTCCATCTTCTCATTGCAACAAGATCGCAAAATACTCTGCAAGACTCCCACTCAAATGAAGATTAGTACAAAAAACCCTCTACTTAGTAGCTGGGACCAAAATTGGCTAGGCTTTCATACCAACTAAAAGGAAGCAAGGTAAGAGGAAACAACTTCTTACACCAATCTAATGAGGGTAAGTAGTGCAAATTTTTCTTTAGATCTTAGCAGTTATAGTTTAGATACACAATTATAGATAGATTAAAAATACATTCACATGCAAGTATAATGCAATGACACAAGATATACGTGGGGAAAACCCTTTCGGATGAAAAACCCCACACTCCAAAGCACATCCCAATGTATTATCAGTAATCAAGGAATGGTTACAATACAGTTTCAGAGCCAAGCTCTTTCAGGAATAGTCACAGTGTCAAGTCTAGAGTAATTCTGGCAGCATTTCTGTACTTGCAAAATGAACAACATACATCTCCAACTCCAAGCACCTGTATATAAAGAGTAGTACTAATGGAGGTAGCTTCTCTTATGAGACTTTTTCCCAATAAATTAATTAAATAAATAAAGTTTATTAAAACCTTAGAGAGTAAAAATAAATAAATATATAGATGAAAAAGAAAATAGAAGAAATGTAAAAAGAAAAGAAAGAAAGAAGTTACTTTTGAGTTAAAATAAAGGTTAAAGAACTTTATTTATAAAGTACACTTGTATCGGAGTGTGTTTCATGGGAAGTTGCAATTAAAAGGTGATTTGTAATATTATTTATGTATGGGTGTGATGGTTGGAACCACCCATTGGGTTATTACTTAAACCCATGAAAAATGATGCTAAAGACACACAGAGGAAAATATAGAGGAAATAGCAATACGGAAATTTAGAGAGCACACAAGAGTGAAGGTTTTGGTTCTTGCTGGCATTTAAAGATTTGGAGAAGGGGCACACAACATATGTCCAAGTTGGGGAACAACGTACATCCGGGAGTGTCCTGGCTAGGGATGAGTTTATCTCATAAAGATAGGTTGGTTCTGTGCAAGAAGCGGTTCCTCCGGGAGTGTTTGTGCTGGGAAAAAGTCAGGGCCAATAACCCTATCTCTGTGTGCAGGATAGCTGCTTCAAGAAACTATTAAAGATACATATTTTTCCATTGCCTATAATTTAATGTTCTCTATGTTAATTTATGTTATAAATGTCATTATTTTGATATTTATATTATTGTTCAAGTGATTAATTATTGCTGCTCCTTTTATTTATTAATGCTCCAATATGTATGCCCTTATCATTACATAAATTGAAACATCTTTAATTTTTCTATTGTTGCGGAATAGTTAGGTTACAACTTCTAGAGTAAGTCACACAAGGAACTCGTCCAAATCCATGTGGCCCAATTTCCAAGGCCATAAAACATGCGGATGACACTTGTAAGAGTTTCTCTTTCATCCCCTACAACCCCCCAACTTGGGAACCTCAAATTTACCCAATTAAGGTATGATAGATGCTCTTACAATGTCATAAAATCCGTCATACATGACAACTCTTACAACTGTAAGAGAATCTCTCATAACTGACTATTAATATCAGATTCTCTTACAACTTGTTATAGTCAAACTTGGGTGCCTACTTCCTCCATGCAAGATGCTTTTTGACACTTGTCTTCACTTGTCATAGGATCTTCTATTTCTGGCTCTTATATGTCATAGATTTTGTCATAGAAATCTGTCATAACTCTTAGCGTCATAAACCTCTTACAACACCTGAAAGATGCCAACACATGACAAATGTCTTCTACCACAAAGTGGAATGCCTATCTCCTCATATGAGGACAAAAATACACTCAGTCACCTTCTATGTAGGATGGCACATCACCGTGCCAACACCCACAAAGTGACAAAATCAGATTTGCATACAAAATACAATAATAGGCAAAAAATAAATACAATTAAATAATAAATGTTAGGAACTTGAAAAGGTTGAGACACCTTAATTCCAAACAAATTGAAGCAACATTGTCAAGCTACAAATCTAAGCAGCAATGCCACATAAGAAATTTAAACAACACCAACATACAACAATGAATAGAGGAAGAAGAAGAGTTGATTTGGGTTGAAATAGGAAAAAATAGCACTACATTTGGAGGGAAGATGATAATGATGATGATAAAATGAGTTGATGAATGATTAGCCACCATCGAATGCCTCTAAAATATTAAATCCTCCGAAATTCTATCGTAGTTAATTGTATCAGTGTTTTTACTTACTCAGTCAATTATATGGACAAACTATAATTCATTGCTCAACATTAAAACCTTCCTCATCCCTTGCATCAGAAGGCATAACGCTAAAGTTGGGTGGACAAATTGCTACTATTAGAGATATCTAGTGGAGAAGCATGAGTTGAAGAATGCAGAACTCATTCAATTGTCTCTTCATCCCCTACATGAGCCTTCAAATTGGCTTTGAAGTTAGCAAATATCTTTTGATAGAGAGCAGCTTCAACAATTCTGAAGCAAGCCTTTAAAACATTATCTGATATTAACCTTACTACCTGCTTGTTGTGAGGATGTGAACCAATTACATCATTTTTAAAATGAACAATTTTCTTGTGGGAATTACTGGTGATGCTAAACAAAGCAACCTTGAAGAAAAGGCTCGCACTATAATAATGTGCTCAGTATCAGATCTTCAATAATAATGAAGGAAATCCAGCCAATCAAGCCGAAGGGGAAATGTTATTTACCAAATCCAATGAAATTTTCCCGATAGTTCTAAGGAGAGAAAGGATAATCTTTCTAGAAATGAATGATGAATTTAAATAATTGCAAGCTGCCCAAAGGGTCACCTCTCAAATGGGGCGCGTCCATACTTGGTATGGCCTCCCCTTAAGTTAAAAATAGGCGGTCCTTAATATAAATAAATAAAAACAAATCAAATTTCTCCTCTTTCCTATCCTGGTGCTAGCGGCTATACAAGGAGAAGGAGATTTAACTGCTTTAAGTTAATAACTGATACATATCCATGCCTGCCCTTCTTATGGGAGGAAACAAATTTAACAGTCATGCTAAACATACAAGTTGGAAAATATATCTGACTCAGCGCAAGAGTTGGAAAATCTATTTAAGTCACATACAGGTTCAGGTTGAAGTGTGTGAAGCAAATTCACTATTTTACTAATAAAAATGCACAAATCAACATAAATTTTGCAAACTTTTTACAAAGCACCCATCACATTTTCCAACTGGGTATACAATTTCTCTACCAATAGTGAATGGTGAAAAAAATATAAACAATAAGATGCTCAAACCTCTTTGCCATTACCAACAATTAGCTGGGTATTAACCAATTCAACTCGGGCACATGTAAATAAAAGAAAAATTGAGCTCAAAATGAGTAGGTATACCAATAAATTACTGGGTGTTTTAAATAATATATTCTATTAATAGAAATGCATGATCAACATAAATTTTACACAGTTTAATTATAGAGCAGCCATCACATTTTCCAATTGGGTATACAATTTTAGAAATTTTTAGTTACAAAGTATTTTATGGAGCTTGGAGTACCAGCTCAAACTGTATAAGTATGTATAGTAGTAAGTGACAAGTACATTTGTTTAGACGCTAACCAATATGCATAACCTACTGGTGAAGGAGCACCTAGAAAATCCTATTTTCTTTTGTAATAAGGTCTATTTGACCAATGCATTTTCATTTCAGTTTGTCTCTAGGTCTTTTAGGACCTAGAACCCATTTTGTAAGTCCCAAGTGACTTAGGACACATTTGTCAAATTGTTAAACACATAACGTCAAAACAGGGCATTAGGACAGTTTGGGACACAAGACAGTTGGTCTCCCAACTATTTGAATTGGTTGGTTTTCCTCAGGGCGAGTTGATAAACCCAGAGGAATGAACCAAATAATCATCAAAGAAGAAGTGTGAATGTGATTGTGTATTGTTCTGAGGAGAAATAAAAGTTGTTCTATTCCGTCAATTTAGGTTTCTGTTCTTTGTAACTGTAATTTGTATAACTGTAGATTTCTATTCTTTATGTGCTTTCTATCGTTGCAGTATGTCGACGTGAAGCATTCCACTGGTAAGATTTCTGTCGAAATCAGTGGAATGTCTTCGTTGTACAAGTATTTGTTTTTGTTTCTTGTTTTGTTTTTGTGTTGGACGGTGCAGAGGATCCAGACAGAGTATCTTGCACAGTAGATCGCCTAGCATCTCCATGTGCCAGGGTTCGAATCTGCGGAAGTCATTATCATGAGACCGAGGCCATCAGAAAAGTATTTCTCTCTCGAGTTGGTGAGAATTGTCTGGCCGAGCACGGGAAGTCTATCGGTGTATCGGCCTAGCGAAACTAGGGTTGGCCGATAGAGTTGAGTCTCACTGAACTTGAGGTGGTCCATCAGCGCATCGGCTAGAGTTTGTAAGTGCTCACCGATGAGGAGAGTCTCACCGAAGACAAATGCCATCGGCACATCAGGAGACATGTTCAAAGTCCCGCCGATAGTGGTGAGTCATACCGACACAGTCACGTCTAACCAGCGTTGAAGCTGTCATGGTTAAGATGAAGGGGACTTAATAGTCATCGGCGTATCGATGAAGCAAACTCTAACGTGGCCGATAGTAATTGTCTTGCCGACAAGTGAAAGTAAAAAGGTGACATTGGAGTCATCAGGGCATCGGTTGAAGGATAGAAGACTTCGCCGGTAGAAGTAAGTCTCGCCGACGATGAAGAGTTGATCGATCGGTGTGAGTTTGATCATGGAGAGACTTAAGAAAGTCATTCCAACCGACTGTTGTCTAACCAATCGAGGTGTATCAGTGGCTCATTTGTTAAGTCTTGCCGACTGTGAGGAAATAGTGACCGTTCGGCATTTTCACTGTGCGCTCCCCATCATATTGGTATCAGAGTGAGTTTTGAAGATCACTAGGGTGGTGTGGTCTTGGTGTATGTTAGACAAGGAAAGTGAAGCAGAGGCTGACATGACGCCTCCTAAAAGCATGTCACAAGATGCAGTGAAGAAACTGATCGAAGAGATGTTTGAGTTCAAGCTCGAGGAGTTGAAAAGAACCAAGGGTAATGATAGGGAAGATGAAAGTGACAGCGATGAAGGAGATACAAAAATTGATGAAACCAATAAGAGGACAGAGGAGATACCAGTAGACCAGAGGGCATTTGTAAATGCTTTGAAGTCAGTCAATAGGGACACCATAGATGGGTTACCTATGTATAGTGGAAGTATGGAAGCTGAAGAGGTGATTGATTGGATTGAGGCATTGAACAATCATTTCGAATACAAAGAAGTCCCTGATGATAAGAGGGTTAAGTTGGCAAAGGCAAGGTTGAAGGGGTCTGCTCTTGCATGGTGGAATTATGAGCAAGGAGAGAGAGTCAAGGAGGGGAAGAATATGATAACCTTCTGGGAAAGGATGAAGACCAAAATCAAGGCACAATTCTTACCCCTGGACTATGACGTGCATATGTATAAGAAATTGCAGAACCTCAGACAGAGAGACCTTGATGTGAATGCATACACACAAGAGTTTCATAAACTCAGTCTTAGATCAAAGAGACAAGAAGAAGAGTCAGAGAAGGTGGCCAGGTATCTGAATGGCCTAAGGATGAACATCCAAGTTGAGATCAACATCTTAGCACTAGAAATAGAAGATAAAGAGAAAGAATGAGTAGAATAATAGAGGTAGAGGAGGAAGAAGTTTCAGAGGCAGAGGTAGTTTTGGAGGAAGAAGTCCTAACCAGAGGCCTAGTGGTGAGTCTAGCCAAGAAGAGCAAGTTGGAGACTCAAGTAGCAGAGGAGGCTACTGAGGAAGAAGGCCTAATGTAAGAGGTGGGACAAATGGATCAGGTAGAGGATCTAAGTTCTCCAATATGAGATGTTATAACTGCAATCAAATAGGGCACCTGACATACAAGTGTCTAGAGAAGGCCTCAACTTCTCATGGTGGTGAGAAGAGAACCACTTTGATTCAAGAAGATGCAAGGAGTGTGACATCTCCTGAAGTGAATCTAGCATAAAAAATGGGAGAAAATATGATGATTAAGAGGACGCTGCTCAAGGAACCAGTTGATGCAGAGCACACAATGGAAATGCTCAAAATAGGGGTGAATACCCATCAAACCCATAGTACAGAGCGATTATTGCTTATTCAACATTAATATCCTTCCCAAGGTCCAAAAAATACCAAAACACACACATTCTCCACTATTGGCAAGATAACATACCATCGGCCAACCTAAAGACTTTTCCGCCGACGCACCAATCACTCCGATGGCTCCTTCGAACCGCCTTTGTCAGTGAGACTCAGCTCATCGGCGAGACATTTCTTTCATCTTCTGATCCACCGATAGGTTTTGACTTCTCTCTTCTGATAGACATCCCATCGTTGACTCTTATCAGCCAGACAGACCGCTATCGGTGACTTGTCAACTTTTCACACCGAAGTCTTACTCACTCTGATGTGAGATTCATCGCCCTCGTTTGTCGGCAAGAACAATACCCTCAGTGAAACTTTTAACTTGCATTCTGATATTACCAATCTTCCCGATGGGAGACTCCGCACTTCTAACTTGTCAGGAAGATGATCACTATTGGCACATTAGAAATGAGCTTCACCGATGTACCGATACACTTCTTGTCGGTAAGACACCATTGATTGGTATAACTACTGAAAACTTTCCCCGATGGCTGTGTTACACGGATGTCCACTTTTGCTACTCTACAACCATGCAAACACATAACAACTTATACAGAAACAACCAAAACTCAATAGAACGAGAAATGATCTACTCCTAAGGAAGTCATTCCACTGATTTCGAAGAAATCTCAACCAATGGAATGCTTTCGATCTACATCTCTGCAATTAGACCAAAACAGAACTTTTTATTACTTCTCAGAATAAATATACATACAAATCAATTCTCTCCTCTGTGTTTCTTCTTTTTTTATTTGTCCTTATCTTAACGAATATAGACCGACTATATAGACTCTCATATTGGCAGTTACATACCACCTCTGCCATTCGGTTACATCCATTCAATCAGTTACAAACTTTAATGACATGTATACATACTTAAGGTTATGCCATTACTCGGATAAGTATGACTCAATATGGTGCTAAGGCCTTACAACATGACTCTTTGGACATAACAGAATCTTCATGGAATCCTCTTGATTCTTAGTGTCTCGGGGTGCTCCTGCACCACCAGTGTAGACTTAACCATCTCAAAGAAGGGATTTGTTTAGAATCAACTGCAAGATCCAAGATAAGGTTTGTAAAGTTATTATTGATTCTGGTTCTACTGATAATATTATATCTTTGGAAGCAGTGAATAAGTTGAATCTAGAAAAGATACCCCATAGCTGTCCATATAAAGTCAGTTGGTTGAATAAGGGGCAGCACATACTCATCAATGAACAAGCATGGGTAGAATTCAGTATTGGGGGTATAGAGATAAAATCTTGTGTGACATCCTTCCAATGGATGCTTGCCATCTTTTGTTAGGCAGACCATGGCAGTTTGACAGAAAGGCTCATCATGATGGAGAAAAGAATGCTTACTCATTCCAAAAGGATGGTGTGACTTATAGGATACAATCATTGGTAGAAGAAGATCCACAACATGTAGGGTCTAGTGTAATGATGGTAGGAGAAAAAGAATTCATGGACACATTAAAGGAAGGTGGTGGAGTAGGTTTTGCTTTGATTGTGAAGCCTAAGGGGGAAAAGAAGGAAAATGTGAGAGAAGTAGGACCTAAGGAGGTCAGAGATTTGCTTGAGATTTACAAAAGAGTGATTGCAAAAGATATACCTGATTCCCTACCACCTGTCAGAGATTTAGCCACCAGATAGACCTCATACCAAGAGCAGTACTTCCTAATAAGGCAACATATAAAATGACCCCTCAGCAGAATGAAGAGATAGCAAATCAGATTCAAGAACTCCTAAACAAAGGGCTGATAAGGAAGAGCCTTAGCCCATGTGCAGTCCCTACTGTTTTAGCTCCAAAGAAGGATGGGAAATGGAGGCTTTGCACCAATTCTAGGGCCATAAATAGGATAACCATCAGGTATATGTTTCCTATTCCTAGAATAGAAGATCTAATGGATTATTTGGGAGGGGCTACTTATTTCTCCAAGATAGACTTAAAGAGTGGGTATCACCAAATAAGAATAAGAGAGGGGGATGAGTGGAAGACAACATTCAAAACCAATGAAGGGTTGTATGAGTGGCTTGTGATGCCTTTTGGTCTTTCAAACGCCCCTAGCACCTTTATGAGACTAATGAATGAGGTGTTGTAGGAGTTCATAGGGAAATTTGTGGTAGTCTACCTTGATGATATCTTGGTGTTTAGTAAGAGCAAGGAAGAACACTTGAAACATTTGGAGATAGTTTTGAAGAGGCTGCAAGATCAGAAGTTAATGATAAACTTGGAAAAGTGTGACTTCATGAAACAAGAATTGGTTTACCTAGGCTTTGTCATCTCGAAGGGTGATTTGAAAATGGATCCTTCCAAGGTAGAAGCTATTTTGAATTGGCCTACACCTAGGACAACAGGAGAGGTCAGAAGTTTTCATGGTTTGGCCACATTTTACAGAAAATTTATTAAGAACTACAGTGATATTTGTGCACCTATGTTAGAGACCATCAGGGGTGGCGGTAAAGTGAAGTTTGTGTGGACAAAAGAGGCAGATCAGAGTTTTGAAAGTCTGAAGCAGAAAGTTGCAAAGTATCCTGTCTTAGTACTTCCTGATTTCAATAAAGTCTTCACCATTGAAAGTGATGCAAGTGGGCTGGCCATAGGAGCAGTGTTGAGCCAAGAAGGTAGACTAGTAGCCTTTTTCAGTGAAAAATTGAATGAAGCTAAGAGGAAGTACTCCTCTTATGATTTAGAGTTGTATGCCATGGTACAAGCTCTAAAAAAATGGAGGCATTACTTGCTTCCTAAAGAATTTATTGTATACACTGACAATCATGCTCTTAGTTTTTCGAATGGATAGGAAAAGCTCAATCATAGACACATGAAGTGGGTGGAAAGTCTTCAAGCATATACCTTCATCATCAAACATAAGAAGGGGATAACCAATAAGGTTGCTGATGCTTTAAGTAGAAGGGTGTTGACAGTGCAAGAAGTGCAGCTACAAAGCATGGGTGTTGAGGTACTCAAAGGATTGTATGAAGAGGACCAAGAATTCAAGGAGATTTACAAGGTATGTAGTGAGTTTGCCAATGCTTTCCATAGTGAATTTTCAGATTATACATTGCAGGATGGACTTTTGTTTAAAGGGAGTCAACTATGTATCCCTAAATGTTCAATGAGGGATAATATAGTGAAGGAGAAACATAGTGGTGGTTTAGGAGGACATTTTGGGCTCAATAAGACCTTAGATCTTGTAAGAAGATTTTACTTTTGGCCAAGGATGCAATATGATATCAGAAGGTTTGTTGAGAGTTGTATGTTTTGCCAGAGAGCAAAGGGGGTCTCAACCAATGCAGGACTGTACCAACCTTTATCCATACCAGATAGACCTTGGGAAAGTTTGAGTATGGATTTTGTGATGGGATTGCCCAAGACAAGGATAGGTTGTGACAGTGTGTTTGTTGTGGTAGACAAGTTTAGCAAGATGGCTCACTTTATTCCTTGTAAAACCACCAATGATGCTAGCTACATTGCAGGCTTGTTCTTTAAACAAATTGTCAGGATTCATGGATTGCCTTTGAGTATTGTATCTGACATAGACAACAAATTTGTGGGATATTTTTGGAGAACCTTGTGGAAAAGATTGGGTACAAATTTGTCTTTTAGTTCATCCTATCATCCTTAGACTGATGGCCAAACTGAGGTTGTGAATGGGTCATTAGGCAATCTACTGAGACGTTTGACAAGAGAACATGGCAATAGTTGGGATGTGGTACTCCCATAAGAAGAATATGCCTATAATGATTCTACAAATAGAAGTACAGGTCTAAGTCCTTTTGAAGTTGTCTATGGTAGTCATCCTAGAGGAATTTTTGAATTGAGAGATGTTCAAGGGTTGGACAAAAGGAGTGGACATGTTGATACATTTGCAGAGGCTATGAAAGAGATCCATCAACAAGTTAGAGATACTCTACACAAGAATAGTCAGAAGATCAAGGCTAGAGTGGATCAAGGGGAAGGGATGTGCAGTACCAAATAGGAGCTATGGTCATGGTTCATCTCAACAAGAACAAACTGCCCAAGGGAATCCACAACAAGTTGATGATGAGAAAAATTGGGCCTTGTCAGATTCTAGAGAAATATGGTCCTGATGCTTACAAAATTGAACTCCCTGATGATATTGCTATTCCCCCTATATTCAATGTTGGTGATCTAACATTATATAGGAGTCCTGATACAGGAGAAGGTACAACAAATTCTATCCAAGACAATGCAGAGTGGGTACAACACTTACCACCAAAGGAACCATCTAAGATGGAGTGCATCTTGGATAGCAGGATAGCTAAGAAGACAAGAAATCAGACCTATTTTGAGCACTTAGTCAAATGGCAAGGACTTCCAGACTCATAAGCCACATGGATGCTGGAAGAAGACATCAAAAAGCAGGGTGGTGATTTACAACAGTTAGTCTCTAAGAGGACTTGAGATAACTTTCACCCAGGGAGTATGGTGCAGGAGCACCTAGAAAATCCTATTTTATTTTGTAATAAGGTCTATTTGACCAATGTATTTTCATTTCAGTTTGTCTTTAGGTCTTTCAGGACGTAGAACCCATTTTGTAAGTCCCAAGTGACTTAGGACACATTTGTCAAATTGTTAATCACATAACACCAAAATAGGGCAGTAGGACAATTTGGGACACAAGACGGTTGGTCTCCCAACTGTTTGAATCGGTTGGTTTTCCTCAGGGCGAGTTGATAAACCCAAAGGAATGAACCAAATAATCATCAAAGAAGAAGTGTGAATGTGATTGTGTATTGTTCTAAGGAGAAATAAAAATTGTTCTATTATGTCAATTTAGGTTTCTGTTCTCTATAATTGTAATTTATATAACTGTAGATTTCTATTCTTTCTGTGCTTTCCATCATTGCAGTATGTCAACGTGAAGCATTCCACTGGTAAGATTTCTTTTGAAATCAGTGGAATGGCTTCGTTGTACAAGTATTTGTTTTTGTTTCTTGTTTTGTTTTTGTGTTCGACGGTGCAGAGGATCCAGACAGAGTGTCTTGCACAATAGATCACCTAGCATCTCCATGTGCTAGGGTTCGGATATGTGAAAGTCATTATCGATGAGACCGAGGCCGTCAGAAAAGTATTTCACTCTTGGGTCGATGAGAATAGTCTGGTTGAGCACGGGAAGTCTATCGGTGTATCGGCCTAGCGAAATTGGGGTTGGCCGATAGAGTTGAGTCTCACCGAACTTGAGGTGGTCCATTGGCACATCGGCCAGAGTTTGTAAGTGCTCGTCGATGAGGAGAGTCTCACCGAAGACAAATGCCATCGGTGCATCAGGAGACAAGTTCAAAGTCCCGCCGATAGTGGTGAGTCATACCGACACAGTCACGTCTAACTAGTGTTGAAGCCGTCACGGTTAAGACGAAGGGGACTTAATAGTCATCATCGCATCGACGAAGCAAACTCTAACGTGGCTGATAGTAATTGTCTTGCTGACAAGTGAAAGTAAAAAGGTGACATTGGAGTCATCGGGGCATTGGTTGAAGGATAGAAGACTTTGCCGATAGAAGTAAGTCTCGCCGATGATGAAGAGTTAATTGATTGGTGTGAGTTTGATCACGGAGAGACTTAAGAAAGTCATTTTGACCGATAGTTGTCTGACCGATCGAGGTGTATCGGTGGCTCAATTTTTAAGTCTTGCCGACTGTGAGGAAATAGTGACCCGTTCTGCGTTTTCACTGTGCGCTCCCCATCACCTACATTTTTGTGTAGTTTGTCATTTACAAATCTACAAGGAAGAATTGTCACAGTGCTATTATTTTATATGTTAATGGATCAAGACATGCATGCCATAATACTCAACAAAAAATCTATCTCATATCAAGTAATACGCTCCATCTAAGTTATCTTTCGTAATTGTCAGGGCATCCATTGCTTCAGAAATCTTATCTTGTATCTCTTTAATTTTGTGAACATCATCATCGTCAACTGGTGGTGTGCTCATAAACTTGCTTCTATCTAGTTGGTAAGACATTTGATGTAAGCTATGAGCCTCGGTTACTACATCGTTGGTTTTGATCACCAACAACGCGCTAGTAATGTCAAATCAATTTCTGACAGGTTGTTCACATGAAACACTTTCATTGTGATTGCTTCTCGATGATGACATGCTTGGGAACAATAAAAAATGAAGCCAACTTAATAAGAAAGCTAGAAAAACAAACCAAAGAATTAAGATTGAGTGCATTTAAACAAAGAATGTAACATTTTTAAAAGCAAAACTACACTTTAAAATTATGTAGAGTTATGTCAAATGGATTTCTAACAGGTTGTTCACATGAAACACTTTTATTGTAATTATTTCTTGATGATAGCATGCCTGGGAACAAGTGAAAAGCAAGCCAAGTTAATAAGCAAGCTAGAAAAATAAACCAAGGAATTAAGATTGAGTGCATTTAAACAAAGAATATAACATTTTTAAAAGCAAAACTAGACTTCATAAATAAGCAGTCGGGAAGTAGAGATGGACAACAAACATATGTACTACATATGTACAGTTGGGTGCAAAACATTTATCTTTAAGTTCTAATTACAACACAAAAGCAAAACTAGACTTCAGAAATAACCAGTCAGAAAGTAGAGATGGATAGCAAACATATGTACTACATATATATAGTTGGGTGCAAAATATTTATCTTTAAGTTCTAATTATAACACAACTTGTATAGCTGGGTTATTCATGAGTGGAAATTTCTGATATCTGAGAGAGAAAGTAAGTGCATTCAAACTGGTAATCGATTTCTTCAACTTTCACAATTGTTGAATTAATCCTTGATTTAGAGTTGAAGTGTTCATTCCTAGTTAACAGTGTGAAAATGAATTGTTTGAAATGAATACTATTAATAATAACATCGAGACTGGATGGTCTGCATGAACGTCATACTGGAGCATGCAAAGGTCCTTTGTAGACATTTGTAACAGTACATTTGTTGCATCTTCAAAAGAAACAACCCAAATACTTCCAGTGTGGTCTTCAATTTGTAGTCGGAGCAAGTACCTATAATTGTAGTCTTCAAGTGAAACCTTGCATGCTGTGCAAAACCAAGTGTCGTCATCATTTTGAAGGCATTTTTTCTCTCCTTACCATTAATTGTAAGTGGATAGGTTGGATAACAGAATGCACTTGTTTTGACATATTTGATTGTTGCTTTGATAATGGATTGAAGAGGTTGTGCCACTAATTCAAAATGTGGCAAAATCGATGAAATTGGCATCCTTTAGGGCAAGTTGGTTAGCAATGGATAACCTGTCGATGAGGAAGCAATATTTCTCCCTTCCACATCCGCCCAACGCCTTAGGGCATCTGCCTCCGATATTTGAGGCTCTATAAGCAAGACAATTGTGAAAGTAGTATTAAGGACTTTTCCATTAAATTCAAACACACGAGCATTCATAATGGCAACAAGGGATAGTTTGTTGAGAATTCTTTAATTTCTTGAGTTCCTCCCCCTCTTCTTGGCAGACATGACCCCATAAGTTAACATCAATGGTGTAACCTGACATGTCTTGTAGACTGACGCCATATAAAAGTACCTCAGTCCCATCCCTTTGCCTTATTGTTGAATTATCACTAACATGCAAGACAACTCCAATAGCATCAATAAGAACATTGTTCTTCTTTTTCTTAAGTGGAGCAAGAGGTATGAATTGGAAGCTTTGTGCTAGAAGTGAGAGGTCATCTTCGCATAGTTGAAGGACTGAACCTTGGTCCAATGTAATCTCTATCTGACTATTCAATTTATTGTAGGCCTTGTTAGCATCCTTGACTAGACCCCTAGAAACTGTGTAAACCGGCCAAACCTATCTGTACTCTACCATAATGCATCTCTGCTATATCATTGAAGCAAGTTTTGCAAACTTCAGTTCGTTCGCTATCCATCATGTCAAAGCTGAAAATATGTCGACTACTTCTCACTGTAATAAACTTCTGCATTTGTTTCTTAGCCGTCACATGACCCTTTATTGTCCACCTATCCTGATACAGGTTTGTTGATGACTGTTTTGATGTAATCATAACAATAAGTTAAAATTCACATAAAATGAACTGAAACTATACTTGAAAGACAAGAAGGAATCGTTTGGTGATTCAACTAATCCCAAGTCTACAATGGTTCGGTTGGTCAAGTTCAGTTGGTCAATGTGAAGCTGTAATGTTCAAGGGGCCTTACGTAGTTTAGGTTTGTTTTGTGGTTTACTGGACTAAGAATATGCAAAGAGGTCATAGATTTCAACAAGTATTCTGTTCATTTGCATACAAGTGATACTGGGCTGCAAGTTTTAGAGGGTTTTCTTGGATCTTTGCAGCTTTCTTCTTTATCTGTTTATGAAAACTGTCTACTTATAGCTCTGTTATGCATGCTTCTTCAAATTTGAGACAATTTCCTTTGGATTTCTACGTTTTCAGCTAGATATTTCAGATGGGTTGGGAAAAGTTAGAAAGATCTAATCTATACCTCACTTAATCTACAGAAGGATCTAAGTGTTTCTGTTATGCACTATGTAAATACCACAGTAGTTTGATCAAATCCACAGTAAAAACCCTAAATGTAAGTTCTGAGCATTTTCACAAACATACATTTAAAATTGCAAGCTCTCAAAGAAGATATTTCAAAACACAAAGAAGAGCAGGAGAACACTCAGAAGATAGATGCAGAACTCCAGATTCTATTGTATTAGAAACGAATAGCCATACATGATTTACAATGTAAGAATGACTCTTAGTTTCATTGATCATACTACAGAGAACTTACAAGCTTTACAGATACAGTAAGGCAGCCAGACATTCCACGCGCACCTTACTGCAGACAAACAGGCGACCTCCTTCTTCTACTCTAAACTATGCTAAGCTAACATGCTGTGTTTTCCTAGAATCTCTGTTGTAGGCCCTAAAAATCCCTGTTGTAAAGTATTACAGTGTAGAGAGGCACAATATAAAGACATTCTGATTGTCCTCACTACAGCAAAAAATCGAACTGAACCCCTGGTTCAAACCCCTAGTTACAGCAATAAATGCAGGTGAACCAGTTCTCAAAAATATCTCAGAGCAGTGGTCAAATCTGGGCGAAATATTGCCCCTTCTGAGAAGTTCCGGCAGCTGGGCAATAACTTCTGTTTGTCTTTTGTGATAATACCTTCAGCTGCGACCTTCTTCTTTACTTGAATGGCCTTGACCTTTTGCATTTCATCTCTATCTTCTTGCTCCTGAGATCAGATCTTCTTCCTCCATGAGGTCACTGTATTGACTTTCCAGCTACTTCCTCAACTGCAAGCCTGCAAGACAAGACAAGCAATAAGTTTCACATTTATCACAAAAAACAGCATGAAATTAAAATAACCATTTAAACCCAGGTGACTGTGCAAGATGGAGAAAATCGGATCCAGAAATCCTCTCAAAATGCGTCCAAAATGCGCTAAGACTGCTCAAAGTTGATCAGGTCAACTATCGCTGACTGAAAAAATGCCAGAGGCGCCAAAAAAAACACTTTAAAATGTCCACCGCCTCATTTCCCGCCCATCGGCATGACTATCCCTGTCGGTGCGTCAAAAAACAGGTTAGTCGATATACCTCATCATCATGATATTCTGGAAATATGATGCATTCCCTCCTGAAGGTCCAGATGAATGTCATCATGATGTTTCGCTTCTGCATATCGGGGAAAAGAACAACATCATCATCATCATATTGTTGAAGAAGAATAGGAGGATGCGAATATGATCATGCTGCCGAGGAGAGGAAAATGATGGTGACGTCATCATGATATTCGGGCTTCATTGAAATGCTAAGGATGACGTCATCGTCATTTCCGGTTAAGATCAGGGGGGATATTTGTGATATCGGGTCACCTAAGGAGCATGATCAGGATGATGAAGTGAATATGACCCTTTCGCGGCCAAGGTAACCCTCTCGAAAGAAATCAGCATGATGAAGATCATCATCATATTTGCTTTTGTCGAACATAGAATAAGACGTCATCATCATATTCGGGAACCGGATCGTGCTTGAAAAAATATCCCGCTTGAAGGAAAAATGTGATGATGATGGTCATCAGGAGGATATTTGTTCTTGTCGAATTTAGAATAAGACATCATCATCATATTCCGCAAACCAGATCGTGTTTCGGAAAATATTCTGTTGAAAGAAAAAATGATGATGATGATCATCAGGATATTAGCTTCTTCGTTTATCAGATCGGGATGACGTCATCATGATAGCCGGGGCCTTTGTTAAACTTAAAACATGACGTCATCATCATATTTCGCCAACCGGATCATGTTTGGGAAAAAATATCCTGCCGAAGACAAATCAGGATGATGATGATCATCAGGATATTTGGAAAAGGTCGTTCTTCTCGGCAGGAGGACTTTGCGAAATATCGGGTGAACAAACAAGATCATGATGATCTTGACAATATAACAGGATAAAAATATGATGATGACGTCATCATCATATTTCGTTTTCGGGGCACAAGGATGAGTTAAGGTCATCATGATATTCGGGCTAGGGTGATATTGCAAAATATGATCATGCGGTTGAGGAATGCAATATCGACTTCTTCTGAATAGATAGGGTGATCATCATGATATTTCGCTAACCGGAGATCAGGAGGATATGAAGATGATGATCCTCCTTCTCGAATTATCATGATGATGTTTCCATCACTTAGCGAATTTCAGCGAATATGACCTTCTTGTGAAAGATCAGGATGATGTGAAGTCGTCATCATCATAATTCAAAGTTCAGTAAATATCATGATGATGACCCTGCGATAGGATTATAACACGCGCACGCAAATATGCCGAAGGTGGATTTTTCTAAGTCTGGGTGATCAGCATGATAATATAAGATCAGGTAATGTTGAATTATCATGATGATGCTTGCGATATTAAAGACCACTTCGACGGGGAACTTACCTTGACTTAAAGTTGATATCATCATGATATTCGCGCTTCAGGATATTATCGGGGGGGTGCGTTTCAAATATGATGATGACGTCTTTATACAGCAAAACCAAGTTTATAAAATATGACGCTCTTAAGAAAATCATGATGCTGCATAATGCGCACAAGGCCATTTGACGGGTAAAGGGAACTACCACCTAAAATTGACGTCCGGATATTGCGACTGCATGATTTTTAGCGGGTGATAGACCAAGATCATGATGATCCTGTCAACATGACTTAGGATATAAAAAAAATGACGATCCTCCTGCGAATATCAGGTTTGACCAAGACTTTGACCGTGCATAACTTCCACATATGGACGAATTTTCAAGTGAAGTAAAAGGCAAACCTGCATGGAATTTCAAGCTCTTTTAGAATATGAGGTCACAGAAACAAAATATGAACTTTGACAAACAGACCTCATGATGATGACCTACCTTATCATATATCATGATGATGATGCACCTGACCTTCATTTTTACCAGACCGCCAGGAAGCAGAAAAAACACAAGCAGAAGCAAAAAGCAAGACATCAGCAGGGGTCCCCATTTTGCTAAGGAGCATAATGGGGCGTGTTGTGAACATCACAACAAGGTTCAACCCTTTAATAGGAGTTATGCATTCAAAAACAACTTGTTGTCCTGCAGGCATATTTATCCCAAACGCCAGGTTTTGGCGAGATGGTAGGCTCTATGTAGGTGATTGCATTTGCTGCTCATGTGATTTAAAGAGGAATTTAGGCTCCCCAATTAGCCGATGGTCCATGTGGGCAATATCCATATTAGATATTACTAATGTCCTATAATGGTAGAAGTAAAAAACAAGTTCAAATATTGTGCAACATACAATGTATTTTCACAATGTTATGAAGGTAGAATGTACACAATTATATTCTCCTACCTTGCATCTCTATTGTTACTATAGACATAATGCATGGCGCGCACTATAAAACCCATCTTTATGGTTTCAGAATAAAAGTGATGGCTAAACTTTCTTGGAAGCATGGACGTGTGCAAGTGAAACCCATCAAAGAGTACAACTTTATCCTTCTTAGGTACCTAGCTAAGAGTGAGGAGATTTTTGAAAGATACAATCTGAAGCTGTGGAGATGTAAGTACGTCCCCAACACTAATCATCTGAATTGTGTTTGGAGTTAGTTTTGGTTCCATTTTTTGGTAAGGTCAAAACATTGGTTTTCAATTTGCAAGAGCAAAACAAAGAAAATATGAAAAAAATTAACATACAAAAATAAAATAACGCATATAAATTGATGAAAATTGAAAAATGGAGAGTCAAAACTAAAATAATGTTGATTAAATTGAAAATTGCTAACCAATATGTACAGCCTAACATATTTGTGTAGTTCGTCATTTACACATCTACAAGGAAAAATTGTCATAGTGCTATTATTTTATATGTTGATGGATCAAGACATGCTTCCAAGTATGTTAGTGCCATAATACTCATCATAAAACCTATCTCATAGCATGTAATACGTTCCACCCAAGTTATCTTTCACAATCGTCAGGGTATCCATTGCTTTAGAAATCTTATCTTGTATCTCTTTAATTTTGTGAACATCATCATCGTCAACTAGGGATGTGCTCATAAACTTGCTTCTATCCCGTTGGTAAGACATCTAATGTAAGCTATGAGCCTCAGTTACTACATCATTGGCTTTGGTCACCAACAGTGCACTAATTATGTCAAATTGATTTCTGACAGGTTGTTCACATGAAACACTTTCATTGTGATTGGTTCCCGATGATGACATGCCTAGGAACAATAAAAAAACAAGCCAACTTAATAAGAAAGCTATAAACACAAACCATAGAATTAAGATTGGGTGCATTTAAACAAATAATATAACATTTTTAAAAGCAAAACTAGACTTCAGAATTATGTAGAGTTATGTCAAATGGATTTCTAACAGGTTGTTCACATGAAACACTTTCATTGTAATTGTTTCTTGATGATGACATGTTTGGGAACAAGCAAAAAGCAAGCCAACTTAAAAAGCAAGCTAGAAAAACAAACCAAGATATATATATAGCTTTTCCCACTCTTTGAAAAATGGAACTTGCTTACCTCTTCAAGCCAGAATTAGGAAAGTGTAGATGCATGAATATACTTTGCACTTGATGAGATACCATGATAATAGGTATGGTCAACATGTCATATTTTGATACTTCATTTAAAACCTAATAATGCACCATCGTAGCCAACAACTTGCAACACTTTTTGTGAAAAAAAATTGGAAGACAACCTTCCTACAACTATTCAAGGACTTTGACGACATTTGCATGATGCCTCTGATACCCAAATAGATAATAAACTCCTACATTTTGGAAATACTTTACGAGGCACACGCTCTTATTGGTATAAGTGTCGCAATGAGCTGACAAACATGATTAACCAATTGGGATCTCCCACATTGTTTTTCACGTTAAGTGTAGCCGATACAAAATGGCCTGACCTCCACAAGCTATTTTCAAACAATAATATGCCACCGATACAGTACTCAAGAGAACAATTAACTACAAATGTCATTCAGAACCCTCACACAACATTCCTATACCAACATCGACAATTTTTGATATTCCATGAAGAGATCATAGATAAGCTATTGAAAGAAAAAGATTATTGGTATAGATACGAGTGGCAACATCGAGGTTCCACTCATGTACATAATTTTCTATGGCTCGAAGGTGAACCAAACATGGACACACTTGATTGGACCAATCAGACCGAAGTGCATAGAGCTAAATGTTTTTTGATAGATATGTTTCCACTTGGAATTCTCGTCAACAGTCTGAAAGAAATAACATGAAAGATATATCTCATTTGGACGATCCATGCTTGTTGAATAACTCGTAAATTTTAGATACAGATCCCTTGAGGGATGATGAGGAGTTAATACTATACAAAGACACACTAGATGTACCGAGGATACGCGTCTGCGAAAAAAGGGATAGAACATTACATGTCATTACAAAGCCTCCTGGGTAGAGCACATTCACTTTGAACTAAAATGTGATGAAGAAGGAAACAAGTTGTATGACCCTATGCGGAATGATGATAGGCTAAATATCCATAACCCTAAGATGCTTGCGATATGGTAGGTGAACATAGATTGTCAGCCAATTGTTTCACTAAAACTTGTTCTCAAATATATTACAAATATGCATCAAAGGCTGAGAGAAATTTGAAAATTCTGTACAAATGTTAACAAGAATAGCACATATAAGAAAGTGTGAAGAAAGATCTTCAGTAGCATATAAAAAATTCATGTTAGAGATAGTTGTAGATCGTGACATAGGATCTCAAGAGACATGCCACATGCTTCAGAAGTTGCCTCTTGTCTCTTGTAGTTGATCGTTCATCTCATTGAACATTGGAAGAGTAGTTCAATGTCTAACAAAAACTACTGATGAATTCGAGCTAGCAGCCAGTTATATAAACTCCTATTGCAATGACCTCTTGAATTGGAAAATCTCTCTCTAATACAGTCAGCACAAATGTACTCGTTTAACTCTCGTTGAAAAGGAAACAAATGGAAGAGATGAAAAGAAAATGCAATCATTATTGTGTACCCTCGATTCTATAGTGTCCCAATAGAGGAGAGTGAACTGAACGAAACATTTTGTTGGAGTGAGCTACTCTTGTACAAACATTTTTGACACATACCGACTGACATAGGCATCACAAAACAAGAGGTCATCACAAACTGGGAACACATGAAAGCGAACAAGTATTGTCCTTGGTATATTGATTGAACAACATAGATGGATTCTGAAGAGGAGGATGCGGAAGAGCATGAGGAAACACACATTGGTGATGACATAAACATGTATGAGTGGGAGTTACTATCACAAATGGGAGTTACCAATAAGCTTGGTATCGATGAATTAGATATGCTTAGCAGAAAAGACTTTGACATGAACTAACCATGGAATAGAAGCAATGTTCTACCACATTTGCATGAAATTGCTACTGAGTTCATTTCAACCAATAAACTATTGGACAAACAACATCCTTCATGTTCTTTAGTGATGGAAACAAGACACGAGCTAGTGCCAAAAAAATAACTTGCACTGGAGATAATTACACAACACTACAACCTGAACCATCCCCAAAAGAGCCTTTACACACGATCATTCAAGGCACAATAGGCACTGGAAAATCTTATTTGCTAGATTGCATCAGACATACATTAAATGGTCTAGACTGTAACAACAAAAAAAATTTCTTGCACTCGCGCCTATAGGAGTTGCTGCATATAAAATACGAGCCACGATAATCCATGGATGTCTCAGAATCTCTATTAGAAAGAGGCATCCTCTGCAAGGTTAGACACTTCAATATTTTAGTAAGCCATACAACACATCAAATACATCCTCATAGATGAGATGAGTTTTATAGGGCCTAAATTGTTGTTGAGAATAGATAGTCGTTTATGTGAGGCATTCACCTATACACAACAAGAAACTTTTGGTGGTGTATCCATTATACTTATTGGCAACCTTGGCTAGTTGCTCCCTATCATGGATAAGCCTATATACCTAGCACACTCAACTGCACTGATGTTATGGTAAACTTTTAACGTTGTAATCATATTGGATTTTATTTTCTGTCAACAAGGTGAAAATACTTCTCAAAAATAGTTTTGAAGCATATTACAAAATATCTAAAATGCTTAACCATTGCAAAAAGATTGGGAAACGCTTATGGAACGGACGAACAATATGCTTACTACAGTAGAAGCACAAGAGTTTAATAAAAACATGCATTTATTTGCAACAAACAACTTGATTGCATTACATAATAGGAAGATGATGAAACTTTTAAATCTTCTTATTGCAATCAACACTACCCAAAACATGCAACAAAAAATAAATGAACTTACTAATGAAGATCAACTATAGGAAGAGGTTCTGATCTGCATAGGTGAGAGAACTATGTTGACAACAAACTTATGGATTGAAATGGGTCATTAGGACAAGTTGTGTTTATTGTTTATAACAATGGCTGCAAACCTCCATATTTGCCACATTATGTGATAATTTGATTTGACAAATATACTGGTCCACCATGGGTTGTAGAAAAACCAACCCATTCAATTTTCCATAGCTACTTAGCCACCACATGGTGTCTGATTCTCCTTCTTTAAGTGGGCACCAGATTCATGAAAAAAAAATGGGTTGAAGCCCTTCCACCTAGGAGTCGTGGCACCGTGGAACATATTCAAGAGTTCCAAAGAGTCATTGTGACTTGGTGTATATTGGAGGAGCATTCTCATTCCTCACACTTGGTGTACTCGGCGGGTTATCTTCAAATAGGTATTACCCATCCTATTTTTAGATGCATTTCTCTTTATTCTTTATCTTCTCATGGTTATGGACCTTGAGCTATGGTTATTGGTTCTGGAGGGTTCATTTGAGGGATGTTGGCATGGTTATCTCCTTGTGCATATGAGTTTGGAGTTTAGGAGATGTAATTGGGCTCATTCCTAGTTTTGGAATGGATATTTGAGTTTGATCTTCCTTGGTTAGAGAAGCTTACATCCATGTTGATTTAATCTTTGAGAGTGAATGGTTGGGTGCTGTTAAGACTTTTCATTTTGGGGAGGTAAAGGAGATCATACTTGGCGCACTTGGAGGTGTTGGCAGAAGGATGTGATATGGTTTGCATATTCTCTTTATGGTATTATGCTTCTTCCTAGAGTTTCTTATTCATCTAGTGTGATCACTGGTTTGTGGTCATCTACTGTTGTTGTACTTCATTATTTTTTAACCATAATATGTGTGGTCTTTTTATGTATATCATTTGAGATGTGGAGGACTTGGGAGAAGTGAAGGAGATCAAAGGTGAGAGAATTGAGAAGAAAACCAGTTGTGGAAGTATGTTTTGTTTTACAATAGGTTGGTTACTGTTTGCAGATAATAGTGGTTGTTCTTGGTATTCCACAATTGGATTATTTGCCACACCTATTTATGTAAGTGTTGATTGATAGACTTGATTTGTTTTGGTTGGCATTGCTCATGCTACATGAGTCCTAGGATGTATGTGTGTTTTTCATTGAACTGTAGTATCAAGGGTCTTCAGATTTTTTGTACATCAATGGCTTTGGTGTGTTTGTTATCATGGAAGATGGTAATTTTTTGAGTAGGACAGTGGATTATACAGGGATGAGAGATTCAGTATGGGCTAGATATTATGTTGTTGGCATGAGTTTATTGATGTTGTATGGTTAGTTGGATGTGTTAGCAACTAGCTGTGGTTGCTATTCTAGCCATGGTGATTGATTCTTGTTAGCTATGTAGACCTATTTATTACCATTGGGTTTGGTGATTGTGTTTGGATATCGGTTGATGCACTAAAGATGAGAATTACACAATAAAGGCTTGGGATGAACTAAGGTATTTCATGGTTTCTTGGCTTGGCTCTCTAACTTAACATCATTCTTCATGCTTTTTAAAGCAAATTATAATGTTCTACTGTTCTCATTCCCACAATTTGGCTTACTTGTATAGGTGAATGCCTAAAACTTTAGATAAGCCTATAACTTGTTCATAATTCAAGTAATCAATTGCTTCAAGAAAATACAAGAAACTTCTTTTAGGGTAGAAACAGATAAAAAATCTTTTCCAGGATAGCAAAAATCCTGAGGATTTGCTTGGCAAATCGAGAGGAATGAAGGTATTGATTTGTCTAAGAAAATAGAAATTGAGGGACATGAAGAGGACAATGAAAGGGTTTTGTAGTTAAGGTTGAAATCTATTAAATTTGTTGGGAATGAGAAAATTAGGTTGGAGAAAATGAAATGTTCTTGCATATGACTAAGTAGATGGTTTGGTTTAATGTGCTTGTGTCATCAAAGGTCTGATGAATTTTGGCAATACATACTTCTTTAATTCTATTTTTTAAAACATGCTTGCTTTAGATACTCTTAGAGATCATTTTACCCAACCAAATGCAAATATTTTTTGGGATAGGTTTCTATCTCTTTGAGAAATCTTTATATGGAAATGATACTAGATTTGGCAATGCACAATTCTGGTTATAAGGATTTCTTGAGGAAAGAAGAAAGATGGTTGATATCAATTATTGGTTAACACTAGTAGAAAAATAGAAATAAATGACTAAAAAAATACCAAAAATTGGTCACGTGACCATTGGTAGTTTATTTATGATCATTTATCTCGCGACCAAATTTATGACTAAACAAATTTTAGTCATTAATTTGGTAGTATTTTTAGTCATTAATTTGGTACTATATTTAGTCATCGATTTGGTAGTATATTTAGTTATCAATTTGGTAGTATATTTGGTAATTTGGTAGTATATTTAGCCATCAATTTGGTAGTATATTTAGTCATTAATTTAGTCATTGATTGTTGTTAACTGGTCATTTATTTAGTCATTGTAATCATTAATTGCTGTCAATTGGTAGTATATTTAGTCATTTATTTAGTCACTAATTTCCATCCATTGGTAGTATATTTGGTCATTTTAATCATTATTTTTCCGTCAATTGGTCATATATTTAGTTATTAATTTAGTCATTGATTGTTGTTAACTGGTCATTTATTTAGTCATGGTAGTCATTTTTATTTACTAGTTTCCATTAATTGGTAGTAAATTTAGTCATTATATGAATAATTTATTAAATACCATAAATTTTATAATGTAGAAAAAACATATTATTAAATTTGAATTAAAACATAAAAGCAAATAAATTTGGAAAACTATATATTTTAGGATGCTGCCAAGTAAAGATTGATAAATTTGAGCCAACACTTTCTATTTGAGAATCGACCAATAAGAAAATGAAACAAGACAAAGCAAAGTGGCAATAAATATTGACACCATTTGGTATGACATCTCATCAACATGGAAATGTTTTTGGTTTCAAACAATTGCAGTAAAATATGAATTTATTTAAAACAACGTTTTCATGACATTTTCTTCATTACCTCAAGAAATCATAAAATATATCATTACACAAAATCTCTCCTCTTGGAATCAATCTCTTCCCTTTCTCACATGGCAATACCGCACTTGTCTGTTCAAACTATTAAATTTTAGAAAATGAGCTAAACAAAAAACATTCAAATGACCTCCTGCATAGATAGGATCTGAAGTTCACTACTGTTTTATTGTATCCAGAGGTGCATCACGTACGCCACTTAGCAAAACATATAGAAGAAGCTTATGATGTAGAAGCTACTGTTCTGGTATCAACAAAGTTCACCATTTGTTATCTTGATTGTGGTGTTTGTAATGTTGCAGGGTGCATTTTCCCATTTTCATCAGAAGGTTTTGCTTCAATCCAAAGTTCCATTTCACAATGCATCATTAGTAGAGCTCAAGGAATTTTTAACAGCTTTTTCAATTTCACCACAAGTTTCCAATCATCATTGGACAAATCATCCTGAAAAAATAAGAAGAATATTCCATTTTAGACATTAAAAAGTTGTTTTATTAGCCAAAAATGAAAAGAACAAACGTTCAATTAGTATAAAATGCATAATAGTAAATACACTGTAAAATTACGTAATGTGGATGTCAAATAGCCTTACCCTATAATTTTCTTTCAATATATCTATGGATCTTCTGGTGAGATGACTCACAAATTCATCCTCCATTTCAAAATGCCTACCAAACATTTTCTGTGCTTCATCAACGTTGCTCCCAACAATCTATAAAGTTCGTATGATAATTCATTAACAAAAACATTTCAAAAAATAGCATCTAAAATCATATAAAACTATTAACAACAAAGATAGCTTCTCAAAATACCTTCATGGCCACTTTTCACCCTTCTTAGCCATTTCAACAGCTTTATGATTGATCTCAATTGAGGTTATTTTACCAATATCTATGAAATATTTTGTGGAAACACATAATGGCGAGCCAATCTATATGGACATTTCTGAATAAGTGATTATGCAAATTCAGCGAGTTATATATTTTCTAATATTTTTGTGGGATTGGATATTCAGAAATTTATATATATGTTATCTACAATATTTTAGATAATTGTGAAATATGAATTAAACAAGAATTTCTCTAATCATCGTATGGTTAAAGAGTTAGAATTTGAGGTTGGTCTCTGCCTAGGAGACAACCCTGACAGGAATTATGGGTCCCAACACAACCTTTGCAAGAAGATTATAATACAAAGGAAATCTGAGATTCATCTATGCGTTGGAAAGACATCTGAAGACAAAGAAACCATGAGTCTTATTTTCATCCACCGTCTTGAAGACTATATGCAGTTTATAAAGGTAAATGCAGATTGATATTTGACAAACAAATATTAATAGAGATTGTTAGAAATCGTGGTTCCATTGACAATATTCGCAACGTTTAGACATTTAACAAACATGAGGTATTATTGAATATTTTGTCCGCATCATTTTAAGGCGCATATGGTGATATCCTTGAAGGCGCAAAGTTGTGAAGGCTTGGGAAAGTATTTAGAAAAGGCATTAGTTATAATTCCATGCGTGAGGATTCTAAGGCACCAGATGTCAAATAAAAGGAAAGCTTCTAATATTCATTGTGACATTTGTTTATTATATGTTTGAAGGGAATTGAGTTAGAAGGAAGAGCTTAATGTATCGTGAGTCTTGAAGTGCAGCTCCTTTCTAAGCAAATGTAGTGATGCATCTTCATTCAACAGTTCTGCCATAACAAACCAGAGAACATAACCAAGTTAGTGCGTGGACATATATTGGAGAGAGTTCGTTGGACTTGAAGGCCATCGTCCATCATTGAGGCGGGCTTCATCATTGACTAGGTCGATTTGCCTTTCACAGCCGTCTGCATTCCTTATCATCTACAGAGTAACAACAATTAGAGTGAAATACCATCAGTTTTAAAGGTCAGCGATCAACATCAGGTTCAAATCCCTTTAGAAACGAGGACATTGTTATCTCTGTTGGAGGGTAGATCTGGAATAGAAAGTCTGAGTTAAAAATCGGTCATCATTTGAAAAGCATTGCCTTTGCTTATTAATCACACAGGAATACAACAGAGATATTTAATCAGAGTGAAAAGAAAGTTGGCACAGTAGGATTATAGCTGAGACCTCTTTGCAGCCTCATCTGGTAAAAATCTGTATTCCCTATCACTATTGGTATGTTGACATTTTGTATTTGCTCATTGTATGCAATGATTACAGGATTGCACAAAATGGATTTGTTGAACAGGCTTTAGAAACTTTCAAGCAAATGCAATTGTCAGCTGTAAATCTAAATTCCGCAACCTTTGCTAACATCCTCCCCGCCTATGCCCAAATGGGAGCTTTGGAACAGGGTATGGACATCCTTCAAAGCATAATGGTAGGGGGATTCTTGTGAGATATTATAGTTTGAAATGCTCTCGTAGACATGTATGCAAAATATGGAATCATAGACAAAAAAACATGAATTGTTTGACAGAATTCCTCAAAGAGATGTCATCTCATGGAATGCAATGATTGCAGGATATGCACAAAATGGATTTTGCAAGGACACTCTCAAAATCTTTGAATTAATTAAGCACTCTGGAACATATCCTAACATTGTAAGCTTTTCTTGTATTCTAGGTGCATGCAGCCATGCAAGTTTAGTGATGAGAGCTGTACATACTTCAATCACATTTGTAACCTTTATTGCATAACACCTACAGTTGATCATTATGTGTGCATGGTTGACCTCCTTGCCCGTGCTAGCTATCTTGAAGACACCCTAAACTTTATCATTGAGATACCTGTTAAATCTATGCTGGTTGTATGGATGTGTTTTCTTGGTGCCTGGAGATCACATATGAATATAGGCTTAGGAGTATTTACAACAACATTGCTTTTTGATTTGGATCCTAAAAATGTTGCACAACTTATGTTCTTCTCTCAAACATCTATCCAGAAGTGGGCAGGTGTGGTGAGGTAAGGAGATTGATGAAAGATAGAGGAATTAAAAAAAAATCCCCGGATGTAGTTGGATTGAAGGGCATAAAATGGTACATGCTTTTTGTGTAGGAGACATATCACATCCATAGACAAAGGAGACCTTTGCAAAGTTGGAGAAATTGGCTTGGAAGATGAAGGTGGCAAGGTATTTTCCAGATTCAAGAATTTACTTAATGTTGTGGAATGATGGAAAAAGAATTATTTCTCTGCCACCATGGTGAAAAGTTGGCAATTGCATTTGGTTTGTTAAACATGCCCCATGGAACAACTATTAGAGTTGTTAAGAACCTTTGAGTATGTGCTGATTGCCACACTGCAACAAAATTTATCTCCAATATTGTCACAAGAGAAATTGTTGTGAGATGTGAATCCTTTCCATCATTTTAAACAGGGACAATGTTCTTGTGGAGATTATTGATGATGCTAAATGAAGCAATCTGAAAAATAGGCTTACACTATAATAATGTGCACCGTGTCAGATTTCCAACTGGCGGGTGTAAAGCCCAACTCCTCAACCTTTGCCAGCATCATCCTTGCCTGTGCACAAATTGAAGCTTTGGATGATGATATGGACATCCATCAAAGCATAATTGGAAGTGGATTTTTGTCAGATGTTTAGTTGCAAGTGCCACTTCCGATCATGAAAGCCTTCATAAAGACTTATGCACAAAATTCAATAAGAAGAATAGAATTTATGCACAAATTCTCTCATGAATGATTTCAAATTGTAATCAATTTCTTTGTAGCTTATAATGTGTGGATAAGAATTGACGTTCCTTGTAGTTTCCTATGCCATTAATTAAAAGGAATCTAGATCTACACATTCATCTTAGATGCATTTGCATAGTTGAAGCTTGTTGTTTTAAATCCTTTACACAAGTTTTCCATGGGTTAACCTATGATAACATGTCTCCTAGCAACATAATGACAATCCTCTCAAGGTGTTCTTAAATACCACTAATCTAGGTTAATTTATGCTGAGTTGTGTGCATAAATTGATTAGATAGATTACACAAAGGAAAAGTTTATTTTCCTCTACAACCATATATATGTATGTATTTATTTTCCTCTACAACTGTGTGTGTGTATTCAAATGTTTGTTTTGTTAGATAGGCCCATTTGCTCGATGGGAAATATATGCCTTTGCTGCTCCTTTCATCATTTCAAATTTAGTCCAAAATGGGGGATTGGAATTAGAAAATGAATGAGCTCCTCTTACCTTGGGTTAGAATTAAGGTTAGTAATAGAATTAGGTTATCATTAGGGTTAGAATTATGGTTAGAATTAGGGTTAGGGTTTAGGTTATAAATAGGGTTTGGGTTGGGGTTAGAATTAGGGTTAATATTGGCCTGAATATTAGGGTTAGGTTTAGGGATGGGTTAGAATGATCTTTTGGTTAGAATCAATGTTAGAATTATACTTGCAATTATGGTTAGTATTAGGGCTACAATTAGGCTTAGGGTTACAATTACATTTCAAGATAGGGTTAGAATTACGGTTGCTGTTATGATTAATGATAAAATAGGGTTAGGATTAAGGGAAAAATTAAGATTTTCAATACAATTACATTTACGGATAGAATTAGGATTAAGTAAATCTATGGGTAGAATTAGGGTTTGGATTACAATTATGGTTAGGATTACAATTACATTTACGGTTACAATTACAGTCAAGATTACAATTCTTACCCAAACCCTAATTTAAGCATAACCCTAATTCTAACCCAAACCTTAATTGAAATAATAACACTCAATCTAACCCTAATTATAAATCTACCCTATTTATAACCCTCAACCTAACTATATCCCTAAACAAAACCTTAATTCTAATCTAACCTTGGTTCTGACAATAACCCAAACCCTAATTATAATCATAACCCTTAACCTAAAACTATCTCTATATCTAACCGTATTCTAACCATAACCATAAGATTACACTTAGCATTGATTTAGAATCCTAACCCTTTATCTAACCCCATTTATAAGCCTAATCCTAACCCAATCCCTAAACAAAACTTGAATTCTAAATATGACCTTCATTCAAACCCTAACCGTACATGGAACCCTAACCCTAACCATAATTTACCAGTACATGAATAAAACATTAAATTTAACAAGATTTATAAACATAACCATAACCCTAATTAGATTAAAACCTTATTGTAACCCTAATTTTAAACATAACCCTAATCTAACCCTAACCCTAATCAAACCATGATCCTAAAAAATACACTTAGCACATATTTATCTAAATATAAATATCCCAACATCATAACTCTATTCCTAAACATAACCCTAACCCTAATCCTAATACTTACCATAACCATAATTTAAAACATGATTAAAACCCTAAATCTAAGCCTATTTATAACCTTGACCCTAACTATGTCCCTAAACAAAACCCTAATCTAATCTAACCTTGGTTCTAACCCTAGCCCAAACCATAATTGTGATCACAACCTCAATTTAACCCTAATTCTAATTCTAACCATAATCCTAAGATTACATTTAGCATTGATTTATAAGCATAACTTTATATCTAACCCTATTTATAAGCCTAATCCTAAACCAATCCCTATAAAAACCATAATTCTAAATCTAACCTTCATTCCAACCCTAAAAAAATAATATATAATTATTTAATATATTATAATAATATATCTAAACTATATTATAATATTATATTATATAATTATAATAATTCTTAAGATATATAATATAGTTGGAATTAAGCTTGCCGCTCCGGATGGTACTAGCATATTTATATTTAAAAAATATATCTAAAGTACGCCGAGAGATATCCTTCTTGAGGTGCCTATTTTTTAATCACTAATCCTAACAATAGGCGCCTCGAGAAGGATATCTCTCGGCGTACTTTACATATATTTTTTAAATATAAATATTACATACATACAGAGAGAGATGTGTATGTATGTGGAAGCATAAACAAGGCATGTCAACTGTTTGACAAAATCCCTCAAAGAAATGTGGTCTCATGGACTGCAACGATTGCAGGATATGCAAAAAATGGATTTGTTGATAAGGCATTAAAAAATTTCAAGCAAATGCAATTGCATATACATATACAGAGAGAGAGAGAGAGAGAGAGAGAGAGAGAGAGAGAGAGAGAGAGAGAGAGAGAGAGAGAGAGAGAGATGTATGTGGAAGCATAGACAAGGCATGTGAACTGTTTGACAAAATCCTTGAAAGAAATGTGGTCTAATAGACTGCAATGATTGCATGATATGCACAAAATGGATTTGTTGAAAAGGCTTTAGAAACTTTCATGCAAATAAAATTGGCAGGTGTAAAGCCATATTCCACAACCTTTGCCAGCATCCTCTCTGCATGTATCAAAATGGTAAGCTTTGGAATAGGGTATGGACATCCATCAAGGCATAATAGAAGGCAGATGTTTGTCAAATGTTATAGTTGGAAATGCTCTGATAGACATATATGAAAAATGTGGAAGCACAGACAAGGCACACAAACTATTTGACAGAATGCCTCAAAGAGATGTCATCTCATGGAATGCAATGATTACAGGATTGCACAAAACGAATTTGTTGAACAGGCTTTAGAAACTTTCAAGAAAATGCAATTGTCAGCTGTAAATCCAAATTCTGCAACCTTTGCCAGCATCCTCCCTGCCTGTGCCCAAATGGGAGCTTTGGAATAGGGTATGGACATCCTTCAAAGCATAATGGTAGGGGGATTCTTGTGAGATATTATAGTTTGAAATGCTCTCATAGACATGTATGCAAAATATGGAATCATAGACAAAAAATGTGAACTGTTTGACATAATTCCTCAAAGAGATGTCATCTCATGGAATGCAATGATTGTAGGATATGCACAAAATGAATTTTGCAAGGGTGCTTTCAAAATCTTTGAATTAATTAAGCACTCTGGAACATATCCTAACATTGTAAGCTTTGCTTGTATTCTAGGTGCATGCAACCATGCAGGTTTAGTGGATGAGAGCTGTACATACTTCAATCATATTTGTAACCCTAATTGCATTACACCTACAATTGATCATTTTGTGTGCATGGTTGACCTCCTTGCCCATGCTGGCTATCTTGAAGATACCCTAAACTTTATCATTGAGATACCTGTTAAATCTGTGTTGGTTGTATGGATGTGTTTTCTTGGTGCGTATAGATCACATATGAATATAGGCTTAGGAATATTTACAACAACACTACTTTTTGATTTGGATCCTAAAAATGTTGCACAACTTATGTTCTTCTCTCAAACAACTATCCAAAAGTGGGCAGGTGTGGTGAGGTAAGGAGATTGATGAAAGATAGAGGAATTAAAAAATCCCCGGATGCAGTTGGATTGAAGGGCATAAAATGGTACATGATTTTTTTGTAGGAGATAGATCACATCCATAGACAAAGGAGACCTATGCAAAGTTGGAGATATTGGCTTGGAAGATGAAGGCGGCAAGGTATTTTTCAGATTCAAGAATTTACTTAATGTTGTGGAAGGATGGGAAAAAGAATTATTTCTCTGCCACCATGGTGAAAAGTTGGCAATTGCATTTGGTTTGTTAAACATGTCCCATGGAACAACTATTAACATCAATACCACACACACCATCAATATCATACCAGGTGATATATAATGTCTCATAATCTCTTCCTTTTTCATTAAACAGTTTGTATTTGTAACTGAAACAATTGAACTGTGCAAAATAGTTTTCTCTTGAACAAGTAACTAACAGAGTAATATGGTCAAATGATGCCATTTGAGCAATTGGTTTGAGATCATTACAAAACTTAACCCATAGGGTTACAATAAACTTCTAACTGTCCATTATAACCACTTCAAGATCTTTGCAAGAACCCTAGTGTCAAGTCATGTGGGTGTTGCCTTTTTCAAACTCTAATCAAAGTAAGAGTAAACACAACCTTCTTGAATACCACCAGTGTTAAAACAAACTGTTGTCGTTACCAGAAACCTTAACTGCTTTTCAATAAAAAGGATAAGTGAAGAATATGAAACAACAAACCCCAGCTCGAAGTCAAAGACTTCATAACAAAAACCCATATGAAATTCAAAGTAAAAGTTTCATATGAAACCACAAAAGGAAAGGTATCACCTAAAGATGCCGACAACTAAAAGATTTTGCTGTGACTTTGAGTTTTGAGAGACCAAAAAATAACTGTCAAGCCCACCTCGATCTTTTTCTACTGCTCACTATAGCTGAGCATTGTCAAATCATAGAAAAATCTGCACCATGATTACAAGATCTTCAACCTTTTGGAAGCTGTTATAACCCTAGGTAGAGAGACTTCATGTCTCAAAGTTCGACCATTGAAAATGAACTCAAAACAAACTTTTTCCAATGTATACACTGTCCACCGAGAGATCCAGTATGCCCTAAAATGGTCAGTAACAATGAACCATTAACACAAACTTTTTACCTGTTAAACATGCCCGACACCTGTTTGGCAAGTTAGAGTGTGTGCTTCTAGATTAGACTGTGTGCAACTTTTTTAGATCTAAAAAAGCTGCACACAGTCTAATCGAGAAGCACACACTCTAACTCATCATGGACTGTGGAAATATCATGTCTATAACCTGTTTGGCAGGTTATTAACTTGAGTGATCTGAAATGCCTTTATTTATAATGATTTTTCAAATTAAAAACAATTTAATCTTTCATAAATCAAATAGCCATATGATGCCTTCTTCTAACTTTGGAGCTTGATAAAATAATAACTTCCTTCATACAAGAAATGACATTGGGAGATAAACAAATGAGATCATATCAATGATGCCACATGAAATAAAGCAAGTATAACCTTTGCTTTGTATCCCTTTGAGATTAATCAAGCTTTTGAAGTTAACTAAAACAAGAACCTTTTCATATCAATGATGACCTTGATGACTAATGTTTGCATATTGGATCAAGTGAAGATAATCAAGTGCCTTATTCAACTTAGACAAAACAAGATTATGCCCTTGCACTATCATATGAAACAACAAATGTCATAATGCCAATTGTAACAAGATTACAAAACAACCACATGATAATGGCATGTCTAGACCAATATAAATCATTGATCAATTTAAATAATCCAAGAATGTAACATGTCAAAGCATCAACTGTATGTATACCAAACATGTTGTCCCCATATGCTGTCTTAAACATCGATGTCAGTATCACTCACAACACATAAAATATAGGCTACCTTTATAGCCAAGCCAAAGGTTCTTAATGAATACCACACATGTATGCAAAACATGTATCACCTAAAAATGTATGTCACCTGTAGAAATGTGGCAAAGCAAACTAACCATGTCTTCCATATGCAGAATACCTGAGTACTTGCCAATACTGTAAACCCTTGGCATCAATGCCAAAATCAATGTCAAAGAGGGCAACAAGGTTAGGGTTTTGAGCCTTTCCAAGTTAGGGTTTACTTTTAGGGTTTCAACCAACACATGGGCACAAAAATGAAATGGAGGTGGGCGCCAAAAGTGAAAGTGAAATGAAATATGTATAATTTTGGTGCCCATATGGTTAAAATAGGTTAGGGATTGTTAAATATATTATAATATTATATTATTATATAATATTAAATATATTATATAATATTATCATATTATAATATAATATTAAATATATTATATAATATTATCATATTATAATATTAATAATATAATATAAATATAATATAATATTATATAATATAAATAATATAATAATATAATATAATATTGTAATATTAATAATATAATATTATATAATATAAATATTATATTATATTATTATATAATATTATATATATATATAGTAATAATATAATATTATATAATATATATAATAATAATATAATAATATATATTATATTATATAATATCATATTATATTATAATATATTAAATTATATTGTATTGTAATATAATATATTATTATATTATATTATATTATAATACAACCCACTCCCTCAATTCAATTTTTTTTTTAATTATCCAATTTAATATCATTTTGTTTAATTTTTATTTGTGTGACTAATTATTTAGTCATTTTTATTTGTGACTAATTATTTAGTTGTGTTTTTACTAGTGATGACCAAATTTTTCATTCATTTAGTCATTTATTTAGTCATTTATAGTTGTGTTGCAAAAAATTAGTAGAATTTTGGTCACGTGATTAAAAGTTTTAGTCACCTAGTCATTTATTTACCATATTTCTAGTAGTGTAATATAATTTGATCCATGGCTAAAAATTCGAAGGAACTAGAAATCTAATAAATTTTAGATCGATGTAAATAATCTCCCAAGTGTCAATATAGGAGGTAAAGGCATCTTATTGGAGATATAATTTAGAGATGAAACATGTGCAAGAGTAGAAGAGCAACCCTAAAATGAAACTATTTTTGAGGATATGAATGAGATATATGTCATGCACAAAAAGAGACAAAAATTACAGTTTGTTTTAAATTTGAAATTGACAACTTGTTTCAAATGGAGGTGGAGGGAAAGAATTGAATGTGAAGAGCCTGTTGGTTTTTTCTTCTAAATCAGTATTAGGGTTTGCCAGTTCTAATGCACAGGCAGATTCAGCCAACTAAATACAGGAGGTTGCGTGAGCTCCTCCCCTTCACTTCTGGTTCTGCCGCACCAAGGGGGTGTCCCTATTTGATAAAAGTATGACCTTGACTAGCTCAATGACAGAAGGATATAACTTGACAACAACAGGCAGAATACTCTCATGTAAGGACCAAGATTTGTGTAACAAATCACAAGATTGGCAACATTCTTGGACATATGTGTCTGGTTAGGGATGAGAGCATGCAGGGGTTTCCTACTCCTAATCCTACAACTAACAGGTGGAAGGATGAAATGGTTTGAATTGGTGTTTGGAGTGATGGGACTTTCCTAGACCCATTGAACAGACAGATTCCCAAACCAGTGCCTTATCTAGGCAGCAGAGTCATATCTAAGAATGTAAATGTCTCCCCATGACAACACTAAATCATATCCAGAGGACCTGAGAAGAATGCTACTACCTAACAACATGTCCAAGAAAGAGTATTACTTATGATCATACTTAACAGATCCTATGATGCAATCTATTTTCCTTTGTATCTAATCAAAAGCCTATTTAACCACTCCTTGAGTAGACGCAATAAATCAGACACACAGTATGCATATACTAAAAAACTTGGAAGCCCTTGACAACCTTGTTTGAAAGGAAAACAAATGACATACAGGAGACAATCAGAAACAATACACACACAGGTGTTTTTCATTTAAAATCAATCTGCATAGAAAGTCATCATTTACAAGCCAAAATAGATTAGTACACCAGACTAAGGACCGAGTCTGTAGCAAAAAATGCCTTTCAAAATGTGAACACCTTATGTTCAGAGTCAGAGCCGAAAGCCCAAAAAACATCCAACCTCTAAAATGAGTAACACTTCCTACTTAAAAACAGCCAGAGGGAAGCGTACTCAGCATTAATTACATAGCCAGAAGTCAAAAATCTGCCAGATACATCCATCAGAAAGAATGGCGCTCAGAAGTCATCAATGAGGTAGACAAGGGAGGCCTCGAGCCTTGCGCCGCCATCTGGAAGCCCTCATTCATAATCGGGCAGTTTGATTGCCTGTCCCATCGCCCATACCCCTGCACTGTCACCATTGATGGCTCAACCACCCGCGGCCTACTTGAAAATAGTCACAGCATTCAAAATGGAGCTTCCCGCCAAAACGTGCTTCACTGTAGGTTCAAATTATGTAGGGAGATTAATCCCACATGCATGCCACGGAGACTCCTTCAGCAGTTTATAAACGGGGCCGCATGCATAATAAGCGTTGAGCGCTTTTGCCATGCTCGACACACACTCCTTCTCCAAAAGCCCATCGCCAAGACCCAAACCATCGGCCTACTCAAAAAACCTCTTGCCGACCTCAATAGTCTCGCCGACAACACCTTTGCCATCGGCTAGACCAACACCGTTGGCCAAACAAGAAACCCCTCTGCCGATATAACAACTCCTGCCGATAACACATCGGCCTGCCACTTCCGTCGGTGAGACATACACCATCGGGCAAGCTCACCTCAGTCCATCCGATAGCAAATGTTATCCCGATGAGCACCAACCCAAGGTCTTCGGTGAGACCACCATCCGTCGGAGCGACAAAAAACTTCTCTGCCGATAATGCTAATCACTTCGATGAAAGCCCCCTCGGCAAGACACATGCCGATGACTCCTCATCGGCCAAACATACGTCGTCGGCCCAACACTTGCCCGCTCATCCGATAGCCAAAGTCTTGGCGATAGCACTCCAAAATCCTCATTGGCGAGACCTAGACTGTCGGCAAGCCACAAAACACCTACGCCGACCACACAAGTCACCCCGAAGCTAATAAACAAAACACATCCTCTGTCGGCAACACAAACTTAACCCCGTGAACCCATTGAACTGATGAATCGGTTCAACTCGATGGTTCAATGGCGAGATTCAAACATCAAAACAATACTCCATCAGGTTACTCTCGTCTATCGGCGCCACAAAAAAACCCTCGGCCGACAATACTACTCTTGCTAATAGACATCCACCGGCCAAACATATGCCACCGGCCCAACATGAAACTCCTTTGCCGATAGCACAAAGTCATGGTGATGTACAAAGAACACACCATGCTATTGACATGATCACCAAGGCACATGCAAACTCATGCTGATGGAGAAAACAAGAAGACCACCTCCTCAAAAAGATGAATGTGGATGCTGAGAAACACTAAGGGGCCCCAAAACTTAGAAACTTTTTGGATTTTTTGGGAAGGTGCCTGTATGAAAATTGCTCGAAAACTGACAGTCAATTCAGGCACCAACAGTGGCTCTGTCTGAGGATGCATGCCTCTTGCAGGCATGGAAAGAACCGCAAAACTCTGGGATGCAGACCAGTCCCCTATCCATTGGGCAGAGAGTCATGAAGTTACGATGATCTACATCACCAAATACACTTGATGGCCTAAGGCCACCAAGAAAAGAAAAACATGTATCTCCCTTTGTCAAATATCTTGTTTTCATCTACATGCATTGGGTCAGGCTTGGAGATACTACAAGGATCCACCCACAAACAAACCTTGTCATCTGCATAATCAACCCTCTGATTTGGCTTGTCATTGTCATCCCTATGCAGACAACCTTCAGCATCATGTGACATGTGGGTGTAGAATGTATCGAGCAATGCATACTCACATGGTATAGAACACAGGTTATCATCACTATGCATTACAAAATGATTTCCTAGCTGGACTAAAAATTGAAAGCACTCGAAGTCCACCACACAACTAGGAAAATCAGAGCTCATTTCATATGCTAGCCTCTCAAAAGAAAAGCTTTCAAATTCACAATTGTGCACATCATGCACACAACCAATAACAACACCAAATTGGAAAAGATCAGGCTCTGGCACCTCTTTCAAATCAGGCACATTTTCACAGTCACTTACCTGATGTATATTGTTTCCTCTGTCATCATGATGAGAAACAGAATCCAAGTCAAAAATAGTGTCTAAACCTTCACCATACTCAAATAGACCCTCATCACCATATGTGTCAAAAATGGGTGATCCAGGTACATCAGCTTGATCATAATATGCCATTTGTTCATGGGTAGCAGAACATGCATCTTCATCACCAATGGATTCACTCTGTGGAGGAGTATCAGCCTGTGTGTCATAAGCAAAACAGTCATCAAAGAAAGAACAATCATGCTCTATACTAGCACTTGTTTCAATCCCTAACTGCTCTTCATGATCTCCATGTGTTTGAAAGGAAGGCAATGGGTCACACATGGGACTGCTTCTCTGTTTGCTTATATCTTCTCTGTCTTGAGTACAATACTCACAATTATCTCCACAGCTCCATTCCAAAAGTTGCTAATTGCTGTCCACAACCTCATTATTGTTTTCATGGTCAGACACCTCAACCTTGTAATGGGAGTCCTCATTAGTCCTTTCACTGGCATCCTCAACTGATATCTTTTCATTTTCACTTTTATCTTCACATGATGCCATGATCTCAAGGTCAAATTGAGGATCAAAAGGGATGAGAAGAGGTTTAGCCTTCTGACTGGCAGACACAACAGGGTTACTGCTTTTTAACTGGGCCTGCCTAGCCTCTAAGAATATCAACCTATTTTTTAGCTCTTCTATTCTTGTATTCAACATTTCACCCCCTTCTTGACTGAGTATGGGATAAAACATATTTGGATTCATAAAAATTTTACTCTTAGACATCCTTTGTCTGCCTAAGACCTAAGGCTTCTCCTGGCATCTAACCTATGCAATAAAACAACAATTACAAGTAGGAAGGAGCAAGGTACCTTTTCTCATATAGATGCTGAAGTCTGAGCAACACATTTTTTGTGACAACACACACATCAACTTTTCATGTGCACTTGAATCTTTTGCAGAGTCGCCACGTCTCTAGAGAGGACAAAATTTTCAACAGTTGAAAGCTATTTTCCAAGGTTCATTCCATCAGCAGAGCAGAACTTCACCAGAGACTGCAGGATATCACTTTACATCAACGTTCCCAGTAGAGTCGCCATTTTGTTGGTTTTTTCTTCTGAATTAGCATTAGGGTTTGCTAGCTCTAATGCACAGGCAGATTTAGCCAACTAAATATAGGAGGTTGCGTGAGCTCCTCCCCTTCACTTCTGGTTCTGCCGCACCAAGGGGGGTGTCCCTATTTGATAAAAGTATGACCTTGACTAGCTCAATGACAAAAGGATATAACTTGACAGCAACAGGCAGAATACTCTCATGTAAGGACCAAGATTTGTGTATCAAATCACAAGATTGGCAACATTCTTGGACATATGTGTCTGGTTAGGGATGAGAGCATGCAGGGGTTTCCTACTCCTAATCCTACAACTAACAGGTGGAAGGATGAAATGGTTTGAATTGGTGTTTGGAGTGATGGGACTTTCCTAGACCCATTGAACAGACAGATTCCCAAACCAGTGCCTTATCTAGGCAACAGAGTCATATCTAAGAATGTAAATGTCTCCCCATGACAACACTAATTCATATCCAAAGGACCTGAGAAGAATGCTACTGCCTAACAACAACATGTCCAAGAAAGAATATTACTTATGATCATACTTAACAGATCCTATGATGCAATCTATTTTCCTTTGTATCTTGTCAAAAGCCTATTTAACCACTCCTTGAGCAGACGCAATAAATTAGACACACAGTATGCATATACTAAAAAACTTGGAAGCCCTTGACAACCTTGTTTGAAAGGAAAACAAATGACATACAGGAGACAATAAAAAACAATACACACATAGGTGTTTTTCATTTAAAATCAATCTACATAGAAAGTCATCATTTACAAGCCAAAATAGATTAGTACACTAGACTAAGGACCGAGTCTATAGCAAAAAATGCCTTTCAAAATGTGAACACCTTATGTTCAGAGTCAGAGCCGAAAGCCCAAAAAATATCCAACCTCTAAAATGAATAACACTTCCTGCTTAAAAACAGCCAGAGGGAAGTGTACTCAGCATTAATTACATAGCTAGAAGTCAAAAATCCGCCAGATACATCCATCAAAAAGAATGGTGCTCAGAAGTCATCAATGCAGCAGACAAGGGAGGCCTCAAGCCTTGCGCCGCCATCTGGAAGCCCTCATTCATAATCAGGCAGTTTGATCGCCTGTCACATCGCCCATACCCCTGCACTGTCGCCATTGATGGCTCAATCACCCGCGGCCTACTTGAAAACAATCACAGCATTCAAAATGGAGCTTCCCGCCAAAACGTGCTTCACTGTAGGTTCAAATTATGTAGGGACATTAATCCCACATGCATGCCACGGAGACTCCTTCAGCAGTTTATAAATGGGGCCGCATGCATAATAAGCGTCGAGCGCTTTTGCCACGCTCGACACACACTCCTTCTCCAAAAGCCCATCGCCAAGACCCAAACCATCGGCCTACTCAAAAAACCTCCTGCCGACCTCAATAGTCTCGTCGACAACACCTTCGCCATCGGCCAGACCAACACCGTCGACCAAACAAGAAACCCCTCTGCCGATATAGCAACTCTTGCCGATAACACATCGGCCTGCCACTTCCGTCGGTGAGACATACACCATCGGGCAAGCTCACCTCAGTCCATCCGATAGCAAATGTTATCTCGATGAGCACCTACCCAAGGTCTTCGGTGAGACCAACATCCATCGGAGCGACAAAAAACTTCTCTGCCGATAATGCCAATCACTCGGATGAAAGCCCCCTTGGCAAGACACACGCCGATGACTCCTCATCGGCCAAACATACATCGTCAGCCCAACACTTGCCCGCTCATCCGATAGCCAAAGTCTTGGCGATAGCACTCCAAAATCCTCATCGGCGAGACCTAGACTGTCGGCAAGCCACAAAACACCTACGCCGACCACACAAGTCACCCCGAAGCTAATAAACAAAACACATCCTCTGTCGACAACACAAACTTAACCCTGTGAACCCATTGAACCGATGAACCGGTTCAACCCAATGGTTCAATGGCGAGGTTCAAACATCAAAACAATACTCCATCGGGTTGACTCTCGTCTATCGGCGCCACAAAAAACCCCTCGGCCGACAATACTACTCTTGTCGATAGACATCCATCGGCCAAACATATGCCATCGGCCCAACATGAAACTCCTTCGCCGATAGCACAAAGTCACGGTGATATACAAAGAACACACCATGCTATTGACATGATCGCCAAGACACATGCAAACTCATGCCGATGGAGAAAACAAGAAGACCACCTCCTCAAAAAGATGAATGCGGATGCTGAAAAACACTAAGGGGCCCCAAAACTTAGAAACTTTTTGGATTTTTTGGGAAGGTGCCTGCATGAAAATTGCTCAGAAATTGACAGTCAATTCAGGCACCAACAGAGCCAACCCATGACCCATGGGCTTTCACATTCAAGGGTCTTTTTGTCGTTTTGTGATGTTTTTTGGAGGGAAAACTACTGATCTTCCCATCCAAAAGTCCTAAATAAACTTGTGCATTGCTCATTGTATCACATTGTAAAACCCGTTCAAGTTTGGAAGGCTTTAATTTTGAATGAAATTTAGTGTTTTGTTCCAATTTTATTTATTTTGCTTCCGTTCAATGTGGTTTTCCTAAGACTAAATCTATCTTCTCTCCACTCAAATTTATGCACTTAATTCAATGAATGTTGATAAAACCTCGACCATGTGTTTCTACCATACCCTGCTAATGGTAGGGTGTTTTATGTGGTCAACTAAATACATTTGTGCATGCTACAATTCACCAACACTCACACATGTGACTTCCCTTGAAGATTGAACCATCTTGCATTGGGATTGTGGCAATGGGTCCGAGGGAGATTAGTTTTCGACAATTATTTCCATTCACTGAAAGGCACATAGGAAAGATTAAATGTAGATTTGGTTGTTTTTTGTTTTTGTTTTTCTTTCCATTTTTCATTCCCCCTTCCTTTTTGCATTTTTTTTACATCTAGTGGTAGTTTATCTTAATTTTAATTTTTGATGGCAAATTTTTCAGTCATACAAGGTAGAATTTGGACTGATTTTTTTACTTCTTCACAACGAGACCCTACAAAGTTTTAACACATTTATTGTTGTCACTAAATTTTATAATTCAAATTCCTAAAAAAGGAACAAATTTTAATGAACAATCCTTCAAATTTAATGGAATTAAAATTTGATTTTAAAAGATAAACTGTAGTTTTAAATATTTAATCAATCTCAAAGCAATGTTAATGATAAAAAAATTAATTGTGGGAAGTCAAACAAATCAAATCACAATTTAGTTTTCAATAAAATAGAGTGTTTGCACGGCTAATTAGTGTCAAATCTCACTAAGTGAACCTCTATTTTAATTGAACAACTCCTAATTACTCGAGGTAGCCCCTTGAAGAGACCAACCAAAGTGCTCTCTAACTGAGGTATTTTGGTGAACCTTACAACACATCATGAAGGACTCTGGAGTCTAGCCACCTTTTAAGCAAGAGAACTTTTGTCGTTCTACCCTGCATGCTTCATGGTGCAAAAGTAAGTTGGTGTGTCAAAAACCACATCAACATAAATGGTGCTAGAAAGAGGGTGAACAATGAATGTTTGGATAGTTTAGTTTATCAATTTTAATGTTAAATCTGCCTTCTTTGAATGCTGAAATTTATCATTTTTTACAAAACACAAAAAAATATAAAATTACAAAAATTAAATTTTTTTTTTTTTTTTCAAAAATGCAAAAAAAAAAACACAAGAAAATTCTCTATCAAGTGTCAATAAAAAACTAGGGGGTGATTTCATGATGGCAAATCTTATTTGCATGTCCAAGGCTTTTCAAATTTTCACCAAGGCATGTAATTTGTTGCCGACCTTCTCCCCTAGCATTGGTAAAAATGTTGTCGAACATGTCAATATTTGCAAAGATCTAATGATTGAAAATCGGATTAACCATGAGGATTTTTCTTGTCAACACTTTTAGTGATGCAACATTTCATTAGTATGCATCCGTTGCACCAAGTTCCATACATTCGTGGGTGGATTTGGAGAAGGCATTCCTGAAGCAATTTGGGCAAAACATAGATAAAAAGAAGCCTTCTCACAATTTGCAACAAGGAGACAACTTGGTGAGCCTATCGATCAATTTACTCAGTGTTTTTTCTAATCTTTGAGAAAAAAAAACATTATGCATGGGCCAAAAGAGATTGATGTAATGAAACATTACTTTTGGGGATTCGATATAAGGAATGATTATATATGAATCCAAGTTTATCATAGCCCACTACAAAATTAAATGTTTTATCAACCAAGTATGTATGGAATGCAACCAAGCATGCAAGCAAGCAACTACCCTCATCTAGGTTTGATGTTCCAACAACCACAAAAAGGTAACCAACCAAGTTTTTGTACTTTTCCTTTGGTATCTAACATGAATCATGCTACTATCCTGATGATTCCACTAAAAAATCCACTTAAGTCTAGTGATGAGTTCGATGATGAACCCAACCATGGAGTCAATGAGGCAACTTTTGAGACTATTGAAAACAACATTCATGAAAACAAAGTGGATTTGAGCATGAAGGAGGAGATTAGTGGCAACGTTGAAATTAAATACATTCCAACCAACAACAATGAAGAAAATAATCAACACATTGAACCATCCCAACCAACCATGCCAAGTTTTGAGTTGGACATCCAAAGGTTAATTGAGAAGTTGAATCATGACATGCAAATCCTTGGATTTTACGGAACCTTTGAACAAATAAGTTTGCATGACAAATGCCACTTACACAATGCAATTGAGCATGGAGAAGTCACATGTCTCGAAGTCATCATAAGGTTGGACATAATTCTCAAAGAAATAATGAATGCCAAGAAAATGGAATGTGAGAGTCAAGAACATGGTGTTGTTCCGTTAAGTGAAGAGGTTCACCAACACATTTTAGCTAGCAAAATTGAATAAAATCATGAGTGCCAAGATTACTTTGATTTAGTAGATAACCCAACCGTGCTTGAATTTGAAAATGTAACAACTTATGATGCTAGTGCAATTGAGGATAGTGTCGCTAAGGTATGTGGTGATGAATTTCATAACAATAATGTTGGAAATTTTAAAGTAGATGAAATAGATGCTTGTATGAAACCAAATGACATGTTGATTGAAGACTTAAGCACAAGTGCCTATTTGAATGAAGAGTCACATTCTTGTCGGAATAAAGGAGAAAATAAAGGTATTCTTGATTTGTTGGTACCTATTGACTTTTTTTAATTTGCAGGATCAAGAGGTTGATTTACTTTGTTTTAAAGATGATATTGTTGTTTCTCATTTAGATGATCTCAAACATAGGCTAGAACAAGAGATTCATGAGAGATACAAACAATTTATCTTTATTCATGTAATATTCCATTATTGTTTCTTGGTTTTAGATTATATTTAGTTACTTCTTTAAATTAGAATATAATTAGTTGCTATTTATTTATTTTAAAGCATTTTTCCAGATCAGGACATTAGAAAAATGAGATTATCCCCAATAAAAATGAGGTTTATCTCATTCCAACAATCAAACAAAAATAAGACTCTTTCATAAATGAAAAACAATCAAATCACAAAGCAAAACTATAGATCTCGTGTCTAGGTAATCCAATTCATTTAGCTACATATTCATTCAAAAACATTGGAAAATACAAAAAAATAGTTATTTAATTCATTAGTTAATTAGATTATTAGAAACATTTACTTTTGGGAAAAGAACAAAAAAAGAGTTAGTTAATTATTTTCTTACATTTAAGTAGCACATTTTAGAATTATATCTATTCAAGATTGAAAACAAAAACACAACGATAAGACCATTCATAAATAGGATTCAAAGCCTCTCAAACATAGTGAATTAGACTAACATTCTACAAGTAAATCAAGCAATCAACAAACAAACATGACAACATACAATGAGAAAATAATCAACCAACCCAATAAACTAACATACAACTGCAACAAGCAATGTGAACATCCCTTTTTCTCTATCCCACTATTAGGTCCATGTGTCTTGGGATTAGAGTGGGTGAAATCCATTCTAAACAAAATTGTGCAACCCAACAAATAAATATTCAATGCTAAAAAAGTAAGAGTGAGTTGCAATCTTGCATTAAATCTAGGAAGAAAACAATAGAAGGCATGCAAGAGAATTAGCTCTTGGATTAAAAGAGTTGATTGAATTAGAGACCCATAGACTCAATACCTTTCATGTCTTTTCTTAGCACAAGTTAAATCAGATTTAAAATATTAACACACCTAGCCGAATTAAAATCATTATAATTACACCTTTGCAAAGATTCACCAGGCAACACCCAACCATCCTAGCCTCAATGCCTTGTCTAAACACCATTATCTACCATCAATCACTCTTTCTTCATGAAGCGATTGGGCCAATTGGTGCAACTCCCACCCAATGTGATAATACCATTGTCAGGTCTTGGGACTCTCCTTCCTCACGAAGAGGGTAGTCTATTGAATGCTCCCCCAATTGATTAGCTTTTGCCACATGAGCAAGACTGATTCAATTCACATATGTAGCAAGGGTACAATGCATGTTCTATCTCAAGTACATCTCATACATATTTATGGTGAGTAGACTTAGAGTATCACACTAACAAAGGTGCATATTTGGGGTTTCTAACCATGCCATAATCAACTAGTTATCCTTAACCATCAAAACCAACATGTTTCTCAGGTACATGCATATCACACACAAAACCATTAGTCAACATCATATTTGGTGTATCCAAATCAACAACAACATTTGCATTAATGCCACACACATCATTGCAACTTAAATCTCAATTTTGTTTATATAAACACTCATCCTTTAACTCTAATTTCAAGTATTCATTACTTTGACCATTTAAATTAGACTTGTGGTTATAAAAATTGGTTTTCCTAACTTCAAAAACTCCAAGGGTTTTTCTCATTTCATCATTATCCCAAATAATGTGACTTTTATAACTTAGGTCACCTTGTTTTGAAAATTTTCTGTAAATTTCCTTAATGTCCTCAACACTTTTTACATAGTCAAAAATATCAAAGGACAGTCTCAAGTATATCAAGCTAATCCATCTCATTCGAATGTAATAAACTTAGAAATTCACTTATGATAAGATCGAGATTGTCTTGAATGCACTCATACATCTAGCTTACAAATGGCATGCCATCTTTAGTTGTTAAAATGGATTTTCTCAAATCAGCATTATTTCCCTCATCTTTAATAGTTATACAACTCTCTTCATTGAGAAATACATTCTTATTTACATTCTCAAATTAAATATCAACATTTTTCTTGACTTCAAGTATTCGTGGTGGTTCTAAATTTTCATGTTTACCAACATTTTCATTGTCAACTTCAACATTCTCATTGATACGATTGTCATAAGTTTTAGAATGGTTACTTGTCTCCACCTCTTTCTTAGAAGGTGGTAAATTTATTTTCACCTTGATTAAAAATCCCAACATTGGATAAACAATCCTTCTCAAGCTCATGGTCAAGGTCTCTCACACTCACAATTTCATTTTCAACTCTAAGAGAGGTAAATTAGCACCACAAGCTAATGTAACTTCCACTTTGAGATCTATTGAGTCATCATTATTATTCAAGGATTTGATGTATTCATGGTGTTTTTCCATTTCTTTGGTTTGGGTAATGCTTGTGGCCTTATTTTTCAAGTGAAGAACCATCATTCCTTTGGTGTTCAAGATCTTGATTCACAAACTTATCCATTACATAATTCATCATTTTGTTCAAGGACAAGTCTAATTTTGTAAGGAACTTAGGAAACATAAGTTCTCCATGTTTCATGCTATCATGAAATCGATATCTATCATGAAAACTCATGTTCTCTAAGGTGCCAATGAATCCTAAAATCCTCATATCATGGTTCAACTTGTCCACCATTTTTGGTCTATCTAATTAAAAACTTAGCATTAATGGTTGGCAAGGTTTGGGTGTTATGTTGGGATCATTGTGACATGTTTGGATATCACTTGTTTGGAAGTATTCACTGGTCTAAACATTATTAAATGTCTCTTTGCCCTCACCATATGTACTTATCTAATTTGCAAGAGGTGTATGCATCCCTAAGTTGATATTCTCTTCATTCGTGAATGCATGTGTTTCCACTCTTTCACTCAATTCATCTAGAATATCTTTGCAATCAATTGTGTTGACTGTTGTTTTGTCATTTCTAGTCACTCTCAGACTAATTCCACCTGCTTTATTTGGGTTAATAACCTCATAATCCAAGTCATCATTATATTTAGATTAGTAGGCATCTCTAAATTGATTGTGGATAGTTGGAACTATTATCACCTAGGATTGCACCCGTTATGCAAAGCTGGAAAGCTCAGCAATCTTGTGTAACATGGGAATACCTCTAGGTTGTGGGTGCCCTATGGTGAAGGTAGACCTCCAGATTGTGGGTTGGTTCCCTTATGATTTTCTAATGGTAAACTGACTTTGTAGGAAAAAGGATAGAAAGAATTGCACTGGAATAATAAACTAAAAATGAATTTGTGGTGATGCACCTATATGATAGAAAAACATGCAGCTTTGATTCACAACTAATTTTAGAACATCTATTCACATAGATCAATTTGGCAATATGACCACATAAATAATTCAAAGGAAGGCTTGAATAAACTATTTCCTGAAGGAAAACTAGGTTTTCACAACATGGAAGAAATGACTATTCAATTGCACAACCTAAGACCTGTTATTTTTTACTACTTTGAATGCATGCAAGTATAAAAGAGACAAAGACTTAAAGGTTTCAATGTTAAAACACAATAAAATTTCATCCAATCATTCATAAAATAACATAATTGAGAAGGTGAATACTTGATCTTACTAAAATTGAAGGAATATCTGCACAAAATAACAAAAGAAATAACCTGTAACTTGCTATACTATATAGATATGAAAAAATGAGTTACAAACAAACTCTGCCTCTTTGAGATGTGTAAGAGAGAATAGAATGCAAGAACTGAGAGAAAAACCTAAGTTTTTCTCCCATATATCAAAAATGAACCGTCAAGTGCATGGAAAAAGGCACTGCAGTTCAACTCAGCATCAAAAATATCTCCACAAAACTCTCTCACGAGCATAAGAGAAAATCCCTAAAAAGAAGGGTTATAACTGATCCAATTTGAGCTAAAATAGCTCCAAACTGCCCCTCTCTATCAGTTTGACCATGTAGAACCTCAAAACCCTCCAAGTTTGACCAAAAATCATGCAAAAGATCCCAAAATGCCTCAGTTAACTCCATCTCCTGATTTTGCATGACTTTGGGATGAGGAAAAACAAAGTGAACAAATAATAAAGTAATCAACATGATTTACTTTAATATTTGTTATGAATTTGTTTATCTTTGACTTTTTTACAACGTTGTGACAAATAATAAAGTAATTTATAATTACATTACTTTATTATTTGTTTACATTTGTTTTATCAGTTTCTAAGTCATGCAAGATGAGGGTAATTATTTTCAAAAGGTTTAAAAATAAAACTCCTTATAACTCCCCTTTGATCTTCATCCATCTATGTGATAATTTAATTAAACATGCCCCTTTGACTTTAAAAAAAAAAGTCACATTTGCAATGGATGGCGGCTATAATTAAAAAATCAAAACAAAACCTTATATCTCCTATGCCATCACACACATTGACCCTTGCAATGATTCCTTCCGACTTAAGGTTTTAACAAAACCTTAGCATTTGTAAAAAAACTGCCACACCCTCACGTGCCTCCTTCTTTGGTATCATTAATTTCAAAGTCTTGACCATTATGGTATTTGTGGATAGCAATGATTTTCTAAAAAAAAAGTCAAAAAGGCCATAGTCGGGCTAGGGCTATTGTGACAAAAGTAAAACAAACCCTATGTCAAGACATTTTGCTTTCATTCTTTTCACTATCTCTTCTCTGCGCCACTATCAAGCCTGAAGACTGCTAGGGTTTGAAGGATTCTGGAGCTCAGGCTTTAACGATCATTCTCTGCCACAAATGATTTCATTGATTCAAGAGGTAAGCTTGCCACTCTATGCACTCTTTAAGAACAAAAGAAAAAGGAAAATCTCTGGTTTCCTTTCTCTTCTTTGTCATACTTTGTGTGCTATCATTGAATCTCTATGTTTTGTGACAAAAAGTGTAGGTTTCTGCATTGCTTTTGAAACTGTCTACCATGAATTGATGAAAGCTACCTTGAATCTATCATATCATTGAAGAAATTCTTTTATTTCACTACTTTACATTTCCTCCTGTGGAAAAATGAAAGAATAGCTGCATTTTTGCCATTGTATTCCACTTCTGGGTTTCACTGTGTTTCATTTGGCATTGAAACAGTCCTCCATTTGTATTGTCACTAGATTCTATCTCATGGCAAGGGTTGACATTTTGAACAATGAGTACACAAAAAACCTACAGGCTACTGACTTGTGCTTATACTCCCAAGCTATTGTTGATGAAACCCTAGCTAGGGTTTTGATTGGTTTCACCCTCCTGTGAGACTGAGTGCATTATGATAGAAGGATAACATGGAGATAGTGAGTTTGACATGCCACTGCCTTATCCTAGAGACCATTCTGTGTTGTATGACTTCTTCTGTTGTTCATCTGCATTGCTTGAAGTCACAGGATCATCACTGTTTTTGCACTTTCACATCAATCCTCAATTGATGACAACTATTTTGCTATTGATTTGTTGCTTGAGAGACTGCCTTTTAGTTTTAACAGAGGTGACTGGATCTGCTATATCTTATTGTGTGCTTGTTATGCTAACATGCATGTTGCTCCTATCATTTGTCATTCATGCATGGTATAATATTGTTAAGTTAACTGTCTTCTTGGAAGAAATGTTACAGTTATTCTAATATGCTATCCCCTCTTCACAATTTTGATCATTGTACTTTCACAATATTCTAATTATGATCATAAAATATCAGTGCCATTCACTGCTCATCTCAATCTTTTAACATTATGTAGAGAGGATCAGTTGAAGAAGGCACCATATGTTATCTTTTAATGTTGTTCCTAGACCTGTAGCTTTGTCCTTTGTCTCTTGACTTTCTTTATTGATTGTTGCATTATTCTTCTTAATTTGTTGTGGACTCATTGTTGTCCTATACATTGATGATGTCATGTTGATATGCTCTGTCATGTCTTAGGACTGTTCTCTTCTACTTGGCATGGACTCTTACATTCTATATGCTATCATGACCATGGGTTGTTCTTGATTCCTGTAGCTACACCTTATTGCAATGACTACAATTGTATGATAGACATGACTTTTGATTTGAATGATAATTCCTATCCTTTGATCAAGACTATTGTACTTTGATATATCTCCTTATATCTCTTTGATGGCATTATGAATTTGTCTCATGACTCCTGTAGCATATGATTATATCTTCAATTGGAAGGGGTATATGGTGATTATATGATGAATAGACTATCCCCAAGGTGACAACTCCATGTTTGAAACATTGCAAATTCCTCTTTGTCTCTCTCTAATAGTTTGCTATTCCTTTACTTCTTAAGGCAGTTAAACATTTTATTCTTATGATTTCTCTTACATACCAGAAATTTGACATGGTACTTATACTACTATATCAATCATGACTCAAGTTGTTCCTCTCTATTACAAATATATGACTATTTTTCTTGGTATGACTCTCCTATAGCTGATAATATGCTTAATGACTAATAGGACAACTATGATCATGATTGATTTTTGTCCTTTATGGCTATTTCATGCATTCAATAGAAACTTTACACTTCAATCACAACAAAAGTGGTAAATACCTGTTCTACTACTGTCCATCTATTGCTCCATGATGGCTGTAATGCTCTTGATATTGCTCTAAATGTTGTTCATAATGACAAAGTAGGCATTTATTGTCAAGATGATTGTATCCAAGATGATTGTGGTATCCATTGTTTATATTCTCATAGATCTTATACATCCATGCACTATGTGTTCACTTGATGGCATCAGTATGTCCTTTCATGATGTATAGACAGTAAAGAGACTTGCTCTTGTACTTTGTCATTATGAATGGTATTTATGACTGCTCTACCTCATTAGTTGTTCATGATGTATTGGTGTTGTTATTGATTTTCATTCGGAATATGCTTTTATTTATTAATCTAAGAGTTCTTTGCTTATCTTATAATCCCCTTAAGATCAAGGGGCAACATGCTGGGCTCAACCCTTGTGGGAACCCATTTTTTACCACATGCTGAAATGTCCTGCATAATGATGAGTGTACCTGTACCTACACATTGCACAAAGAAGTTAGATAAAACAATGAATTCAATGTTCATATGATGATTAGATCTTTCTGACTCTCTTTATTATTGATCCAATGCATGACATGTGCTATATTTCTGTTGGTAGGGCACATAGGGAGATTCATATCTGAAGCTCTAACCAATTGTTTACCATGATGCAGGCTCACTTGGTGATTAGGAGAGGAGGAGCAAGACAATGGAGACCCAATCCAATCTATCAAGCAATGATGGATATGCATTTTCCTTTATGCTTCCTTTCATTTCTTTTATCTTCAGATGCATAGCATATATTATGTTGCATTGGTTAAGCTACTCCCACGGCTTGTGTGGGACCATTGATTACTCTTTTCTTTCCAATGAATACAAATGCAACACTTGTGCAATTATGTGTATGCTTCATTTACAAAATGAAAGAAACATTGCGAAGTGAATGAATCTTTACTTAATTGAATGACATGTCCTGTGTTCTATATGTACTTTCCTTTATGTTGCAAAACTCTGAACAACAAAAACTAAATTCAATCTTTTCTCAAGCACTTATAATATGCCATGGTTAAAGCATAGTAGGAATGTGTTCAAAATTCTTCACCTCAAATGTAATGAGCTATCTCAGCTTTGCCAATTTGAGCTATAGGTGAAAAATTGGTAACAGGAACAACAACATAAGCTCCATAAGATTCACATTTGTTATATAAGGAGCTACAAATAAGTTTTGTTGATAAACCCAATGATTCTATTAAGGAAAAAAGATTTGTTTTACTTTGTTGAAATGGGTGATTCGTCTAATTTTAAAAGGGAAACAACTCATTTGGCTTTTTGAAAACCACACATGTTGAAATTTTGTTGATACATCAGTTGGGAAGCCAGGGGTAAGTGGGTGTAAGAGGACACATAACTCCAATGCTCTTTTACACACACCTTCCCATGTCCAAATCCTAGGTGTTTCTATGATAACCATTTGATAAAATGGTGTGAGTACTTACACATAAGATTCCAATATTTTTTTTTTACAAACACATATGAGCTTATTACTCTCTCCAAAAATTTACAAAATTTGAGAGTAAAATAAGAAATTTTTGGGCTACTATCTCATGGTTTGGAGTATTCTTTGAACCTCTTTCGAGTTTCCATGCTCTCCAATTTTCCTCAAGAATTGCCTCTAACTATTCCCATGAGTGTATAAAGTTTGGGGCAAGATGTCTATACCATTTGTATGCATCACCATTTAAATAATGTAAAAAAATGATACATCTTAATGCATGACTTCATGTTGGGTAATCAAAATTTTGAATGTCTCTATGTACCTAGATGCAGTTTGATAACCTCACGATTGAAAGAAGTCAGCCATCCATGAAAATCCCAAGAGAGTTGCTCATGGGAGTCCTCCATAATGCTTATAGGAGAGCCACCTACTTTATGTCTCAGGACAAATTTCATCAGTAAATTATCAAGCTAAAGGACAAACTTTGCTTTTGTATGTTTTAATTTTTATACTTTTATTTATTTATTTTTGGTCTTTTATATATTTTAGTGAGGTTTAAGCACTCTAAATAGAAATTGAATAATATTTTGTATTTGTAATTATTCCTCAAGATCCTCTTTCAGGTTCTCCTTCTAGTGCTAGTTCTGTTGATGCATGTTTTGGCATGACATGTGTTGCAAGTATGTGCCTAACCGGTGTTGTCATAGGTGTCAATTGTGCTGTTATTTTGTTACTTTCTTGTGATGAATATTGCTTTGCATAAGTCCTGAAGATCATGAGAATATGTTTCTGATATTGACTTTCCAAGTGCTTTTGAGAAAATTTGCCCTCCTAGTGGAAACAGTGTGTTATAGAGTATCTTTGTTTGATGATGAATATTCTTAGTTTGCTCCGCATTTCTTGTAGAATGAATATCTTTGTCTATGGATTGGAAGTCATTTAGAGGCATGTCTAAATATGCTATATTCCAAGTTTGAGCCTCCAATATGAAGATTTGGGTAAGTTATGTTCACCAGAGTAAAAACTATTTTTTCTGTACATTCAGTGGTGATAGGGAGAAAGTATTTTGCTCCGCATTCCTCCGCATTGAAGTATTTTGAAATGTGGTTCTAGAGTTAAGTCTAGGATGATGTTATGTGCCTTCAACTCAAATGGTTCATGATTTGGTGGTCCGCAAGTGATGTTTTCTTTATGACAATAGCTGACAGTGTTGTTTATGTGCTCCAGTTTGAAGAATCTTCTTGACAGAGTGGTTAGAGGTTGTGTGGTTGTTCCTAGTGATTATAATGTGCTTGTGGATGTCTCCTGATTGTGTTCCTACCTTATGATTGGTCTGTGAAGAGTAATTTGGATCATGAATGAAGACTGTTCCTAAAAGACTCAGTGTTAACTCCAAGTCTTGGCCGACCTGGTTGTTTTCACTACTTGCAGAGATGCATTGAAGATTGTGAAAGTGTGTTGTGGTGTGGAAGACTGCACTTGAGTCCCAGCTAAGGCATAACGTGTTCTACATACATATTTTCCTTAGCTAATTTTATTTAGGTCTAGACCTATTTCTATGTATGTTTGTAATGCTGACCTTGGAGATTGCTCCTATTGTTGATGAATGTAATGCTAACCTTGATGTACATTCCAAGGTTGATGAATTGTATAAAAACATGTAATGAAGTTGTGGAAAAAAGATGTCCTTGTGAAAATGCAAAGATAAGTGTGAAGTAAAAGATAGAGCAGAGCAGAGCAAAGGAAATGTATTGCACTTTAATGGAACTGAACTCAGGCATGGATTAGATGTTATCAAATCAGTTCACCACCCCTTGGAAGTGAGCTGATCTTGGCAATGAGCCCTAACTTTTGCAGTGAGCATTTTGGGTAGTGAGCCCCAAGGCAGTGAGCCTCTGATTTTTGATATTGCTATATCATATTTATTTTGTGAGCTAAACGCTCACTGTGGTTTTTCCACTTTGGGGTTTTCCACATAAAAATATGGTGTCTCCAGTGTTGAATGTGTAAATATGTTTAAGTTCCTGTTTCATGCTTTCAAGATTAAATTACAAATGTAGTGTTGATTGGTTGATGTTTTAATGGTTTTGAAATATTGGCTACAACTGATTCACCCCCCTCTCAATTGTATTGCTCTTTTCAACATTTGCTATCAGAGCAGAGGTTCCTCGATAAAGAGTCTAACATCACGAGGTATATCAGAGATGTCACACAGGAGGGAGTCACCATAATTTGACGGAACAAATTATGCCCTTTGGAAGGTATGGATGAAAAATTATCTTATCTCTCTTGGTTATAATGTCTGGAAGATAACAGAGAAAAAGTATACTATCCCTGAAAATGGTCCATTAGATGATGATGAAGTCAAACAGTATGAAATTAATGGAAAGGCTAGAGATGCTTTATTAAATACCTTATCTAACAATGAGTTGGTGAAAGTTATGGATTTGGAGATTGCTCATGAGATCTGGGATACGTTAAAAAGTTTATATGAAGGAGATAACTTTGTAAAAAGTGCCAAAATATAAAACCTGAAGGCAAAGTATGAAGCCCTGAAGATGAGTGAAGATGAAAACATAACTATGTACATGCAGAGAGTTGATGAAATTATCAATAGAATCAAAGGTCTTAGAGGTACCACTAAAGAGGAAGAGGTTGTGATGAAGATTCTTAGGTCATTGCCTAAATCATACAGTCACAAAGTGGTTGCAATTGAAGAGCTTATGAGTGTACAAAAGGTTTCAAAGGATCAGTTGCTCAGGAAACTTATAGCTTTTGAAATGAGAGAATTTGGTGATGCTTTGCCAAAGATTGAGACTACTTTCAAAGCCAGTACTTTAGAAAAGACTTCAAGAGCTCAGAAATATGCTGTGGAATCTGATGATGACCTAGATGAGGTTGAAGCAAACTCTGTAGACAAAATGCAAAGAGGTTTCGGTAAGTACAAAGGCAAATTACCATTCAAATCCTTTTCTTGTGGTAAGATTGGTCACTATGCATCCAGATGTCTGAAGATAATTGAAAGAGGTAAGAAGAAATTTGAAAGTAAACCTAGGGTTATAAAGAAATGTTATATTGTCAGAGATTTTGATGATGATGGTGTAACTGATGATGAGTTTGATGATGCTAGTACTAATGCAAATGAATGTTTGTTTATTGCTATTAAGGAAGAACATGTATCTACTAATCCTGCTAGCTGTGTGAAGGAAGAAAAACTGGTGGAAGAAAGTGTTTTGTTTGTTCAAGTGGAGAAAGATAAGGATGAATGGACTATTGATAGTGGATGCTCATATCACATGATCGGTGACAAAAATAAGTTTGTAAGTTTGGAAAAATATGATGGAGGGCTGGCTAGGTTTGGAGATAATGTAGCTGGTAAGATTTGTGGAAAAGGATTTATTTCTTTTGATGGAAAGCATAATACTGATGATGTCCTATGTGTGAAGGGTTTAAAGCATAATCATTTAAGTGTTGGTCAGATGTGTGACAAAGGCTATGATCTGAGATTCAAGGATAATGGATGCAAGATGATGGAAAGCTTTGAAATAGTTATTGCTACTGGTAAGAAGACCAGAGGTAATATTTATCAATTAAGAGGAAATAATGATTACTGTTTGTTGGCTTAGACAAATGAGAGTTGGTTGTGGCGTAGAAGGATGTGTCATATCAATTTTGACAACTTGGTGAAGATGAGTTCAATATAGACTGTGAGAGATTTGCCTAAGCTTGTAAAGCCTGCTAATACTGTTTGCAAGGAATGTTAGTTGGGAAAGCAGACAAGAACAAGTTTCAAGAGCAAAGAATGATTTTCTGCCAGATTGCTGGATCTAGTGCATACAGATTTGTGTGGTACTACAAAGATAAGAAGTTTGCATGGAGACAAGTACTTTATGTTGCTTATTGATGATTATTCTAGGATGACTTGGGTCACTTTTCTAAAAGATAAATCAGAAGCCCTAGAAAAGTTCAAGTACTTCAAGGCAATGGTTGAGAATGAGCTAGAATTGAGAATCAAATGCTTAAGGTTTGACAGAGCAGGTGAGTTGACATAAAATGAATTCAACATTTTTTGTGAAGAACAAGGAATAAAAAGACAGTTATATGCTCCTAGGACTCCTCAACAAAATGGAGTTGTTGAAAGAAAGAACAGGACAATTCAAGAGGCTGCTAGGACTATGATGAAGGAGGCTAACCTACTAGAAGTGTATTAGAGAGAAGCCATACAAATTGCTGTCTATATTCAAAATAGATTTCATGTCAAAGGTAATCACACTAAAACTCCTTATGAATTGTGGTATGTAAAAGTTCCTATAGTAAAATATTTCAAGGTTTTTGGAAGAAAATGCTATATTAGAAGAGAATAAGATCTAGGCAAGTTTGATGCTAGATGTGATGAAGGAAATTTTCTTGGTTACTCTACCAAGATCAAGGCTTATCGGTGCTACAATAAGAGACTGAAGAAGATTGTTGAGAGTGCTAATGTGAAGGTGGATGAAGACAAGGAAAGAATATCATATCTGATTGGTTATGAATTAGATGAACCTATGGCTACAGTGATTAAAGAAAAAGTTGAACAAGATGATAGTCAAGATGAAGAAGAAAAGGCTCAAGAAAGTATTGCTAAAACTCCTAGGTATGTAAGGATCAATCATTCTAAAGATCAGATTATAGGTGACAAAAGAAAAGGGGTACTAACAAGGAAAAGAGCTGTAGAAGATTAGGTGAACTACTATTTGGTTTCTAAGATTGAACCTAAAAATGTTAGTGAAGCATGCAATGATGAAAATTGGGTAAAAGCTATGGAAGAAGAGCTGATGCAGATAGAGAAGAATCAAACTTGGGAATTGGTTCCTAGACCTGCTGATAAAAATGTGATTGGAACTAAATGGGCTTTCAGGAACAAGCTGAATGAGAATGGAGTAGTTAGAAACAAAGCAAGGTTTGTATGCAAAGGATACTCTCAGGTTGAAGGGATAGATTTTGAGGAGACCTATGCTCCTGTGGCAAGGATTGAAGCAATCAGAATGTTTCTAGCATTTGTAGCACATAAAGATTTCAAAGTGTATTAGATGGATGTGAAATCTGCATTCTTGAATGGTGAGTTGGAAGAGGAAGTTTACATTAAACAACCGAAAGGATTTCAGTTATCAAATCAAGGTGACATGGTGTGCAAATTGAAGAAAGCTTTGTATGGACTCAAGCAAGCCCCTAGAGCCTAGTATGCAAGATTGAACAAGTATTTGTTGCAATTAGGGTTCAGTAAAGGTACTACTGACAACAATCTCTATTTCAAAATTAATGTTGATCAAATTCTAATTGTTGAAGTCTTTGTTGATGATATTATCTTTGGAGGCAATGAAGGTATGTGTAAGAAATTTGTAGAGGAAATGCAAAAGGAGTTTGAGATGTCAATGTTTGGTGGAATAAATTTCTTTCTAGGTCTGTAGATTACTCAATTAGATAAAGGAATCTTCATTTCTCAGTCCAAGTATGTAAGAGAGTTGTTGAAAAAAATTGGAATGGAGGACTCTAAACTAGTATGTACTTCCATGGTGACTAGATGTAAATTAATCAAGACTGATGATTCACCCAAAACTGATTAGAAAATGTACAGATCCATGATTGGAGGATTGCTTTACCTAACCCATACCAGACCAAATATAATGCATGTAGCTTGTCTTGTGGCAAGATTTCAAGAAGATCCTAGAGAGTCACATGTGATGGTAGTCAAGAGAATCATGAGATATCTGAAAGGTACACTAGATCATGGCCTATGGTATCCAAAGGATAATGATTTCACTCTTAATGCTTATACAGATGCAGATTGGGCCAGAGATGTTGATGAAAAAAAAGTACAAGTGGTGGTGCCTTCTTCTTGGGCAATAGATTGGTTTCATGGTTGAGCAAAAAGTAAGATTCAATCTCTGTCTACTGCAAAAGCAGAATACATTGCAACAACAGGTTGTTGCACTCAAGTGTTATGGATGAAGAAAACATTGAAGGATATAGGAGTTGTGTACAAAGAACCAATCTCAATCCTCTGTGATAATACAAGTGCTATAAACATTTCAAATAATCCAGTGATGCACTCAAAAATAAAGCATATATCTATAAGGTATCATTTTCTGAGAGAAAAGGTGACAAAGAATGAAGTAAAGATGGAATATGTGTGTACAAAGGATCAGATTGTAGACATTTTTACCAAGCCTTTGTCTAAGGATATTTTTGAGTATCTTAGAGAAAAGTTAGGGGTCATTACCCCTCCAGCTCTGAACTAAGATGCATAGGAATGCATCAGTCTAATGGTGTCCAAAGCCTCATTCTTTGATATGGATTGATGTTTTGAGAGCTACCTCTCAGGGGGAGTAGCAAGTGTTCTTGATATGTGTTCCTGACAAAGAGCATTAAGTGTTATAGTGTTGATGAAAGAGCAATTTCAGTTTGATCAGAGCAACAGAGTGCAAGTATGCACCCTTTTTCCATTGATGTCAAAGAGGGAGAGAAATCATGTGAAAAACTTAAGAGTGTAGATGTATAAGGAGAAAGGGGGAGAAGGTAATCAGTGCAAAATCTTGTTTTGATGGTCTTTATAGTTTGTCACATCATATGTTTCCATCAATGACAAAGGGGGAGATTGTTGCAAGTATGTGCCTAACCAGTGTTGTCATTGATGTCAACATATATGTGTTGTCATTAGTGTCAACTGTGCTCTTATTTTGCTACTTGCTTGTGATTAATATTGCTTTGCATAAGTCCTAAAGATCATGAGAATATGTTTCTGATATTGACTTTCCAAGTGCTTTTGAGAAAATTTGCCCTCCTAGTGGAAATATTGTGTTATAGAGTGTCTTGGTTTGATGATGAACAATCCAGTAGTTTGCTTTGCATTTCTTGTAGAATAAATATCTTTGTCTGTGGATTGGAAGTCATTTAGAGGCATGTCTGAATATGCTATATTCCAAGTTTGAGCCTCCGATATGAAGATTTGAGTAAGTTATGTTCACCAGAGTAAAAATTGCTTTTTTTGTGCATTCAATGGTGATAAAGAGAAAGTATTTTGCTCCGCATTACTCTGCATTGAAGTATTTTGATATGTGGTTCTAGAGTTAAGTCTGGGATGATGTTATGTGCCTTCAACTCAAATGGTTCATGATTTGGTGGTCCGCAAGCCATATTTTCTTTATGATAGTAGTTGACAGTGTTGTTTATGTGCTCCAGTTTGAAGAATCTTCTTGATAGAGTGGTTAGAGGTTGTGCGGTTGTTCCTGGTGACTATAATGTGCTTGTGGATGTCTCTTGATCATGTTCCTATGTTATGATTGGTTTGAAAGAGTAATTTGGATTGTGAATGAAGAATGTTCCTAAAAGACTTAGTGTTAACTCCAAGTCTTGGCCAACCTGGTTGTTTTCACTACTTGCGAAGATGTATTGAAGATTGCGAAAGCGTGTTGTGGCGTGGAAGACTGCACTTGAGTCCCAACTAAGGCATAACATGTTTCACATACATCTTTTCCTTAGCTTATTTTGTTTAGGTCAAGACCTATTTCTATGTATGTTTGTAAATGCCGACCTTGGAGATTGCTCCAATGGTTGATGAATGTAATGCCAACCTTGATGTACATTCCAAGGTTAATGAATTGTATAAAAACATGTAATGAAGTTGTGGAAAAATGATGTCCTTATGAAAAATGTGAAGATAAGTGTGAAGTAAAAGGTAGAGCAAAGCAAAGCAAATGTATTGCGCTTCAATGGAACTGAACTCAGGCATGGAGTAGATGCTATCAAATCAGTTCACCACCCCTTGGCAGTCAGCCGATCTTGGCAGTGAGCCCTAACTTTTGCTGCTAGCCTCTGATTTTCAGTATTGCTATATCATATTTATTTTGTGAGCTAAATACACACCATGGTTTTTCCCCTCTGGGGATTTCCACGTAAAAATCTAGTGTCTCCTGTGTTGAATATGTAAATATGTTTAAGTTCCTATTTCATGCTTTCAAGATTAAATTACAAATGCAGTGTTGATTGGTTGATGTTTTAATGGTTTTGAAATATTGGCTACAACTAATTCACCCCCCCTCTTAGTTGTATTGCTCTTTTCAACAACATGTTGGAACAAAATGATTCCCCTACTTGAAAGGTGATTAACCCCAAGAGCCTTTAGTGTGAGATAATAGGTTCTAGAAGAACTTGAATGATTTAGTAGGTAGGTGGTGTCACAATCCTATTCAAGGGACTCTAGTGAAATCTCAATGAGTAATCACCAGTCACTTGTTATTTTGGACTTCAATCTCATTTATAGGCTAAACATATGCACATGTAGCTCCATAACATCTTAATTTCAACATAGCATAATATGATTTTGCACAGTGAATACTAGTTCATTTAACAAATACATGTGTTCTTCATGATTTCAATTAACAAAATTATTCCTAAAAGTGTAGAATGGTTATTACAAATTAGCCGGAATTCACCCATGACCACCATATAACATAGGATTTCATATTTACAAATTACATGGATCCTTTAATTTGCATAAAATATATGCTGAAATATTAGATTTAGTCCTAATCTAATCCTATTCTAACCATGTGATAAAAAATTAAAAGAAAGGGTAAGAGAGAGAAGGGTAAAAAGAAAGCTTTAGCTTTCCAATCTTATTCTTTGAGCGTCATTCAACAAGTAGACAAATCTAATATAAAACCATTATTTTTCTAGACCCAAAGAATCGTAGCCAAGACACAAGAAGGTGCAATCATCTAAGGATGGAAAACCATGAAAGATGTTATCTACAACCACCCTATTCCATGTGCAAGTCAAATGCACAACTCCTATAGTTGAAGTGCAAAAAATATATTTCATGTTAAACCACACCAAGGTGTTCAAGTTGAACAAACAAAATAATTTACCATCAACAAATCCTTAGTGATGTGAAACAACATTTAGATTCATCAAATACTCATGAATTAAATGCAAAAGTACAAGATAAAAAACTTAGTGATTGGACAACCAATAATAAAAGAAAGAACACTAAAAGAAGTTGAATTGTATTGTATTAAGTGAATGTTTTGGTTTCCAACCCTTAAAAATGTCACATCTTTACATATTCATAAGTTTCATTGGGAGAGAATATGAAAAGTTTTCCCTCAAACAAATCGTATAGGACAAAATGTACAAAAGAATATGAAGAATCACATGACTTCTCCTTTTCAAATTACAATTTCATTACTGTTGAGCTAAATTTTGACTTGCATATACAAGCCATTCTTGTTTTTTAAGTCCTCTTATCATTTTCTACATCCTTCTCAAGCTCTTGATCCTTTCACAAGTATGAATCTTGATACTATGTATTTTTTATGAGAATGGGAAGTAAAAAATACATCCCTCCATAAAGGACAAATCCATAGGAAGGCCAAGAGTCGTGCTTTAATTTTGAAATTACAAGGTCTTGTTAAATAAAATAGTAATGTTTTAAATTTGACTATCAGTATTTGATCTAAATCTAACAAACCTAAAGACAATGATCACATGAAGAGTTAACACTTCATATAAATTACCAGCCATAACCATTCATAAAACTCATGATTTTTTAGAATATCTTCATCCACTAGTTGTTCATTGCTTCAACAATCTTTGTAATCACCTCATTCTTCATGCTCTAACACTCTCTACAAGAAACTACAACTTTATCACTATGCAACACACAAAATCAAAGTATTATATTATTTTAAGTAAAACCAAAATATAATGCACATTTAAATCCAAAATGCTCATATTAATCTCTTCCATTAAGCCATGAAATCAAATTAAATCCCACCTTAATAGAGAAATTTTACTTAGAAGGATGGTGATGTTTTTGTTTAGGTTTGAAAGGGGTGTCAAATTCTATTTGTAGCCCACATGTGAGAATAAAACTTTGGCATAGTCATGTAGTTGCAAGGGAGAATTAGACTTTTGGTGCAGTCATTTAGTTGCAAGGGGGAATCAAACTTTGAGTGTAGTCACATAGTTGCATGGGAGAATAAATTTTTTGATGTAGTCACATAGTTGCAAGGGAGAATCAAACTTTTAGCACAATCATGCAATTGCATGGGAGAATAAGACTTTTGGCAGAGTCACACAGTTGCATGAGAGAATTAGACTTCTGATGTAGTCACGTAGTTGTAGTCAAGGTTTTGAGGTCCGTCTGTAATTGAGTTTTTGAGGTCTACATGCAATCAAGGTTTTGAGGTTTGTCTAAAGTTAAGGTTTTGAGGTCCATCTGTAGTTGAGGTTTTGAGGTTCGTCTTTAGTTGGTTTTTTAAGGCCCATCTGTAATCAAGGGTTTGAGGTTCATCTATACTCAGGGTTTTGTGGTTTGCCTACAATTAGGGTTTTGAGGTCCATCTACAGTCAAGGTTTTTAAGTTTGTTTGCAGTTGGGGTTTTGAGGTAGATATTGCATTTAAGATTTTAAGCTCCATCCGTGGTTGGAGTTTTGAGGTTCATCTACAGTCAAGGTTTTAGATTCCATCTATAGTCAAGGTTTTGAGCTTCATCTAAAATTAGAGTTTTGAGGTCCATCTATAACTAGGGTTTTGAGGTTCGTTTGTAGTTAAGGTTTTGAGATCTACTTGTAGTCATGGTTTTTAGGCCCATCTATAGTTAGGGTTTTGAGTTTTATTTACAATCAGAGTTTTGAGGTCCATTTACAGTTGGGGTTTTGAGATCTACCTACAATTAAAGTTTCAAACTTTTCTTGCAATCCTATAGTAGATTGAAAGATGATAATAAACATTTATTTTTTCCTTAATAATTAGTTTTTAGGATTTTCATGCAACTGCATAGTAGGAATTGCATAATTGCACCAAAACCTTGAATCTATTGGCAAGAGACACTACTAGGATTCATAAGTGTTGTCATTGATGGCAACAAAGTATATCCCACACATCCGCAATGCATAAATTACTCATACCGAAAGTCAGATTGAAGATAGGTTGATCTGGTAGTCAAGAACAGAGCATATGATAGGGTCCGACAGTTGGGTCCGGAACTCTCTGATGGTGAAACCCAGCATGTTGCAGATTTGGATGAGTAAAAGAGTATCTGAACTATTGTATTCCAGTGACAAAGCATGTGAAAGATGTGAGCATCTAAGTATCGGACTCCAGTTAGACAGTGCAGACAGAGGAAGAACTGGTCAACAGGGTATCAGACCTCAATTTAGATGTACAGAAGGTGTTGATCAAGTAACTTGAGGTGTTATATGATTTTGGCCAACATAGGTAATGATTTCTATGGCTAAGTTTTTGGTGCGCATCATCTATCAAGTATGAATTCAGCTGACAGAACAATATTTTGCAAATATCTTAAGTGTTCTTATTGCCAACTAGAAAGTTGTTTGAAATGCTTGATGCGGATATATATACTCGATGGATTCAAGCTTGTGAAGGTGTGAAAGTGATAGGAGTATGGATTAAGTGTGAAGAAAAGTAGAGAGAAGTGCGAAGGCAATAATCCAAGCTCAGAATGTGACAGAAGAGTGATATTGAGCAGAGGAAGAATGAAATGTGCTAGATCAGTATACTAAGCCTAACTGAAACTAAATTCTTGCATATGTGGATGTTGTTCATCAGTTCAAACACATTGTTATCATCTGTAAGTCTCTAGTAGGCAGTGAGCCTCTTGTGAGTAGTGTGCTCGGGCAGTGAGCCCTAACTGGTAAGTGCCATTTTGTACTTCTTTATTCTTTTAACAGAGAATACAATCTTGGGTTAATCACCCTGTGGTTTTTCCCTTAACAGGGTTTCCACGTAAAAATTCTTGTGTTATGTGTGTTGATTTCATTTCAATTCTTATGGTTGCTTATTCTTTCATGCTTTGATATATCATTGAATGTTAAGATAAGAAAAGGAAGTAAAAGTAAGAAAGTTTTGAGATAACTGATTCACCCCCCCTCTCAGTTATCTGCCTTGTTTCTAACAAAATATTTGCCCAAGACAAAATTTAAACTTATAATAGAATTTTCAATTTCCTCAAATATCTAACCTCCCTCCAAACCAACCAGACACTCAAATGTCTTGACATCCTAAAACTTTTACTCTAATTTAAAACCCAGACCACAAAAGTGGGTGAAACACTAAAAATATTTTCCATCAAGACACTAAATAGAAACTAAAGTCTAGTCCACACAAACTAACACATGTGAATCTCTAGGAGAAAAATTAAGGAAAGTTAAACATGAGGGTTCCCAATGCTTCAAGAATAGAGGCATGTTGTGGAGGCCATATGTAACATGGCCCTTTTGTACCAACTAGAATCCTAAGGCCCTTAATGATCCTTCTCTATGGTGTCAGGTTCTCTAAAAATATCCCTTACCATTTTAAACCACCCTTCAATTTCCAATCTGACCTATTGTCTAGGTGGTATACCATTCTAAAATTCAATAATAGTTTCATGCTAAGAAAAGTGGTATCTAAACTTGCTAAATAGTGGTTTTAACATCCTATGGCAGTTTTTAAAAACTAATGATAATTTTGAAATAAGGAGGGTATATTTTATCTCTAGGATAATATTCTATCTATTGGCATTAGCTAACATTAGTATCTCCTTCCCCCAATTTGACCCCCTCTTTGTTGGAGTTTTGATATTGTGCTCATTATTTGTAGGTTCTATTCTTAGTTAATTTGGCTTCAAATTTTTAGTATTTTTTTATTTGGAGTAATTTTTTGAGAGCTTCATAGTGGTGTGGATAGTCAATGATTTTGGCATCTAGAATATTTTGGTTTCCTTGATTTATTTCCATTCCATATTAGAATTGTATTTTTATTAATGTTGGCCTCTTTAACACTTGTAATTCATTGAGATCTAGACCAATATTGCACATTTGGCAAATGTCAACTACAAATGCACTAAGTATAAAGTGTCATAATCATATTTTGTTGGGTGGATCTCTTGATTGAGTTGTTTGGATGACATTTGAATTATTTTTGTTGGATTAGTCTCTTGATTGGTCTATTCTGTGACTAATTTTAGAGTTTCATCATGTGTTTTATATATTGTGCATCTTATTCTATTATTTTGGATCATTAGAACTATGAGTCATGGAAAGAAAAGATTACATATCACTACAACATGCATGGTCTACTACCTTATCTTCATGTACTCATTCCTAAACCAAGTGATAGATATGAGAACAAATGGTATAATAAGGATCAAGTCCTTGGAATAATTTATACCAACATTCTTGAGCATATGCAATATAGCCTTCTGTACTTTGGGTACCCTTTCACTACTTGGACATTCCTTAGGTAGATGCATAGAGATCTAGAATCTCCATCTAGAAGATAGGCTTTCTTAGAGACACCTTATCATGTACTTAAGAGTGAAACACCACCTATAGAGACTTCATGTGAGTCTTTAACTTCTTTGAATCCTAGTGTAGATTTAGAGGCTTCATTTTTTATCTCTCAATTAACATCCTAAGGTTGAGGATTCTTCTACTATAGCACTAGAATATTTGATTGTTGTTCATACTCAAGAATCTAATGTGGACACTACATCATAGGATGATCATGTTGTCTAATGACATGCACTAAGATTCAATCCCCACTTGTTGTTTCTACACATATCAAACCCAATTCTTTGAGGGATTCTAGTGATTATTTACAACATGATCACACTTGACTTCTTGACCATCGGTATGTATACTTATTTAGCATACATATATTATTTTTAGAACCCCATATTTAGGATCTTGATGACACCATTAAGGAATTGAGATTCCTATTCAATGATAGTTCCATGGTATTGGTTGTCTCATTTTCTCTAGAAATCATAAGGGCACATTTAGACCCCTCTATTCAGTCTTCATGTATACATACTTCTATTGTGACACATTTTATAGTTCATGGTTCCTCAACTTTAATTCTGTCACCATTGACACATTTTACAAAAGTATTAATTTATCATGGTACCTAATTTAACTTATTAGAATTTTTCACAACATAGTAGTGGTTTGGATAGTCTTGAATAGTTTCTAGAGAGATCATCTACATCTTTGGCACCTACTCTACATAAGTTTCCACATGGTTTCCAATTGTCACTTTCTTCAATTAGGCCTTGGAATCTTGATTCAATTATAAATCCTTTTGGTGTTGATATGGTGACTAATAAGTAATATCCAGAGGTTTATATATTGTGTTTCCTTCCCTCATATTCTATTTCAAAATGGGAAGATTTTCTACATATACCAATGAGTTTGTTTATTCCTAAGGGGAGAAATGTTGTTCGACGATCTTAGAGCATCTTTAACAATTAATGTCAAGCATCTACCATCATCACAAGAGACTACAACTTGAGAGGGGGTTGCATAGTTCTTCTTATCTCTCTCTTTTAGAGGAGTTATTTTCCTCACATGGGGTTTTAACGTTCCCAGTCCTCTAATATAGGCATATTTTAAACATGGGAACATGAAAGAACTTTAAAGATGAACCTTTAACCTTTATTTAGGTATTTATTGGTTAAGAAAAGTTATTTGTGCATGATTGTGTGTGCATATAAAGTGAAAAATTAAGTTACTCAACTAGCCTAAACATAGTTTACAACCACAAGAGATGGAACTAAAAACTAGACAAACTATGCAAACTTGGAACATGCAAGACTTTAAAATTAGCAATCAGTAATTTGACTAAGTGTTGGAAATAAAGAACAACAAATTAATGGGTTCATATGCACCTGTGAGATAAAGTGGTCCAAATGAAAGTTGCTCAAGAGTAACTCATGATGCTACCTATGAAATTTGGGAGTTGTTGGATCAAAAGGACAAGCTTCTCTATGTAAAATGGCCTACCTTATAGTGTTGACCAATATTGATAGCTACCATGACAACATTGTCTACGGGCAACCTTGACCAAGAAGTAGGTGGATACTTGAAATTTATCAAGGATCTTTCTAATAGAGTGCCCTATCTCCTTAGAAGCATTCACCTTCAATGAACAATATAAGGAATGTAATTCATAGTAAAACTCAAGAGGTCTTGATAAACATGAATGACAAAGAGAGTGCAAGTTGAAGAGATGAATATGTTTCACCTAACAAATGGAATGACAAACATTTGAAACTAATAGGGATAATTGGTAACACCATGAGGAAGAAACTCAAAATATTTTAAGTTCTGATCTACAATGGGAACATGAAAACAAATAGTAACCTAGTGTTCTTTATTTATTGGAAAAAGAGATAAAATAAAAAATGGAATGTTTTTTCCTAACAAAACTCTAGTTTCTCAGCATGGATGGGTCCTATGGACTAATATAGACCTCTAAAAGCAAATGAGATTAAAAATTTAAGGGTTTAAGGACTAAAAACAAGTGGCTAGCTGCCTACTGGGTGACATTGACCCTGTTTGATAGCTAATAGGGTAGCCTTGACCTTGTGGGGCGGCCTTGACCTTATAAAAAAACCTTCTAAAACTTCCATGATAAATTCTTTAGTTGATTTGATGGCTACTTTTATTCAAAAAAAATTCTAAAACTCTACAAAACTTTCTAAAATTGACCTGCAAGTGCACTTTTACGAGAGGGAACCTTACAAAAATAAAGGTTAAGGGGGAGTCTACCTCAGTTAGTCCCTTTGTGGGATTTCAATCATGATTATACATTAATATACTAATACAAATTGAGCCTTAAAATTGATCTATGTAAATCAATCATTCTAATTCAAGAATAACCATGACAAACCTATAATATGATGGCAAAAGGTGCATGGAAACTCTACAAAGCAATTAGGGTGGGAGAATAGTTTTGGGGACAAGGTGATGGTTTAGTACAAAAGGGTTTTGGGGTTTCAAAGAGAACTATTATAGAAATGAGAAACCATAATTCTTAAGCACTCAAGTGAATGTTTGATATGGTAATGTCTCACAACTCCTAAAGGTGTCAAATAAAAGCTCTCATTCACAAAGGGGTGATGGGAAACATAATTAAATAGAAAAATGACTCCACAATGACTCAATGGAAATGTAATGGGATGGGATAAGGTATAAAATATGAGGTATGAATGTGGTTTAATGGTGGATCTAATAAAAACCAAGTGGAAATGGCAACACACTAAGGCAAAGGCTCTAATAATGGAAATGGGGAGATGGAAAAATAGATCAAAAAGGTGATGGAAATGGATGATGATGGCTTGAAAGGGTGTGGGGGATAAGTATGAAGAGGATACAATACAAAAATTAGAGAAATAAACTCATTTCAAATAAAAACCATAATAAAGGAAATGGATCACCCTATCGAAATACTTAGAGATCAACCACCTATTGTCAAAGATCATGTGGCAGCATTATCCAATGGAAAAAAAATTAGTTGAGAATTTGGGGATGGAGTTAACTCACTCAAGATAGAACTTTTTAAGTAATGTTGGTTGCCATTTTTTAGAAAAAAATAGCTAAAATCATGCGAGCAACTCAAATTTTCTCTTTTTTAATGTAAAAATAAGGCAAAGTTTGGTCTCTTTTAAGGATCTTTCTTTGGGAACTTAAAGATGGAAACTTGGTAGGAAGGAATCCCTAGAAATTAATTATCTTGCATTCAACTATTGTGGTAGGAGGATGAAAAGTTTGGGCCACCCTATTAGATAGAAAATTGTGGGCATTGTATGCAAATGAAAATTAAGCTCAATTTTCTAGGGGACCTTAAGCTCAAAGGGGGTCATCTAGTTGTGGGTGGTTCCATTAATTTTAGCATAATTAAGGAATAATTTAGGAAGGATAAATGTGGGATTTTCACATAGGATGGGGCTAGGCATGGCATTTTATTTTTGATAAGGAGGTAAAGGGGGATAATTAAAGGGAAATCAAAGGTTGGGTTAGGACATGGGATGGAGATAAAAATTAAATGAAATGAAACACAAAGAACTATAAAAAAGTCCATGGGAACAACATAGTAAATGAGATATGGATGGCTAGGGGTGACATAGACTAGGAAAAAGGGGTCAAAATAACACAAAAATATAACAAAAATAAGCACAAAATTATAACAAGTTGTAGGATATGCAAATTCCATTATTATAGGATCTAACATGGATACACATTTTTTGGGACCCATTCATCTATCCTACCCACCTAAGATATGCTTATGGGGGGTTTTGGTGCATATTATTTTCTTACATTTAGCTAATTACTATGTTGCATTATTGTGCATATAAGATATGCTTACTTAGGTAGGTATCTACTTGGGTATGTTGCACTTGCATCATGTGACTTGTACTTTCCTTATTTAGTGGATATGTACTTCACACATGTGACTACATCTCCTATTATCTCATATTGGTTGTACATTCACATCTCTTGGTAGCGTATCCTATATAAACCTAACTCTTTCTCTCATATGATCATCTCATATATATCATCCTCTATTTTGGAATAGCAAACATATTACATTCTGCAATCTTTAGTTGTGTATCTGTTTTTGTGGCTTGATCTTGTTATCAAATTCTAGGAGGTTTGCCTAATTCACTTTCATCGCTGCACATTTACACCCATGAATTTGGGGATGGTACAAATAATTAAGGTTCTCTTAGGTTTGTATTCCTCTAATTTCACATCATTTTTGATTTACCTTATTCTCCATATTGCTCATCACCCTTTATATTTTTCCTCTCCATCCTTTTTATTGTATCTTGCTTCTTGTGACCTATTTCATCTCTAGTGTTGTATTGTTATATGAATTTAGGGATGATGACATGCATTTATATTAATCATAATGCCTCTAAATTATTGACCCAAATTCATATATCTCTTCTTGTTGTATTATTCATATTATTTGTTTTTCTCTTTTTTTTGTGCTTATGCAACTCGCATTTAGTACTTCACTCTTGTGTTTTCCAACATTTTGTTGTTACACCACACATCATTTTATTTCCTTTCTTTCCTAATCTCATTCCATCCTATTTATACATTATCCCACATCTCCTATATATCATGAACTTTGTTGTTTTATTTTCATGTCTCATTTTTGTCTCCCATTTTGAAGATAACTTCTTATATAGATCTTCTTAGGATCATACGAATTCTTTTGCATGCATACTACTCACCATCGTCACGTTTCTCATACACTTTACTTCATACTCCTCACACTATCACTTTCCTTCTCTACTTCATCCTATACACATTATCACATCCTTCGTCTACTTTGTTTTACATCACAGTACTCTCCTATTAAAATTTACTTTTCATATCATTCACATTATTATATTATCTTGCTTATCACATCTCAAATTTTCTCCTACACTTTACTTTTCTTCATAGTATTCACATTATTCATTTCCTTCTCTACCTTGCTTTATTTCATGTTACTCATTTTACTTTACATTATTCACATTATCCATTTCCTTATCTACTTCATCTTATTCACATAATCACATCCTTCATCTACTTGGTTTTGATTACTACCAATCCACTTATCAATTTTTTCCTTATTACACTTTTCTTTACAAGATGTGCCCCAACATTTTTTATATAAAGAAGAGATTTTATTTATATACATAAAATATAAAGGACAAAGAATAGAGTTCTACAAAACATGGTAAAGAGACCCAAAAGAGCTAGTAAAGCTAAAGAACCAATGATATGACACATCCAATTCAAAATATTTAAAGGTTATATTATGTCTACATGTATCAACAAAAAGGAGAATGATCCTCATTGTCAACCACAACAAGATTTTCTAAGTATGTAGAGTTCTACCATGAGATCTAACTCCATGATTATCCATTTCTTTTAAAGTGCATGAAATCCTCACTGCCACGTGGATCATCAAGTAAAACAAAGGGCATGTTACATATTCACATGACTATGCAAGATATTTATCACACCTACTTGGAGGGGGCCTCCAACATTTTCCAATTTATTAGCCTTCAAGTTATGCTTCCTTCATATGTTTTGAAAGTCCACATAGGAGAAGCATTTGATCAAACTTATGATGTATTTGACTGAGTATTCCAACTTGACAGTTTGAACATATCCTTTGGTGATATAAATTATGATTAACTAAGAAGCGTTCAAATAGTCTACTCCTTCCTCTTTTGCTAGAGTTAATAAAAAATTTAAAGCTTGAATTTCAGCATAGTTGGTATTTGTGCCAAGCCCAATTGCGTACCTTATGCAATTTTTATTGTTCAAAAGGATAACTCCTCCTCCACTATCCAAGCTTGTGTTACCTTGATAGCCTCATCAAAGAAAATACTGTATCCATGATTGACTAGTGGGGGAGAGTCCTTACGCTATTGTTTTCTCTTCTTAATCTTGATGCCATTAGATTTTGTTTCCTTGAGAAAGGACTGAAGAATATTCACAATCACCAATGTAGGGTGACAATATATTTGAAGATCTTTTCAAAAAATGTAGCAATACTAAATATCTTTTAACCCCTAATATATTTTAAGATATTTGAAGAAGATGCTTAGTATTGCTAGGCCATTGAGATTCTGAATAAACCCAATGAATAGAAGAGGAGATATCCACTACCTCTTAAAAATAATTAGAAGCAAACAATTCTTGGATTATCATTTCTAACAAAAATAAACCATACCTTCTGGGCATAAGCACAATGGATGAAAATATGTTCCTTGATTTCCTTTGCTGCTTTACATAAAGCACAACAATTAGGACTAATAAGACCTCTCAGTCTCCAGTTGTCAAGAGTGAGTTGCTAGTTTTGAATTTTGATCCAGAAGAAGTTGATTCTTGGAATAGACTCAGTATTCCAAATGTGCTTCCATATTGGCATAAGGGGAAGTTGTCACAAATAAGCTTATAGCCTTTGCTCACATAGTTTTTACGGGAACCATTCATACTACCCAAAAGAAACTTGTCATCCTTGTTTTGATGAAGAGGAAGCCTCCCTTCCAAGGATATAAAAAAAAGGAACCCAATTATTTTTTAGATCTAAGGGTAGGTTGAGATTTTGTGTAGATTTAAAGATTGAAATATTCTAGAAATTGATAACTTAGTTAACAAAATAAATATTTTGAGCTTGGCACCAATCTTTTTCTAACATAGGAAATTGCATACCCTGGTAATTTCATGTTATGTTTGGGCTTACTTTGGTGTTCATTCCCCTAGCATGTTTTAGGGATCATTTTAGCCTTAGCCTAAACCTTTTCCCTCACTAGATTTCTAAAATTTCTTTATCACATTCTGATTCTTCTCACTAACTTGAGACCACGTGCTAAATTTGAAGTAATTTCCTTAGGATGCCAGTGCAACACACTCGCATCCCATAAATTTCCAAAAATCAAAATGTTGGTTTCCTACCCAACTACCCACTATCACCTATTGTAATGTTTGTTTAGCTAAAAATGCCTCTAACATTTGGATCCGGTCCTTCAACTTTCATGAAACCCTTTTTTCAAATTTATGTTTTGGATTTGCTTCTAGAACACAACCCTCCAATACATGCAACTCTGTCTTAGCTCTCTTGGCTCTCTCTTGACTCTATGCTATTTGAATTACCACCATTGTTAAATTTTACTCAAGGGTTGATGCTATGACATTGCTATTGACTTCTCCAAAGTGCTCACTCCTTTTCTTCTACATCATGTTGGCAATATTGTTTTTATTCTTGTTTGAATAATATTGCAACATTCTTTTATCACATTTTATTCTATATTTCTCTTGGTATATTTCTTGATGACTATCACCTCCTCTTATTCAATCCAATATGCACACTAGGGTAATCTTCCTCATAGACCATGGATTGATTCTTATAGATTTAATTTATTATTATTATTATCCTTAGTTCCTAGATGCACATAGGATAAGAGAACACACTATTTCAATCTCTTTCCATTTATATGTGTATAGAGGCTGAAAGACCAAAATAGGGGCTTGACCATTCTTGGCAAGCTCCCAACCAATCACAACCATTTTTCTATTTCTAGCTACATATATTTAGAAGATTACAATGGTACATAGATTTGCTAGTATCTCCCTTCCTCTTGTTATTTTATTATTTTAATGTGTTATAGCTAGCTTAACTTCATTTCTATATCACCTAGAATCCCTTGGTTTGCTACTTTTCTTATTTTTGTTTCCTATTGTGTAGATTAGTTCAAAATCTAGTGAAAACATTGAGTGTTGCAACTTTTCTAGATGATAGCACATAAGCTAGACTATAGCATGTGAAGTGGATGAAAACACATTGCATTACCATATTTGGTAGTGAGCTTCATTCTCTAATCACATGCTCCTTTCTATCTATCGTTTATAGTTCCAAATCCAATTTATTCATTCTGTAGCTCAATTTTTTATATTAAGTAATTTTCCAACCCAAATCTATGTTTTAGCTTGGTAAAAGATATTAATTTTCAAGTTAAAACATTTGAGGATATTTCTAGTATGATTTTGTTCTTTCTATAATAGAACATTAGCAAAATATTTCTTTCAAAAACTAGTTTTATCCTAGTGCAATGGTTTGAAAGCATTAACTTAGAAAATTTAATAAATATCTTTGTTAAAATCCATCCCTTTCTACATTACATTTTGGTAAATTCGAGCTTCATCAAAAATTCTACAATGTCATATTTCTTTCTTCAAACCTTCAAGGCCTTTGATAAAACATTTTCTAAGGAGGAATTTGACATGTTATATGAGGTATTAGAGGACTTCGTTCATGTCCCTTATCATTCTTTACCTACCAAATCAACCTCTTCTATTTCTACATCATCTCATCCTCCTCAAAATCTAACTAATATAATATTCATTTCAATCTCCATAATAGAGCTTCAAAAACCAAAAAATGTTGTACGTGGTGTACCTTATTTACCTCAACCTTCTCATCCTATAATTACTTCTTGGGCATTCCTAATAACCCTTAAACTTCTGACTTCTATACTCATATTTCTCAATCTATAAAGTGTAATGTTCTTGTGACTACTAATTTTCATACAATAGCCCACACATATAACACTCCTGGAGCAAACAGGTAACCCCTGTTCTTGTTTCTCTTCGTCCCTCAAATTATATTCTTCCATTAGCTCCATATATTTCCATTAAGAATACCAGAGAGTATGATATTATTAAGTAGCTTCAAGCTACTCAGTCTAAAATCTCTCTTTGGGAGCTAATCCAAACTTCTTCTTATCATAGCATGCTTCAAGAAGCTTTACAAAAGATTTTAGTTTCATCTTCTTTTAAGACCAATGAAGTAATCATCTTACTAGACTGTATTTATACCAATACTATCGATATTGTCTTTCAACAATATGAATGTCCTTCTATTGAGGCTCAAAAACAACATGAACCTCTCCTTACCACTGTTAGAATAAATTATATTAGAATAAAACATACCCTTATTGAAAATCGTTCTAGTCTCATGTATGTAGTGTAGACCTTTTAAACCATAATAATATTAATACATCTTGTATTTTTCCTACAAATCTTTCCATCAAAGCTTTTGATGACATTAGTCACCAAATTCTAGGAACCATAACTATGCCTATCGAGTTTGTTACCCCATAATTGAAAATTTGAGTTATTCATATGTTAAGTCAAATTTACCATTCTTATTCTTTATTATTTGTTACCCTCTTTATAAGTCGTGATCCTTTACTTAGCCATTTTTCACTCTTGGTCGGCGATCTTGCATTTTTCTATACTCTAGTCAGCTAGTTCACAAGTTCTGGAACCATCTGATTCCCTGACTCTTCGTCCAAGTCAGCGACCTTAGTCTAATCATTTAGTCTTGTGTTGGTTTGTTGAAAAGCCCTTTGGAGTTAAAGAGTTAGAAGTTCTTTGAACTTTTGAACTCTCATTTGTTGGTTCATTGTTTCTCAAAGTTGTCGATGCCTCGACTAAACATGCTTTTCACTTCCCAAGGCACTATCTTTTCAAACCATTAGTATGCATGGGGTATTGACACCTGTCAGTTCGCAATAAATTTGGAATGGATTGGGAAAGGTGTTGACATACTTTTCGGAGGGAAATCAAAGAGATCATTTATGAATTGTCCACTACTTTTTACCACCAATTTTAATGGAATTTAATGGATTTGATATGAAGCTTTATTTCAAGTTACCACCTTGCGAATGAAGACATATTTTGCATTGTGACAGGAATGTGTTTAAGGAGCTCTAAACCTTGCCATTGATGGAGAACTTGCAGGAGTATTCACAGTCAGGTTAGAATAACCAACTCTTTTCCTTTCTTTTTTTGCTGTGATAAATTGAGTCTTTGATATATCTGGGTGAGAAGGAATGAGTTTCTGTTCATGAGTCTAGATAGTCAATCTTTCCCAAATGTTCTGTGGGCCTCTCTGTTGTCCCTAACTTGTTCAAAATTTTTCACTCTCTAGTTTTTGAAACAAGTCCGAATGAAGTATAAATATTAGGGGTTTCCAGTTGCCTCTGTAATAGAGAATGGCTTGTCCAAAGTGAGGGATACAGACCTCGAGCATGTAGACTTGGAAGATTTTTGGAATAGAGTGCAACAAGAAAATAGGTCCTCAAATACAAAGAAGATTGTGAGCAATGGTTTATCCCATGCTAGAGGTTTTCCACCTGCCGTGTCATGTCTTGATTTGATTATTTCATGTGCAAAAAATTATTACCCTGAATCATAGGAAATACGAGCTTTTGATGGCTTTGTAGTAACAAGGTTGATTTTGAGGCTGTATCACATGCTTTAAAGCTACCAGATCATGAGGAGTTTGTCGATGTGTTTGTTACTATTGGTTGGGGGTGTTTCTGGGACAAAAAGGATTGGTGCCAAAACTGTATTGCTAAGAGTTGGCTAAAAATTGAAAGGAATGGCAAATCTTAGCTCCCCACCAATTTGAAAAGAGGGCATTTCAAAGAAGAGATCTCCAACATGATTACCCTATTGCATTGTGTTATCGGGAGTGATGAGTCAGACTCTTTTGAAAATTGGATGTGTCAATTTATCTTGGTAATTTATAGTGAATCTCAATATGTGGATTGGGCAAAACTAATAAGTGAACACATGAATGAGCAACTAACAAATTTTCATTAGAAGATGTCCTTCTACATGTGTTCTCTTCTGGTCTACATTTTAGCCAGTAAAGAGGTTGTCTGGCTTGGTTTGAAGGCTCAAGGGCCCCTTATGCTAGATACACCTGTGTATTGTTATTTTCCACAGTTGCAGAAAGGAGTTGGGATGAAAGATTTCTGCCGCGTGAATGCCGTTTTCCTCATGATGTCTGCAAAGAAGATTGAAGGCTCATTGGAGTGGAGAATTCCCCTGAAGCGGTGGCACTGATAATGAGGTTTAGAAGTTTCTACATCTAGTTTGATAGATTTACTTATTTGCAAATTGGGGGTTTTGAAAATGCCTCATTAAAATTGCCTGGATACCCGTCAAATTTTCTTGTTCTTTTAGAAGTTTGTCATCAAATGGTGACTGTGAACAATAGGCATCACACTATGAAAAAGAAGGGATATTCTTTCCCCATGTCTCTGTCTTTCTTTGTTTGTAAAAGCAATGATAGTGCCAGGAATGTTGAGAAATTTTTTGCTGAGTACAATTTTCACTCATTTCCTATGAGGCCATCTTTTTTAGTAAAAAAATTATTAAGAAGAATTTGCATGGAGGTAATTTGTATCAACATAAACCTCACCTCGAGGGTTATTGGGAAGATTACGCTGATGAAAGAGAAGTGCAACAGACGAGTTGGATGAGGTTGACAATCAACCAAATTTGGGCCTTCGGGTTGCCTTTTCAAGTCCCAGAAGGTACTGATGATAATTATGATATTTTGGATGAAGGATATCATAATGTTGTTTTGGAATATTTACCTCAAGTATGTTGGTTTGAAAAGGAGGTCACAAATATTATGGTTTGTTCCTCTTTTGTGTTAAATAAAATTGAAAAGTGGCTTAAGAGGAGATTTAGGGAGCATGCTGGTTCTTCAACATAAAAAGAATCTGCCACTATGGAACAAAACAGGTCTCAGGTTTCTCATACTCCTAGAACTACAACGAATTTGGATACAACTCTTAATAGAGTTGGCTCACAATTAGTAGAAGATGGTGAACAACCCAAAGATAGTAGAAGATTGAAGACCACATGCGAACAAGATGGCCAACCTGCATCTGTAAGAGAAGGAACAAAAGAAAAATCGGATGCTTTGCCACAAATGCAAGCAGACCATATGACTTCTCCCAACTCTTTGGTACCTGATGGTGATTCTTTAATTTTCAATCAAATTGGTGAAGACAATGTTTTTAATTCTTTGTTTGGTAATCCTAATTCTCCTGGGTTAAGTGATACTCTAGAACATAGTTCTCCTCTTGTACATTCAGATAATGTTGTTTTGAATACTGATGCTAGTGTTAGTGTTTCTGTTTCCCCCTCCCCCTCATGGTTAAATAAAGTAGTAGAAAAGAAAAAAGGGGTATGCCCCTATGATAGACACAAATATAGACATTGTAGCCAAGTTGCTACAAGATACACCTAAGCCCAAGAGGGCTAAGAGGATGTCGAGAATGGTGGTGGATCCCTCTACTGGGCACCATCTTTTGGAAATTGCAGATCCTATTGGTGAGAAGAATGATGATGAGGTTACCAAAGCATATTTTAACATGAGCAAAATTGATATGGGACCCTCTACTATTGAAGGCGATATTTACCATGCTAAGTTTTCTGTGAGTACATTCTCAAAAAGGGTCAAAACTGAGCAGCAATAAAAAAGCCAAACTACAAGCTTAGGTGAGAACTTTAACTTCATTTATTCAATCTATTTTGAGGATTACTGCTTAGCCTTCAGAGGAGACACTGAGCATAATTGTGGATGGTCTAGACCCCAATTTGTTACAACAAATTTAAGAGGTGCCAAGCTATAGGTAAAGCCATCGAATAATGGGTGGATAAAATTACTCTTGATAGATTGTTTTATATTGAAGAAGCTATGAAATTATGTGCCCTAATCTCTAACAAAAGGAAAACATTGGCTACCGAGTTACAAAATTTTAGGAAAGATAATAGTAGTCTTTTGATGGTTTTTAAAGAAGTTCAAGAAATGACCAAGATTGACACTAGCATCCTCATAGCTGAAAAGATCTTCAATGACCCCAGGGAAAATGAATCTACAACATGGTTAGATATACTTGAATGGAGAATGATTGTGTTGGGGAGAGTCAAGGAAGAATTGAGGAGCACATTGACTCAATATCTTATTGATCAAAAAGACCTCAAAAGTAATTTCACAATCTTGGAGATAGAATCTTTCGATGAAGATGAAGACAAATTGTTCGAGGTCAAAAAGGTAAAACAAATCTTCAAGAAAATGATTACTGAGGAACTTGTGGGCATTGACATAGTGACCGGTGAGTCAGTAGGAAAGCTTGGGAGGATAGCTATATACCTTTGAAACTTCAAATGTGAGATCGATGAAATTCACAAAAGAATGGAGAATGTAGACTAAATGATAAGTAAACAAAAGCTTCAGGCTAATATCACTAGAAGTCCAAGTAGCAAAGTGTTAACACAAATCATTGGTAGGTACAAAACATACAAGGCAAAGTTGCGGGCACTAACAACTCAAACGACACAGGTCGATTCAACTTCAACAGAAGGAGAAAACAAGGAAAAGGATGCGACACAAGAGGATGATGTAACAATTGATGACTGATGACTCCATATGTTTTATTTCTGTTTCTTGCAAAAAAATGATTGGCTTTGGAGAGTTTTCTTATAAGTTTAATAACTTATTTTAAGTATCTTTTAATCGACTATCCCCAAGAAGCCGTTATTATTTTAAAGATAGTTATGGTTGGCAAGGCTATATATTTGAAAAGCCTATCGATGCATGTGATCTTTTGGCAAACTTTGTTTTGGTAGAAGGTCAATTTTGTTGTGATGTTACTTTTCGGTTTCTTTTGAATATATGAATGAAAGTTGGTGCAGTTGATTTATGAAATCATAAACTTTGTGTTATGGTGAATGAGTGTTTATTCTTCTTATGTTGAATATACTATCAACTTATTGACTTGCAGTCTATATCAAAGTGATTGGACATTTTAATTCTAGCTCATTATTGTGGATGTTTTTCTTTTGATTAATGGTTCATGGTGATGATTATATGATAATTGATATAAATTTGTGGTGGTTGTGATTGAAGTCTTTGTGCTTCTTTGTATTTCAAATTATATAGTGATTCATTGCCTTTAAAGCTTTCTGGTTAAAAGCACCACCTTTCTTGCCTTTTGGTAAAAAGAATACATTAGTTTCATTCTTTGTATATCATTTGAAGGTAGTTGTGCCTTGTAAAATAAGCACAGAATCATTGTAAAATATCATTACAATTGATTCAACTGTTGGTTCAATTGTCATCTATTTGGGTGAGACAATATAGAGTTAGGTGATAAAATTTGTATACCAACAGAGTTAAGCCTTGTCATATTACATATAGTAGTTCATGTGATGTCAAGAACTCTATTATAATCTCCTCTTTGGTAGGCTGTGGATTCATGCTATGGATGTAGTCCTGTCTACCCTACATAAATCTATTAAATCTATTAATCATAACAATAAAACTTTTAAAATCAAGGATGATCCAAATCTAATGCAATGTTGTCAGCAAAGGATTCTTTTGTATAAAAATCTTTCTTCTACATCTACTCCATAATCTTATAGCCTCTTCTTCACCCAAACAACTTACACCATCATCACCTCTTGTTGATGATGTGCATTTTCATTCTTCTTCTTCTAATACATGTCCTGGTGAACCTTGGAACTTGCTCCCTTTTTTTCTAAGAGAGTATAAAGTTGATCTCTCTCACTTTGACATCTAAAAACTACATTCTATGCCTTCTACATCAAAATTTTCCAACCCTTCTAATCCCTCTTCTTCTAAATCATGTGATTACATAACCCATATCATTCATGATACTGATAGGAATCCTCCATCTTTTTTTGAGTTGGAATCCCTTTATGGTCTTGGTTTTGAATTACTTTCAAAAACTAGATATAAAGGCAATGGCCTAGGTTGTAAAGAACAAGGCATAAAGATCCCTTTAGAACTCACACCATATCTCTCTATAGTGGTCCTTAGTTACCAACCTCCTCGCCACTCCAAACCTTTATGTCATAACTTGTCTAATGTAGCTATGATTTTTGCATCGCTTTTTTTAAATGACTATATATTACCAAAAAAAGATGCAAGTTACACTATAAGTTCTAAGCCCAATAGGGCACCAAAAGCACCTAGGACAAAGCATCAAACAAACAACAACCAAGGTTGCACCAGACTGTCATTACCACCATCATATTATAGTACCACTTAGCTACAACATATACAATATTGCTACAAAAAAGATAGTATCAAAAATGCTGATCTATATAATTGAAACAATATCAAATTGCTCAATCCAAGACTATATCTTTAGAAATTCACACTTTCACTAAACTTACCCAATTCTCTGAATGTACCAATAGGAGGGGAGATGTTAGAGATAACCTCATTATCCCTCACAACCTCTTCATAGAGTTTTTCCTCTTCTCTTTTTTGTTCTTCAAGCATCTGCTGGAAAGTCATCATCTTATTGAAACTTCATATAGTTATTGAAGAATAAAGAATCAACTTTTCTTGTATCATGTGGCCAAAAGTTGGTAGTGATAATGTCTTATCTCTTCATTATAGTCTGCCCATCATCCATGAGTTCACGGAACTTCTCTTTTGAGACCTCAAGGGTCATCTTAACATACATAGCAATCAAATGGAGGGTGAGTCTTCTCGACCTTGTAAGGCACCTCCTTTTTCCCTGAAATATGTTCTCATTTATAAACTTTTAAAGAATTCATAAAATCTTAGTGGTCAAAATTAGCCAAAAACGATTAAAACAAGCATTCAAACCATCAACATATCCAAATAAGATTTCTAGCCAAGAGATAAAATTTCTTCTATATCAACCCTTAAGACCAAAAAAAAGAGAAACCACACATCTTTAGCAAAATTACATTCAAAAAATAAGTGTTCAACAGTCTCAGATTCTTTACAAACACTACAAAGTTTCTTTCCATGGTCATCAAGGAAATAGTTAAAGCCAACATCAATCTTTTTCAACCAAATCAACCATCTAAAGCAGGCCTTTTAGGATCTAAAAAAGTAGACCAACATATATTAAAAATTGTTGACCACTGTTTATTATCCAAATTAAGGTTCTAACTCTTATTAACATGATTGGTGATATTTCGGGAGCAAGACATGAGGTTGTATTTCTTCTTGGAGGTGATATTGAACAAGACAGTGTCATCAATCCATGAAAGGCTATTAAACAAGTTAGATTCAAGTCTAATCTCAATAGGAAAAGATAGCTTGGTGCATGCCTTATCAATCATAGAATAAGATCTCCTCTATGACTGAGGGAGATCAAGGGATTTGCTCAGGGTCTTCCAGTCCAAAAATTCTTCCTCATTCATTACATCTTTGAAACTTTTTAGCCCTTTGTGATACCAACTTTTAGTAGAGAAGCCTTGGACAAGAGAAAGTGGTTTACCATTCCACATCAGGTTCCACCAAATAGACCTGTGTCCCCAAACCTTCTTATCAGAATGGTCCCAAGTAGGATGCTCCTTCAAGAAAACTCTTGTAAGCCTTCCAAAGACTTTTGAAGACATTAGACCCACTAGGAGAGACAGAGACTTTGGTAAAAAGAATATCATGTAGGTGGAGACCAGTCCAATGTTTAACTTTTTTAGGGATAACGTGAATGATATTATTTTTGATTAGAACCTTCCATGGTTCTTCACCATCCAATGATTTAACAATCCACTTGATAGAAAGTGCTATCCCCTAGATTCTTAAGTCCTTCAGGCCCATCCCACCTACATCTTTACTAAGACAACACCAGTCCCATTTCACAGCAACCCTCTTCTTATTTCCTTTCCCATCAGACCACATAAACCTTCTTATACTCTTTTGGATTTCCTTAAAGTGGGTGTTATTAAAGAGACAAACTAAGGAATAATATATAGAATAAGTGGAAAGGATATTTTGACAAACCTGTAATATTCCAGCAAGTGACAAATATTGAGTATTCCACTTCATCAATTTTTCTTTCAATCTTACCATAAACCCATTCCCACATGTTTTTTAGGGAGGAGTTAACTAAGAGGGGTATACCTAGATACTTGATTTGTTTGTGAGGCCCACTCCATTGAATATCATACTTACTGAACCTAGGAGGAGCAGTGTCATGCCAGCTTAAAAAGTAAGATTTACATACATAAATTTTTGCACTCGAGGCCTTACAAAATACATCAAGTTTGCCCATCAAACCATGAAAGTTCTTTTCATCAATGTCTACAAAGATTGTTGTATCATCAACAAACTGTATATTAATCAATTCATCTTTATTTGGAAGTACTATACCTTTAACTCTATCACAATTGATGGAAGGCCTTTGAAGGTAGTGCAGGGCATCAAATGCAATTACAAATAGGGTAGGGGCCAAAGGACACCCTTGCCTAATAGACCTTTGTAGGATGAATGGTTCAAAGAAGGATCCACTCATATCAATTTGGGTGACTGCATCCTTGAAGAGTACCAAGTGATCATATCACACCAATTCTGAGGAAAACCAAAAACCTGTAATGTCATTAAGACAAAAGGCCATTCCACCATATCATAAGCCTTTTCAAAGTTTAGGAGGAGCATACCTGCATTTTGCTTAGATACATTAACCCAATTTAAAGCTTCCCAAATTGTAATTAAATTTTCAAGGATATACCTCCCTTTGATGAAATCAGTATGTGTCTTATTAACAAATTTCGGAAGAATGTGAGTTAAACTCAATGCCAAAACCTTTGCCAAAATTTTATATGAGACATTGATGAGAGAAATTGGTCTCTAATTCTTAATTAAGCCTCTATCACCATATTTTGGAAGCAACTTAATAATTCCCCTATTAATAGTACTTCTAAAAGAACCATCATCAATTACTTCCTTATACACTGACAATAGATCTTCAACAATCCATTTAATGTTTGCTTTGTAGAACTCTCTTGTGCTTCATTACAGATCTTGTAGTTATTCTCTACAGTAAATAGTTTCATATATAAAATTTTGAAATCTTCTTTGATTTTCCTCACATTAGTTACAATATCATTACCTATCCTGATGGGTCCAATTTCCTCTCTTCTATTTTTGATCATTATGAAGTTGAAGACAATTTTTGACCCCCTATCCCCATTCTTCAACTAGTTCATCTTAGCCCTTACCTTCAATCCTTGAGTTTTAAATGTTTGAAGACACTTCAACTTATGTTTGGTGTCAGCCATGATATCAACTAGAGATATATTAAATGGATTCCCTTGTAGAAGGTTTTCATCTTGATAGAGCTTTTCTTGGAGATCATTCTCAACTTTCCTTCTTTACAGTGCCCACTTCTTCCCAATAGTCTAGAATAATACTTTCTCGTTGTTAGTATTACTACTCCATCTATTAATACATGAGAGCTTGTGCAAAAGAACCTTGTTAATCTCTCTCAATGTAAAAACCCCTTCATTACAATCACTATGTTTTAGAAGCTCAATATTCAACTTATACAAGTTATCCCTTCTAATTTTATTATCATTTTCATGCTTTTGAATGATAATTTGAGCTTCAATATGATAGTGGTTAAATATTGTGTATGGATGAACTTTTACCATATTAGGGTTCTCTTTCTTGTCAAAATAGAAGAACTCCTCATTGACATATATCCTATCTAATCTGCAATAGATTATTTTTTTATTCTTTTGAAAATTGCACCAAGTATACAATATATCCTTATTTTCTTTTTTCATCTTTTCCATAGGGTAAAAAATATTAAGCTTCCTTTTTATTATCCTCCAGAAGAAGAATTCATTATCTTTCTAGTTCATATCAATCCCACCAATCTTTTCGTCCATCTGTTCAATCATGTTAAAGTCCCCCCTACAATCTAAGCAATCCTAGCTAATGTTTCCATCCATTTCTAGAATTTAATTCTTTCTCTATAGTCATTAGCTGCATAGATAGCATAGATTTTTAAATCTTAAGTTATCTTTTTCAAGCATCAACTAGACCCCTCTATTACAATCAAAGCATCCATTGTCAACAACATATGTGACCCACTTATTGTTTAACAAAATAGCAACACCACCCCTGCCCTTATCATGATAGCTAACATATTAAGTAGCATCTTTCCATATAAAGTTCAGACTAGTTTCAAGTACAAAACCAACTTCTTTCACCTCCTAGAGGAAAATGAAATCAAGGTTTTTCATTTTACTAAAAAACTCCTAATTGCATGTTTTCTATCAGGGGACTCTAGTCCCCTGATAGTCCAACTTATCCCCTTAAGACTCATTTATGTCAGGGGAGTTGTCAAGTTTCCTCTGATTCTTATAAAGCTTGTCGAAGCATGAAGGGATTTTATCCTCTTTTCCCTTCGTGTTCTTCTAACCACTATCATATATGCTTACCTGCTTCCTCTTTTTCTTGTCTTCCATTTGGTTCAAAAGATCATCAATGTCCATCATTCCTTCATCATTACCTGACAGGGGGGGAATAATCCCCCACTCTGTTTCCACTCTTATCTTTTTTCCTTGTTTCTTTCTCTCTATTAGTTTTAATCCTTGCCAAGTCTCTGTCTCCCCCATTTTATCCTAATGTTCTAGTGCTTTTTGAGGGCTGCAGAGTCACGTTCTTTTTGTTTTTCTCTTTTAAAATATTTTCTTTGATCTTTTTCAATACAATCTCTTCAGCATTTTTTTATGTTTCAGAGTGTGCTCAATATAATTAGTGGAATGATTCTGACCATCTTTATCCTTTTTATCCAAATTATTATTCCTCATGTTAGCAATCTTTTTTTTTTTTCATTTCCTCAAGGTTAGAAGCAATATCATTCATATCTTCATTCATGTTTTTGGAATTGTCAACTTCATGAGAATCACCAATGGGGGTTTCAATATCATTAATGGTTTTAGACTCATCCAAATTTATTTGAAGGGTCCTACTCATTCAAATTGTTAGTATCTTGACTATTTTTACCTTTTGCTCCCTCCTGAATTCATGTTTGAGATTATTAAATCTCTTAATGATTCTAGGGAAATTTCTTTTTTGGTGCCCTTCTTCTTTACAAATGAAATAGGCATTAAGTCCCCCTAATACCACAATACTGCAATAGATTATTTCCCTACCCAAATTAATACCAATTTTCTTCGGGATATCAACTCCAGGGGAAAGAGAAACAAGAACCCTAGAATCCAAATGGGGAAGAGGAGACTTGGTATCCTCTACCTAGAGAACTTTCCCCAATGGAAAAACCAATTGGGGGATAAAGACCCACAATTGAGGTAGCAGGTTTTTCAAAATCATCCACCGAGGAGCAGTAGTCATCATAATTTCATCATTCAACAACTCAGGGGACCAAGGCACTAGTTTAAACATAGCATTACCCACATTCCAAAATTAGTTTTCTAGGCATGCTTCTGCATACTATGGTTTTTAAAGTAAACAATAAATAATCATTTTTGAACCATCTGACAAAATGTAACATACAGTCCCAATTTCCTACCCCAGACATTGAAAATCCAATCATTAAAGAACTTTCTTGAGGGGAGGGCATCACAATTAACTGCCTCAAAAAAGATGGAAACATTCTCGAGTCTATTTTCTTCATGTTCAACAGCAAGACACATGTCTTTATTCAATTCTACCATGAGAACATTTGGGAAAAAAGGGGGAAAGCTTACCTTTATCACCTCCATGGGCTAGCACACCTCCATAGTTCCCAAATTGCTCACCGAATCCACCATTCTCTACACCAGTCACTTCAAACTTTACATGAGCCAAAATTTTGACCCTCTCTTCACCACCCATGATATCTCTATATGATTTTTTATTTTGTTCACTATTATCATCTTCATATTTGGCATCTTCTTCCATATTTTCCAATCCTTCCTGCATTAAACCCTCACCTGCTTTAGTATGTACACCCTGACCAGTCCTTGCTTCTGGGTCACCTTCCATCAGTAAATGCTCAAAGGTAGGGTGGGAGAGGGAGGTAGTTCAATTCAAAAAAATTGAAAACAAATTAACAAATTCATTATCACAACAAAACTTAGGAAAACCAAAATCACAAACCAAATCTTTAACACACTACAACACACACAAAAACCCATACAATCACACCAAAAAATAACCAATAAGACAATGAGATACGACTCAAATGTGACGAAGGATATTAATTAAGTTCAATTCGAGAAGGAAACTCAGCTTCGAGGTCGACAATGGCAGGAGACTCTTCGTCTTCCCTATCAACCTCAGAGAACCTCCTCCGTGTTCCAAATCTACTTGTGATTTTTGCATCTCTTATTTATTATCTACCTAGATTACATCTTGACTTAATTATAGAATCTTCTCAGTCACAAATGCCACCTCTAGATGTGTTCTCTACTGATTAAGCTCTAACTGAATTTCTTAGTGTGCATGCCTTCAAATCATCATGACCATGGATTTGCTTATTGTCTCAATGTATATGCATACTTTGGTGAGTCCACATGTTATCTAATGATCATGTTCTATCTCCTAACATCTGTACTAACCTTCTAACTATTCCTAATTCTAAGGACCATATATAGTGCCTTCTTAGTTAGGGATATTATCAATGTTCCCATGGATCCTCATGATCCTTAAGGTAATTCAAATTAGAGAATGTCTCTCATCAAAAGAGTGCTCTTCACATTCCCAACTTTTACATGAATTCCCAAACATCTTTGCTTAGACATACAAAGATATGCCCAACATAGACTTCGAGGTTGTGGTCCATAAGATAATGCTATATCCCGATGCACAACCTATAAAATTAAAAATTTGAAAAATGCATCCCAAGGTGGCCCTCATGGTCAAGGATAAGATTGAAAAGTTCTTAAAAGTTGGTTTTACCCACCCTATTGACTATTTACCTTGGATCTCCAACGTTGTAGCTACCACTAAACTTGATGGCTACATTTGTATTTGTATTACTTTCATGATCTCAACAAAGTTTCTCTTAAAGATAATTTTTTTCTTCCCAACATACATGTGGTTGTTGAATCAACTATAGGACACGACTTATTTCCTTTATGAATGGCTTCTTAGGTTATAACCAAATTCTTATTAACCCCTTGATCAATACAAAATGACTTTACAATGCCATGGGGAAATTTTTGTTATGTGGTTATTCCCTTTGGTTTAAAGAATGTTGGTGCAACTTACCAATAGGCCATGACCCTCATCTTTCATGACTTTATCTATAACATCCTTGAAGATTAAGTTGATGACATTTTGGCTAATTTTGTTCTTCACCAAGAACATGTACCTAATCTTCATCTCATTTTCAAATGTCTTCATCTATACAACTATGCACTAGAATCCTTAGAGGTGTGTCTTTAGTGTGGATAGTCACAAACTTCTTGGATTTATTATATCTCATCATGGAATTGAGGTTGACAATAAAAATATAGATGCTATTGTCAACATACCACCAGCTTAAAAAATTTCTCAACTTAATAGCCTTCAAGGGAAGATTCAAGCCATTTGTCAAAACATTGGAAACATTGTATCAAGTGATTTTCTAGATTTATTTTAAAGTTTCCACAGTTACTTATAGACAAGGACCCTCTTAAATTAGTTTTGGAAAAAAATATGTATGAAGAGCTTGTAAAATCACCGTAAATAATTTTATTCACCTCATCACTTAACAATTTTATATGTAGGACAGAGCTAATGCACATGCTTTGTTTTTGTGCATTATTTTTTCCAAATATGATCAATAGGAATGTTTAATGGAGTCATTTTGGGGGATTTTGTTCTAATTTTCTCTACAGATACTCATAATTTTATAAAGGAGTAAGGGTGTAGTTATAGTTAAAAGGAGTAAAGCTATAGTTATAGTTGATTATTTGTACCTCAAGCAAAAGTCCTCCAAATTTGCTTTCTTCCTAGCCAAACATTTTTTATGTTATTTTTATAAGAATGAGATGAGATTTGTGCATATATTGGGTTGTTAAATGTCCAATCTTGACAATGAGTATGCCATCTTAAGTTGCAAGGAGAGGAGGTTGCTTATAAAACAAGCAGTAGAACACAAGTACGAATTTGCAGAAGAACATGTAGCTTATATACATGCCTTAAAAATGTTGGCAGTGGTCTTAGATTTTTCATTAAAGGGGATGAAATGATGTTGGATTCTTCCATATGCACAATAGTCATATTCACATTCACAACCATTGAGACCAGTTCTAACTCTTTGCTTGAAAAATCATCTCCACAGAGCATTAGAACCAATATACCGAGCTTTTAGAAATAATAGGGAAAAGAAATTGACATAACAAAATTTCTGTAGTAATAATCTTTGGTCTATATAACTATAATCTGCTTCTCTCTCATTGTTGCCACAAAAATAATTAGTCCTCTTTGCCTTCTTACAATAATGATTTACTTAATGTTTTTTAAGAGCAGTGACAACTGGGAACCAACTGTTGCTGCTTACCATCTATAAAAACAAAAAACCCCTAAAATCACTAGGCACTTCTATAAACCAAAAACCCTCAATTTCCAAAACCCATAGAAGTTCACAGGCAAAAAGAGGGGTTAGATAAATGTGCCTTTATAAAGTGTAGCTATAGATTTAGATTATTGGAAGAAAAGGCCACTTGACTAAGTTTTAGTAATTTTAAAGCTATATGTTACGAAAACTCTCTTAATTGAGTTGGATTTGGAATCTATAATGATTATTGCCTTTGGAAGATGGTGTTTTTTTCAGAGGTTGACTTATGTTTTAGAAGTTTATCTGCATCATCACAACTTGTAATTTAAGAATCTTATCAGGCCTAGAATATTAGTCTCTGGCATGTATTTAGGAATTTAGGGATTTAGTTAGTTTTTTATGGAATGTATTTTGTCATAGATGTGGATTTAACAAATAGAATTCTATAAACCCTAATTTCTTTTGGAGGTGGCAAGCTTTAAAAATTTGATTACTAAAAAATAAAAATCATATTTTATATAATAAACTATTCTGGCGATAAAAGATAAATAAAAATAGAATCCTCATACACAACATTTCTTCCTCTACACTAGTTTCAAAGCTACATATTTCTCCTCCATAGATCTGTTTTTCCTAAAGAATTCAATGTGGCAAGATCTTGAAACATATAAGCATTGTTAGTCTAGCAACCTTATAATGTTGCACCATTTCTAGTAAACATGAGTTGGAATATATGTCGTGGGTCCCAGTTCCCCTTCATAATATAATTAAAATAGATAGGTTTGAGATCGTGGTGCTGCATGGCATCATTATGCAAATTTTTGGGGTGACAGAATTGAGAAGTTCTAAACATTACGCCATTGGTTCCTTTCATTCCAAGCTTGTAGTAGGACCCACCAAACAATGGATACCTTTAGAATTGTCCAATTAAAAGACCAATTCGACAGATGGTGCATCATAGAGAAGTTGTTAGATTTACTTTCTCAAAATGTCGCGCCCTTGGTCTAGTGGTGCTGAGATGGAAATAGTGGGCCATTATCATTTTAAAGATATTATGGCAAGATCGTAGATAACCTACAACATTGATCATTTTCTAAGATCAATGGCTCGTGCAATGTCTAAGCATTGCCAGTTTGACAAGCTTATAATGTTGTGCGATTGGATAAAGGAGTTGAGTCAACTTATCGACATGCTTGATTATAGAGATCAATTGATATTATCTCTAGTGCCACTTGGTGGCTTTAGACTCCTCAAAATAATTGTTAGGTTGACATAATTCCTTGTTGTGTTATTGGTTGGGGGATGAAAAGTACAATTCACTTGGTGTTGCTCAGAACTATTAGATCTAGGATAATATCTACCATTTGATCTTCCCAGATCTTCTTCACTGCTTGTTCTATAGATAGCTACTAGAAAGTGATAAATTACTGCTTGACTTCCAAATTTAATGCATCTAATCAATGTAACTCCAATTTTGAAAGAATGCAGGTATTCTTTTGTAATATAATAAAATTAAAAGTTCTTATTAGAAGTGGGGGGAAATTATTTTGGCAATAAATGCAAACCTTTTTTAGCACTTCTAGGAACTAATTGAATGATTGAATAATTGTGCCCTTGGTCATTCTATGTAATCTATTCTTTGTTCAACTATGAATAGAAAATCATCATTTTGTGCCAAAAATTTGTCTTTCTAGAATCTTCTCTCAATCTTACTTTAATATGTAGCCTTGACTTGTCTATTGAATGATTGATGACTAATTATTGGTCAATAATTGTGCATTTGAGTGCCCTTTATTTTAATATTCTATTATCATAATTTAGGCAGTAGTTAAATCCTATGTAATTTTAAGATTAGTAAAAGGTTATGAATGTTTGGTGCATCACCTTGGTATAGTTTATTTTATTTTATGTTTCTTTTTCCATTTTTCTCTCTCTATGTTTAGGAGAACACATTGAAATATTTATGAGGATCTAGCTTCAAAATCTTGGAGGTTACCTAACAGGTCATGTCCCACACCTGTGAGATTTCCCTTGTTGGTACAAGTTTTTTCTTTAAGTGAGATTTGAATATTAACAATTTTGGTACACTTGGTCGGACCTGAAAATCAAATTCTTGGCAAAACATCTAGTAAGGGGGATATTATTGGTTAAAATCCTATTTTGTGAGCAAGAGGCTCGTGACCAAATTAGTCTCAACTTGCAATCCAAGTGTTTTAGTTCCTCCTTTGGTCCTTAGTCCTAGTAGAAGAATCATACAACTAAATTTGTCATTGCCTCTTCAAATGATAGCTAAAGTACCTAAGAATTTTGTCAATTAGAATACCGGTAGTCCTTTGATTGCCCCAGTTCCTCTCACTACTTAGGACCCTATGCCTACAAATGACCTAAATGCTCTGCCAATGTTTATCAGGGAGGACATCATGACCCCTCAAGAACATTTAAGGGGCGTTGTAGATATCTGTCATTGGTATGGTAGTGCCAAGCTCGAAATAGTGGCCCCTTATCATTTGAAATCTATCATGGTAGAATCACAGATAACCCACATCGTTGATCATTTCTCTAAGATCAATGACTCACATAATGTATAAGCATTGTCAATCTAACAACCTTATAGCATTGCGCCATTAGATGAAAGAGATGAGTCAGCTTATTGGCAAGCTTGACTATAAAGATCAATTGATATTATCTCTAGTGCCACTTGGCAACTCTATGCTCCTCAAAATAATTGTTAGGACTATTGACACAATTTTTTGTTGTGCTATTGGTTGAGGGGAAGAAAGTGCAATTCACTTGGTGTTGCTTGGAACCATATAGATTAGGGATAATATCTATTAACCAATCTTCCCAAGATCTTCTTCACTGCTTGTTCTACAAATAGCTCCAAAGAACAATAATTTGCTTCTCGACGCTTCCAAAATTAATGCATCTAATCAATGTAACTTTAGTTTTGAAAGAATGCATGTATTCTTTAGTAATATAAATAAAATAAAAAATTCTTATTAGAAGTGGGGAAATAATTTTGGTAATAGACACATGCCTTTTTGAGTGCTCCAAGAATTGATCGATGATTAAATAATTGTGCCCTTGGCCTTTCTATGTAATATGTTCTTAGTTCAACTATGAATGAAAAATCTTCATTATGTGCAAAAAAATTGTCTTTCTAGTATCTTCTCTCAATCTTGCCATAATATTTAGCCTTGATTTGTCTGTTGAATGATTGATGATTAATTATTGGTCAATAATCGTGCATCTGAGTGCCCTTTATTTCAATAATTTGTTATCATAATTTAGGTAGTAGTTAAATCCTATGCAATTTTAAGATCAGTAAAAGTTTTTAAATATTCGACATATGCCTTAGAATAGTTTATTTTACTCTCTCTCTCTCTCTCTCTCTCTCTCTCTCTCTCTCTCTCTCTCTCTCTCTCTCTCTCTAGGAGAACACATTGAAAAATTTATCTCATAGTCTTGTCATAGGCTGTGAGATTTCCCATATTGATAATAAATTTTTATATCAACAATAACCAAATTAAAATAATCCATAACAAAACCCACATACATACATGCACATATATATAACTATTAAAATAATTAATTTCTATTAAAATTGTATATATATTAATATTATTTATTAAATATGATTGATTTCTATTATTTATTTATTATTTATTAAATAGGAAATTTTTATATTTATTAATATTATTTATTAAATATTAATATTGATTTTGATTTTATAAGTGTTAATAATCATAACTATTTTAATTTGTTTTTCTACATAAGCTACATGTTGGAAAATGAAAACAAATCCATCTTCTTCCAAAATTAAAACAAACTATTATTTTAATTAATAGAAAAAGAAAAACTAAAATGAAATTAATTTTCCTAGAGTAATAAATTGTTGAAGTTTTTTTATAAATAGAAAATCTCCAATTAAATAAGATATTTGAAATAATATATCTTTGAGATGGTTTAATTTTGGCTGTGGGATCATTCATTCTAGTTTTAGGAGGAGCAAAATACTTCTCTTTCTTTTTTTAGGCATGCAAGGCTTTGCTAATTTAGTCTGTTCTTATTCTATTAAAGTATTGGATCGAGTTCATTGAATAAATACAATTATTGATACACTACAAGTGTACCAAATTTGCTGATCTTTCTGTAGAGGACATTACCATAAGGTAAAGGTAACTAGTTTGATTTCATGGCTCTGAATTCATCATCCTTGTGGACCTCTTGTCCTCTTGACAAAGGATTAGCAGTACCATTTTCATGTGAGAAAGAATTAAAATCAGCTAGGAGAACAACAACAAGAACTATTTCATGGAGCTTTCTGAATGATTAGCAGCGTGATCTTTTGCCAGCACCTCCTCCAATGAATATGGCAAAGGCATTACACTGCAAGCACAAGGAACTATATCAAAGGGATCCCTTTCTAGCAGCTTTGATAGAATGCACGAAAGATAAAGAGAGAAAAGAGAACAGTAAAGCTTCTATGTTTTCCTACAAGAACTCATGTTCAACCATGGACTGTTAAGTGCCTCTGAAAAGCAAAAGTGTCTTAGACATTATTTACAGGCCATGAAGTGGATTTCATCTTATGAATGTACTAGTCTTTTCTTAATTTATTATTATTAAATTTTGCAAAAACTTGATGCGTTCACTTATCTTTTCTCTTCTCACCTGTCATACATTAAATTCATTTGGCTTCAAGTGTCAATTTGCTTACAATGATGGGTGTAAGGATTGGGAGTCATGAAATACACTATGAAAGCACAAGTTTCTACTAAATCCCTTAGGATGGAATGGCCAGCTTAGTGCTTACTCTCTCTGCAAGGCTGTGGCTATCAGTAGCTTGGCCCCGTCTTGCTCTTACATGAATGTAATCTTTTAATTTAAGCATTCCTTTTTCTTCCATTGATTTCATTTAAGCCCCTCCCAGCTACATGGTCAGAACAGAACTTGAAGTTTCTTCACGGCCAGTACTTAATTCTGCTTCATCAGACCTCGACAGACTGATTACTGGGCACTCTTGGGATCTGACAATTATCAGCTGGTGAAGATCTGTATGATGGTTCAGCTCCTGGAAAATTGAATGGGTTAGCGAGATGAAAATTCTCCCATGACAATGCTGCCATCAGAAGATAGGCTAGTGGTTGCAGCTGGTGAAGGGTTTACCATTGAACCCAATGAAGACTGAAAAGGGGCCACCATGCTCTGCTCCATATTGGATTCCCAACCCAGGCTAAGAAATGAACTAGACAAAGATTCAAATGAAGTGGGCACTGTCATAGGATAGGACCCTCTTGGATATTCATGGCTGCTGCATCTGCAACAGCAGACTGCCAACTAGAAGCAGGTGGAGGCCCAGAAGGCTTCTGACAGAGAGCAGCTTCAACAATTCTGAAGCAAGCCCTTAAAACATTATCTGATATTAACCTTACTACCTGCTTGGTGTCTCTCACCTCCAAACTCTATTGCCCTCAAAACGGACTCACTTCCTCTGCATACTATTTTAAAATGAACCATACTACGCCCAAAAGAACATAATAATTAAGGGTCTGTGAACATTAACGAATTCCAAATTAAAACAAAGATAAAAGAGAGACTCGAAGATCTCAATTCCTTAGCTGAGATGGTAATTAGTAGAATTAGATACACATAAACTCACGCAAAGAAGGAGAAAAAGGCTTGGAAGATGAAGGAAACTGGGTAGTTATTTTAAGATTCAAGACAATTATATAATGTAGTGGAAAAGGAAGAAAAAATAATTACTTCTCTGCCATCATAGTAGGAAGTTGGCAATTGCATTTGATCAGTTAAACATACTAGCAGAGTTGTTAAGAACCTTCAGAGTTGGTATTCGCTGATTTGCCATACTGCAACGGAACTTATCTCCAACATTGTTGGAGAGAATTTGTTGTGAGGATGTGAACCAATTCCATCATTTTTAAAATGAACAATTTTCTTGTGGGAATTACTGGTGATGCTAAACAAAGCAACCTTGAAGAAAAGGCTCGCACTATAATAATGTGTGCAGTATCAGATCTTCAGTAATAATGAAGGAAATCCAGCCAATCAAGCCGAAGGGGAAATTTTATTTACCAAATCCAATGAAAATTTCCCGGTAGTTCTAAGGAGAGGAAGCATAATCTTCCTAGAAATGAATGATGAATTTAAATAATTGCAAGCTGCCCAAAGGCGTTGGGGGAGGAAAATAACCACAGTGATAAGGAAGGAAATCCAGATGAGGGGTTCTCTACCACTCGGTGGTGGGAAAGATCTTCCTCCAGGCTCCAGAACTCCATCACTGGGAGTTTTTCAAGTGCTAAGCTCAATATTGATGCAATGGGAAGATGGGCTCAAAGGAAATGGATCATGTTTGGCCATTTGGAGATCATGGCTATGTCTCATGGCTTTTTTCTCTTTTCCTTTTTGAAGCAAGTTGATTATGGCAAGACCCTCTCAAGTGGTCCTTGGTTCTTTGGGCTTTCAGGGCTCTCCTTTCAATAGTGGAAACTAGGCTTCGATCCAAGTAAGGAGTGTTGTAAAAAATTTCCAATCTGGGTTAGGTTGCCAAGTCTATTGTTGGAATATTGGGAAGATGAAGTTTTGGCAAGTATTGACAATGCTTTTGGGAAGCTCATTACTATTGATCTTGTAACTAGGTCCAAGAAGCGACTATATGCTATATTTTGTGTGAATACAAATGTTGACAAGAAGCTACCAACTTCGATCTCCTTATCTTCCAAGTTTGGCATTTGGAAGCAAAAGATTGAGTTTGAGGTGGCTGCAATTGTTTTCCATATGTGCCCTATGGTTGGTCACTCACCATTGTTCGTTAGGGTAATAGGATGAAGCAAAAAGTGTGGAGAAGGAAAATAAGGCAAGGGAATGAAGAGTTTCCTTGCTCAGAAAAGGTCAATGAGTCCAATGTGTTACCTGACGAGAGGTGCTCAGAGGGGGAGGGGGTTGGTGTGGCATGTCTTGCTTCTCTGTGGGCCGTTCAACTTTCTTTCAGCTCTCCTCTACACGAAAAAAGTAAAATGAATGATTCAAGGCCTAATGGGAACCTAGACAGAAGGAAATGGGAACCTAGACAGAATGACTCAGAGTTTGGTTTGGCTATCAAAAAAGAGAGGTTGAGCCCCTTACTCCCTTCAAATTCAAGCTTAGTACTTAACTATTGAAAACAGAAATAGGATGTATATTTAGCACCTGGGTGCAGCCTATCTACACGAACCTCAAAAGGATGCCATATGAGATTAGTCTATAATTGGTATCTTATCAAATATATTTTATGCACATGATGTTTCAACAGTCCATTATCAAAATATTTTTTCAGGGATCAAGTGCCTATTCAATAATGAGTCATTTGCAATAACCCATAACTCCAAAGTAGTAATTTGATCCTTTCACCCATCTAACTGGAACTGGAATGACCCACTTGCAATCATAGACTCAAACCCAGTAAGCAGTATTTCAAGCAGGTTGGTCCTCCATTTTTCCCGAGTCCACTTAACTTGCAACCCCATTTCAAAACCTTTATGCAAGTATTATGCCTGATGAACAGCTATTGTTAGAGCTATCTGCTTCAGCAGTGCATCGTTATGAAGTATTTACTTAGTTGCAGGACCAAAAGAAGTTATCAAATATAGGAACTCATCTGTTTTCGCTCAGCGGAAGTAATTGATCCCAATCCATGCTCCATAATGTAATGTAATTAATCCCAATCCATGCTCTATAATGTAATGTAATTAGTGAAGAGCAATTTATGATCGGCATAATTTGAAAACAAATGTTGTAGGTAGGGTATATGCACTCATTTGCAGATGATATAAATTTTGGTATTAAGATACTTTTCTTTCTCTATTTCAGACCTAATCTGAAGGATAATTATTTCTTCAATTACAAGTTATCTCTGCTATTTTATAAAATTATTTGATGAGGATTTGAAGAATGATTCCATAATCTCTTACATATGTAAACGATGGAATAATGGATCTGTATACTGCGCAATTAAAAGCTAGGATGCAGGGGATACATGGAGATGGGGATGAAATGCATATGAGATGGAGAACGAATGGACAGTGAAACCGGCAAGGGAATTTATGCATTCAATGTTTGATCCAGCAAATAAAAATAACATAACATATTATACAGCTCCTTGTGGATGTCTGATATGCTCTTCAATCTCCTCGGAATCTGCAACTCTCACTCCAATAACACTTCCTCTCACCCAATCACTGCAAGCATGCTCCATAACATACTAGTTCTGAATCTTCACCAACCTAACCTCAAAATCAGACAAGCAAGAGTACAGACTATGAAATAAAATGGGATATTCAGATCACAGGAATGGGCTTTCCCCCCAACATACTAACTGCCATTCTTGAATACCCACTTGCTCAATCTGGTATCTTGTGACTATGGATGCTCAAGTTTCTTGGCTATTTCCCAGATAAGAAAATATTTTATTGAAAAGCAGGGGAAATCAGATATACATATATATTTTCCCCACAACCACTTGTTCAAGAATTGGATTGCATGACAGGCATAAAGTTGCATGACTTATCGTATGAAACAAGAAACACATATCTTGTTAGCATTGTGCTTTTTATCTTAACCCAATTCAAAGGATCTTTAAAACGGCACTTATTTGCCAAGAAAGAAAGCAAGCACTTGACAATTTCAGACATTACAAAATATAATAATAAATTAAGAAAAGACTTCAAATGTCTTCCTCTTAAGATAGTACATTCAGAAGATGAAATCCACTTCTGTAAATAATGTCCAATACCCTATTGCTTTTCAGAGGCACTTGACAGTCCATGGTTGAACATGAGTTCTTGCAGGAAAACATAGAAGCTTTAATATTCTCTTTTCTCTCTTCATCTTTCGTGCACTCTATCAAAGCTGCTAGAAAGGGATCCCTTTGATATAGTTCCTTGTGCTTGCAGTGTAATGCCTTCGCCATATTCATTGGAGGAGGTGGTGGCAAAAGATGACGCTCATAATCATTCAGAAAACTCCATGAAATAGTTCTGGTTGTTGTTCTCCTCACTGATTTTACTTCTTTTTCACATGAAAATGGTATTGCTAATCCTTTGTTAGGAGGACAAGAGGCCCACAAGTGCAAAGAGGATGAAGCCATGAAATCAAACCAGTTACCTTTACCTTCTCGTAATATCTCTACAAAAAGACCAACAAATTTGGTAGACTTATAGTGTATGGATAATTGTATTTATACCATGAAATACTTTAATAGAATTTCCAAAAAAAAAAAAAACCAACAGACTAAATTAGCAAAGTCATGCAAATGGTTGCATGCCTAAAAAAGAAGTATTTTTACTATTATTTGATTATTGTTGATATTCTTTTCATGGGAAATCTAAAGAATTATTATTAATACTAATTTATAGATATTATTAATTATTATATCTAAAGAATTATTAATAATATTAATTAATATATTATTAATTATTAATATAAATTATTAATATATTACTAATATATTAATATATTAATTATAATATTAATATATAAATAGATTAATAATTATTGATATTAATTATTATTAATATATTATAATATATTAATAAACTCCATAATTGTATTTATAAATGAACTAGATGGAGTACTTTAATATAATTTCCAAAAAAAAGCACACACTAAATTAGCAAAGCCTTGCATGCCTAAAAACAAGAAAGAGAAGTATTTTTGCTCCTAAGGTTAGAATGAATGACCCCACAACCAAAATTAAACCATCTCAAAGATATATTATTTCAAATATCTTATCTAATTAATTACTCTATTTATAAATAAACTACAATAATTTATACTCCAAGGAAAATTAATTTCGTTTTAGTTTTAATTTTTCTAATAATTAAAATAATGGTTTGTTTTAATTTTGGAAGAAGATGGATTGTTTTCATTTTCCTCACTATTCTACTAATAGAAATGCATAAATCAACATAAATTTTGCAGAGTTTAATTACAAAGCAGCCATCACATTTTCCAACTGGGTATACAATTTCTCTGCAAAAAAAAAATATATAGACAATAAGATGCTCAAAACTCTTTGCCATTACTAGCAATTACTTGGGTATTAACCAATTCAACTCCAACACAGGTAAATAAAAGAAAAATTGAACCTAGAATGAGTAGGTATACCAATAAAATTACTGGGTGTTTTAAATAATATATTCTATTAATAGAAATGCACAAATCAACATAAATTTTGCACAGTTTAATTATAGAGCAGCTATCACATTTTCCAATTGGGTATACAATTTCAGAAAATTTTAGTTACAAAGTATTTTATGGAGCTTGGAGTACCAGCTCAAACTGTATATGTATAGTGGTAAGTGACAAGTACATTTGTTTAGAGGCTAACCAATATGTACAACCTACATTTTTGTGTAGTTTGTCATTTACACATCTACAAGGAAGAATTGTCACGGTGCTATTATTTTATATGTTGATGGATCAAGACATGCTACCAAGTACGTTGGTGCCATAGTACTCAATAAAAAACCTATCTCATAGCAAGTAATACGTTCCATCCAAGTTATCTTTCATAATTGTCAGGGCATCCATTGCTTCAGAAATCTTATCTTGTATCTCTTTAATTTTGTGAACATCATCATCATCAATTGGGGGTGTGCTCATACACTTGCTTCCATCCAGTTGGTAAGACATTTGATGTAAGCTATGAGCCTCAGTTACTACATCATTGGCTTTGATCACCAATATCGCGCTAGTAATGTCAAATTGATTTCTGACAGGTTGTTCACATGAAACACTTTCATTGTGATTGCTTCCTAATGACGACATCCTTGGGAACAATAAAAAATCAAGCCAACTTAACAAGCAAGCTAGAAAAACAAACCAAAGAATTAAGACTGAGTGCATTTAAACAAAGAATATAACATTTTCAAAAGCAAAATTGGACTTCAGAATTATGTAGAGTTATGTCAAATGGATTTCTGACACATGTTCAAATGAAACACTTTCATTGTAATTGTTTCCTGATGACAACATGCCTGTGAACAAGTGAAAAGCAAGCCAACTTAATAAGCAAGCTAGAAAAATAAACCAAGGAATTAAGATTGAGTGCATTTAAACAAAGAATATAACATTTTTAAAAGCAAAACTGGACTTCATAAATAAGCAGCCGCGAAGTAGAGATGAAAAATGAACATATGTACTACATATGTATAGTTGGGTGCAAAACATTTATCTTTAAGTTCTAATTACAACACAAAAGCAAAACTAGACTTCAAAAATAGCCAGTTGGAAAGTAGAGATGGACAGTGAACATATGTATTAGTACATATATACAGTTGGGTGCAAAACATTTATATTTAAGTTCTAATTACAACACAACCGATATAGCTAGGTTATTTAGGAGTGGACATTTCTGATATCTGAGAGAGCAAGTAAGTGCATTCAAACTGGTAATAGATTTTTGCAACTTTCACAATTGTTGACTTAACCCTTGATTCAGAGTTGAACTGTTCATTCCTAGTTGATAATGTGAAAATAAATTGTTGGAAACAAATACTATTAAGAATAACATTGGGACTGGATGGTCTGCATGAACATCATACTGGAGCATGTAAAGGTCCTTTGCAAACATTTGCAACAGTGCATTTGTTGCATCATCAAAAGCAACAACCCAAATAATTCCAGTGTGGTCTTCAATTTGTAGCTGGAGCAAGTACCTATAATTGTAGTCTTCAAGTGAAACCTTGCATGCTGCACAAAACCAAGTGTCGTCATCTTCGTATAGTTGAAGGACTGAACCCTGGTCCAATGTAATCTCTATCTAACTATTTAATTTATTGTAGGCCTTGTTAGCATCCTTGACTAGAGCCCGAAAAACTATGTAAACCGAACATATCTGTGCTCTACCATAATGTATCTTTGCTATATCATTGAAGCAAGTTATGTGAACTTCAGTTCATTTTCTATCCATCATGTCAAAGCTGAAAACATGTCCACTACTTCTCACTGTATTAAACTTATGCATTTGTTTCTTAGCCATCACATGACCCTTTATTGTCTACCTCCCCTCATACGGGTTCAACCCTTTAATAGGAGTTATGCATTTAGAAACAATTTGTTGTCTTGCAGACATATTTATCCCAAACGCCAGGTTTTGGCGAGATGGTAGGCTTTGTGTAGGTGATTGCATTTGTTGCTCATGTGATTTAAAGAGGAATTTAGGCTCCCCAATTAGCCAATGGTCCGTGTGGGCAATATCAATATTAGATATTACTATTGTCCTATAAGGGTAGCAGTAAAAAACAAGCTCAAATATTGTGCAACATACAACGTATTTTTGCAATGTTATGAAGGCAGAATGTACACAATTATATTCTCCTACCTTGCATCTCTATTGTTACTATAGACATAATGCGTGAGGTGCACTATAGAACCCATCTTTATGGTTTCAGAAGAAAAGTGATGGCTAAACTTTCCTGGAAGCATGGACATGTGCAAGTGAACCCATCAAAGAGTACAACTTTATCTTGCTCGGGTACCTGGTCAAGAGTGAGGAGCTTTTTTGAAGATACAATCTGAAGCTATGGAGATGTAAGTATGTCCCCAACACTAATCGTCTGAATGGTGTTTGGAGTTAGTTTTGGTTCCATTTTTTGGTAAGGTTAAAATACTAGTTTTCAATTTGCAAGAGCAAAACAAAGAAAATACAGAAAAAATTAACATACAGAGATAAAATAACGCATATAAATTGATGAAAATTGAAAAATGGAGTCATTTAACTAAAATAATGTTGATTAAATTGAAAATTGCTAACACAGCCTAACATATTTGTGTAGCTCGTCATTTACACATCTACAAGGAAGAATTGTCACGGTGCTATTATTTTATATGTTGATGGATCAAGACGTGCTGCCAAGTACGTCGGTGCCATAATATTCATCAGAAAACCTATCTCGTAGCAAGTAATACGTTCCATCCAAGTTATCTTTCGCAATCGTCAGGGCATCGAGTGCTTCAGAAATCTTATCTTGTATCTCTTTAATTTTGTGAATATCATCATCGTCAACTGGGTATGTGCTCATAAACTTGCTTCTATCCCGTTGGTAAGACATTTGATGTAAGCTATGAGCCTCAGTTACTACATCGTTGTCTTTGGTCACCAAAAACGTACTAGTTATGTCAAATCAATTTTTGACAGGTTGTTCACATGAAAGACTTTCATTGTGATTGCTTCCCCATGACGACATCCCTGGGAACAATAAAAAAGCAAGCCAACTTAATAAGAAAGATAGAAACACAAACCATAGAATTAAGATTGAGTGCATTTAAACAAATAATATAACATTTTTAAAAGCAAAATTGGACTTCAGAATTATGTAGAGTTATGTCAAATGGATTTCTATTAGGTTGTTCACATGAAACACTTTCATTGTAATTCTTTCCTGATGACGACATGACTGGGAACAAGCGAAAAGCCAGCCAACTTAATAAGAAAGCTAGAACAAAATGGCCCGACCTCCACAAGCTATTTTCAAACAATAATATACCATCGATAGAGTACTCAAGAAAATAATTCACTGTAAATGTCATTCAGAACCCTCTCACTACATTCCTATACCTACACCAGTGATTTTTGATATTCTGTGAAGAGAGCATAGATAAATTATTGAAAGAAAAAGATTATTGGTATATAGATACAAGTGGCAACATCGAGGTTCTGGTCATGTACGTGGTTTTCTATGGCTCGAAGGTGCACCAAACATGGACACACTTGATTGGACCAATCAGACTAAAGTGCACAGAGCTAAATGTTTTTCGATAGATATGTTTTTTCTTGGAATCCTCATCAATAGTCCGAAGGAAATAACATGAAACATATATCTCATTTGGACGATCCATGCTTGTTGAATAACTCGCAAATTTTAGATACGGATCCCTTGAGGGATTATGAGGAGTTACTTAGTACTATGCAAAGACACACTAGATGTACCGAGGATACGTGTCTGCAAAAAAAGGGACAAAACATTACACATCGTTACAAAGCCCCCTGGGTAGAGTGCATTCACTCTGAACTAAAATGTGATGAAGAAGGAAACAAGTCGTATGACCCTGTACGGAATGATGATAGGCTAAATATCCATAACCTTGAGATGCTTGCGATATGGCAGGCGAACATAGATTGTTAGCCAATTGTTTCGCAAAAACTTGTTCTCAAATATATTACAAAATACACATCAAACGCTGAGAGAAAATTTGAAAATTGTGTACAAATGTTAACAAGAATAGAACATATAGGAAAGTGTGAAGAAAGATCTTCAGTAGCATATAAAAAATTCATGTCAGAGATAGTTGTAGATCGTGACATGGTATCTCAAGAGACATGCCACATGCTTTGGAAGTTGCCTCTTGTCTCTTGTAGTTGATCGTTCATCTCGTTGAACGTTGGAAGAAACGTACTTCAACGTGTAACAAAAACTACTGATGAATCCGAGTTGGCAACTAGTTATATAAACTCCTATATGCAACGACCTCTTGAATTGGAAAATCTCTCTCTAATACAGTGAGCACAGATGTACTCATTTACTCTCGTCAAAAAGGAAACAAATGGAAGAGACGAAAAGAAAATGCAATTGTTATAATTGTGTACCCTCGATTATATAGTGTCCCAATAGAGGAGAGTGAACTGAATGAAACATTTTGTTGGAGTGAGCTACTCTTGTACAAACATTTTTTACTCATACCGATTGACATACGCATCATAAAACAAGAGGTCGTCACAAACTGGAAACACATGAAAGTGAACAAGTATTGTCCTTGGCATATTGATTGAACAACATAGATGGATTGTGAAGAGGAGGATTCTGAAGAGCATGAGGAAACACGCATTGGTGATGACATAAACCTGTATGAGTGGGAGTTACTATCGCAAATGGGAGTTACCAATAAGCTCGGTATCAATGAATTAGATATGCTTGACAGACGGGACTTTGACATGAACTACCCATGGTATAGAAGCAATGTTCTACCACATTTGCATGAAACTGCTACTCAGTTCATTTCAACCAATAAACTATTAGACAAACAATATCCTTTCTATTCTTTAGCGATGGAAACAAGACACAAGCTAGTGCCAAAACAACAACTTGCGTTGGACATAATTTCACAACACTACAGGGACTCATCCCCAAAAGAGCCTTTACACATGATCATTCAAGGAACAACAAGAACTGGAAAATCTTATTTGATAGACTGCATCAGACATACATTAAATGGTCTAGACTATAACAACAAAAAAACATTGCTTGCACTTGTGCCTATAGGAGTTGCTGCGTATAACATACGAGCCACGACAATCCATGGATGTCTCAGAATCCCTATTAGAGAGATGCATCCTCTACAAGGTCAAACACTTACAATATTTTAGGAAGCCATGCAACATGTCAGATACATCCTCATAGATAAGATGAGTTTCATAGGCCTAAATTGTTGTTGACAATAGATTGTCGTTTATGTGAGGCATTCACTTGTACACAACAATAAACTTTTGGTGGTTTATCCATTATACTTATTGGCAACCTTGGCCAGTTGCCCCCTGTCAAAATAAGCCTATATGCGTAGCACACTTAACTGCACTGATGTTATGGTGAACTTTTAACGTAGTAATCATATTGGATTGTATTTTCTATCAATAAGGTGAAAATACTTCTCAAAAATAGTTTCGAAGCATATTACAAAATATCCGAAATGCTCAACCATTACAAAAAGATTGGGAAATACTTATGGAATGGATGGACAATATGCTTACTACAACAGAAGCACAAGAGTTTGATAAAAAACATGCATTTATTTGCAACCAACAACTTGATTGTGTTACATAATAGGAAGATGATGAAACTTTTAAATCTTCCTATTACAATAAGCACTACCCAAAACATGCGACAAAAAACAAATGAACTTATTGATGAAGATCAACTATAGGAAGAGGTTCTGATGTGCATAGGTGAGAGAACTATGTTGACAACAAACTTATGTTTGGAAATTGGTCTTGTGAATGGGTCATTAGGACAAGTTGTGTCTATTGTTTATAACAATGACTACAAACCTCCAGATTTGCCACATTATGTGATAATTTGATTTGACAACTACAATGGTCCACCATGGGATATAGAAAAACAAACCCATTCAATTTTTCGTAGCTACTTACCCACCGCATGGTGATTTGATTCTCCTTCTTTAAGTGGGCACAAGATTCATGAAAAATAAAAATGGGTTGAAGCCCTTCCACCGAGGAATCATGGCACCGTGGAACATATTCAAGAGCTCCAGAGAGTCATTGTGACTTGGTGTATCCTGGAGGAGCATTCTCACTCCCCACTCTTGGTCTACTTTGTGAGTTATCTTCAAATAGGTATTACCCATCCTAATTTTAGATGCATTTCTCTTTATGCTTTATCTTCTCGTGGTTATGGACCTTGAGCTATGGTTATTGGTTCTGGAGTGTTCATTTGAGGGATGTTGGCATGGTTATCTCCTTGTGCATATGAGTTTGAAGTTTAGGAGATGTAATTGGGCTCATTCCTAGTTTTGGAATGGATATTTGAGTTTAATCTTCCTCGGCTAGAGAAGCTTACATCCATGTTGGTTTGATCTTTGAGAGCGAATGGTTGGGTGTTGTTAAGACTTTTCATTTTGGGGAGGTAAAGGAGATCATACTTGGCACAACTTAGCATTGGAGGTGTTGGTAGAAGGATGTGATATGGTTTTCAACTTCTCTTTATGGTATTATGTTTCTTCCTAGAGTTTCTTATTCATCTAGTATGATCACTGGTTTGTGGTCATCTACTATTGTTGTACTTCATTATTTTTTAACAACAATATGTGGGTAAGTGCAAAAAGATGGGGAACCAAAAGGGGGTCTTAAGAGGCCACTTTTTTTCTTCTTCTGAAATCAAGAAACATTGATGTTGGATGAGAAATTGAAGATAGCTACACTCAAAATTTTAAGAGGGAACAAAAACAAGAGTCATAGTGCTCCGAATCTAGTTTTTAAACTACTATTTTTTCTAAAAATGGTTGAGATTAAGGGGTTCAAAAAGGGGGAGCACACAAATTGGTCCTGTTTTTCTCAAAAAAACATAACATAGCCTCTGGTGTGCCCCCCCTAAAATGTTTAACTTTTTTTAGTATTTCAAAAATTGCTTCGATGAGAAATTAGTTAACACCATGTAGTTTATCCCTGATTTTTCTAATAATTTTTTCATGAATAATTGATTTTTTAGTAATTTTCAAAGTGGACACATCCTGAAAAACAAAAAATTAAGCGTGCTCCCCCCTAAAATTTTTCAAAACTAATTGAAAATCATTTTTTTTAATACGTGTAGAATGGAGTCTAGTTTCTAAAACTGTAACTTATTTCAAATTTTGATGAACGGTTTAAAAAAAAAGGTCAAAAATTACTAGACATTGGTTTTTGCTAAAAAAAATGGATACACTAACAAAAGAAATTAAAGATTGAAACCCTTAACGTACTCAAAATGTGAAAAAAATTATATGGTTAGATAGCTAATAGAGAGATCAAGATTATGGTGGTATTTTTTTTGAATTTTCATTGAAATAAGTGCAAATCGGATGGGGAGCATGCTCTAGATTATGTGGTTTTTGCTCACAATGTAGAAAAACACATCTTTGGACGTCCTAAACATAGTCCAAGACTGTGGGTTGGAAGTCCAAGACAAATCTCAAGCCTTAGGCTTGGAAATAACCAAGGCAATGCATAACGCGATCGCATTTTGTGCATTCACATAATGCGATCACATTATGGTGAACCTAAACAACTCTCTCTCTCTCTCTCTGAGAGGCAAAGAGAGATAGGGAGATAGGGAGAAAGTGATATATAGGGAGAGAGAGAGAGATAGAAAGAGAGTCATAGTTTTCTTTTTCCATTTCCTTCATTGATAAGGGAAAGGGAGAGATAGGGAAATACATGAATGATAGGGGAGGAGGTAAGAGATATGGAGATAGCGATAGATAGATAGGTAGAGAGAGAGGAGATAGATAGGGAGAGGTAGAGGAGAAAGAGGGGAGAGATAGGGTGATAGAGAGTGAGTGAGATGTTTAGGAGAGATAGGGCGATAAGGGAGATATAGGGAGATACAAGTTTGGGGGTTGCTCATGTTTAGGGGCATTATTTAGGGTTAGGGGTTTTAGAGAGAGAGACTGCTTTTGACATGCAACCCTAAACCCTAAGCCTCTAAACCCTAAATAATTTCCCTAAAGCCTAAACCCAAGAAACTCTAAATCTCTATCTCTCTATCTTTATCATACATCTACCTTCTCAATCTCTCTCCCCTAAACTTGAGCAACCCTAAACAATGCCCCAAAACCCTAAACACCTCTCTCTCTCAAGATAGAGAGTGAGGGACATGTCCAGAGACATAGGGAGAGAGACCGAGAGGTAGAGGGATGATAGAGATAGGGAGATAGGGGAGAGATATGGAGATAGAGGTTTTAGGGTTTCTTGGGTTTAGGTGTTTGGGGTTTACTATTTGGGAGTTTAGGGTTGCTCAAGTTTAGGGCTTAGTGTTTAGTAACTTAGGGGCATTATTTAGGTGTTAAGGTTTGGAGGTTTAGGGTTTAGGGAGAGAGGATCGATAGGGGGATATAGAGGAGACCGAGGGGGAGAGGATAGGGAGATAGAGAGTGATGGACATGGACAAAGACATAGGTAGAGAGATTGAGAGGTAAGCGGGACGATAGAGATAGGGAGATTAGGGAGAGATAGGGACAAAAGGTTTAGGGTTGCTTGAGAGAGAGAGAGAGAGAGAGAGAGAGAGAGAGAGAGAGAGAGAGAGAGAGAGAGAGAAGAGAGAGAGAGAGAGAGAGAGAGAGAGAGAGAGAGAGAGAGAGAGAGAGAGAAGAGAGAGAGAGAGAGAGAGAGAGAGAGAGATGAGAGAGAGAGAGAGAGAGAGAGAGAGAGAGAGGAGAAGAGAGAGAGGAGAGAGAGAGAGAGAGAGGAGAGCGAGAGAGGAGAGAGAGAGAGAGAGAGAGAGAGAGAGAGAGAGAGAGAGAGAGAGAGAGAGAGAGAGAGAGACGAGAGAGAGAGAGAGAGAGAGAGAGAGAGAGAGAGAGAGAGAGATGCAACCCTAAACCTCTATCTCTCTATCTCTATCATTCCTTTAACTCCTCAATCTCTCTTCCTATGTCTCTGGACATGTCCCTCACTCTCTATCTTCCTATCTCTCCCCTTCGTCTCCTCTATATCTCCCAATCGGTCCCTCTCTCTCCAAACCCTAAACCCTATACCTCTAAACCTTAACTCCTAAAACCATAAACCCTAGGCCCTAAATAATGCCCCTAAACCTTAACCCCTAACCACTAAACTCTAAAATTCAAAACCATAAAACCCTAAACCCAAGCAACCCTAAACCTTTATCTCCCTATCTCTCCCCTATCTCCCCTATCTCTATCATCCCTCTACCTCTCAATCTCTCTCCCCTATGCCTTTGTCCATGTCCCTCACTCTTTATCTACGTATCTCTCCCCTCGGCCTCCTCTATATCTCTGTATTGATCCTCTCTCTCCAAACCCTAAACCCTAAACCTCTAAACCTTAACCCCTAACCTCTAAACCATAAACCCTAAACCCTAACCCCTAACCCCTAAACCCTAAACCTAAGCAACCCTAGGAGAGAGAGAGACATAGGAGATGAGGTAAAGAGGGGAGGGAGAGAGATAAAGATAGAGAGAGTGTTTTTGACATGCAACCCTAAACCCTAAATAATTGGACCCTAAACCCCAACCCTAACCCATAAACACTAAACTCGAGCAAACCTAAACTCATAAACCCTAAATAATTCCCCTGAACCCTGACCCCTAACCCCTAAACCCTAAACCTCTCTCTTTCTCTACCCCTAAACCCTAAATAATGCCTCTAAACCCTAACCCCTAAACCCTAAACCTCTATCTCCATATCTCTCCCTAATCTACCTATATCTATCATCCCTCTACCTCTCAATCTCTCTCCCTATGTCTCTGGCCATGTCCCTCACTCTCTATCTCTATATGTCTCCCCTTGGTCTCGTTTATATCTCCCTAATCGATCCTCTCTCTCTATCCCCTAAACCCTACACCTCTAAACCTTACACACCTAACCCCTAAACCATAAACCCTAAATAATGCCCACTAAACCCTAACCCCCTAACTCTAAACCCTAAACCCCTAAACGCAAACCCTAAACCCCTAAACCCTAAACCCAAGAAACACTAAACCTCTATCTCCATATCTCTCCCCTATCTTCCTATCTCTATCGTCCCTCTACCTCTCAATCTCTCTCCCTATGTCTCTAGACATGTCCCTCACTCTCTATCTCCTTATCTCTCCCATCCGTCTCCTCTCTCTCTCTCAATCTCTCTTGGTCCCCTCTTTCTATCTCTTTCTAAACCCTAAACCCTAACCCCTAACCTCTAACCCCTAAACCCTAAACCTAAGAAACCCTAACCACTAAACCCTAAACACTAAACCTAAGCAACCCTAAATCCTAAATAATTCCCCTAAACCCTAAAATTGAGCAACCCTAAACTCATAAGCCCTAAATAATGCCCCTAAACCCTAAACTCTCTCTCTCTCTCTCATTATTGTTGGTTGGAATGTCTTTAATTTCAATGTTGTCACTAATCTCTTCCTTCATGCTTAAATCCACTTTGTTTTTATGAATGTTGTTTTCAATAGTCTCAAAAGTTACCTCATTGACTCCATGGTTGGGTTCATCATCGAACTCATCACTAGACTTAAGTGGATTTTTTAGTGGAATCATCAAGATAGTAGCATGATTCATGTTAGGGAGAGGGAGAGGGAGAGGGAGAGAGAGAGAGGGAGAGGGAGAGGGAGAGGAAGAGGGAGAGGGAGAGAGAAAGGGAGAGAGTGAGAGAGAGCAAGAGAGAGAGTGAGAGTTTTTCTTTTGTGCGATTTGTGTTATAATGCGCTCACGTTATAGGCTCGGTAATACCGAGCCATAACATGAGTGCATTATAACGCCGCTCACGTTATGACTTGTATTGAACCAAAATGTCATGTGGTGACTTTTTGGTCCCCTCATCTTTGTGCATATACCCATGTGTGGTCTTTTAATGTATATCATTTGAGATGTGGAAGACTTGGGAGAAGTGAAGGAGATCAAAGGTGAGAGAATTGAGCATAAAACTATTTGTGGAAGTATGCTTTGATTTACAATAGGTTGGTTACAGTTTGCAATTCATAGTGGTTGTTCTTGGTATTACATGATTTGATTATTTACCACAACTATTTATGTAACTATTGATTGATAGACTTTGAGTTATTTTGGTTGGCATTGCTCATGTTGCATGAGTCCTAGGATGTATGTGTGTTTTTCATTGAGCTGTAGTATCAAGGGTCTTCAAATGTTTTACACATCAATGGCTTTGGTGTGCTTGTTATCATGGAAGATGGTAATTTTTGAGTAGGATAGTGGATTATACAGGGATGAGAGATGTAGTGTGGGCTAGATATTATGTTGTTGGCATGAGTTTATTGATGTTGTATGGTTAGTTGGATGTGTTAGCAACTAGTTGTGGTTGCTATTCCAACTATGGTGATTGATTCTTGTCAGCTACATAGGCCTGTTTATTACCATTGGATTTGGTGATTATGTTTGGATATCGGTTGATGCACTAAAGATGAGAATTACACAATAAAGGCTGCGATGAACTAAGGTATTTCATGGTTTCTTGGCTTGGCTCTCTAACTTAAAATCATTCTTCACACTTTTTAAAACAAATTGTAATGTTCTACTATTCTCGTTCCCATAGTTTGTCTTACTTGTATAGGTGAAGGCCTAAAAATTTAGATGAGCCTATAACTTGTTCATAATTCAAGTAATCAATTGCTTCAAGAACATACAAGCAACTTCTTTTAGGGCAGAAATAGATAATTTTTTTTTTTCCAGGATAACAAAAATCCTGGGGATTTGCTTGGCGAATCGAGATGAATGAAGGTATTGATTTGTCTTCGAAAATAGAAATTGAGGGACATGAAGAGGACAATGAAAGGGTTTTGTAGTTAAGGTTGCAATCTATTAAATTTGTTCGGAATGAGAAAATTAGGTTGGAGAAAATGAAATGTTCTTGCAGATGACTAAGTAGATGGTTTGGTTTAATGTGCTCATGTCATCAAAGGTCTGATGAATTTTGGAAATACATGTTTCTTTAATTCTATTTTGTAAAACATGCTTGCTTTAGATACTCTTAGAGATCATTTTACCCAACCAAATGCAAATATTTTTTGGGACATGTTTTTGTCTCTTTGAGAAATATTTATATGGAAATGATACTAGATTGGGCAATGCACAATTTTGGTTATACGGATTTCTTTAGGAAAGAAGAAAGATGGTTGATATCAATTATTGGTTAATATAATTTGATCAATGGCTAAAAATTTGAAGGAACCAGAAATCTAATAAATTTTAGATTGATGTAAATAATCTCCCAATTGCCAATATAGGAGGTAAAGGCATCTTATTGGAGATATAATTTAGAGATGAAACATGTGCAAGAGTAGAAGAGCAACCCTAAAATGAAACTGTTTTTGAGGATATGAATGAGATATATGTCTTGCACAAAAAGAGGCAAAAATTGCAGTTTGTTTTTAAATTTGAAATTGGCAAATTGTTTCAAATGGAGGTGGAGGAAAGAATTGAATGTGAAGATCCAACCCATGACCCATGGGATTTTACATTCAAGGGTCTTTTTGTCATTTTGTGATGGTTTTTGGAAGGAAAACTACTGATCTTCCCATCCAAAAGTCCTAAATAAACTTGTGTACAATTGCTCATTGTATCACATTGTAAAACCCGTTCAATTTTGGAAGCCTTTAATTTTGAATGAAATTTAGTGTTTTGCTCCAATTTTATTTATTTTTCTTCCGTTCAATGTGGTTTTTCTAGTACTAAATCTATCTTCTCTCTGCTCAAATTTATGCACTTAATTCAATGAATGATGATAAAACCTCGACCATGTGTTTCTACCACATATACCTTGCTAATGGTAGGGTGTTTTGTGTGGTCAACTAAATACATTTGTGCATGCTACAATTCACTAACACTCGCACACGTGACTTCCCTTGAATATTACACCATCTTGCATTGGGATTGTGGCAATGGGTCTTAGGGAGATCAATTTTTGACAATTTTTTCCATTCACTGAAAGGCGCATAGGAAGGATTAAATGTAGGTTTGTTTTTTTTGTTTTTGTTTTTCTTTCCATTTTTCATTCCCCCTTCCATTTGGTTTTTTTTTAATTTTTCTTTCCATTTTTCATTCCCCTTCCTTTTTGCATTTTTTTACATCTGCTAGTAGTTTATCTTAATTTCTATGGGCCAAAAGAGATTGATGTAATGAAACATTACTTTTGGGGACTGGATATAAGGAATGATTATATGTGAATCCAAGTTTATCACAGCCCACTACAAAATTAAATGTTTTATCAACCAAGTATATATGGAGTGAAACCAAGCATGCAAGCAAGCAACTACCCTCATCTAGGTTTGATGTTCCAACAAACACAAAAAGGTAACCAACCAAGTTTTTGTACTTTTCCTTTGGTATCTAACATGAATCATGCTACTATCTTGATGATTCTACTAAAAAATCCACTTAAGTCTAGTGATGAGTTCGATGATGAACCCAACCATGGAGTCAATGAGGCAACTTTTGAGACTATTGAAAACAATATTCATGAAAACAAAGTGGATTTAAGCATGAAGGAAGAGATTAGTGACAACGATGAAATTAAAGACATTCCAACCAATAAGAATGAAGAAAATCATCAACACATTGAACCATCCCAACCAACCATGCCAAGTTTTGAGTTGGACATCCAAAGGTTAATTGAGAAGTTGAATCATGATATATAAATCCTTGGATTTTATGGAACCTTTGAACAAATAAGTTTGCATGACAAGTGCCACTTACACAACGCAATTGAGCATGGAGAAGTCACATGTCTCGAAGTAATCATAAGGTTGGACATTTAACTCTCAAAGAAATAATGAATGCCAAGAAAATGGAATGTGAGAGTCAAGAACATGGTGTTGTTATGTTAAGTGAAGAGGTTCACCAACATATTTTAGCTAGCAAAATTGAATAAAATCACGAGTGCCAAGATTCCTTTGATTTAGTAGATAACCCAACGGTGCTTGAATTTGAAAATGTAACAACTTATGATGCTAGTGCAATTGAGGGTAGTGTCGCTAAGGTATGTGGTGATGAATTTCATAACAATAATGTTGGAAATTTTGACGTAGATGAAATATATGCTTGTATGAAACCAAATGACATGTTGATTGAAGACTTAAGCACAAGCGCCTATTTGAATGAACAGTCACATTCTTGTCAGAACAAAGGAGAAAATAAGGTTATTCTTGATTTGTTGGTACCTGTTGAATTTTTTTAATTTGCAAGATCAAGAGGTTGATTTACTTTGTTTTAAAGATGATATTGTTGTTTCTCATTTAGATGATCTCAAACATAGGCTAGAACAAGAGATTCATGAGAGATACAAACAATTTATCTTTATTCATGTAATATTCCATTATTGTTTCTTGGTTTTAGATTGTATTTAGTTACTTCTTTAAATTAGAATAGAATTAGTTGCTATTTATTTATTTTAAAGCATTTTTCCAGATCAAGACATTGGAAAAATGAGATTATCCCCAATAAAAATGAGGTTTATCTCATTCCAACAATCAAACAAAAATGAGATTCTTTCATCAATGGAAAATAATAAAATCACAAAGCAAAACTATAGATCTCGTGTCTAGGTAATCCAATTCATTTAGCTACATATTCATTCAAAAACATTGAAAATACAAAAAAATAGTTATTTAATTCATTAGTTTTTTTTATTAGGAAAAAGGTGCAGAAGCACCTAAACTTATATAATAAATTTATAAAAAGATTTACAGTGTCTAATTACAAAAAAGCCCCTTAGAAGATAGCTAGGCAAAACAGGCTCAATAGCCCAAAAACCAGTACACCCCTTAATCCTTGTAAACTAAAGTTACAACAATATCTACGGGGCTACCAAAAGATAGAGACATAGAACAAAAACATCTAAAAGAGAACATCAGAAAAACACTAACTGATCCATCACTACACAAAACTAGGATTCTATATACTTTGGTAGATACATTTACAGAAGAGGCAAAAAAAGAAACTATATAAAACCATCAACCATTAAGATATTCAATAACAAATCCCTATTGTGCTAGATCCATAGGGGCTTGATCTTCCACGATCGGAGGTGGCAGAGGTAGGTGGTAGTGTAGAAGAAAGGAGAGGGCTTGAAAAACTTCTCTGGTCGTCTCCACCAAATCTTCAGCCATCTCCCAGCCATGGCAATGTAAACTATTCTGGAGTGACATGACACAATTGTTTTGCAAATCATGTAGAAAAGCACTGTAGACACAATGCACTACAGGCTGATGAAAGAGATCCCTATATGCAAATAGACCCCCAATAGGTGCAGATCATATTCCTCAATTGCTTCGTTAAACTTCTCTACATGAAATAGAAAATCTTGAATGAAAATAGACCCCAGATTTCTCACCAGATGCGTGCTCTGAATTAGGTCCATTGCATTGGAGAGGAAATGGGAAATGGCTTGGGAAGGGTAGATGGTTTTGGGAAACTGAAGCATCTCACATCTCCAAACCTTCACTATTGCCCTTTCAACCTCCTCATCATAGATTTTAAAAACCTCCGCCAATGATTCAGACCTCAGAAGGCCTTGAGATGGTCATTCCCACTTTTGAATTGGCAGAAAAACTCTCATGTTTCTTTGGATTGAACCCATCCTAAGACTTTGTTGTCAACCTTGCAGAGAGATAGAAGATACTGAAGCACAATAATTGTAGAGCTCACCCAAAATGCAGACGAGTGAGAAGAAGTGGGACAAGTTGTAGATTATAAGCTTGTTGCCATGTGGGAAATAAATGCATTGAAATCATTTCAGTCATTGGAAAATGGAGACAATACAAGTTGCCTTTCAAGCTGTTAAGTGAATGAATGTGCAGAGTACACTGAGATTCCCATTCGCACAAGCTTGCCAATGTCATCACAAAAATGCAATTATGAAAGGATAATCACAAATCAAGCAATAATTTTAGAACCTTTCAAAACAAACAACAAGCGTTAGCTAAAAAATAGGGCCTCTAAATTTACAGGCAATAATAAAGTATCCCTGACATCCTCATTTTGTTACTAAGCCCCCAAATCAACAGCCAACTCCCCTTCAAATTTTTAAAATTCTCGCAACTCCACAAGGACATATTCAAAACCTCCATAGTGACTTCTCTCGTCAACATAATGAACCAATAAGCTTATCAACAAGGAGAAATAAAAGGCAAATTTTTTCTATCCTTTGCCAATAAAGTATTAGCTCCAACAATCTGAAGAAAAGAATCTGAATCCCACTCCTTAGAAATAAGATCTTGATCACAAGCAATATTGGCTAGAAGATCAACCAATTCATTACCTTCTCTATAAGTGTACACAACTTGATAGGAATCAAAAGAATCAAGTAAACTCAAACCATTTTGTAGTAGGTACCTAATCTTCCAATTAGGAGAAGATCTTTGGCTAATAACATGAATTATGTTCAAGGAATCACCTTCCATTATTATATTTTTTATTCCACACTTCACAGAGAGATTGAGGCCTGCCACTAAAGCTAGTGCTTCTGTTTCATTATTGAAGCAAATACCTAACCACACTGACAATGCCCTGATCACCAAACCCCTACAGTCCCTTATTACACAACCAACACTTGAAATTCTTGGATTGCCTTTGCTAGCACCATCAAAATTCAATTTAGCAAAATTATTTGGAGGAGCAGTCCAGGATATAGCACTTAAATTATCAACTTTTTTGTTGCCCCCAAAATAATTAGAGCTGGGTAACTTCAAGGATTTCCAATTTTTTGAGCATCATAGCATCTCAAGAAGTAAACAAAAGAGAACCAACACCCTTGGAAAAGAGATAAGATAAGACAACCTCAGCCACTGAATTTTCAGTTTTAGAGATAACTTGCTCAAGAGAACACTTCTCCTTTCTAAAAGCTCTATTATTCCTTTCCAACGATAAATTCCAAGCCACTATACTAGGAGAAACCAACCAAAGGGCAGAAAAAGCTGAATCCTTATATAGAAGAGGCCAACTTTGAAAAAAATTCATGATAGTATTAGGTAATGGTCCATACCAGTCCAATTTTGAACATAACCAGTACCAAATGTGAGAGGAAAAAGGACAATTAACCATCAAATGACTTCTTCTTTAACTTCTGAACAAAGAGGGCACAAAAAAGGTTGAGCAATTCCTAGTCTGACAAGTCTATCACTAGTGAGGATCTTATTATTCAAAGCCAGCCATGCAAATGCATCTGCTTTTGGTAAACAGGGACTGCTCCAAAATAAACGAAAAGGCCATTTTGGAGAAGAAGCATAATTCCTCCCAATGATACTTTGATACCCTTGCTTTACAATATGCTTTCTAGATTTTGATGGTAACCATATGAGCTCATCCCTTTCTCCTTCAAAATAAAGACTTTCCTCTCATTTAGTATTCTACCTAGGAGCTCCTTTTGGGCATTAGGGATAGGAACATTGGAGAAATCTTTCCATTTGGATCCACCAAATGTAAAATCTGGTTCAGAAACAAGGTAGTCTTTAACATTGCTTCCCTAAATTTGGCAAAAAACATCTTTGAGTCCTCCCAAAACAAAGTTGAATGACCATCATGAATGACCCAAGAAAGATAAGGAGTAATCACCTTTCTACAACTTAAAATAAAATTCCAAATTTGAGAACCTGGCTCTGGATTCTGTATTGTAAAGATTCTCTCTGGAGTAGTAGAATCCAAGTACTATGCCGGCATAATCCTACACCATTTAGATTCAGATTTATCATACATCTACCAAGCCAATTTTGCCCCAAGAGCATCATTTTGGGCCTCAACATTGTGAATCCCAGACCCACCATTATGTATAGGAGTACAAACCTTTTCCCATGAAATTAAAGGTATCTTTTTCCCCTCCAATTTTGAGCCATTCCATAAAAATTTTCTCAAGATATTACACAAATCATAAATAATACCCTTTGGCACTTTAAGTACTGAAAACATATAAACTAGAATAGTACAAAGGACTGACTTATCATAAGAATTTTGCCTGCAAGTGTCAACCATTTTCCTTTCCAAGAACCTATTTTTCCTTTTATACTCGAGATGAGTCTATTCCAAAAGATAGTCTTAATAGACCCACAAAAAAGAGGAATACCCAAATATTTGAAGGAAGAGCATCAACCATCTATCCCAAAAACTTTGAGATTCTGTCTTGAATAATGGGGCTAGAGAAGAAGAAAAATATCTTTGATTTATCCTGATTCACCTTTTGACCTGAAACTGAACAATACGAGAGACAACACTTTCTTTATAGATTTAGTTTCTGTCATTGCAGGCTGAACAAACAACAAGGTGTCATTGGTAAAGAGAGCATGCGTAATAGCAAAGGACACTTTAGGAATAGTAATCCCCTTCCAGTTTCCCAAACTACATTGTTTGTGAATCATCCTACTCAAACTCTCTGCCATGATAACAAAAGGGGCATTTTCACCACCAAAATTCTAGGTTACCTATAAAGCTTTTATCCTAAACCACATAGACTCAAACTTGAAGGAAGGTTTGCATCTCTTCATGCATTTAACCACCCCCAATTCTAGACTAATAGGATAATGATCTGAGGCTGTAAAGGGAGAATATTAGTACTAGAGACATCACTATCCAGGCACCATTCAGGAGAAAATAGGAACCTATCCAATCTTTCAACAATCATCAAAAAATCCTTTCTTTGATTTGTCCATGTAAAATTACCATTTAAAGTAAGGTCTATCAAGTAATGCATTATCTGAAATGAAATCATTAAAATCATGCATCACCTTCTAAGGAGGACAAATACCACCCATTTTTTTCATTAAGACAAGAAATAGCATTAAAATAACCTCCAACAAAACTTTCTCTTCCTTCAAATTACTCAGCAATGCAGAAAGAATATCCAACACCATTTTTTATCACTAGTTGAAGTAGGACCATAAATATTAAACAACCAAAAATTCAAGGAATTAGAAGAAATTTTGACCAGCATAAAATTTTAAATAGAACAGATAAAATCTATACTACAAACCTTACTATCCCATAAAATAGCCAATCCCCTTGAAGCACCCAGATCTGGAGTATGAAAAAACTGCCATTTATTCATTTGGAGAAAATATTTTCAATCTGATCGTTAGATAATTTTGTTTCCTGAGAATAACAATTTCCATCCTGGAGTAATCAATTTGATGCTTAACTAAGTGTCTTTTGTTAGGGGCATTAATGCACCTAACATTCCATGATAGGACTCTCATTGCCCCCGAGGAGAGAATCTCTAATTCATTAGTTAATTAGATTATTAGAAATATTTACTTTTGGGAAAAGAACAAAAAAAGAGTTAGTTAATTATTTGCTTACATTTAAGTAGCACATTTTAGAGTTGTATCTATTCAAGATTGAAAACAAAAACACAATGATAAGACCATTCATAAATAGGATTCAAAGCCTCTCAAACATAGAGAATTAGACTAACATTCTACAAGTAAATCAAGCAATCAACAAACATGACAACATACAATGAGAAAAATAATCAACCAACTCAATGAACTAACATACAACTACAACAAGCAATGTGAACATCCCTTTTTCTCTATCCCACTATTAGGTCCATGTGTCTTGGGATTAGATAAGAGTGGGTGAAATCCATTCTAAACAAAATTGTGCAACCCAAGAAAGAAATATTCAATGCTAAAAAAGTAAGAGTGGGTTGCAATCTTTCATTAAATCTAGGAAGAAAAAAATAGAAGGCATGCAAGAGAATTAGCTCTTGGATTAAAAGAGTTGATTGAATTAGAGACTCGTAGACTCAATACCTTTCATGTCTTTTCTTAGCACAAGTTAAATCAGATTTAAAATATTAACACGCCTAGCCTAATTAAAATCATTATAACTACACCTTTGCAAAGATTCACCAGGAAACACCCAACCATCCTAGCCTCAATGCCTTGTCTAAACACCATTATCTACCATCAATCAATCTTTCTTCATGAAGTGAGTGGTCCAATTGGTGCAACTCCCACCCAATGTGATAATACCATTGTCAAGTCTTGGGACTCTCCTTCCTCACGAAGAGGGTAGTCTATTGGATGCTCCCCCAATTGATTAGCTTTTGCCACATGAGCAAGAGTGATTCAATTCACATATGTACTAGCAAGGGTACAATTTTTGACCCCCTATCCCCATTCTTCAACCAGTTCATCTTAGCCCTTACCTTCAATCCTTGAGTTTTGAATGTTTGAAGACACTTCAACTTCTGTTTGGTGTCAGCCATGGTATCAACTAGAGTGACATTAGAAGGATTCCCTTATAGAAGGTTTTCATCTTGATAGAGCTTTCTTGGAGATCATTCTCAACTTTCCTTCTGTGCAGTGCCCATTCCTTCCCAATAGTATGAAACAATACTTTCTAGTTGTTAGTATTACTCTTCCATCTATTAATACATGAGAGCTTGTGCCTTATTTACCTCAACCTTCTCATCCTATAATTACTACTTGGGCATTCCTAATAAACCTTCTAACTTCTATACTCATATTTCTCAATCTATAAAGTGTAATGTTCTTGTGACTACTAATTTTCATACGATAGCCCACACATATAACACTCATAGGAACAAACAGGTAACCCTTGTTCTTGTTTCTCTTCATCCCTCAAATTATATTCTTCAATTAGCTCCATATATTTCCATTAAGAATACCAGAGAGTATGATATTATTAAGTAGCTTCAAGCTACTCAGTCTAAAATCTCTCTTTGAGGGCTAATGCAAACTTCTTCTTCTTATCATGGCATGCTTCAAGAGTCTTTACAGAAGATTTTAGTTTCATCTTCTTTTAAGACCAATGAAGTAATCATCTTCTTAGACTGTATTTATACCAATACTATCGATATTGTCTTTCAACAATATGAATGTCCTTCTATTGAGGCTCAAAAACAACATGAACCTCTCCTTACCACTGTTAGAATAAATTATATTAGAATAAAACATACCCTTATTGAAAATTGTTCTAGTCTCAATGTATGTAGTGTAGACCTTTTAAACCATAATAATATTAATACATCTTTTATTTTTCCTACAAATCTTTCCATCAAAGGTTTTGATAACATTAGTCACCAACCTCTAGGACCCATAACTATGCCTATCGAGTTTGTTACCCCATAATTGAAATTTTGAGTTATTCATATGTTAAGTCAAATTTCCCATTCTTATTCTTTATTATTTATTACCCTCTTTATAAGTCATGATCCTTTACTTATCGATTTTTCACTCTTGGTCGGTGATCTTGCATTTTTCTGTACTCCAATCGGCTAGTTCACAAGTTCTGGAACCATTTGACTCCCCGACTCTTTGTCCAAGTCAACGACCTTAGTCTAATCATTGGGTCTTGTATTGGTTTGTTGAAAAGCCCTTTGGAGTCAGAGAGTCGCAAGTTCTTTGAACTTCTGAACTCTCATTTGTTGGTTCATTGTTTCTCAAAGTTGTTGATGCCTCAACTGAACGTGCTTTTCGCTTCCCAAGGCACTATCTTTTCAAACCATTAGTATGCACGGAGTATTGACACCTGTCAGTTCGCAATAAATTTGGAATGGATTGGGAAAGCTATTGACATACTTTTTAGGGGGGGATCAAAGAGATCATTTATGAATTGTCCAATACTTTTTCCCGCCAATTTTAATGGAATTTAATGAGGATTTAATAGATTTGATACGAAGCTTTATTTCAAGTTACCACCTTGCGAATGAAGACATATTTTGCATTGTGACGGGAATGTGCTTAAGGAGCTCTGAACCTCGCCATTGATGGAGAACTTGGAGGAGTATTCACAATTAGGTTAGAATAACTAGCTCGTTTCCTTTCTTTTCTTCCTATGATAATTTGAGTCTTTGATTTATCTGGGTGAGGAGGAACGAGTTTCCGTTCATGAGTCTGGATAGTCAATCTTTCCCAAATGTTCTGTGGGCCTCTCTGGTGTCCCTAACCTTTTCAGAAATTTTCACTCGCTAGTTTTTGAAACAAGTTAGAATGAAGTATAAATATAAGGGGTTTCTAGTTGCCTCTGTAATTGACAATGGCTTGTCCAAAGTGAGGGATACAAACCTCGGGCATGTAGACTTGGAAGATTTCTGGAATAGTGTGCAACAAGAAAATAGGTCCTCAATTGCAGACAAGATTGTGAACAATGGTTTAGCCTATGCTAGAGGTTTTCCACTGCTGTGTCCTATCTTGATTTGATTATTTCATGTGCAAAAAATTATTACCCTGAATCACAGGAAATACGGGCTTTTGATGGCTCTGTAGTAACAAAGGTTGATTCTGAGGCTGTATCACATGCTTTAAAGCTACCAGATCATGAGGAGTTTGTCAATGTGTCTATTATTATTGGTTGGGGGTATTTGTGGGATAAAAAGGATTGGTGCCAAAACTGTATTGCTAAGAGTTGGCTAAAATTTGAAAGGAAGGGCAAATATCGGCTCCCCACCAATTTGAAAAGAGGACATTTCAAAAAAGAGATCTCCAACATGATTACTCTGTTGCATCATGTTATCTAGAGTGATGAGTCAGCCTCTTTTGAAAATTGGATGTGTCAATTTGTCCTGGTAATTTGTAGTGAATCTCAATATGTGGATTGTGCAAAACTAATAAGTGAACACATGAATGAACAACTAACAAATTTTCATTAGAGGGTGTCCTTCTACATGTGTTCTCTTGTGGTCTACATTTTATCCAGTAAAGAGGTTTTCTGGCCTGGTTTGAAGGCTCAAGGGCCCCTTATGCTAGATACACCTGTGTATTGTTATTTTCGACAGTTGCAAAAAGGAGTTGGGATGAAAGATTTCTGCCGTGTGAATGCCGCTTTCCTCATGATGTCTGCAAAGAAGATTAAAGGCTCATTGGAGCAGAGAATTTCCCTTGAAGCGGTAGCATTGATAATGAGGTTTAGAAGTTTCTACATCCAATTTGATAGATTTACTTATCTGCAGATTGGGGGTTTTGAAAATGCCTCGTTAAAATTTCCTAGATACCCGTTAAATTTTCTTGTTCTTTTGGAAGTTTGTCGTCAAATGGTGACTGTGAACAATAGGTATCACGCTATGAAAAAGAAGGGATATTCTTTCCCTGTGTCTCTGTCTTTCCTTGTTTGTAAAAGCAATGATAGTGCCAGGAATGTTGAGAAATTTTTTGCTGAGTACAATTTTCACTCATTTCCTGTGAGGCCATATTTTTTAGTAAATTTTTTATTAAGAAGAATTTGCATGGAGGTAGTTTGTATAAGCATCAACCTCACCTCAAGGATTACTAGGAAGATTGTGCACGAAAGAGAAGTACAACAGAGGAGTTGGATGAGGTTGACAATCGACCAAATTCGGGCCTTCAGGTTGCCTTTTCAAGTCCTAGAAGGTACTGATGATAATTCTAATATTTTGGATGAAGGCTATCATAATGTTGTTTTGGAATCTTTACCTCAGGTACGTTGGTTTGAAAAGGAGGTCACAAATATTATGGTTCGTTCCTCTTTTGTGTTAAATAAAACTAAAAAGTGGCTTGAGAGGAGATTTAGGGAGCATGCTGGTTCTTCAGCACAAAAAGAATCTGCCACTAAGGAACAAAACAGGTCTCAGGTTTCTCATACTCCTAGAGATACAACAAGTTTGGATACAACTCTTCATAGAGTTGTGATGTAGGAGCATCCAGTGGTGTAAGGAAATCTTGCATCACCCAAAAAGATGATGTTTCAAAATCATTGATGTTGTTTCCATTTCTTTTCAAAATTAGTACTTTTGGTTCCATAATCACTTGAATAATGATGTAGAACTTTCAGTTTTTCTAAATTGCTAAAAAAAGAAAATTGCCATTTTAGGAAAGTTTGCATTTGGGCACGAATTAAAGCAAAAATCTACAAAAATATTCATAAATTAAAAATAAGACCTTTGGCGAAGGAATCACACAAAGATCATTTTTGAGTTGAAAGATACTAAAGTTTTTGTTTCCCAAAAACACCTAAAAATTATTCAAATTCAGGTTTGAGGCACTAAATGGTCCTGTACGAGCCCGAAAATGGCCGAAACTGGTAGAGTAGGTTCTTAGCATGTAGAGAATTGTGGGAGATTTCCAACGCTTCAAATGGCATGTCAATCGGACACCCTGATCAAAATTTATGGCTCCCAGAAGTTGACCTAGTTTTGGAGGGAGATGCAAATTTCAAAATTTGGCTGGTGGCCACCAAAAAGGGCTATATATGACCATTTTTGGGAACCCTTGGCAGTAGTAATGTTAAGGGGGAAAGTGTAGAGTCAAGAATAGGTGGGAAAACAGAAACCCTAGTTGATTTTGGGTTACAAAAGGCTAAAGATTCCAGGGCTTGAGGATAGATAGCTGTAATGTGTTGCAACCTGTAGAGGATTGATTCCTTTGATTGTATTTGAGCTTCTTTAATGTAATGAGTTGTCCAAATCAATAAAAGAACATTCTAATTTCTATGTGCAATTTCTACTATTGTGTTTTTTATGATTTATCTCCTTCATCAAGTGGTATCAGAGCAAGGGTTCCTGAGTGTGTAGATAGATCGCCAATCGTGAGATAGTTTGCACCAGGACCTGAGGTTGAGGGTTTGTTGCGGAGATCAAGATGTCTCCATGAAGAAACCATGTTGGAAGAAATGATTTGACAGAAGAGGGTTTTAGAGCCCTGCAAAGGCAGATTGATGCATTGCAAGAGGAGCTGCAAAGAGGGTTTGAGCCAGGAACAAGAGAAGAAAGTAAGGATGAAGTTGAAGAAGAGCTATCGGAAGAAGAATAAGAAGCTGTAGGAGATCCTACAGAAGTCAGGTTGTTGAGGGCCACTTCAAAGATCAGAAAGAGGCCCAAGATTAAAGTTTCTACATATTCTGGAGATTTGAATCTGGAACAATTTATTGATTAGATCAATGACATGGAGGAGTATTTTGAGTACGAAGATGTGGAGGACCCAGATCGGGTCACTTATTTACGAAAAAAAGTTGAAGGGCCATACTAGTATTTGGTGGAAGGAGGTCCATTTAGAGAGGAATAGAAGAGGAAAAGGAAAGATTACCAGATGGGATCGGATGGTGGAAAAACTGAAGAAACAGTTCATTCCTGTGGCCTATGAGATGGAGTTGCTAAAGAAGCTGCAAGGATTGAAGCAAGGTAACAAGTCTGTCAAGGAGTATACAGAAGATTTTTATAAGATTACTATAAGGACAGGCCATGTAGAGGCCAACAAGGAGAAGGTAGCCCGTTACATTAATGGGTTGAGGCCAAGTATTCAAGAGGAGTTGAGCCTAGTTAGAATGACCACCATAAAAGAAGCATAATAGTTTTCCCTGATGGTGGAAGAGAAGCTGAATAAAAGATTCGATAGCAAGCAAAGGGGAAGAGGCCAAGGTGGAAGGATTGGTGGAAAATCATATGGAGGCCGTAACGAAGATCAAAATAAAAGTGAAGAAGCTAGGACTAGTTGAAATCAGAGAGGAGATAATGCCTACCACCCTCATGATCAAAACAATGGTGAGCAAAGAGGAAGAGGAAGAGGAAGACCTGGGCAAGGACCTAGAAGAGGAGGTTTCAGAGGAACCTATTTCCAATGTGGAGAAGAAGGGAATCAAGCATATGAGTGTCTGCAACATCAAGGAAGGATGAATAGAAGACCTAAAGGTAATGCACGAGTTGCACATGTAGATGAAGATGCATAGTCTGAGCATTCTGAAGATGCTAAAAGGGGAGAAACCCTAGTTGTCAGAAGAACCTTGTTGAATGAGGAGAAAGAACCAGATCAAAAGAAGAGTTTATTCCGCACAAGGTGAAAATGTGAAGGTAAGTGTTGTGATATTATTATTGACAGTGGAAGCACTGACAATCTTATTTCAGAGATGGTTAACAAGATGAAGTTGATAAGAAGAAAGCATCCACATCCATATTAGATTACATGGTTGCAGGACCATAGAGCTTTGGTCAATGAACAGTGTTTTGTCAAGTTCAAGATTGGGGGCTACCATGATGAGGTGCTATGTGACATCATACCGATGGATGCATGTCATATGTTATTGGGGAGGCCATGACAGTATGATAGGTGCGCTGTCCATGATGGCCATGCAAACACATATTCCCTGACAAAGGATGGAGTTCATCATAAGTTGAAGCCCTTGAAGGAGGTGGAAGACAATGTATGTAGTACTGCTAGAATTTGCTTGGTAGATGGTAGGAAATTTTTGGAGGGTATGAAGCATGAGCATCATTGCTTTGCATTGATTCCTAAGATTAGTCCAGAGAAATGTGAAGATATACCAGCAGAAGTCTCAGATCTATTGGAAGAATTTCAATATATTGTCTCTGATAATGTACTAAAAAGATCGGGGAGGCCATGACAGTATGATAGGTGCACTGTCCATGATGGCCATGCAAACACATATTCCCTGACAAAGGATGGAGTTCGTCATAAGTTGAAGCCCTTGAAGGAGGTGGAAGACAATGTATGTAGTACTGCCAGAATTTGCTTGGTAGATGGTAGGAAATTTTTGGAGGGTATGAAGCATGAGCATCATTGCTTTGCATTGATTCCTAAGATTAGTCCAGAGAAATGTGAAGATATACCAGCAGAAGTCTCAGATCTATTGGAAGAATTTCAATATATTGTCTCTGATAATGTACTAAAAAGTTTACCACCGGTGAGGAAGATAAGTCATCAAATGGATTTGATACCAGGAGCCAGTTTGCCAAATAAGGCAGCCCACAGAATGACTCCAATAGAGAATCAAGAGTTGAACAGACAAGTTCAAGAGTTGTTAAGGAAGGGACTGATAAGAGAGAGCCTAAGTCCATGTGCAGTACCTACAATACTAACACCAAAGAAAGATGGAGAATGGAGAATGTGTATAGTTTCTCGAGCCATCAATAAGATCACGATCAACTACAAATTTCTATTTCCAAGAATGGATGACATCATGGATTGTTTGAGTGGAGCCAAGTACTTCACGAAGATTGCCTTGAAGAGTGGGTATCACTAGATCCGAATCAGAGAAGGAGATGAATGGAAGATAGTCTTCAAGACAAAGGAGGGTTTGTATGAATGGTTAGTCATGCCATTTGGGCTAACCAATGCACCAAGCACATTCATGCGTCTCATGAACGAGGTATTGAAAGAATTTTTGGGAAGTTTTGTTATTGTTTATTTAGATGACATTTTGATTTTTAGTAAGACTTGGGATAAGCATTTGATGCATATCAGAAGGGTTTTAGAAAAATTGAGGGAGGAGTAGTTGTTGATTAATTTGAAGAAATGCAGTTTTGCAAAGAAGGAGTTGGTATACCTGGGATTTGTTGTCTCAGAGGAAGGTCTAAAGATGGAACCAGAAAAAGTAAGGGCTATGATTGAATGGCCTACACCAAGGAGTGCTACAGAGGTAAGATCTTTTCATGGTTTGGCAAGTTTTTATAGAAAGTTTATTAGGAGTTTTAGTGTCATTTGTGTACCCCTAACTAAGATAATGAGAGGGGATAGAAAAGAGTTTAAATGGACTACAAGAGCAACCAAGAGATTTGATACATTGAAGCAGAAAGTCACAAAGCAACCTATTTTGGCACTTCCAGATTTCAATAAGGTGTTTCAAGTAGATTGTGATGCTAGTGGCAATGCTACAAGAGCTATTTTGAGTCAAGAAGGTAAGCCCATTACCTATTTTAGTGAGAAGATTAATGATGCCAAGAAAAAGTATTTTGTTTATGATCAGGAGTTTTATGCAATAGTTTAGGCTTTGAAGAAATGGAGACATTATTTGTATCCGAAAGAGTTTGTTTTATACACTAATCATCATGCTTTACAATATCTTAATAGTCAAGAAAAGTTGAACGAAAGGCACTTAAAATGGGTTGAGTTTTTGCAGAGCTATACTTTTGTTTTGAAGCACAGGAGTGGGAAGTCCAACAGAGTTGTAGATGCCTTCAACAAAAGGAAAAATAAGTTGACAGAAATGAAGATAGAGGTTGTTTGGTTCGATGAGCTCAAAAGTTTATATCCTAAAGATCTAGATTTTGGAGAGGCTTGGAAAGCTTGTTTGGAACCTGTTGTACTTTGGATAGGACAAAGTGGTTAGATTTCATAATCCAAGATGGGATGTTGTTTAGAGGAAGCCAATTGTGCATTCTAAGGAGTTCCATGAGAGAGAACCTGATTAAGGAGAAGCATAGTGGGGGATTAGTTGGACACTTTGGTTGAGATAAGACCATTGTTATTGTTGGTGAGAATTTTTATTGGACATAGTTGCAGCAGAATGTGAGGAAATTTGTGCAGAGTTACAGAGTGTGTCAGATGACAAAAGGAACAAGTTAGAATAGGCTATATCAGCCATTACCTGTACCAGAGAAGCCATGGGATGATATTACTATGGATTTTGTTCTTGGTCTACCAAGGACACATAGAGGACATGATTCCATTTTTGTGGTGGTGGACAGATTCTTGAAGATGGCACATTTTATTCCTTGTAAGAAGACTAATGATGGTGTTCATATTGCAGAGTTATTTTTCAGAGAGGTGGTAAAACTACATGGTCTACCTAAGAGCATAGTTTTAGATCGAGACACCAAGTTTGTTGGTTATTTCTGGAGGACGTTGAGGAAGAAGTTGAAGACACATTTGAAGTTCAGTTTTGCATACCACCCACAGACTAATGGACAAACATAAATGGTGAATAGGAGTTTGGGTAACCTGCTACGATGCTTAGAAGGAGATAAGCCCAAGGGATGGGATTTGATTCTACCATAGGTATAATTTGCTTACAAAAATTCTATCAATAGGAGCACAGGTAAATCACCATTCTAGATTGTATATGGGAGTAGTCCAAGAAATGCTTCAGAGTTAAGGAAGCTGGACAAGGGAGAAAAGACAAGTATTGAAGCTGAAGATTTTGTAGAACACCTGAAGAGTTTGCATGAAGAGGTGAGAAAGCACATTAATAAGATGAATATTTAGTACAAGGCTAAGGCAGATCAGAAGAGGAGATATAAGGAATTTTGGGTAGGAGATGAAGTCATGGTTCACTTGAGAAAAGAAAGGTTCCCAATTGGAACATATAATAAGTTGAAAATGAAGAAGTTTGGACGAGGCAAAATTTTAAAGAAGCATGACTCAGGAAATGCATATGAGGTAGAGCTATCGAGTGGGATCAACATTTCCCCTATTTTCAACATTACTGATTTATCAGAATAACATGAAGGTGGAATAGAGGACAGACCAACAGTAGAATAGTGGAGTATTCCAACATCTACTTCAAAGGAGGAGATAGAAGAGATCTTGGATAGCCATGTGGGAAGAAGTACTCGGAACAGGCAATATGAAGAATATCTGGTTAAATGGAAAGGAAGCCCTGTTGAATATTCTTCTTGGTTGTCTAAGCCAGAGGTTGACCATTTGGGTTTTCTTCAAACAAACACCTGAGATGTGACAGGGTCACTTCTCAAATTACCCTGGGTGTCTGATGCAGGAGCATCCAGTGGTGTAAGGGCAATCTTGCATCACCCAAAAAGATGATGTTTCAAAATCATTGATGTTGTTTCTATTTCTTTTCAAAATTAGTGTATTTGGTTCCATAATCGCTTGAATAATGATGTAGAACTTTCAATTTTTCCAAACTACTAAAAATAGAAAACTGTCATTTTAGGAAAGTTTGCATTTGGACACAGATAAAGTTTCTGTTTCCTGAAAAATGCCTAAAAATTATTCAAATTTAGGTTTGAGGCACTAAATGATCACACATGGGCCCGAAAATGGCTAGAACTGGCAGAGCAGGTTATTAGCACGTAGAGCACTCCTGAGTTTTCCAACGCTTCAAATGGTTTGTCAATCGGATGCCCGGATCAAAAGTTATGGCTCTTGGAAGTTGACCTATTTTTGGAGGGAGATGCAAATTTCAAAATTTGGTTGGTGGCTGCCAAAAAGGGCTATATATGACCATTTTTGGGAACCCTTGGCAGTAGTAGAGTTAAGGGGGAAAGTGTAGAGTAGAAACCCTAGGTGATTTGGGGTTATAAAAGGTTGAAGATTCCAGAGCCTAAGGATAGATAGTTGTAATGTGTTGCAAACTGTAGAGGATTGATTCCTTTGATTATATTTGAGCTTCTGTAATGTAATAAAAGAACATTCTATTTTCTGTGTGCAATTTCTATTGTTGTGTGTTTTATGATTTACCCCCTTCATCAAGTTGGCTCACAATCAGGAGGAGATGGTGAACAACCCAAAGATAGTGGAAGATTGAAGACCACATGTGAACAAGATGGCTAACCTACATCTATAAGAGTAGGAACAAAAGAAAAATCAGATGCTTTGCCAAAAAGTCAAGCAGACCATGTGACTTCTCCCAACTCTCTGGTACCTAAAGTTGATTCTTTAATTTTCAATCAAATTGGTGAAGACAATATTTTTATTTTTTTTTGGTAAACCTAATTCTCCTGGGTTAAGTGATCCTCCAGAACATAGTTCTCCTCCTGTACATTTAGATAATGTTGTTTTGAATACTGATGCTGGTGTTAGTGTTTTTGCTTCACCCTCCCCCTCATGGTTAAAGAAAGCAGTAGAAAAGAAAAAGGGGTATGCCCCAATGATAGACACAAATATAGACATTGTAGCCAAGTTGCTACAAGATACACCTAAGCCTGAGAGGGCTAAGAGGATGTAAAGAATGGTGGTGGATCCCTCTACCGGGCACCGTATTTTGGAAATTACAGATCCTATTGGTGAGAAGAATGAGGATGAGGTTATCGAAGTAGATTTTAACATGCACAGAATTGATATGGGACCTTCTACTATTGAAGGTGATATTTACCTTGCCAAGTTTTCTGTGAGTACATTGTCAAAAAGGGTCAAAACTGAGCAGCAAGAAAAAAGCCAAACTACAGGCTCCGGTGAGAACTTTAACTTCATTTAGTCAATCTATTTTGAGGATTACTTCTTATCCTTTAGAGGAGACACCGAGCATAACTGTGGATGGTCTAGACCCCAATTTGCTGCAACAAATTAAGAGGTGCCAAGCTATAGGTAAAGCCATCAAATAGTGGGTGGAGAAAATTACTCTTGATGGATTGTTTTATATTGAAGAAGCTATGAAATTATGTGCCCTAATCTTTGACAAAAGGAAAACATTGGCTACCAAGTTACAAAATTTTAGGAAAGATAATAGTAGTCTTTCGATGGTTTTTAAAGAAGTTCAAGAAATGACTAAGATTGACACTAGCATCGTTGTAGCTGAAAAGATCTTTAATGACCCCAGGGAAAATGAATCTACAACATGGTTAGATACACTTGAATGGAGAATGATTGTGTTGGGGAGAGTCAAGGAAGAATTTAGAAGCACACTAACTCAATATTTTACTGATCAAAAAGACCTCAAAAGTAATTTCACAATCTTGGAGATAAAAGATTTCGATGAAGATGAAGACAAATTGTTCAAGGTCAAAAAGGTAAAACAAAGCTTCAAGAAAATAATTACTAAGGAACTTGTGGGCACCAACACAGTGACTGGTGAGTCAGTAGGAAAGCTTGGGAGGATAGCTATGTACCTTCAAAACATCAAATGTGAGATTGATGAAATTCACAAAAGAATGGCGAATGCAGACCGAATGATAAGCAAACAAAAGATTCAAGCTAATATCACTGGAAGTCCAAGTGGAAAAGTGTTAACACAAATCATTGGCAGGTACAAAACATACAAGGCAAAGTTATGAGCACTAACAACTCAAATGACACAGGTTGATTTAGCTTTAGGAGAAGGAAAAAACAAGGAAAAGGAGGTGACACAAGAGGAGGATGTGACAATTGTTGACTGATGACTTTTCATATGTTTGATTTCTGTTTCTTGCAAAAAAATGATTGGCTTTGGAGAGCTTTCTTATAAGTTTAATAACTTATTTTAAGTATCTTTTAATCGACTGTCCCCAAGAAGCCGTTATTATTTTAAAGATAGTTATGGTTGGCAAGGCTATATATTTGAAAAGCATGTCGATTCATGGGATCTTTTGGCAAACTTTTTTTTCGTAGAAGGTCAATTTTGTTGTGATGTTACTTTTTTGGTTATTTTTTAATATATGAATGAAAGTTGGTGCAATTGATTTTTGAAATCATAAACTTTGTGTTATGGTGAATGAGTGTTTATTCTTCTTATGTTGAATATACTATCAACTTATTGACTTGCAGTCTATATCAAAGTGATTGGAGATTTTAATTCTAGCTCATTGTTGTGGATGTTTTTCTTTCGATTAATGGTTCATGGTGATGATTATATGATAATATATATAAATTTGTGATCGAAGTCTTTGTGCTTCTTTGTATTTCAAATTATATGTAGTGATTCATTGCCTTTAATGCTTTATGGTTAAAAGCACCACCTTTCTTGCTTTCTGGTAAAAAACATACATTAGTTTCATTCTTTGTATATCATTTGAAGGTAGTTGCGCCTTGTAAAATAAGTAGACAGTCATTGTAAAATATCATTGCAATCGATTCAACTGTTGGTTCAGTTGTCATCTGTTTAGGCAAGAGAATATAGAGTTAGGTGAGAAAATATGTATACCAACAGAACTAAGCCTTATCATATTACATATAGTAGTTCATGTGATGTCGAGAACTCTATTATAATCTCCTCTTCAGTAGGTTGTGGATTCATGCTATAGATATAGCCCTGTCTACCCTACATAAATTTATTAAATCTATTCATAACAATAAAACTTTTACAATCAAGGATGATCCAAATCTAATGCAATGTTGTCAGCAAATGATTCTTTTGCATAAAAATCTTTCTTCTACATCTTCTACTCCTCATAATCTTATACCCTCTTCTTCACCCAAACAACTTACACCATCATCACCTCTTGTTGATGATGTGCATTTTCATTCTTCTTCTTCTAATGCATGTCTTAATGATGATTGGGGAACCTTGGAATTTGCTCCCTCTTTTCTAAGAGAGTACAAAGTTGATCTCTCTCACTTTGACATCCAAAAATTACATTCTATGCCTTCTACATCAAAATCTTCTAACCCTTCTAATCCCTCTTCTTCTAAATCATGTGATTACACAACCCATATCGCACATGCTACTGATAGGAATCCTCCATCTTTTTCTGAGTTGGAATCCCTTTATGGTCTTGGTTTTCAATTACTTTCAAAAACTAGATATAAAGGCAATGGCCTAGGTTGTAAAGAACAAGGCATCAAGATCCCTTTAGAGCTCACACCATATCTCTCTATAGTGGTCCTTAGTTACCAACATCCTCACCACTCCAAACCTTTATGCCATAACTTGGCTAATGTAGCTATGAATTTTGCATCTCTTTTTTTAATTGAATATATATTACCAAAAAAAGATGCAGGTTACACTATAAGTTCTAAGCCCAACAGGGCACCAAAAGCACCTAGGACAAAGCATCCAAAAAACAACAACCAAGGTTGCACCAGACTGTCATTACCACCATCATATTACAGTACCACTTAGTTACAACATATACAATATTGGTACAAAAAAGATAGTATAAAAAAGACTAATCTATATAATCGAAACAATATCAAATTGCTCAATCCAAGACTATATCTTCAGAAATTCACACTTTCACTATACTTACCCAATTCTCTAAATGTACCAATAGGAGGGGAGATGTTAGAGATAACCACATTATCCCTCACAACCTCCAAAGCAGCAACTTCATAGAGTTTTTTCTCTTCTCTTTTTTGTTCTTCAAGCATCTGCTGGAAAGTCATCTTCTTGTTGAAACTTCATATAGTTATTTAAGAATAAAGAGTCAACTTTTCTTGCATCATGTGGCCAAAAGTTGGTAGTGATAATGTCTGATCTCTTCATTATAGTCTGTCCATCATCAATGAGTTCAAGAAACTTTTCTTTTGAGACCTCAAGGGTCATCTTAACCTACATAGCAATCAAATGGAGGGTGACTCTTCTCAAAAACCTTGTAAGGCACCTCCTTTTGCCCTGAAATATGTCCTCATTTATAAACTTTTAAAGAATTCATAAAATCTTAGTGGTCAAAATTAACCAAAAATGATTAAAACAAGTATTGAAACCATCAACATATCCAAATAAGATTTCTTGCCAAGAGATAACATTTCTTCTATCTCAACCCTGAAAAAAAAAAAGAGAAACCACACATCTTTAGCAAAATTACATTCAAAAAATAAGTGTTCAATAGTCTCAGATTCTTTACAAACACTACAAAGTTTCTTGCCATGGTCATCAAGGAAACAATTAAAGCTAACATCAATCTTTTTCAACCAAATCAATCATCTAAAGCAAGCCTTTTAGGATCTAAAAAAGTTGACCAACATATATTAAAAATTGTTGACCACTATTTATTATCCAAGTTAAGGTTCTAACTCTTATTAACATGATTGGTGACCTTTTAGGAGCAAGACAGGAGGTTGTATATCTTCTTGGAGGTGATATTGAATAAGATAGTGTCATCAATCGATGAAAGGCTTTTAAACAAGTTAGATTCAGGTCTAATCTCAATAGGAAAAGATAGCTTGGTGCATGCCTTATCAATCATAGAATATGATCTCCTCTGTGACTGAGGCAGATCAAGGGATTTGCTCAAGGTCTTCCAGTCCAAAAATCCTTCCTCATTCATTACATCTTTGAAATTTTTTAGCCCTTTGTGATACCAACTTTTAGTAGAGAAACCTTGGACAAGAGCAAGGGGTTTACCATTCCACATCAGGTTCCACCAAATAGACCTGTGTCACCAAACCTTCTTACCAGAATGGTCCCAAGTAGGACACTCCTTCAAGAAAACTCTTGCAACCTCCTAAGCCTTCCAAAGACTTTTGAAGACATTAGACCCACCAGGGGAGAAAAAGACTTTGGTAAAAAGAATATCATGTAGGTGGAGACCAGTCCAATGTTTAACATTTTTAGGGACAACTTGAATGATATTATTTCTGATTAGAACCTTCCATGCTTCTATACCATCCAATGATTTAACAATCCACTTGATAGAAAGTGCTATCCCCTGGATTCTTAAGTCCTTCAAGCCCATCCCACCTACATCTTTACTAAAACAACACCAGTCCCATTTCACGGCAACCCTCTTCTTGTTTCCTTTCCCATGAAACCACATAAACCTTCTTATACTCTTTTGGATTTCCTTAAAGTGGGAGTTATTAAAGAGCCAAACTAAGGAATAATATATAGAGTAAGTGGAAAGGATATTTTGTCAAACTTGTAATATTCCAGCAAGGGACAAATATTGAGCATTCCACTTCATCAATTTTTCTTTCAATCTTACCATAAACCCACTCCCACATGTTTTTTAGGGAGGAGTTAACTAAGAGGGGTATACCTAGATACCTGATTTGTTTGTGAGGCCCACTCCATTGAATATCATAATTACTGAACTGAGGAGTAGTGTCATGCTAGCTTAAAAAGTGAGATTTACATACATAAATTTTTGCACATGAGGCCTTACAAAATACATCAAGTTTGCCCATCAAACCATCAAAGTTATTTTCATCTATGTCTACAAAGATTGTTGTATCATCAACAAATTTTATATTAATTAATTCGTCTCTATTTGGAAGTACTATACCTTTAACTCTATCACCATTGATGGAAGGCCTTTGAAGGTAATCAAATGCAATTACAAATAGGGTAGGGGCCAAAGGGAACCCTTGCCTAATAGACCTTTGTAGGATGAATGGTTCAGAGAGGGATCCATTCACATCAATTTCGGTGACTGCATCCTTGAAGAGTACCTTGATCATATCACACCAATTTAGAGGAAAACCAAAAGCCTCTAGTGTCATTAAGACAAAAGACCATTCCATCCTATCGTAAGCCTTTTCAAAGTCTAGGAGGAGCATACCTACATTTTGCTTAGATACATTAACCCAATTTAAAGCTTCCCAAATTGTAACTATATTTTCAAGAATATACCTCCCTTTGATGAAATTGATGTGTCTTATTAACAAATTTTGAAAGAATGTGAGTTAACCTCAATGCCAAAACCTTTGCCAAAATTTTATATGAGACATTGATGAGAGAAATTGGTCTCTAATTCTTAATTAAGCCTCTATCACCATATTTTGGAAGCAACTTAATAATTCCCCCATTAATATTACTTCTAAAAGAACCATCTTTAATTGCTTCCTTATACACTGACAACAGATCTTCAACAATCCATTCAATGTTTACTTTGTAGAACTTAGTTGGTAATCCATCATGTCTAGGGGATTTTTCATTTTTAAAAGAGGATATTGCTTTTTTATCTCTTCTAGGCTCAGTTCTTTACTCATAATGGAGGCATCCTCCTCCGAGAATTTTTTAGGTATTAAATTCCTACAACTCTCTTATGCATCTTTACAGATCTTGTAGTTATTCACTACAGTAAATAGTTTCATATATAAACTTTTGAAATCTTCTTTGATTTTCCTCACATTAGTGACAAGATCATTATCTATCTAGATGGGTCCAATTTCATCTCTTCTATTTTTGGTCTTTATGAAGTTGAAGACAATTTTTGACCCCCCATCCCCATTCTTCAACCAGTTCATCTTAGCCCTTACCTTCAATCCTTGAGTTTTAAATGTTTGAAGACACTTCAACTTATGTTTGGTGTCAGCCATGGTATCAACTAGAGATACATTAGTAGGATTCCCTTGTAGAAGGTTTTCATCTTGATAGAGCTTTTCTTGGAGATCATTCTCAACTTTCCTTCTGTCCAGTGCCCATTTCTTCCCAATAGTCTGAAACGATACTTTCCAGTTGTTAGTATTACTATTCCATCTATTAGTACATGAGAGCTTGTGCAAAAGAACCTTGTTAATCTCTCTCAATGTAAAAACTCCTTCATTACAATCACTATGTTTTAGAAGATCAATATTCAACTTATACAAGCTATCCCTTCTAATTTTATTATCATTTTCATGCTTTTGAGTGACAATTTGAGCTTCAATAGGATAGTGGTCAAATATTGTGTATGGATGAACTTTTACCATATTAGGGTTCTCTTTCTTGTCAAAACTGAAGAACTCCTCATTGACATATATCCTGGCTAATCTGCAATAGATTATTTTTTCATTCTTTTGAAAATTGCACCAAGTATACCATATATCCTTATTTTCTTTTTTCATCTTTTCCATAGGGTAAAAAATCTTAAGCTTCTTTTTCATTATGCTCCAAAAGAAGAATTCATTACCTTTCTAGTTCATATCAATCCCACCAGTCTTTTCCTCCATTTGTTCTATCATGTTAAAGTCCCCCAACAATCGAATCCTAGGTATTGTTTCCACCCATTTCTAGAATTTGATTCTTTCTTTGTAGTCATTAGCTACATAGATAACATAAATTCCAAATTTTAGGTTATCTTTTTCAAGCATCAATTAGACCCCTCTATTACAATTAGAGCATCCATTGTCAACAACATGCTTGACCTACTTATTGTTTAACAAAATAGCAACACCACCCCTGCCCTTATCATGATAACTAACATATTAAGTAGCATCTTTCCATATAAAGTTTAGAATGGTTTCAAGCACAAAACCAACTGCTTTCACCTCCTAGAGGAAAATGAAATCAAGGTTTTTCATTTTACTAAAAAACTCCTAATTGCATATTTTCTGTCAGGGGACTCCAGTCCCCTGATAGTCCTTCTTATCCCCTTAAGACTCATTTATGTCAAGGGGGTTGTCAAATTTCCTCTAATTCTTATAAAGCTTGTTGAAGCATGAAGGGATTTTATCCTCTCTTCCCTTCTTTTTCTTCTAACCACTATCATCTCTGCTTACCCGCTTCCTCTTTTTCTTGTCTTCAATTTGGTTCAAAAGATCATCAATGTCCACCATTCCTTCATCATTACCCAACAGGGGGAAGAATCCCCCACTTTGTTTCCACTCTTATATTTTTTCCTTGTTTCTTTCTCTCTATTAGTTTTAATAATTGCCAAGTCTCTGTCCCCCCCATTTGATCCTAATGTTCTAGTGCTTTTTGAGGGCTGCAGAGTCACATTCTTTTTGTTTTTCTCTTTTAAAATATTTTCTTTGATCTTTTTGAATACAATCTCCTGAGCATCTTTTTTATGTTTCAGAGTGTGCTCAATATAATTAGTGGCATGATTCTGATCATCTTTATCCTTTTTATCCAAATTAATATTCCTCATGTCAGCAATCTTTTTTTTCATTTTCTCAAGGTTAGAAGCAATATCATTCATATCTTCATTCATGTTTTCGGAATTGTCAACTTCATGAGAATCACCAATGGGGGTTTCAATATCATTAATGTTTTTAGACTCATCCAAATTTATTTGAAGGCTCCTACTCATTCAAATTGTTAGTATCTTGACTATTTTTACCTTTTGCTCTCCCCTTGAATTCATGTTTTAGATTATAAATCTCTTAATGATTCTAGGGAAATTTCTTTTTTGGTGCCCTTCTTCTTTACAAATGAAATAGGCATTAAGGCCCCCTAATACCACAATACTTCAATAGATTATTTCCCTATCCAAATTAGTACCAATTTTCTTCAGGATATCAATTCCAGGGGAAAGGAAAACAAGAACCCTATCATCCAAACAGGGAAGAGGAGACTTGGTATCCTCTACCTAGAGAACTTTCCCCAGTGGAAAAATCAATTGGGGCATAAAGACCCACAATTGAGGCGATAGGTTTTTCAAAATCATCCACCGAGGAGTAGTCATCATAATTTCATCATTCATCAACTCAGGGGACCAAGGCACTAGTTTAAACATAGCATTACCCACATTCCAAAATTGCTTTTCTAGGGCACGCTTCTGCATACCATGGTTTTTAAAGTAAACAATAAATAATCATTTTTGAACCATCCGACAAAATGTAACATACAATCCTAATTTCCTACCCTAGACATTGAAAATAAAATCATTAAAGAACTTTCTTGAGGGGAGGGCATCACAATTAATTGCCTCAAAAAAGATGGAAACATTCTTGAGTCTATTTTCTTCATGTTCAACAGCAAGACACATGTCTTTATTCGGTTCTACCATGAGAACATTTGGGACAAAAGGGGGAAGCTTACCTTTATCACCTCTGTGGGCTAGCACACCTCCAAAGTTCCCACATTGATCGATGAGTCCACCATTCTCTACACCAATCACTTCAAACTTTACATGAGGCAATACCTTGACCCTCTCTTCACCACCCAGGATATCTCTGTAGGATTTCTTGTTTTGTTCACTACTATCATCTTCATATTTGGCATCTTCTTCCATATTTTCCAATCCTTCCTACAGTAAACCCTCACATGCTTTAGTATTTATTCCCTGACTAGTCCAAGTTGCTTCTGGGTCACCATCCATCAGTTAATGCCTGAAGGCAGGGTAGGAGAGGGAGGTAGTTCAATTCAAAAAATTAAAAAACAAATTAACAAATTTAATATCACAACAAAACTTAGGAAAAACAAAATCAACAAACCAAATCTTTAACACACTACAACACAGACCAAAACCCATACAATCACACCCAAAAACAACCAAGAAGACAATGAGGAACAACTCAAATGTGATGGAGGATACTAATCATGTTTAATTTGAGAAGGAAACTGAGCTCTGAGATCGACAATGGCAGGAGACTCTTTGTCTTCCATATCAACCTCAGAGAACCTCCTCTGTGTTCCAAATCTACTTGTTCTACTTTTTGCATCTCTTATTTCTTATCTACCCAGATTACATCCTGAGTTGATTATAGAATCGTCTTAGTCACAAATGCCACCTCTAGATGTGTTCTCTATTGATTAAGCTCTAACTGAATTGCTTAGTGTGTATGCAAACATGCCTTCAAATCATCATGACCATGGATTTCCTTATTGTCTCAATGTATATGCATACTTTGGTGAGTCCATCATGTTATCTAATGATCATGTTCTATCTCCTAACATCTGTACTAACCTTCTAACTATTCTTAATCCTAAGGACCATAGTACCTTCTTAGTTAGGGATATTATCAATGTTCCCATGTATCCTCACGATCCTAAAGGTAATTCAAATTGGAGAATGTCTCTCATCAAAAGAGTGCTCTTCACATTCCCAACTTTTACATGAATACCCAAACATCTTTGCTTAGACATACATAGATATGCCCAATATAGACTTCGAGGTTGTGGTCCATAAGATAATGCTGTATCCTGATGCACAACCTATAAAATTAGAAAATTGAAAAATGCATCCCAAGGTGACCCTCATGGTCAATGATAAGAATGAAAAGTTCTTAAAAGTTGGTTTTACCCACCCTATTGACTATTTACCTTGGATCTTCAACATTGTAGCTACCACTAAACTTGATGGTTGCATTTGTATTTGTATTACTTTCATGATCTCAACAAAGTTTCTCTTAAAGATAATTTTTTCTTCCCAACATACATGTGGTTGTTGAATCAACTATAGGACATGCACTTCTTTCTTTTATGAATGGCTTCTTAGGTTATAACCAAATTATTATTAACCCCTTGTTCAATACAAAATGACCTTTACAATGCCATGGGGAAAATTTTGTTATGTCGTTATTTACTTTGGTTTAAAGAATGTTGGTGCAACTTACCAATAGGCCATGACCCTCATCTTTCATGACTTTATCTATAACATCCTTGAAGATTATGTTGATGACATTTTGGCTAAGTTTGTTCTTCACCAAGAACATGTACCTAATCTTTGTCTCATTTTCAAACATCTTCATCTATACAACTATGCACTAGAATCTTTAGAGGTGTGTCTTTAGTGTGGATAGTCACAGACTTCTTGGATTTATTATATCTCATCATGGCATTGAGGTTGACAATAAAAATATAGATGCTATTGTCAACATACCACCACCTTGAAACATTATCAACTTAATAGCCTTCAATGGAAGATTCAAGTCATTTGTCGAAACCCTGGAAATATTGTATCAAGTGATTTTCTAGATTTATTTTAAAATTTACATGGTTACTTATAGATAGGGACCTTATTAAATTATTTTTGGAAAAAATATCTATGAAGAGCTTATAAAATCACTGTAAATTATTTTATTCATCTCATCACTTAACAATTTTATATGTAGGACATAGCTAATGAGCATGCTTTGTTTCTGTGCATTATTTTTCCAAATATGATCAATAGGAATGTTTAATGGAGTCATTTTGGGGGAATTTGTTCTAATTTTCTCTACAGTTACTCATAATTTTATAAAGGAGTAAGGGTGTAGTTATAGTTGATTATTTGTACCTCAAGCAAAAGTCCTCCAAATTTGCTTTCTTCCTAGCCAGACATTTTTTATTTTATTTTTATGAGAATGGCTTGAGATTTGTGCATATATTGGGTTGTTAAATGTCCAATCTTGACAATGAGGATGCCATCTTAATTTGAAAGAAGACGAGGCTGCTTATAAAACAAGCCGTAGAACACATGTATGAATTTGTAGAAGAACATGTAGCTTATGTACATGCCTTAAAAATGTTGGCAGTGCTCTTCGATTTTTAATTAAAGGGGATGAAATGATGTTGGATTCTTCCATATGCACAATAGTCATATTCACATTCACAACCATTGAGACCAGTTCTAACTCTTTGCTTGAAAAATCATCTCCACAGAGCATTTGAACCAATATATCGAGCTTTTAGAAATAATAGGAAAAAAATCTCACATAACAAAATTTCTATAGTAATAATCTCTGGTCAATATCACTGTAATCTTCTTCTCTCTCATTGTTTCCATGGAAATAATCAGTCCTCTCTACCTTCTTACAATAATGATTTACTTAATGTTTTTTAAGAGCAACGACAACTGGGAATCGGCTGTTGCTGCTTACCATCTATAAAAATAGATAACCCCTAAAATCACTAGGCACTTCTATAAACCAAAAACCCTCAATTTTCAAAACCCTTAGAAGTTCACAGGCAAAAAGAGGGGTTAGATAAATGTGCTTTTATAAAGTCTAGCTATAGATTTAGATTATTGGATGAAAAGGCCACTTGACTAAGTTTTAGTAATTTTAAAGCTATATATTACGAAAACTCTCTTAATTGAGTTGGATTTGGAATCTATAATGATTATTGCCTTTAGAAGATGGTGTTCTTTTTCAGAGGTTGACCTGTGTTTTACAAGTTTATCTGCATTATCACAACCTATAATTTAAGAAGCTTATTAGGCCTAGAATATTAGTCTCTGGCATGTATTTAGGAATTTAGTCAGTTTTTTATGGAATGTATTTTTTCATATATGTAGATTTAACAAATAGAATTCTATAAACCCTAATTTATTTTTAAGGTAGCAAGCTTTAAAAATTTGATTATTAAAAAATAATAATTATATTTTATATAATAAACTATTTTGGCGATAAAAGATAAATAAAAATAGAATCCTCATACACAACATTTCTTCCTCTACACCAGTTTCAAAGCTACATATTTCTCCTCCATATCTATGTTTTTCCTAAGCATTGTCAGTCTAACAACCTTATAATGTTGCACCATTGTCTAGTAAACATGAGTTGGCATATATGTAGTGGGTCCCAGTTCCCCTTCAAAATATAAAGTAAAATAGATTGGCTTGAGATCATGGTGCTACATGGCATCATTATGCAAACTTTTTGGTTGATAGAACTGAAAAGTTCTAAACATTATGCCATTGGTTCCTTTCATTCCAAGCTTGTAGCAGGACCCACCAAACAATGGAGACCTTTAGAACAGTCCAATTAAAAGACCAATCCAACTGATGGTGCATCATAGAGAAGTTGTTAGATTTACTTTCTCAAAATATCATGCCATTGGTCCAGTGGTGCTGAGCTGGAAATAGTGGGCCATTATCATTTTAAAGATATTATGGCAAGATCGTAGATAACCTACAACATTGATCATTTTCTAAGATCAATGGCTCGTGTAATGTCTAAGCATTGCTAGTCTGACAAGCTTATAATGTTGTGCCATTGGATAAAAGAGATGAGTCAACTTATTGGCATGCCTGATTATAGAGATCAATTGATATTATCTCTAGTGCCACTTGGTGGCTTTACACTCCTCAAAATAATTGTTAGGTTGACACAATTCCTTGTTGTGTTATTGGTTGAGGGGAAGAAAAGTGCAAATCACTCAGTGTAGCTCAGAACTATCAGATCTAGGATTTAATATCTACCATCTGATCTTCCTAAGATCTTCTTCACTGCTTGTTCTATAGATAGCTACCAAAAAATGATAACTTAATGCTTGACTTCCAAATTTAATGCATCTAATCAATGTAACTCTAGTTTTGAAAGAATGCAGGTATTCTTTCGTAATATAATAAAATTAAAAGTTCTTATTAGAAGTGGGGGGAAATTATTTTGGCAATAAATGTAGGCCTTTTTTTTAGAACTTCTAGGAACTAATTGAATGATTGAATAATTGTGCCCTTGGCCATTCTATGTAATCTATTCTTTGTTCAACTATGAATAGAAAATCATCATTCTGTGCCAAGAATTTGTCTTTCTAGAATCTTCTCTCAATCTTACTTTAATATTTAGCCTTGACTTGTCTATTGAATGATTGATGACTAATTATTGGTCAATAATTGTGCATCTGAGTGCCCTTTATTTTAATATTCTATTATCATAATTTAGGCAGTAGTTAAATCCTATGTAATTTTAAGATTAGTAAAAGGTTCTAAATATTCGGTGCATCACCTTAGTATAGTTTATTTTATTTTATGTTTCTTTTTCCGTTTTTCTCTCTCTATGTTTAGGAGAACACATTGAAAATTTTATGAAGATCTAGCTTCAAAATCTTGGAGGTTACCTAACAGTTCATGTCCCACACCTGTGAGATTTCCCTTGTTGGTACAAGTTTTTTCTTTAAGTGAGATTTGAATATTAACAATTTTGGTACACTTGGTTAGACCTGAAAATCAAATTCTTGGCAAAACATCTAGTAAGGGGGATATTATTGGTTGAAATCCTATTTTGTTAGCAAGAGGCCCGTGACCAAATTAGTCTGAGCTTGCAATCCAAGTCTTTTAGTTCCTCCTTAGTCCTAGTAGAAGAATCATACAACCAAATTTTTTATTGCCTCTTCAAATGATAGCTAAAGTACCTAAGAATTTTGTCAATGCTCTACCAAAGTTTATTACCTAAATGACCTAAATGCTTTGCCAAAGTTTGTTAGGGAGGACATCGTGACCCCTCAAGAACATTTAAGGGGCATTGTAGATATCTGTCATTGGTATGGTAGTGCCAAGATCGAAATAGTGGCCCCTTCTCATTTTAAATCTATCATGGTAGAATCATAGATAACCCACATCGTTGATCATTTCTTTAAGATCAATGACTCACATAATGTATAAGCATTGTCAATCTAACAACCTTATAGCATTGCACCATTAGATGAAAGAGATGAGTTAGCTTATCAGCAAGCCTGACTATAAAGATCAATTGATATTATCTCTAGTGCCACTTGGCAAGTCTATGCTCCTCAAAATAATTGTTAGGACTGTTGACACAATTTTTTGTTGTGCTATTGGTTGAGGGGAAGAAAGTGCAATTCACTTGGTGTTTGCTTGGAACCATATAGATTAGGGATAATATCTATTAACCAATCTTCCCAAGATCTTCTTCACTGCTTGTTCTACAAATAGCTCTAGAGAACAATAATTTGCTTCTCGATGCTTCCAGAATTAATCCATCTATTCAATGTAACTTTAGTTTTGAAAAAATGCATGTATTCTTCATTAATATAAATAAAATAAAAAGTTCTTATTAGAAGTGGGGAAATAATTTTGGTAATAGACACATGCCTTTTTGAGTGCTCCAAGGATTGATCAATGATTGAATAATTGTGCCCTTGGCCTTTCTATGTAATATGTTCTTAGTTCAACTATGAATGAAAAATCTTCATTATGTGCAAAAAATTTGTCTTTCTAGTATCTTCTCTCAATCTTGCCATAATATTTAGCCTTGATTTGTCTGTTGAATGATTGATGATTAATTATTGGTCAATAATCGTGCATCTGAGTGCCGTTTATTTCAATAATTTGTTATCATAACTTAGGCAGTAGTTAAATCCTATGCAATTTTAAGATCAGTAAAAGTTTTTTGAATATTGGACATATCGCCTTAGAATAGTTTATTTTATTTTACGTCTCTCTCTCTCTCTCTATGTTTAGGAGAACACATTGAAAAATTTATCTCACAGTTGTGTCATAGACTATGAGATTTCCCATATTGATAATAAATTTTTATATCAACAATAACCAAATTAAAATAATCCAAAACAAAACCCACATACATACATGTACATATATATAACTATTAAAATAATTAATTTCTTTTAAAATTGTATATATATTAATATTATTTATTAAATATTGATTAATTTCTATTATTTATTTATTATTTATTAAATAGGAAATTTTTATATTTGTTAATATTATTTATTAAATATTAATATTGATTTTGATTTTATAAGTGTTAATAATCATAACTATTTTAATTTGTTTTTCTACATAAGCTGCATGTTGGAAAATGAAAACAAATCCATCTTCTTCCAAAATTAAAACAAACTATTATTTTAATTATTAGAAAAAGAAAAACTAAAATGAAATTAATTTTCTTAGAGTAATAAATTGTTGAAGTTTTGTTATAAATAGAAAATCTCCAATTAAATAAGATATTTGAAATAATATATCTTTGAGATGGTTTAATTTTGGCTGTGGGATTATTCATTCTAATTTTAGGAGCAAAACTACTTCTCTTTCTTTTTTTAGGCATGCAAGGCTTTGCTAATTTAGTCCGTTCTTATTCTATTAAAGTATTGGATGGAGTTCGTTGTATAAATACAATTATTGATACATTACAAGTGAACCAAATTTGCTGGTTTTGCTGTACAGGACATTACCAGAAGGTAAAGGTAACTAGTTTGATTTCATGGCTCTATATTCATCATCCTTGTGGACCTCTTGTCCTCTTGACAAAGGATTAGCAGTACCATTTTCATGTGAGAAAGAATTAAAATCAGCTAGGAGAACAACAACAAGAACTATTTCATGGAGCTTTCTGAATGATTATCAGCGTGATCTTTTGCCACCACCTCCTCCAATGAATATGGCAAAGGCATTACACTGCAAGCACAAGGAAATATATCAAAAGGATCCCTTTTTAGCAGCTTTGATAGAATGCACGAAAGATAAAGAGAGAAAAGAGAACAGTAAAGCTTCTATGTTTTCCTGCAAAAACTCATGTTCAACCATGGACTGTCAAGTGCCTCTGAAAATCAAAAGTGTATTGGACATTATTTACAGGCCATGAAGTGGATTTCATCTTATGAATGTACTAGTCTTTTCTTAATTTATTATTATTATATTTTGCAAAAACTTCATGCGTTCACTTATCTTTTCTCTTCTCACCTGTCATACATTAAATTCATATGGCTTCAAGTGTCAATTTGCTTACAATAATGGGTGTAAGGATTGGGGGTCATGAAATACACTATGAAAGCGCAAGTTTCTACTAAATCCCTTAGGATGGAATGGCCAGCTTAGTGCTTACTCTCTCTGCAAGGCAGTGGCTATCAGTAGCTTGGCCCCGTCTTGCTCTCACATGAATGTAATCTTTTAATTTAAGCATTCCTTTTTCTTCCATTGATTTCATTTAAGCCCCTCCCAGCTACATGGTCAGAACTTGAAGTTTCATCAGACCTCGACAGCCTGCTAAATTTCCTGTCAGTCATTCTGAACTCAGCTTCTGTCCCATCTTGGAAGTCTGATGAAACTTGAACCCTTCATTTCCCCCATGTTAGAGAGGTTAATTGGAAGTCCAGCTTTCAGCGACTGATTACTGAGCACTCTTGGGATCTGACAATTATCAGCTGGTGAAGATCTGTATGATGGTTCAGCTTCTAGAAAATTGAATGGGTTAGCGAGATGAAAATTCTCCCATGACAATGCTGCCATCAGAAGATAGGCTAGTGGTTGCAGCTGGTAAAGGGTTTACCATTGAACCCAATGAAGACTGAAAAGGTGCCACCATGCTCTGCTCCATATTGGATTCCCAACCCAGGCTAAGAAATGAACTAGACAAAGATTCAAATGAAGTGGGCACTGTCATAGGATAGGACCCTCTTGGATATTCATGGCTGCTGCATCTGCAACAGCAGACTGCCAACTAGAAGCAGGTGGAGGCCCAGAAGGCTTCTGACAGAGAGCAGCTTCAACAATTCTGAAGCAAGCCTTTAAAACATTATCTGATATTAACCTTACTACCTGCTTGGTGTCTCTCACCTCCAAACTCTATTGCCCTCAAAACGGACTCACTTCCTCTGCATACTATTTTTAAATGAACCGTACTACGCCCAAAAGAACATAATAATTAAGGGTCTGTGAACATTAATGAATTCCAAATTAAAACAAAGATAAAAGAGAGACTCAAAGATCTCAATTCCTTAGCTGAGATGGTAATTAGTAGAATTAGATACACATAAACTCACGCAAAGGAGGAGAAAAAGGCTTGGAAGATGAAGGAAACTGGGTAGTTATTTTAAGATTCAAGACATTTATATAATGTAGTGGAAAAGGAAGAAAAAATAATTACTTCTCTGCCATCATAGTAGGAAGTTGGCAATTGCATTTGATCAGTTAAACATACTGGCAGAGTTGTTAAGAACCTTCAGAGTTGGTATTCGCTGATTTGCCATACTGCAACGGAACTTATCTCCAACATTGTTGGAGAGAATTTGTTGTGAGGATGTGAACCAATTCCATCATTTTTTAAATGAACAATTTTCTTGTGGGAATTACTGGTGATGCTAAACAAAGCAACCTTGAAGAAAAGGCTAGCACTATAATAATGTGCTCAGTATCAGATCTTCAGTAATAATGAAGGAAATCCAGCCAATCAAGCCGAAGGGGAAATTTTATTTACCAAATCCAATGAAAATTTCCCGGTAGTTCTAAGGAGAGGAAGCATAATCTTTCTAGAAATGAATGATGAATTTAAATAATTGCAAGCTGCCCAAAGGCGTTGGGGGAGGAAAATAACCACAGTGATAAGGAAGGAAATCCAGATGAGGGGTTCTCTACCACTCGGTGGTGGGAAAGATCTTCCTCCAGGCTCCAGAACTCCATCACTAGGAGTTTTTCAAGTGCTAAGCCCAATATTGATGCAATGGGAAGATGGGCTCAAAGGAAATGGATCATGTTTGGCCATTTGGAGATCATGGCTATGTCTCATGGCTTTTTTCTCTTTTCCTTTTTGAAGCAAGTTGATTATGTCAAGACCCTCTCAAGTGGTCCTTGGTTCTTTAGGCTTTCAGGGCTCTCCTTTCAATAGTGGAAACTAGGCTTCAATCCAAGTAAGGAGTGTCGTAAAAAATTTCCAAACTGGGTTAGGTTGCCAAGTCTATTGTTGGAATATTGGGAAGATGAAGTTTTGGCAAGTATTGACAATGCTTTTAGGAAGCTCATTACTATTGATCTTGTAACTGTTGGCAAGAGACACTATATGGATTCATGATTGTTGTCATTGATGGCAACAAAGTTCATCCCACACATCCGCAGGACATAGTGTGTCTCTACCGGAAGTCAGAATGAAGATTGTTGAGGTCCGGTAAACAAGAACAGAGCTTGTGGCAAGGTCCGACAGACAAGTTTGGATCTCTCAGAGGAAGTATCTTGGTAAAGTGCAGATTTGGGAAAGTCAAGAGGACTACCTTGAGTAATAGATTCCAAGGATTTAGCCTCTGGTGATGGACAAGGAAAAAAATATGAATAGTTGAGTACCGGATTCCTGAGTGACAGTGTGAACAGAGGAAGAACTGACTGACAGAACATCAGACTACTTTCCGGATGTGTTTCTGATGGTGGTAAAGGTTATGAAGACATGAATTATGTTTGGCCGACATGATTAATGATTTCTACAAGTATATGCTTGATCCGCATTACTTGATATGTAAGGATTCAGCCGATAGAACATAGTTTGTGAAAAGATTGACTGTTCCGGGTGCCGACTAGAAAGATAATGAAATCATTTGTGGGGATATATATATATAGGATGGATTTAGTTGTGAGAAGTGTTGTGGTGATATGTGATATGCGAATAAAAGCAGAGCAGAGCAGAAGCAGTAAGAAAGGTCCGATATGTGAAAGGAAAGCAACATAAGAGAAGAGGAAAGATGAAGTGCAGCAGATCAGTGTACTGAGCCTAACCGGAACTGAACTCCAGCATATGTGGATGCCTCCAATCAGTTCAAGTATTGTATAATACTCTTTTGTAGACAGTGTGTTTCTTGTAGGCAGTGTGCCTCCTTGTGAGCAGTGTGCTCGGGTAGTGAGCCCTAATTGGCAAGTGCCATTTTTGTATTTCCTTATTCTTCTAATAGAGAATAATCTTTGGGTTAATCACCCCGTGGTTTTCTCCCTTAACAGGATTTCCACATCAAAAATACTATGTCATGTGTTTTTCCATTTCATGGTAATGTTTGCTTGTTTGAATTAATGCTGCATTGATTAATAAGAAAGTTCAGAAAGAAGAAATAATTAGGATAACTGATTCACCCCCCCCCTCTCAGTTACCAACAATTGGTATCAGAGCTAAGTTCCTCCTAACAGAGCCTAACAGCTTGAGGAAGATCTGGGAGTTCAAATGGATGCATATGGTTTAAGAGAGCAACTCAAGACTGCCCTTGATGATCTTGAACAGTCAAACTTTGAAGTCAATGAATTAAAGGAAAGACTCAAACAGGCTGATGATTTCATGAGAGAACTAAAAGATAAATTAAGTCTCTCTATGAAAAAGAGAAAGGAGCTGCTTCAGCAATTGGCAAGACAAGGTGAAGAAAATAATGCAAATGAAGAGCTAACTGAGAAAACCAAGTTATGTGAAAAGTTATCAAAAGAAATCATTATGGTAAGACATGAAATGGAATCAAGAGTTATAAAGTTTACCCAAGAAGTTGAAGAGAAAAGAAAAATTAAAGATAATCTAAGACAATCTCTCAAGGAGAAATTAGAAGATTGCCACCAGATGGATAGAATTATCAGATATCTTGAATCTGATCTTGAAGATGCTAAAGATAATAAAGAAAAACTTGAGGATCAAATTGTCTCTCTAAAAAGGGATCTTCAAACAGCAAATGAGTATAAAGAGAAATTCAAGATAAGTTCTGCTCAACTTGAAGTTCTTCTTGGAAGTCAAAAGAAGGTAGATGACAAATGTGGTTTGGGATATGAGAAAGGAGAAAGCTCCGGATCCGATCAGAAGAATTATGGATCAGAAAATCCAAGGAACAGGCCTAGAAGACCTCTGGTAAGACAGCCCAATGCTCAAAGCTATCCATCCTTCAATGGATACTGCTACAGCTGCAATCACTTTGGTCACAAAGCTAATAAGTGCAGAAAGAGAATGAATCAGACTAATTCATCCTTCTCCGGACAGTGTTTTAACTGCAAAAGGTATGGTCACAAGTCTCATGAATGTAGAAATATGCAAATGAACAAATCATTCAATGCTAGATGCTTTGCATGCAATAGAGTAGGTCATATGGCTAATCAATGCAAATCAAGAGGATATTAGTCAAATATGCAAAGAAATGTTGTTTGCCAAATCTGTAATAGGTCCGGTCATAATGCAAAAGTCTGTAGAAGCAAGAATCAGGACAAAAGAGGTCTGGTATATCATAATCAGAATCAAGATAAGGGTAAACAAAAGATGAATGCGGATGAAGTTAAAAATGAGATGAGCAAGATTTGGGTGAAGAAAAGTATTGAGAATGTAGAGATTGGATCTGCACCAGACTCTGGTGCTGATGTTCCTTCCAAAAACTGAAAAGTGAGCTCTGGCTCAGGGGGAGACACAAAGAAAACCTTGTTCCCCCAGCCAGTCAATTGGTGTCGGAACTGGCACAAGAAGAGTTGCAGATTGAAGGAGTCATAAGGGATATATTCAAACAAACTGTGGTTAAGATTTGGAAGATTCGTAAGATGTTTAAAGATCAGGGTTGATCCGGTTCTTCAAATCACCTGAATAAGGCAAACCGGAATAATGTAGGTCGAGCATTTATTGCAATATGATATTAGGGCTTGCAGAGCAATATAAGGGTTTTTCATTAATCACTCGTTCATTCTGTACTCAAGAAGAAACGAAAAGTGGAGCTCTGCAACGAAATTCCTCAAGTTCATCGAAGATCACTTGCAGAAATCATTACTTCCAGAGATCAATCCAACCAACTCCGTGAAACCGATAGGCGCAAAAGGTATTTTCCATTTTCAAATATCTCACTGCAAATCTCTTGATAATGGGTACTCTGAATATTGTAAAGATTTCTGATAGACCTCACCCTACATTTAAGAAACATCCATACAAATCCTTGGAGGTAGACCCCCTAGGTGCATTTTCCAGTGTTCTACACGGTGTTTTGCACACCGAAGATATTAGGGTTTATATACATGCAAATTTTGAAGAGTTTGGGGAATTCAAACTAAGAGATATCTATCACAAATAACTGTTAGATGATTCATTTGAGCTCAAACCCCAATACATAGGCCTCCGGAACAAGCATTTTGCACAATACATACATTTCCCCTGTTTTATGGAGGATGAATGGGTTAGGTACATTTTGAGCAGAATACATGACAATTTTATGTGGTTAAATGGACCATTCAAGATCACTAAAGATGCCATCAGGGCAGTTACCAGACTACACTCATCCAGTGGGATTCCTGTTCTTAAATCTGTAAAGAACCAAACTGTGAGTGAGGCTACCGGATCGAAGTTTGACAAAAGAGCAATGACAGTAGATGACATCACTGATCCGGATGTCAAGTTTGCTTCTATGATCATTGGATATAAGATATATCATTCTAGCAGAGAAAATTCTGTACCTGGAACTGCCATCTATACCGCTTATGAAATGTTAAGAAAGGATACAGACTATGATCTTTGTCAGCTTCTCTTGAACCAACTCTTCGAGAATCTGTAGAAAATAAAGAAAGATAAAAAGAATTCATTCAAGTATGGTGGATTGATATTGTGCTTATTCTTCTACTTTATGAATGAGCTTCTCAGATCTAATAGCTGGGTATGGGAGAATGATAGACCGGTAGCTATCCAAATCAGAGATTATCTACATGGACTTGGTGACAACAAAGCACAAAATACAGCTCTGTGGGGATATTTCAAGAACTTTTAGAACATGATACAAGCAAGAGAAAGGATTCCCCAGTCTCTTGTTGAGAAATACAAAGACACAATTTACTTTATGGTAGAGACTGACCAATGCCTAATGGAGGCAGTAGAGCCAAGGACAGTTTGGATCATGCCCATGGGGTATGAAATTGATGAACAGATTGTGGAGCTGCATGTTCAACACATGCTAAGCTAGCCTAAAGATCCAAAAACAGAAAGGTTTGGAACCTTTGAGGAGCTGAGTATAAAAATTCATGTTGAACTTAGAGAACCAGAGATCAAGAGGAAGGTAAGAAAAGAAGTAGAAAATATTGCCCAATGCCTTGGCATCTCAAAGGAGGCACTTGATGCCCACAAGAAAAGGATGGAAAGGGCTGAGGAAGAGAAGAAAGAGGTAGAAAAGAAAAGCAAGGAAAGTGCTCCGGTAGAAACCTCAACCCGGACCAGATCATCAAAAAGATCTGCACCTGTCACAGCCAAAAGCTCAAAATCGGAAGTCCAGGCATCTGACAAAAGAGAGAAAAGATCCAAGACAAAAGCCACAAGGGCTTATGCAAGTCAAAGAGACGAAGAAGAAACTGAATCAGATGAGGGGGTAAAGAAAATAAAGAAGCAGAAGAGGAAAGGATCCGGTAAACCCTCCATAGGCCAAGACAAGGAAGAAATGGCAGAGGAATTTGTTGAAAATCCCACCCTGTCTCTAGAAAGTGTAATCAAATCAGTCACTGTGGATGGAAACCTTCAAACAATGGCCGAATTCTATGATGATTACAATGAGGCTGACCAAAAGATCCTGCAGGAAGCTACAATCAGGTATCTGAACATATACAATAAGGCTTTCATTGTGATTATATCTCTAATTCCTAAGAGCCTAGAAAAGGAGTTAGAAATAAGAAAGAACAATGCCATGGCAAAAGACATTGAGATCCGGGAACAGATAGCTATTCAGCTATATCCTGCAATCGATCCCAAAACAATGAATATAATATTCAAAGATTGCAAGGATGAATTCAGGAGCAAAGTAAGGATGAATCAGCTCATGCTTGGTGAAACCGATAAGGTGGCAGAAGAGACTGAAGAGATTCTCCAGAATACTCTTAAAAAGTTTAACATTCCTATCACAGAGGACTCTAGTAAAGACAAGAGCTCTGAATTCCCTATTCCGGAACAAGTGGCTTATGGACAAACAAATATCTCTCCTCCGGTTTCCCCTACAGCTTCCGGATCTAAAGGAGAAGACACAATACAGGAGAAAGAAGCAGGAGTGAAGAAAAAAGAAGCTGATAGTACCAAGGCTGCAGAGAAAGAGAAGACCCCAATAGAGAAAACCACGACTAATAGTGGTAAGAATGTAGAAGGAGAGAAAGCTCCAAGGGACAGCCCTAAGACTACAGAAGAAAAGAAAAATCTGTCTCCAGCAAGAGACACTGCACAAACTGTCCAAGAATTTCTGAACAAAGAAACAATGGAGATTGATGAACTGGAGCTTCTACAAGGTCCATTCAATTTTGATTCTCTTTCTCCGGTACAGACAATGAAGATAGCTTCATTTGCTAATGCTAAGGCTAACGAAAAACTCCTAAAGTCTCATATGGAAGACTGTGAGTTAATAGAAGCTACTTCCAGAGTGCTAGAAAAGATCATGCCATCTTTTCAGAAGAATTCTACAGCCTCCTCTTCCGGTAATCTCAAAACCTTGGTTAGCAATGTTAGTACACATTTTGATTCTCTAGAAAAATCAGCTGAAGAAAAGGTCCGGAAGGAGTTTTTGGATAAAAGATTCTCTGAGGTACAGGGTTTGATTATTAATGATAGAAGAAACATGAATATTGGAATAAAGAGCCTAGAAAACGCTCTTAAAGTTGGAGGAGAAATGTATAAATTTTGTTTATCATGGTCCAAAGTAACACTAGACATTGAGAAGAAAATAAAAGAACAGGAGGATAAACTATCAAACCTATCAAAGAATTTTGATCCTCTCTCTTCCTCTATAACAAATCAAGAATGTCAGACTATCGCAGTCTTGAGTGAAATTAAGAAATTGGAGAAGGAAAGAAAAAATAGAATAAGTAGGTTGAGTGAGCTCAGGGGGTTAATTGTCCCTAAGCTAGAGGCCATGCATGAGGCCATAAAAGAAGCCCAAATTATAGCCTAGACCAATGATCCGACAGATCTAAAAAGGGCATATGCGTTTGCATTCCTGTTGAGTGGGCATATCTCAATTTTGGACATGATGAAGTAGAGTTGGGCAACAGAAGTTGTATAGTTGAAGAACACTTTTGCAGACATACTTAAGTATATGTAAGTACAACTTGTATATATATACTTATGCAGCTAAATATAGTTAAATTTTTGAAAATTTTGGTATGCGAACCCTACCCTTTGCCATTGATGTCAAAGGGGGAGTGAGGAGCAGTAAAAAAATGAGGAATCCAACTAAGGGGGAGCTCCGGAAAATGTATATAAAGACAGAGCATCAACCAAGGGGGAGCATAGTGTAAACACTTAGTCATTTTTCACTAAGTGTTGCCATCAATGCCAAAGGGGGAGATTGTTGGCAAGAGACACTATATGGATTCATGATTGTTGTCATTGATGGCAACAAAGTTCATCTCACACATCCATAGGACATGGTGTGTCTCTATCGGAAGTTAGAATGAAGATTGTTGAGGTCCCGGTAAACAAGAACAGAGCTTGTGGCAAGGTCCGACAGACAGGTCTGGATCTCTCAAAAGAAGTATCTTGGTGAAGTGCGGATTTGAGAAAGTCAAGAGGACTACCTTGAGTAATAGATTCCAAAGATTTAGCCTCCGGTGATGGACAAGGAAAAAGATATGAATAGTTGAGTACCGGATTCCTGAGTGACAGTGTGAACAGAGGAAGAACTGACTGACAAAACATCAGACTACTTTCCAGATGTGTTTCTGATGGTGGTAAAGGTTATGAAGACATGAATTATGTTTGGCCGATATGATTAATGATTTCTACAAGTATATGCTTGATCCGCATTACTTGATATGCAAGGATTCAGCCGATAGAACAGAGTTTGTGAAAAGATTGACTGTTCTGGGTGCCGACTAGAAAGATAATGAAATCACTTGTGCGGATATATATAGGATGGATTTAGTTGTGAGAAGTGTTGTGGTGATATGTGATATGTGAATAAAAGCAGAGCAGAGCAGAAACAGTAAGGAAGGTCCGGTATGTGAAAGGAAAGCAGCATAAGAGAAGAGGAAAGATGAAGTGCAGCAGATCAGTGTACTGAGCCTAATCGGAATTGAAATCCAGCATATGTGGATGCCTCCAATCAGTTCAAGTATTGTATAACACTCTTTTGTAGACAGTGTGTCTCTTGTAGGCAATGTGCCTCCTTGTGAGCAGTGTGCTCGGGCAGTGAGCCCTAATTGGCAAGTGCCATTTTTGTATTTCCTTATTCTTCTAACAGAGAATAATCTTTGGGTTAATCACCCCATGGTTTTCTCCCTTAATAGGGTTTCCATGTCAAAAATACTGTGTCATGTGTTTTTCCATTTCATGGTAATGTTTGCTTGTTTGAATTAATGTTGCATTGATTAATAAGAAAGTTCAGAAAGAAGAAATAATTAGGTTAACTGATTCACCCCCCCCCTCTCAGTTATCAACAGTAACTAGGTCCAAGAAGCGACTATATGCTATATTTTGTGTGAATACAAATGTTGACAAGAAGCTACCAACTTCGATCTCCTTATCTTCCAAGTTTGGCATTTGGAAGCAAAAGATTGAGTTTGAGGTGGCTGCAATTGTTTTCCATATGTGCCCTATGGTTGGTCACTCACCATTGTTCGTTAGGGTAATAGGATGAAGCAAAAAGTGTGGAGAAGGAAAATAAGGCAAGGGAATGAAGAGTTTCCTTGCTTAGAAAAGGTCAATGAGTCCAATGTGTTACCTGACGAGAGGTGCTCAGAGGGGGAGGGGGTTGGTGTGGCATGTCTTGCTTCTTTGTGGGCCGTTCAACTTTCTTTCAGCTCTCCTCTACACAAAAAAAGTAAAATGAATGATTCAAGGCCTAATGGGAACCTAGACAGAAGGAAATGGGAACCTAGACAGAAGGACTCAGAGTTTGGTTTGGCTATCAAAAAAGAGAGGTTGAGCCCCTTACTCCCTTCAAATTCAAGCTTAGTACTTAACTATTGAAAACAGAAATAGGATGTATATTTAGCACCTGGGTGCAGCCTAACTACACGAACATCAAAAGGATGCCATATGAGATTAGTCTATAATTGATATCTTATCAAATATATTTTATGCACATGATGTTTCAACAGTCCATTATCAAAATATTTTTTTAGGGATCAAGTGCCTATTCAATAATGAGTCATTTGCAATAACCCATAACTCCAAAGTAGTAATTTGATCCTTTCACCCATCTAATTGGAACTGGAATGACCCACTTGCAATCATAGACTCAAACCCAGTAAGCAGTATTTCCAAGCAGGGTGGTCCTCCATTTTTCCCAAGTCCACTTAACTTGCAACCCCATTTCAAAACCTTTATGCAAGTATTATGCCTAATGAACAGCTATTGTTAGAGCTATCTGCTTCAGCAGTGCATCGTTATGAAGTATTTACTTAGTTGCAGGACCAAAAGAAGTTATCAAATATAGGAACTCATCTGTTTACGCTCAGCGGAAGTAATTGATCCCAATCCATGCTCTATAATGTAATGTAATTAATCCCAATCCATGCTCTATAATGTAATGTAATTAGTGAAGAGTAATTTATGATCGGCATAATTTGAAAACAAATGTTGTAGATAGGGTATATGCATTCATTTGCAGATGATATAAATTTTGGTATTAAGATACTTTTCTTTCTCTATTTCAGACCTAATCTGAAGGATAATTATTTCTTCAATTACAAGTTATCTCTGCTATTTTATAAAATTATTTGATGAGGATTTGAAGAATGATTCCATAATCTCTTACATATGTAAACGATGGAATAATGGATCTGTATACTGCGCAATTAAAAGCTAGGATGCAGGGGATACATGGAGATGGGGATGAAATGCATATGAGATGGAGAACGAATGGACAGCGAAACCGGCAAGGGAATTTATGCATTCAATGTTTGATCCAGCAAATAAAAATAACATAACATATTATACAGCTCCTTGTGGATGTCTGATATGCTCTTCAATCTCCTCGGAATCTGCAACTCTCACTCCAATAACACTTCCTCTCACCCAATCACTGCAAGCATGCTCCATAACATACTAGTTCTGAATCTTCACCAACCTAACCTCAAAATCAGACAAGCAAGAGTACAGACTATGACATAAAATGGGATATTCAGATCACAGGAATGGGCTTTCTCCCCAACATACTAACTGCCATTCTTGAATACCCACTTGCTCAATCTGGTATCTTGTGACTATGGATGCTCAAGTTTCTTGGCTATTTCCCAGATAAGAAAATATTTTATTGAAAAGCAGGGGAAATCAGATATACATATATATTTTCCCCACAACCACTTGTTCAAGAATTGGATTGCATGACAGGCATAAAGTTGCATGACTTATCGTATGAAACAAGAAACACATATCTTGCTAGCATTGTGCTTTTTATCTTAACCCAATTCAAAGGATCTTTAAAACGACACTTACTTGCCAAGAAAGAAAGCAAGCACTTGACAATTTCAGACATTACAAAATATAATAATAAATTAAGAAAAGACTTCAAATGTCTTCCTCTTAAGATAGTACATTCATAAGATGAAATCCACTTCTGTAAATAATGTCCAATACTCTATTGCTTTTCAGAGGCACTTGACAGTCCATGGTTGAACATGAGTTCTTGCAGGAAAATATAGAAGCTTTACTATTCTCTTTTCTCTCTTCATCTTTCGTGCACTCTATCAAAGCTGTTAGAAAGGGATCCCTTTGATACAGTTCCTTGTGCTTGCAGTGTAATGCCTTCGCCATATTCATTGGAGGAGGTGGTGGCAAAAGATGACGCTCATAATCATTCAGAAAACTCCATGAAATAATTCTGGTTGTTGTTCTCCTCACTGATTTTACTTCTTTCTCACATGAAAATGGTATTGCTAATCCTTTGTTAGGAGGACAAGAGGCCCACAAGTGCGAAGAGGATGAAGCCATGAAATCAAACCAGTTACCTTTACCTTCTCGTAATATCTCTACAACAAGACCAACAAATTTGGTAGACTTATAGTGTATGGATAATTGTATTTGTACCATGAAGTACTTTAATAGAATTTCCAAAAAAAAAAAAACCAACAGACTAAATTAGCAAAGTCATGCAAATGGTTGCAAGCCTAAAAAAGAAGTATTTTTACTAGTATTTGATTATTGTTGATATTCTTTTCATGGGAAATCTAAAGAATTATTATTAATACTAATTTATAGATATTATTAATTATTATATCTAAAGAATTATTAATAATATTAATTAATATATTATTAATTATTAATATAATATTATTAATATATTACTAATATATTAATATATTAATTATAATATTAATATATAAATAGATTAATAATTATTGATATTAATTATTATTAATATATTATAATATATTAATAAACTCCATAATTGTATTTATAAATGAACTAGATGGAGTACTTTAATATAATTTCCAAAAAAAAGCACACACTAAATTAGCAAAGCCTTGCATGCCTACAAACAAGAAACAGAAGTATTTTTGCTCCTAAGGTTAGAATGAATGACCCCACAACCAAAATTAAACCATCTCAAAGATATATTATTTCAAATATCTTATCTAATTAATTACTCTATTTATAAATAAATAAACTATTTATAAATAAACTACAACAATTTATACTCCAAGCAGTAGTGAACGTTGAAAAAAAATATATAGACAATAAGATGCTCAAAACTCTTTGCCATTACTAGCAATTACTTGGGTATTAACCAATTCAACTCCAACACAGGTAAATAAAAGAAAAATTGAACCTAGAATGAGTAGGTATACCAATAGATTACTGGGTGTTTTAAATAATATATTCTATTAATAGAAATGCACAAATCAACATAAATTTTGCACAATTTAATTATAGAGCAGCTATTACATTTTCCAATTGGGTATACAATTTCAGAAAATTTTAGTTACAAAGTATTTTATGGAGCTTGGAGTACTAGCTCAAACTGTATATATATAGTAGTAAGTGACAAGTACATTTGTTTAGAGGCTAACCAATATGTACAACCTACATTTTTGTGTAGTTTGTCATTTACACATCTACAAGGAAGAATTGTCACGGTGCTATTATTTTATATGTTGATGGATCAAGACATGCTCCCAAGTACGTCGGTGCCATAATACTCAATAAAAAACCTATCTCATAGCAAGTAATACGTTCCATCCAAGTTATCTTTCGTAATTGTCAGGGCATCCATTGCTTCAAAAATCTTATCTTGTATCTCTTTAATTTTGTGAACATCATCATCGTCAATTGGGAGTGTGCTCATACACTTGCTTCCATCCAGTTGGTAAGACATTTGATGTAAGCTATGAGCCTCGGTTACTACATCATTGGCTTTGATCACCAATATCGCGCTAGTAATGTCAAATCGATTTTTGACAGGTTGTTCACATGAAACACTTTCATTGTGATTGCTTCCTAATGACGACATGCTTGGGAACAATAAAAAATCAAGCCAACTTAACAAGCAAGCTAGAAAAACAAACCAAAGAATTAAGATTGAGTGCATTTAAACAAAGAATATAACATTTTCAAAAGCAAAACTGGACTTCAGAATTATGTAGAGTTATGTCAAATGGATTTCTGACACCTGTTGTTCACATGAAACACTTTCATTGTAATTGTTTCCTGATGACAACATGCCTGTGAACAAGTGAAAAGCAAGCCAACTTAATAAGCAAGCCAGAAAAATAAACCAAGGAATTAAGAATGAGTGCATTTAAACAAAGAATATAACATTTTTAAAAGCAAAACTGGACTTCATAAATAAGCAGCCACGAAGTGGAGATGAAAAATGAACATATGTACTACATATGTATAGTTGGTTGCAAAACATTTATCTTTAAGTTCTAATTACAACACAAAAGCAAAACTAGACTTCAAAAATAGCCAATTGGAAAGTAGAGATGGACAGTGAACATATGTATTAGTACATATATATAGTTGGGTGCAAAACATTTATATTTAAGTTCTAATTACAACACAACCGGTATAGCTAGGTTATTCAGGAGTGGACATTTCCGATATCTGAGAGAGAAAGTAAGTGCATTCAAACTGGTAATAAATTTCTGCAACTTTCACAATTGTTGACTTAACCCTTGATTTAGAGTTGAACTGTTCATTCCTAGTTGATAATGTGAAAATAAATTGTTTGAAACAAATACTATTAAGAATAACATTGGGACTGGATGGTCTGCATGAATGTCATACTGGAGCATGTAAAGGTCCTTTGCAAACATTTGCAACAGTGCATTTGTTGCATCATCAAAAGCAACAACCCAAATAATTCCAGTGTGGTCTTCAATTTGTAGCCGGAGCAAGTACCTATAATTGTAGTCTTCAAGTGAAACCTTGCACGCTGCGCAAAACCAAGTGTCGTCATCTTTGTATAGTTGAAGGACCAAACCCTGGTCCAATGTAATCTCTATCTAACTATTCAATTTATTGTAGGCCTTGTTAGCATCCTTGAATAGACCCCAAAAAACTATGTAAACTGAACATATCTGTGTTCTACCATAATGTATCTTTGCTATATCATTGAAGCAAGTTATGCGAACTTCAGTTCATTTTCTATCCATCATGTCAAAGCTGAAAACATGTCCACTACTTCTCACTGTATTAAACTTATGCATTTGTTTCTTAGCCGTCACATGACCCTTTATTGTCCACCTCCCCTCATACGGGTTCAACCCTTTAATAGGAGTTATGCATTTAGAAACAATTTGTTGTCCTGCATGCATATTTATCCCAAACGCCAGGTTTTGGCAAGATGGTAGGCTTTGTGTAGGTGATTGTATTTGTTGCTCATGTGATTTAAAGAGGAATTTAGGCTCCCCAATTAGCCAATGGTCTGTGTGGGCAATATCAATATTAGATATTACTATTGTCCTATAAGGGTAGCAGTAAAAAACAAGCTCAAATATTGTGCAACATACAACGTATTTTTGCAATGTTATGAAGGCAGAATGTACACAATTATATTCTCCTACCTTACATCTCTTTTGTTACTATAGACATAATGCGTGAGGTGCACTATAGAACCCATCTTTATGGTTTCAGAAGAAAAGTGATGGCTAAACTTTCCTGGAAGCATGGACGTGTGCAAGTGAACCCATCAAAGAGTACAACTTTATCTTGCTCGGGTACCTGGCCAAGAGTGAGGAGCTTTTTCGAAGATACAATCTGAAGCTGTGGAGATGTAAGTATGTCCCCAACACTAATCGTCTGAATGGTGTTTGGAGTTAGTTTTGGTTCCATTTTTTGGTAAGGTTAAAATACTAGTTTTCAATTTGCAAGAGCAAAACAAAGAAAGTACGGAAAAAATTAACATACATAGATAAAATAACGCATATAAATTGATGAAAATTGAAAAATGGAGTCATTTAACTAAAATAATGTTGATTAAATTGAAAATTGCTAACACAGCCTAACATGTTTGTGTAGCTCCTCATTTACACATCTACAAGGAAGAATTGTCACGGTGCTACTATTTTATATGTTGATGGATCAAGACGTGCTGCCAAGTACATCGGTGCCATAATATTCATCATAAAACCTATCTCGTAGCAAGTAATACGTTCCATCCAAGTTATCTTTTGCAATCGTCAGGGCATCGATTGCTTCAGAAATCTTATCTTGTATCTCTTTAATTTTGTGAATATCATCATCGTCAACTGGGGATGTGCTCATAAACTTGCTTCTATCTCATTGATAAGACATTTGATGTAAGCTATGAGCCTCAGTTACTACATCGTTATCTTTGGTCACTAAAAATGTACTAGTTATGTCAAATCAATTTTTGACAGGTTGTTCACATGAAACACTTTCATTGTGATTGCTTCCCCATGACGACATGCCTGGGAACAATAAAAAAGCAAGCCAACTTAATAAGAAAGATAGAAACACAAACCATAGAATTAAGATTGAGTGCATTTAAACAAATAATATTACATTTTAAAAAGCAAAATTGGACTTCAGAATTGTGTAGAGTTATGTCAAATGGATTTCTATTAGGTTGTTCACATGAAACACTTTCAATGTAATTGTTTCCTGATGATGACATGACTGGGAACAAGCGAAAAGCAAGCCAACTTAATAAGAAAGCTAGAACAAAATGGCCCGACCTCCACAAGCTATTTTCAAACAATAATATGCCATCGATAGAGTACTTAAGAAAATAATTCACTGTAAATGTCATTTAGAACCCTCTCACAACATTCCTATACCTACACTAGTGATTTTTGATATTCTGTGAAGAGATCATAGATAAATTATTGAAAGAAAAAGATTATTGGTATATAGATACAAGTGGCAACATCGAGGTTCTGGTCATGTACGTGGTTTTCTATGGCTCGAAGGTGCACCAAACATGGACACACTTGATTGGACCAATCAGACTAAAGTGCACAGAGCTAAATGTTTTTTAATAGATATGTTTTTGCTTGGAATCCTCATCAATAGTCCGAAGCAAATAACATGAAACATATATCTCATTTGGACGATCCATGCTTGTTGAATAACTCACAAATTTTAGATACGGATCCCTTGAGGGATTATGAGGAGTTACTTAGTACTATGCAAAGACACACTAGATGTACCGAGGATACGTGTCTGCAAAAAAAGGGACAAAACATTACACGTCGTTACAAAGCCCCCTAGGTAGAGTGCATTCACTCTGAACTAAAATGTGATGAAGAAGGAAACAAGTCGTATGACCCTGTACAGAATGATGATAGGCTAAATATCCATAACCTTGAGATGCTTGTGATATGGTAGGCGAACATAGATTGCTAGCCAATTGTTTCACAAAAACTTGTTCTCAAATATATTACAAAATACACATCAAACGCTGAGAGAAAATTTGAAAATTGTGTACAAATGTTAACAAGAATAGAACATATAGGAAAGTGTGAAGAAAGATCTTCAGTAGCATATAAAAAATTCATGTCAGAGATAGTTGTAGATCATGACATAGTATCTCAAGAGACATGCCACATGCTTTGGAAGTTGCCTCTTGTCTCTTGTAGTCGATCGTTCATCTCGTTGAATGTTGGAAGAAACGTACTTCAACGTGTAACAAAAACTATTGATGAATTCGAGCTGGCAACCAGTTATATAATCTCCTATATGCAACGACCTCTTGAATTGGAAAATCTCTCTCTAATATAGTGAGCACAGATGTACTCATTTACTCTCGTCAAAAAGGAAACAAATGGAAGAGACGAAAAGAAAATGCAATTGTTATAATTATGTACCCCCGATTCTATAGTGTCCCAATAGAGGAGAGTGAATTGAATGAAACATTTTGTTGGAGTGAGCTACTCTTGTACAAACATTTTTAACACATACCAACTGACATAGGCATCATAAAACAAGAGGTCGTCACAAACTGGAAACACATGAAAGCGAACAAGTATTGTCCTTGGCATATTGATTGAACAACATAGATGGATTATGAAGAGGAGGATGAGGAAGAGCATGAGGAAACACACATTGGTGATGACATAAACCTGTATGAGTGGGAGTTATTATCGCAAATGGGAGTTACCAATAAGCTCGGTATCGATGAATTAGATATGCTTGGCAGACGGGACTTTGACATGAACTACCCATGGTATAGAAGCAATGTTCTACCACATTTGCATGAAACTGCTACTCAGTTCATTTCAACCAATAAACTATTAGACAAACAACATCCTTTCTGTTCTTTAGCGATGGAAACAAGACACAAGCTAGTGCCAAAACAACAACTTGCGTTGGACATAATTACACAACACTACAGGGACCCATCCCCAAAAGAGCCTTTACACATGATCATTCAAGGAACAACAGGAACTGGAAAATCTTATTTGATAGACTGCATCATACATACATTAAACGGTCTAGACTATAACAACAAAAAAACATTGCTTGCACTCGTGCCTATAGGAGTTGCTGCATATAACATACGAGCCACGACAATCCATGGATGTCTCAGAATCCCTATTAGAGAGATGCATCCTCTACAAGGTCAAACACATACAATATTTTAGGAAGCCATGCAACACGTCAAATACATCGTCATAGATAAGATGATTTTCATGGGGCCTAAATTGTTGTTGAGAATAGATTGTCGTTTATGTGAGGCATTCACTTGTACACAACAATAAACTCTTGGTGGTGTATCCATTATACTTATTAGCAACCTTGGCCAGTTGCCCCCTGTCATGGATAAGCCTATATGCGTAGCACACTTAACTGCATTGATGTTATGGTGAAATTTTAACGTAGTAATCATATTGGATTGTATTTTCTATCAATAAGGTGAAAATACTTCTCAAAAATAGTTTCGAAGCATATTACAAAATATCCGAAATGCTCAACCATTGCAAAAAGATTGGGAAATACTTATGGAATGGACGGACAATATGCTTACTACAACAGAAGCACAAGAGTTTGATAAAAAACATGCATTTATTTGCAACCAACAACTTGATTATGTTACATAATAGGAAGATGATGAAACTTTTAAATCTTCCTATTGCAATCAGCACTACCCAAAACATGCGACAAAAAACAAATGAACTTACTGATGATCAACTACAGGAAGAGGTTCTGATGTGCATAGGTGAGAGAACTATGTTGACAACAAACTTATGGTTTGAAATTGGTCTTGTGAATGGGTCATTAGGACAAGTTGTGTCTATTGTTTATAACAATGACTACAAACCTTCATATTTGCCACGTTATGTGATAATTTGATTTGACAACTATAATGGTCCACCATGGGATATAGAAAAACAAACCCATTCAATTTTTCGTAGCTACTTACCCACCGCATGGTGATCTGATTCTCCTTCTTTAAGTGGGCACAGGATTCATGAAAAATAAAAATGGGTTGAAGCCCTTCCACCAAGGAATCATGGCACCGTGGAACATATTCAAGAGCTCCAGAGAGTCATTGTGACTTGGTGTATCCTAGAGGAGCATTCTCACTCCCCACTCTTGGTCTACTCAGCGAGTTATCTTCAAATAGGTATTACCCATCCTATTTTTAGATGCATTTCTCTTTATGCTTTATCTTTTCATGATTATGGACCTTGAGCTATGGTTATTGGTTCTGGAGTGTTGATTTGAGGGATGTTGGCATGGTTATCTCCTTGTGCATATGAGTTTGAAGTTTAGGAGATGTAATTGGGCTCATTCCTAGTTTTGGAATGGATATTTGAGTTTTATCTTCCTTGGCTAGAGAAGCTTACATCCATGTTGGTTTGATCTTTGAGAGCGAATGGTTGGGTGTTGTTAAGACTTTTCATTTTGGGGAGGTAAAGGAGATCATACTTGGCACAACTTAGCACTTGGAGGTGTTGGTAGAAGGATGTGATATGGTTTTCAACTTCTTTTTATGGTATTATGTTTCTTCCTAGAGTTTCTTATTCATCTAGTATGATCACTGGTTTGTGGTCATCTACTATTGTTGTACTTCATTATTTTTTAACAACAATATGTGGGTAAGTGCAAAAAGATGGGGAACCAAAAGGGGGTCTTAAGATGCCACTTTTTTTCTTCTTCTAAAATTAGGAAACATTGATGTTGGATGAGAAATTGAAGATAGCTACACTCAAAATTTTAAGAGGGAACAAAAACAAGAGTCGTAGTGCTCCGAATCTAGTTTTTAAACTACTATTTTTTTCTAAAAATGGTTGAGATTAAGGGGTTCAAAAAGGGGGAGCACACAAATTGGTCCTATTTTTCTCAAAAAAACATAACATAGCCTCTAGTGTGCCCCCCCTAAAATGTTAACTTTTTTTAGTATTTTTCAAAACTTGCTTTGGTGAGAAATTAGTTAACACCATGTAGTTTATCCCTGATTTTTCTGATAATTTTTTCATGAATAATTGATTTTTTAGTAATTTTCAAAGTGGACACATCCTGAAAAACAAAAAATTGAGCGTGCTTCCCCCTAAAATTTTTCAAAACTAATTGAAAATCATTTTTTTTAATACGTGTAGAATGGAGTCTAGTTTCTAAAACTATAACTTATTTCAAATTTTGATGAACGGTTAAAAAAAAGGTGAAAAATACTAGACATTGGTTTTTGCCAAAAAATGGATACACTAACAAAAGAAATTAAAGATGAAACCCTTAACGTACTCAAAATGTGAAAAAAATTATATGGTTAGATAGCTAACAGAGAGATCAAGATTATGGTGGTATTTTTTTTTAGTTTTCATTGAAATAAGTGTAAACCGGATGGGGAGCATGCTCTAGATTATGTGGTTTTTGCTACAATGTAGAAAAACACATCTTTGGACATCCTAAACATAGTCCAAGACTGTGGGTTGGAAGCCCAAGACGAATCCAAGCCTTAGGCTTGGAAATAACCAAGGCAATGCATAACGCGATCACATTTTGTGCATTCACATAATGCGATCACATTATGGTGAACCTAAACAACTCTCTCTCTCTCTCTAAGAGGCAAAGAGAGATAGGGAGATAGGGAGAAAGTGATATATAGGGAGAGAGAGAGAGATAGAAAGAGAGTCATAGTTTTCTTTTTTCCATTTCCTTCATCGATAAGGGAAAGGGAGAGATAGGGAAATACATGAATGATAGGGGAGGAGGTAAGAGATACGGAGATAGTGACAGATAGATAGTTAGAGAGAGAGGAGACATATAGGGAGAGGTAGAGGAGAAAGAGGGGAGAGATAGGGTGATAGAGAGTGAGTGAGATGTTTAGAGAGATAGGGCGATAAGGGAGATATAGGGAGATAGAGGTTTGGGGTTGCTCATGTTTAGGGGCATTACTTAGGGTTTAGGGGTTTAGAGAGAGAGAGAGAGACTGCTTTTGACATGCAACCCTAAACCCTTAACCCAAGCAACCCTAAACCTGAGAAACCCTAAGCCTCTAAACCCTAAATAATTTCCCTAAACCTCTAAACCCTAAATAATTTCCCTAAACCCTAAACCCAAGAAACCCTAAATCTCTATCTCTCTATCTTTATCATGCATCTACCTCTCAATCTCTCTCCCTAAACTTGAGCAACCCTAAACAATGCCCCAAAACCCTAAACACCTCTCTCTCTCAAGATAGAGAGTGAGGGACATGTCCAGAGACATAGGGAGAGAGACTGAGAGGTAGAGGGATGATAAATATAGGGAGATAGGGGAGAGATATGGAGATAGAGGTTTAGGGTTTCTTGGGTTTAGGTGTTTGGGGTTTACTATTTGGGAGTTTAGGGTTTCTCAAGTTTAGGGCTTAGTGTTTAGAACTTAGGGGCATTATTTAGGTGTTAAGGTTTGGAGGTTTAGGGTTTAGGGAGAGAGGATCGATAGGGGGATATAGAGGAGACCGAGGGGAGAGATAGGGAGATAGAGAGTGATGGACATGGACAAAGACATAGGTAGAGAGATTGAGAGGTAGCGGGACGATAGAGATAGGGAGATTAGGGAGAGATAGGGACATAAAGGTTTAGGGTTGCTTGGGAGAGAGAGAGAGAGAGAGAGAGAGAGAGAGAGAGAGAGAGAGAGAGAGAGAGAGAGAGAGAGAGAGAGAGAGAGAGAGAGAGAGAGAGAGAGAGAGAGAGAGAGAGAGAGAGAGAGAGAGAGAGAGAGAGAGAGAGAGAGAGAGAGAGAGAGAGAGAGAGAGAGAGAGAGAGAGAGAGAGAGAGAGAGAGAGAGAGAGAGAGAGAGAGAGAGAGAGAGAGAGAGAGAGAGAGAGAGAGAGATGCAACCCTAAACCTCTAAACCCTAAATAATGCCCCTAAACCCTAAACCCAAGCAACCCTAAACCTCTATCTCTCTATCTCTATCATTCCTTTAACTCTCAATCTCTCTTCCTATGTCTCTGGACATGTCCTTCACTCTCTATCTTCCTATCTCTCCCCTTTGTCTCCTCTATATCTCCCAATCGGTCCTCTCTCTCCAAACCCTAAACCCTATACCTCTAAACCTTAACTCCTAAAACCATAAACCCTAGGCCCTAAATAATGCCCCTAAACCTTAACCCCTAACCACTAAACTCTAAAATTCAAAACCATAAACCCTAAACCCAAGCAACCCTAAACCTTTATCTCCCTATCTCTATCATCCCTCTACCTCTCAATCTCTCTCCCTATGCCTTTGTCCATGTCCCTCACTCTTTATCTACCTATCTCTCCCCTCGGCCTCCTCTATATCTCTGTATTGATCCTCTCTCTCCAAACCCTAAACCCTAAACCTCTAAACCTTAACCCCTAACCTCTAAACCATAAACCCTAAACCCTGACCCCTAACCCCTAACCCCTAAACCCTAAACCTAAGAAACCCTAGGAGAGAGAGAGACATAGGAGACGAGGTAAAGAGGGGAGGGAGAGAGATAAAGATAGAGAGAGTGTTTTTGACATGCAACCCTAATCCCAAGCAACCCTAAACCCTAAATAATTGGACCCTAAACCCCAACCCCTAACCCATAAACACTAAACTTGAGCAAACCTAAACTCATAAACCCTAAATAATTCCCCTGAACCCTGACCCCTAACCCCTAAACCCTAAACCTCTCTCTTTCTCTACTCCTAAACCCTAAATAATGCCTCTAAACCCTAACCCCTAAACCCTAAACCTCTATCTCCCTATCTCTATAATCCCTCTACCTCTCAATCTCTCTCCCTATGTCTCTGGCCATGTCCCTCACTCTCTATCTCTATATCTCTCCCCTTGGTCTCGTTTATATCTCCCTATCGATCCTCTCTCTCTATCCCCTAAACCCTAAACCTCTAACACCTAACCCCTAAACCATAAACCCTAAATAATGCCACTAAACCCTAACCCCTAACTCTAAACCCTAAACCCTAAACGCAAACCCTAAACCCCTAAACCCTAAACCCTAAACCCAAGAAACCCTAAACCTCTATCTCCATATCTCTCCCCTATCTTCCTATCTCTATCATCCCTCTACCTCTCAATCTCTCTCCCTTTGTCTCTAGACATGTCCCTCACTCTCTATCTCCTTATCTCTCCCCTCTGTCTCCTCTATCTCTCTCAATCTCTATTGGTCCCCTCTTTCTCTCTCTTTCTAAACCCTAAACCCTAACCCCTAACCTCTAACCCCTAAACCCTAAACCTAAGAAACCCTAACCACTAAACCCTAAACCCTAAACCTAAGCAACCCTAAATCCTAAATAATTCCCCTAAACCCTAAACTTGAGCAACCCTAAACTCATAAGCCCTAAATAATGCCCCTAAACCCTAAACTCTCTCTCTCTCTCTCATTGTTGTTGGTTGGAATGTCTTTAATTTCAATGTTGTCACTAATCTCTTCCTTCATGCTTAAATCCACTTTGTTTTCATGAATGTTGTTTTCAATAGTCTCAAAAGTTACCTTATTGACTCCATGGTTGGGTTCATCATCGAACTCATCACTAGACTTAAGTGGATTTTTTAGTGGAATCATCAGGATAGTAGCATGATTCATGTTAGGGAGAGGGAGAGAGAGAGAGGGAGAGGGAGAGGAAGAGGAAGAGGGAGAGGGAGAGGGAGAGAGAAAGGGAGAGAGTGAGAGAGAGCAAGAGAGAGAGAGTGAGAGTTTTGCTTTTGCGCGATTCGTGTTATAACGCGCTCATGTTATAGGCTCGGTAATACCAAGCCAGAACATGAGCGCATTATAACGCGCTCGCGTTATGACTTGTATTGGACCAAAATGTCATGTGGTGACTTTTTGGTCCCTCATCTTTGTGCATATACCCATGTGTGGTCTTTTAATGTATATCATTTGAGATGTGGAAGACTTGGGAGAAGTGAAGGAGATCAAAGGTGAGAGAATTGAGCAGAAAACTATTTGTGGAAGTATGCTTTAATTTACAATAGGTTGGTTACAGTTTGCAGTTCATAGTGGTTGTTCTTGGTATTACGTGATTTGATTATTTACCACAACTATTTATGTAACTATTGATTGATAGACTTGAGTTATTTTGGTTGGCATTGCTCATGTTGCATGAGTCCTAGGATGTATGTGTGTTTTTCATTGAACTGTAGTATCAAGGGTCTTTAGATTTTTTACACATCAATGGCTTTGGTGTGTTTGTTATCATGGAAGATGGTAATTTTTTGAGTAGGACAGTGGATTATATAGGGATGAGAGATGTAGTGTAGATATTATGTTGTTGGCATGAGTTTATTGATGTTGTATGGTTAGTTGGATGTGTTAGCAACTAGTTGTGGTTGCTATTCCAGCTATGGTGATTGATTCTTGTCAGCTACATAGGCCTATTTATTACCATTGGATTTGGTGATTATGTTTGGATATCGGTTGATGCACTAAAGATGAGAATTACACAATAAAGGCTGGGATGAACTAAGGTATTTCATGGTTTCTTGGCTTGGTTCTCTAACTTAAAATCATTCTTCACACTTTTTAAAACAAATTGTAATGTTCCACTATTCTCGTTCCCATAGTTTGTCTTACTTGTATAGGTGAAGGCCTAAAAATTTAGATGAGCCTATAACTTGTTCATAATTCAAGTAATCAATTGCTTCAAGAACATACAAGAAACTTCTTTTAGGGTAGAAACAAATAATTTTTTTTTTCCAGGATAACAAAAATCCTAGGGATTTGCTTGGCAAATCGAGATGAATGAAGGTATTGATTTGTCTCAGAAAATAGAAATTGAGGGACATGAAGAGGACAATCAAAGGGTTTTGTAGTTAAGGTTGCAATCTATTAAATTTGTTTGGAATGAGAAAATTAGGCTGGAGAAAATGAAATGTTCTTGCAGATGACTAAGTAGATGGTTTGGTTTAATGTGCTCATGTCATCAAAGGTTTGATGAATTTTGGCAATACATGTTTCTTTAATTCTATTTTGTAAAACATGCTTGCTTTAGATACTCTTAGAGATCATTTTACCCAACCATATGCAAATATTTTTTGGGACATGTTTTTGTCTCTTTGAGAAATATTTATATGGAAATGATACTAGATTGGGCAATGCACAATTTTGGTTATATGGATTTCTTCAGGAAAGAAGAAAGATGGTTGATATCAATTATTGGTTAATATAATTTGATCTATGGCTAAAAATTTGAAGGAACCAGAAATCTAATAAATTTTAGATTGATGTAAATAATCTCCCAAGTGCCAATATAGGAGGTAAAGGCATCTTATTGGAGATATAATTTAGAGATGAAACATGTGCAAGAGTAGAAGAGCAACCCTAAAATGAAACTGTTTTTGAGGATATGAATGAGATATATGTCTTGCACAAAAAGAGGCAAAAATTGTAGTTTGTTTTAAATTTGAAATTGGCAAATTGTTTCAAATGGAGGTGGAGGGAAAGAATTGAATGTGAAGAGACAACCCATGACCCATGGGATTTCACATTCAAGGGTTTTTTTGTCATTTTGTGATGGTTTTTGGAGGGAAAACTACTGATCTTCCCATCCAAAAGTCCTAAATAAACTTGTGTACAATTGCTCATTGTATCACATTGTAAAACCCGTTCAATTTTGGAAGCCTTTAATTTTGAATGAAATTTAGTGTTTTGCTCCAATTTTATTTATTTTTCTTCCGTTCAATGTGGTTTTTCTAGTACTAAATCTATCTTCTCTCCGCTCAAATTTATGCACTTAATTTAATGAATGATGATAAAACCTCGACCATGTGTTTCTACCACATATACCTTGCTAATGGTAGGGTGTGTTGTGTGGCCAACTAAATACATTTGTGCATGCTACAATTCACCAACACTCACACATGTGACTTCCCTTGAATATTACACCATCTTGCATTGGGATTGTGGCAATGGGTCTTAGGGAGATCAGTTTTTGACAATTTTTTCCATTCACTAAAAGGCGCATAGGAAGGATTAAATGTAGGTTTGTTTTTTTTGTTTTTGTTTTTCTTTCCATTTTTCATTCCCCCTTCCATTTGGTTTTTTTGTTTTTTTGTTTTTATTTCCATTTTTCATTCCCCTTCCTTTTTGCATTTTTTTACATCTGCTGGTAGTTTATCTTAATTTCTATGGGCCAAAAGAGATTGATGTAATGAAACATTACTTTTGGGGATTGGATATAAGGAATGATTATATGTGAATCCAAGTTTATCACAGCCCACTACAAAATTAAATGTTTTATCAACCAAGTATGTATGGAGTGAAACCAAGCATGCAAGCAAGCAACTACCCTCATCTAGGTTTGATGCTCCAACAACCACAACAAGGTAATCAACCAAGTTTTTGTACTTTTCCTTTGGTATCTAACATGAATCATGCTACTATCTTGATGATTCTACTAAAAAATCCACTTAAGTCTAGTGATGAGTTCGATGATGAACCCAACCATGGAGTCAATGAGGCAACTTTTGAGACTATTGAAAACAAAATTCATGAAAACAATGTGGATTTAAGCATGAAGGAAGAGATTAGTGACAACGATGAAATTAAAGACATTCCAACCAATAAGAATGAAGAAAATCATCAACACATTGAACCATCCCAACCAACCATGCCAAGTTTTGAGTTGGACATCCAAAGGTTAATTGAGAAGTTGAATCATGATATATAAATCCTTGGATTTTATGGAACCTTTGAACAAATAAGTTTGCATGACAAGTGCCACTTACACAATGCAATTGAGCATGGAGAAGTCACATGTCTCGAAGTCATCATAAGGTTGGACATTTAACTCTTAAAGAAATAATGAATGCCAAGAAAATGGAATGTGAGAGTCAAGAACATGGTGTTGTTATGTTAAGTGAAGAGGTTCACCAACATATTTTAGCTAGCAAAATTGAATAAAATCACGAGTGCCAAGATTCCTTTGATTTAGTAGATAACCCAACGGTGCTTGAATTTGAAAATGTAACAACTTATGATGCTAGTGCAATTGAGGGTAGTGTCGCTAAGGTATGTGGTGATGAATTTCATAACAATAATGTTGGAAATTTTAAAGTAGATGAAATATATGCTTGTATGCAACCAAATGACATGTTGATTGAAGACTTAAGCACAAGTGCCTATTTGAATGAACAATCACAATCTTGTCAGAACAAAGGAGAAAATAAGGTTATTCTTGATTTGTTGGTACTTGTTGAATTTTTTTAATTTGCAAGATCAAGAGGTTGATTTACTTTGTTTTAAAGATGATATTATTGTTTCTCATTTAGATGATCTCAAACATAGGCTAGAACAAGAGATTCATGAGAGATACAAACAATTTATCTTTATTCATGTAATATTCCATTATTGTTTCTCAGTTTTAGATTGTATTTAGTTACTTCTTTAAATTAGAATAGAATTAGTTGCTATTTATTTATTTTAAAGCATTTTTCCAGATCAAGACATTGGAAAAATGAGATTATCCCCAATAAAAATGAGGTTTATCTCATTCCAACAATCAAACAAAAATGAGATTCTTTCATCAATGGAAAATAATAAAATCACAAAGCAAAACTATAGATCTCGTGTCTAGGTAATCCAATTCATTTAGCTACATATTCATTCAAAAACATTGGAAAATACAAAAAAATAGTTATTTAATTCATTATTTTTTTTTTTAGGAAAAAGGTGCAGAAGCACCTGAACTTATATAATAAATATATAAAAAGATTTACAGTGTCTGATTACAAAAAAGCCCCTTAGAAGATAGCTGCGCAAAATAGGCTCAATAGCCCAAAAACCAGTACACCCCTTAATCCTTGTAGACTAAAGTTACAACAATATCTATGGGGCTACCAAAAGATAGAGGCATAGAACAAAAACATCTAATAGAGAACATCAGAAAAACACTAATTGATCCATCACTACACAAAACTAGGATTCTATATACTTTGGTAGATACATTTACAGAAGAGGCAAAAAAAGAAACTATATAAAACCATCAACCATTAAGCTATTCAATAACAAATCCCTATTGTGCTAGGTCCACAGGGCCTTGATCTTCCATGACCGGAGGTGGCAGAGGTAGGTGGTAGTGCAGAAGAAAGGAGAGGGCTTGAAAAACTTCTCTGGCTGTCTCCACCAAATCTTCAGCCATCTCCCGACCATGGCAATGTAAACTATTATGGAGCGACATGACACAATTGTTTTGCAAACCATGTAGAAAAGCACTGTAGACACAATGCACTACAGGCTGATGAAAGAGATCCCTATATGCAAATAGACCCGCAATAGGTGCAGACCCCAAGTGCAGATCATATTCCTCAATTGCTTCGTTAAACTTCTCTACGTGAAATAGAAAATCTTGAATGAAAATAGACCCCAAATTTCTCACCAGATGCGTGCTCTGAATTAGGTCCATTGCATTGGAGAGGAAATGGGAAATGGCTTGGGAAGGGTAGATGGTTTTGGGAAACTAAAGCATCTCACATCTCCAAACCTTCACTATTGCCCTTTCAACCTCCTCATCATAGATTTTAAAAACCTCCGCCAATGATTCAGACCTCAGAAGGCCTTGAGATGGTCATTCCCACTTTTGAATTGGCAGAAAAACTCTCATGTTTCTTTGGATTGAACACATCCTAAGACTTTGTTGTCAACCTTGCAGAGAGATAGAAGATACTGAAGCACAATAATTGTAGAGCTCACCCAAAACGCAGACGAGTGAGAAGAAATGGGACAAGTTGTAGATTATAAGCTTGTTGCCATGTGGGAAATAAATGCATTGAAATCATTTCAGTCATTGGAAAATGGAGACAATACAAGCTGCCTTTCAAGCTGTTAAGTGAATGAATGTGCAGAGTACACTGAGATCCCCATTCGCACAAGCTTGCCAATGTCATCACAAAAATGTATTTATGAAAGGATAATCACAAATCAAGCAATAATTTTAGAACCTGTCAAAACAAACAACAAGCGTTAGCTAAAAAATAGGGCCTCTAAATTTAGAGGCAATAATAAAGTATCCCTGACATCCTCATTTTGTTACTAAGCCCCCAAATCAACAGCCAACTCCCCTTCAAATTTTTAAAATTCTTGCAACTCCACAAGGACATATTCAAAACCTCCATAGTGACTTCTCTCGTCAACATAATGAAAGAACAAGCTTATCAACAAGGAGAAATAAAAGGCAAATTTTTTCTATCCTTTGCCAATAAAGTATTAGCTCCAACAATCTGAAGAAAAGAATCTGAATCCCACTCCTTAGAAATAAGATCTTGATCACTAGCAATATTGGCTAGAAGATCAACCAATTCATTACCTTCTCTATAAGTGTACACAACTTGATAGGAATCAAAAGAATCAAGTAAACTCAAACCATTTTGTAGTAGGTACCTAATCTTCCAATTAGGAGATGATCTTCAGCTAATAACATGAATTATGTTCAAGGAATCACCTTCCATTATTATATTTTTTATTCCACACTTCACAGAGAGATTGAGGCCTGCCACTAAAGCTAGTGCTTCTGTTTCATTATTGGAGCAAATACCTAACCGCACTGACAATGCCCTGATCATCAAACCCCTACAGTCCCTTATTACACAACCAACACCTGAAATTCTTGGATTGCCTTTGCTAGCACCATCAAAATTCAATTTAGCAAAATTATTTAGAGGAGCAATCCAGGATATAGCACTTTTATCAACTTTTTTGTTGCCCCCAAAATAATTAGAGCTGGGTAACTTCAAGGATTTCCAATTTTTGAGCATCATAGCATCTCAAGAAGTAAACAAAAGAGAACCAACACCCTTAGAAATGAGATAAGATGAGACAACCTCAGCCACTGAATTTTTAGTTTTAGAGATAACTTGCTCAAGAGAACACTTCTCCTTTCTAAAAACTCTATTATTCCTTTCCAACGATAAATTCCAAGCCACTATACTGGGAGAAACTGACCAAAGGGTAGAAAAAGTTGAATCCTTATATAGAAGAGGCCAACTTTGAAAAAAATTCATGATAGTATTAGGTAATGGTCCATACCAGTCCAATTTTGAACATAACCAGTACCAAATGTGAGAGGAAAAAGGACAATTAACCATCAAATGACTTCTTCTTTAACTTCTGAATAAAGAGGGCACAAAAAAGGTTGAGCAATTCCTAGTCTAACAAGTCCATCACTAGTGAGGATCTTATTATTCAAAGCCAGCCATGCAAATGCATCGGCTTTTGGTAAATAGGGACTGCTCCAACATAAACAAAAAGGCCATTTTGGAGAAGAAGCAGAATTCCTCCCGATGATACTTTGATACCCTTGCTTTACAATATGCTTTCCCGATTTTGATGGTAACCATATGAGCTCATCCCTTTCTCCTTCAAAATAAAGACTTTCCTCTCATTTAGTATTCTACCTAGGAGCTCCTTTTGGGCATTAGGGATAGGAACATTGGAGAAATCTTTCCATTTAGATCCACCAAATGTAAAATCTGGTTCAGAAACAAGGTAGTCTTTAACATTGCTTCCCTAAATTTGGCAAAAAACATCTTTAGCCTCTTGCAAACCTTCCAATTTAGATAAAGGGGGTGATTATTCCAGGAGTCCTCCCAAAACAAAGTTGAATGACCATCATGAATGACCCAAGAAAGATAAGAAGTAATCACCTTTCTACAACTTAAAATAAAATTCCAAATTTGAGAACCTAGCTCTGGATTCTGTATTGTAAAGATTCTCTCTGGAGCAACAGAATCCAAGTACTTTGCCAACATAATCCTACACCATTTAGATTCAGATTTATCATACATCTACGAAGCCAATTTTTCCCCAAGAGCATCATTTTGGGCCTCAACATTGTGAATCCCAGACCCATCATTATGTATAGGAGTACAAATCTTTTCCCATGAAATTAAAGGTATCTTTTTCCCCTCCGATTTTGAGCCATTCCATAAAAATTTTCTCAAGATATTACACAAATCATAAATAATACCCTTTGGCACTTTAAGTACTGAAAACATATAAACTAGAATAGTACAAAGGACTGACTTATCATAAGAATTTTGCCTGCAAGTGTCAGCCATTTTCCTTTCCAAGAAGCCATTTTTCCTTTTATACTTGAGATGAGTCTATTCCAAAAGATATTCTTAATAGACCCACAAAAAAGAGGAATACCCAAATATTTTGAAGGAAGAGCATCAACCATATATCCCAAAAACTTAGAGATTCTGTCTTGAATAATGGGGCTAGAGAAGAAGAAAAATATCTTTGATTTATCCTGATTCACCTTTTGACCTGAAACTAAACAATAGAGAGAAAACACTTTCTTTATAGATTTAGTTTCTGTCATTGCAGGCTGAACAAACAACAAGGTGTCATCGGCAAAGAGAGCATGCGTAATAGCAAAGGACACTTTAGGAATAGTAATCCCCTTCCAGTTTCCCAAACTACATTGTTTGTGAATCATCCTACTCAAACTCTCTGCCATGATAACAAAAGGAGCATTTTCCCACCAAAATTCTAGGTTACCTATAAAGCTTTTATCCCTAAACCACATAGACTCAAACTTGAAGGAAGGTTTGCATCTCTTCATGCATTTAACCACCCCAAATTCTAGACTAATAGGATAATGATCTGAGGCTATAAAGGGGAGAATATTAGTACTAGAGACATCACTATCCAGGTACCATTCAGGAGAAAATAGGAACCTATCCAATCTTTCAACAATCATCAAAAAATCCTTTCTGCGATTTGTCCATGTAAAATTACCATTTAAAGTAGGTCTATCAAGTAATGCATTATCCCAATTCTAGACTAATAGGATAATGATCTAAGGCTGTAAAGGGGAGAATATTAGTACTAGAGACATCACTATCCAGGTACCATTCAGGAGAAAATAGGAACCTATCCAATCTTTCAACAATCATCAAAAAATCCTTTCTTCGATTTGTCCATGTAAAATTACCATTTAAAGTAGGTCTATCAAGTAATGCATTATCTGAAATGAAATCATTAAAATCATCCATCACCTTCTAAGGAGGACAAATACCACCCATTTTTTCATTAAGACAAGAAATAGCATTAAAATCACCTCCCAACAAAACTTTCTCTTCCTTCAAATTACTCAGCACCATTTTTTATCACTACTTGAAGTAGGACCATAAATATTAAACAACCAAAAATTCAAGGAATTAGAAGAAATTTTGACCAGCATAAAATTTTGAGTAGAACAGATAAAATCTATACTACAAACCTTACTATCCCATAAAATAGCCAGTCCCCCTGAAGCACCCTGATCTGGAGTATGAAAAAACTGCCATTTATTCCATTTGGAGAAAATATTTTCAGTCTGATCATTAGATAATTTCGTTTCCTGAAGAATAACAATTTCCATTCTGGAGTAATCAATTTGATGCTTAACTAAGTGTCTTTTGTTAGGGGCATTAATGCACCTAACATTCCATGATAGGACTCTCATTGCCCCCGAGGAGAGAATCTCTAATTCATTAGTTAATTAGATTATTAGAAATATTTACTTTTGGGAAAAGAACAAAAAAAGAGTTAGTTAATTATTTGCATACATTTAAGTAGCACATTTTAGAGTTGTATCTATTCAAGATTGAAAACAAAAACACAATGATAAGACCATTCATAAATAGGATTCAAAGCCTCTCAAACATAGAGAATTAGACTAACATTCTACAAGTAAATCAAGCAATCAACAAACATGACAACATACAATGAGAAAAATAATCAACCAACTCAATGAACTAACATACAACTACAACAAGCAATGTGAACATCCCTTTTTCTCTATCCCACTATTAGGTCCATGTGTCTTGGGATTAGATAAGAGTGGTTGAAATCCATTCTAAACAAAATTGTGCAACCCAACAAAGAAATATTCAATGCTAAAAAAGTAAGAGTGAGTTGCAATCTTTCATTAAATCTAGGAAGAAAAAAATAGAAGGCATGCAATAGAATTAGCTCTTGGATTAAAAGAGTTGATTGAATTAGAGACTCGTAGACTCAATACCTTTCATGTCTTTTCTTAGCACAAGTTAAATCAGATTTAAAATATTAACACGCCTAGCCTAATTAAAATCATTATAACTACACCTTTGCAAAGATTCACCAGGAAACACCCAAACATCCTAGCCTCAATGCCTTGTCTAAACACCATTATCTACCATCAATCAATCTTTCTTCATGAAGTGAGTGGGCCAATTGGTGCAACTCCCACCCAATGTGATAATACCATTGTCAAGTCTTGGGACTCTCCTTCCTCACGAAGAGGGTAGTCTATTGGATGCTCCCCCAATTGATTAGCTTTTGCCACATGAGCAAGAGTGATTCAATTCACATATGTAGCAAGGGTACAATTTTTGACCCCCTATCCCCATTCTTCAACCAGTTCATCTTAGCCCTTACCTTCAATCCTTGAGTTTTAAATGTTTGAAGACACTTCAACTTCTGTTTGGTGTCAGCCATGGTATCAACTAGAGTGACATTAGCAGGATTCTCTTGTAGAAGGTTTTCATCTTGATAGAGATTTTGTTGGAGATCATTCTCAACTTTCCTTCTGTGCAGTGCCCATTTCTTCCCAATAGTATGAAACAATACTTTCTAGTTGTTAGTATTACTATTCCATCTATTAATACATGAGAGATTGTGCCTTATTTACCTCAACCTTCTCATCCTATAATTACTACTTGGGCATTCCTAATAAACCTTCTAACTTCTATACTCATATTTCTCAATCTATAAAGTGTAATGTTCTTGTGACTACTAATTTTCATACGATAGCCCACACATATAACACTCATAGGAACAAACAAGTAACCCCTGTTCTTGTTTCTCTTCATCCCTCAAATTATATTCTTCCATTAGCTCCATATATTTCCATTAAGAATACCAGAGAGTATGATATTATTAAGTAGCTTCAAGCTACTCAGTCTAAAATCTCTCTTTGGGGGCTAATGCAAACTTCTTCTTCTTATCATGGCATGCTTCAAGAATCTTTACAGAAGATTTTAGTTTCATCTTCTTTTAAGACCAATGAAGTAATCATCTTCCTAGACTGTATTTATACCAATACTATCCATATTGTCTTTCAACAATATGAATGTCCTTATATTGAGGCTCAAAAACAACATGAACCTCTCCTTACCACTATTAGAATAAATTATATTAGAATAAAACATACCCTTATTGAAAATTGTTCTAGTCTCAATGTATGTAGTGTAGACCTTTTAAACCATAATAATATTAATACATCTTTTATTTTTCCTACAAATCTTTCCATCAAAGGTTTTGATAACATTAGTCACCAACCTCTAGGAACCATAACTATGCCTATCGAGTTTGTTACCCCATAATTGAAATTTTGAGTTATTCATATGTTAAGTCAAATTTTTGATTCTTATTCTTTATTATTTATTACCCTCTTTATAAGTCATGATCCTTTATTTATCCATTTTTCACTCTTGGTCGGTGATCTTGCATTTTTCTGTACTCCAGTCGGCTAGTTCACAAGTTCTGGAACCATTTGACTCCCCGACTGTTTGTCCAAGTCAAGGACCTTAGTCTAATCATTTGGTCTTGTATTGGTTTGTTGAAAAGCCCTTTGGAGTCAGAGAGTTGCAAGTTCTTTGAACTTCTAAACTCTCGTTTGTTGGTTCATTGTTTCTCAAAGTTGTTGATGCCTCGACTGAACGTGCTTTTTGCTTCCCAAGGCACTATCTTTTCAAACCATTAGTATGCACGGAGTATTGACACCTGTCAGTTCGTAATAAATTTGGAATGGATTGGGAAAGCTGTTGACATACTTTTCAGGGGGAAATCAAAGAGATCATTTATGAATTGTCCAATACTTTCTGCCGCCAATTTTAATGGAATTTAATGAGGATTTAATGGATTTGATACGAAGCTTTATTTCAAGTTACCACCTTGCGAATGAAGACATATTTTGCATGTGACGGGAATGTGCTTAAGGAGCTCTGAACCTCGCCATTGATGGAGAACTTGGAGGAGTATTCACAATCAGGTTAGAATAACTAGCTCGTTTCCTTTCTTTTCTTCCCATGATAATTTGAGTCTTTGATTTATCTGGGTGAGGAGGAACGAGTTTCCGTTCATGAGTCTGGATAGTCAATCTTTCCCAAATGTTCTGTGGGCCTCTCTGGTGTCCCTAACCTTTTCAAAAATTTTCACTCTCTAGTTTTTGAAACAAGTTAGAATGAAGTATAAATATAAGGGGTTTCCAGTTGCCTCTGTAATTGACAATGGCTTTTCCAAAGTGAGGGATACAAACCTCGGGCATGTAGACTTGGAAGATTTCTGGAATAGTGTGCAACAAGAAAATAGGTCCTCAATTGCAGACAAGATTGTGAACAATGGTTTAGCCTATGCTAGAGGTTTTCCACTGCTGTGTCCTGTCTTGATTTGATTATATCATGTGCAAAAAATTATTACCCTGAATCACAAGAAATACGGGCTTTTGATGGCTCTATAGTAACAAAGGTTGATTCTGAGGCTGTATCACATGCTTTAAAGCTACCAGATCATGAGGAGTTTGTCGATGTGTCTGTTACTATTGGTTGGGGGTATTTCTTGGATAAAAAGGATTGGTGCCAAAACTGTATTGCTAAGAGTTGGCTAAAATTTGAAAGGAAGGGCAAATATCGGCTCCCCACCAATTTGAAAAGAGGACATTTCAGAAAAGAGATCTCCAACATGATTACTCTATTGCATCATGTTATCTGGAGTGATGAGTCACACTCTTTTGAAAATTGGATGTGTCAATTTGTCCTGGTAATTTGTAGTGAATCTCAATATGTGGATTGCGCAAAACTAATAAGTGAACACATGAATGAACAACTAACAAATTTTCATTAGAGGGTGTCCTTCTACATGTGTTCTCTTGTGGTCTACATTTTATCCAATAAAGAGGTTTTCTGGCCTGGTTTGAAGGCTCAAGGGCCCCTTATGCTAGATACACCTGTGTATTGTTATTTTCAACAGTTGCAAAAAGGAGTTGGGATGAAAGATTTCTGCCGTGTGAATGCCGCTTTCCTCATGATGTCTACAAAGAAGATTAAAGGCTCATTGGAGCAGAGAATTTCCCTTGAAGCGGTAGCACTGATAATGAGGTTTACAAGTTTCTACATCCAATTTGATAGATTTACTTATCTGCGGATTGGGGGTTTTGAAAATGCCCCGTTAAAATTTCCTAGATACCCGTCAGATTTTCTTGTTCTTTTGGAAGTTTGTCGTCAAATGGTGACTGTGAACAATAGGTATCACACTATGAAAAAGAAGGGATATTCTTTCCTCGTGTCTCTGTCTTTCCTTGTTTGTAAAAGCAATGATAGTGCCAAGAATGTTGAGAAATTTTTTGCTGAGTACAATTTTCACTCATTTCCTGTGAGGCCATATTTTTTAGTAAATTTTTTATTAAGAAGAATTTGCATGGAGGTAGTTTGTATCAGCATCAACCTCACCTTGAGGATTACTAGGAAGATTGTGCTGACGAAAGAGAAGTACAACAGAGGAGTTGGATGAGGTTGACAATTGACCAAATTCGGGCCTTCGGGTTGCCTTTTCAAGTCCTAGAAGGTACTGATGATAATTGTAATATTTTGGATGAAGGCTATCATAATGTTGTTTTGGAATCTTTACCTCAGGTACGTTGGTTTGAAAATGAGGTCATAAATATTATGGTTCGTTCCTCTTTTGTGTTAAATAAAACTAAAAAGTGGCTTGAGAGGAGATTTAGGGAGCATGTTGGTTCTTCAGCACAAAAAGAATCTGCCACTAAGGAACAAAACAGGTCTCAGGTTTCTCATACTCCTAGAGATACAACGAGTTTGGATACAACTCTTCATAGAGTTGTGATGTAGGAGCATCCAGTGGTGTAAGGGAAATCTTGCATCACCCAAAAAGATGATGTTTCAAAATCATTGATGTTGTTTCCATTTCTTTTCAAAATTAGTATTTTTGGTTCCATAATCGCTTGAATAATGATGTAGAACTTTCAGTTTTTCCAAACTGCTAAAAAAAGAAAATTGCCATTTTAGGAAAGTTTGCATTTGGGCACAAATTAAAGCAAAAATTTACAAAAATCTTCATAAATTAAAAATAAGACCTTTGGCGAAGGAATCACACAAAGATCATTTTTGAGTTGAAAGATACTAAAGTTTTTGTTTCCCAAAAACACCTAAAAATTATTCAAATTCAGGTTTGAGGCACTAAATGGTCCTGTACGGGCCCGAAAATGGCCGAAACTAGTAGAGCAGGTTCTTAGCACATAGAGAATTGTGGGAGATTTCCAACGCTTCAAATGGCATGTCAATCGGACGCCTTGATCAAAATTTATGGCTCCCAGAAGTTGACCTAGTTTTGGAGGGAGATGCAAATTTCAAAATTTGGCTAGTGGCCACCAAAAAGGGCTATATATGACCATTTTTGGGAACCCTTGGCAGTAGTAATGTTAAGGGGGAAAGAGTAGAGTCAAGAATAGGTGGGAAAACAGAAACCCTAGTTGATTTCGGGTTACAAAAGGCTAAAGATTCTAGGGCTTGAGGATAGATAGCTGTAATGTGTTGCAACCTGTAGAGGATTGATTCCTTTGATTGTATTTGAGCTTCTTTAATGTAATGAGTTGTCCAAATCAATAAAAGAACATTCTATTTTCTATGTGCAATTTCTACTATTGTGTTTTTTATGATTTACCCCCTTCATCAAGTGGTATCAGAGCAAGGGTTCCTGAGTGTGTAGATAGATCGCCGACCGTGAGACAGTTTGCACCAGGACCTGAGGTTGAGGGTTTGATGTAGAGATTAAGATGCCTCCATGAAGAAACCATGTTGGAAGAAATGATTTGACAGAAGAGGGTTTTAGAGCCTTGCAAAGGCAGATTGATGCATTGCAAGAGGAGCTGCGAAGAGGGTTTGAGCCAGGAACAAGAGAAGAAAGTGAGGATGAAGCTGAAGAAGAGCTATCAGAAGAAGAATAAGAAGCTGTAGGAGATCCTACAGAAGTCAGGTTGTTGAGGGCCATTTCCAAGATCAGAAAAAGGCCCAAGATTGAAGTTTCTACATATTATGGAGATTTGAATCTGTAACAATTTATTGATTGGATCAATGACATGGAGGAGTATTTCAAGTATGAAGATGTGGAGGACCTAGATCGGGTCACTTATTTATGAAAAAAAGTTGAAGGGCCATGTTAGTATTTGGTGGAAGGAGGTCCATTTAGAGAGGAATAGAAGAGGAAAATGAAAGATTACCAGATGGGATCGGATGGTGGAAAAACTGAAGAAATAGTTCATTCCTGTGGCCTATGAGATGGAGTTGCTAAAGAAGCTGCAAGGATTGAAGCAAGGTAACAAGTCTGTCAAGGAGTATACAGAAGATTTTTATAAGATTACTATCAAGATAGGCCATGCAGAGGCCAACAAGGAGAAGGTAGCCCGTTCCATTAATGGGTTGAGGCCAAGTATTCAAGAGGAGTTGAGCCTAGTTAGAAGGTGGAAGAGAAGATGAATAAAAGATTCAATAGCAAGCAAAGGGGAAGAGGCCAAGGTGGAAGGATTGGTGGAAAATCATATGGAGGCCGTAATGAAGATCAAAATAAAAGTGAAGAAGCTAGGACCAGTTGAAATCAAAGAGGAGATAATGCCTACCACCCTCATGATCAAAACAATGGTGAGCAAAGAGGAAGAGGAAGAGGTAGACCTGGGCAAGGACTTGGAAGAGGAGGTTTCAGAGGAACCTATTTCTAATGTGGAGAAGAAGGGAATCGAGCATACGAGTGTTTGCAACATCAAGGAAGGATGAATAGAAGACCTAAAGGTAATGCACAAGTTGCACATGTAGATGAAGATGCACAGTCTGAGCATTCTGAAGATGCTAAAAGGGGAGAAACCCTAGTTGTCAGAAGAACCTTGTTGAATGAGGAGAAAGAACCAGATTAGAGGAAGAGTTTATTCCGCACAAGGTGAAAATGTGAAGGTAAGTGTTGTGATATTATTATTGACAGTGGAAGCACTGACAATCTTGTTTTAGAGATGGTTAACAAGATGAAGTTGACAAGAAGAAAGCATCCACATCCATATCAGATTACATGGTTGCAGAAGGACCATAGATCTTTGGTCAATGAACAGTGTTTAGTCAAGTTCAAGATTGGGGACTACCATGATGAGATGCCATGTGACATCATATCGATGGATGCATGTCATATGTTATTGGGGAGGCCATGACAGTATGATAGGTACGCTGTCCATGATGGCCATGCAAACACATATTCCCTGACAAAGGATGGAGTTCGTCATAAGTTGAAGCCCTTGAAGGAGGTGGAAGAAAATGTATGTTGTACTGCCAGAATTTGCTTGGTAGATGGGAGGAAATTTTTGGAGGGTATGAAGCATGAGCATCATTGCTTTGCATTGATTCCTAAGATTAGTCCAGAGAAATGTGAAGATATACCATCAGAAGTCTCAGATCTATTGGAAGAATTTCAATATATTGTCTCTGATAATGTACTAAAAAGTTTACCACCGGTGAGGAAGATAAGTCATCAAATGGATTTGATACCAGGAGCCAGTTTGCCAAATAAGGCAGCCCACAGAATAACTCCAATAGAGAATAAAGAGTTGAACAGACAAGTTCAAGAGTTGTTAAGGAAGGGACTGATAAGAGAGAGCCTAAGTCCATGTGCAGTACCTACAATACTAACACCAAAGAAAGATGGAGAATGGAGAATGTGTATAGTTTCTCAAGCCATCAATAAGATCACAATCAACTACAAATTTCTATTTCCAAGAATGGATGACATCATGGATTGTTTGAGTGGAGCCAAGTACTTCACGAAGATTGCCTTGAAGAGTGGGTATCACTAGATCCGAATCAGAGAAGGAGATGAATGGAAGATAGTCTTCAAGACAAAGGAGGGTTTGTATGAATGGTTAGTCATGCCATTTGGGCTAACCAATGCACCAAGCACATTCATGCGGCTCATGAACGAGGTATTGAAAGAATTTTTGGGAAGTTTTGTTATTGTTTATTTAGATGACATTTTGATTTTTAGTAAGACTTGGGATAAGCATTTGATGCATATCAGAAGGGTTTTAGAAAAATTGAGGGAGGAGTAGTTGTTGATTAATTTGAAGAAATGCAGTTTTGCAAAGAAGGAGTTGGTATAACTGGGATTTGTTGTCTCAGAGGAAGGTCTAAAGATGGAACCAGAAAAAGTAAGGGCTATGATTGAATGGCCTACACCAAGGAGTGCTACAGAGGTAAGATCTTTTCATGGTTTGGCAAGTTTTTATAGAAAGTTTATTAGGAGTTTTAATGTCATTTCTGTACCCCTAACTGAGATAATGAGAGGGGATAGAAAAGAGTTTAAATGGACTACAAGAGAAACCAAGAGATTTGATACATTGAAGCAGAAAGTCATAGAGCAACCTATTTTGGCACTTCCAGATTTCAATTAGGTGTTTCAAGTAGATTGTGATGCTAGTGGCAATGCTATAGGAGCTATTTTGAGTCAAGAAGGTAAGCCCATTACCTATTTTAGTGAGAAGCTTAATGATGCCAAGAAAAAGTATTTTGTTTATGACCAGGAGTTTTAGGCAATAGTTCAGGCTTTGAAGAAATGGAGACATTATTTGTTTCTAAAAGAGTTTGTTTTATACACTAATCATCATGCTTTACAATATCTTAATAGTCAAGGAAAGTTGAACCAAAAGCACTTAAAATGGGTTGAGTTTTTGCAGAGCTATACTTTTGTTTTGAAGCACAGGAGTGGGAAGTCCAACAAAGTTGCAGATGCCTTGAGCAAAAGGAAAAATAAGTTCATAGAAATGAAGATAGAGGTTGTTTGGTTTGATGAGCTCAACAGTTTATATCCTAAAGATCTAGATTTTGGAGAGGCTTGGAAAGCTTGTTTGGAACCTGTTGTACTTTGGACAGGACAAAGTGGCTAGATTTCATAATCCAAGATGGGATGTTGTTTAGAGGAAGCCAATTGTGCATTCTGAGGAGTTCCATGAGAGAGAACCTGATTAAGGAGAAGCATAGTGGGGGATTAGCTGGACACTTTGGTTGAGATAAGACCATTGTTATTGTTGGTGAGAAATTTTATTGGCTATAGTTGAAGCAGAATGTGAGGAAATTTGTGCAGAGTTGTAGAGTGTGTCAGATGACAAAAAGGAACAAGTTAGAATATAGGGCTATATCAGCCATTACCTGTACCAGAGAAGCCATGGGATGATATTACTATAGATTTTGTTCTTGGTTTACCAAGGACACATAGAGGACATGATTCCATTTTTGTGGTGCTGGACAGATTCTTGAAGATGGCACATTTTATTCCTTGTAAGAAGACTAATGATGGTGTTCATATTGCAGAGTTATTTTTCAGAGAGGTGGTAAAACTACATGGTCTACCTAAGAGCATAGTTTTAGATCGAGACACCAAGTTTGTTGGTTATTTCTGGAGGACGTTGAGGAAGAAGTTGAAGACACATTTGAAGTTTAGTTTTGCATACCATCCACAGACTAATGGACAAACATAAGTGGTGAATAGGAGTTTGGGTAACCTGCTACAATGCTTAGAAGGAGATAAGCCCAAGGGATGGGATTTGATTCTACCATAGGTATAATTTGCTTACAAAAATTCTATCAATAGGAGCACAGGTAAATCACCATTCTAGATTGTATATGGGAGTAGTCCAAGAAATGCTTCAGAGTTAAGGAAGCTGGACAAGGGAGAAAAGACAAGTATTGAAGCTGAAGATTTTGTAGAACACCTGAAGAGTTTGCATGAAGAGGTGAGAAAGCACATTAATAAGATGAATATTTAGTACAAGGCTAAGGCAGATCAGAAGAGGAGATATAAGGAATTTTGGGTAGGAGATGAAGTCATGGTTCACTTGAGAAAAGAAAGGTTCCCAATTGGAACATATAATAAGTTGAAAATGAAGAAGTTTGGACTAGGCAAAATTTTAAAGAAGCATGACTCAGGAAATGCATATGAGGTAGAGCTATCGAGTGGGATCAACATTTCCCCTATTTTCAACATTACTGATTTATCAGAATAACATGAAGGTGGAATAGAGGACAGACCAACAGTAGAATAGTGGAGTATTCCAACATCTACTTCAAAGGAGGAGATAGAAGAGATCTTGGATAGCCATGTGGGAAGAAGTACTCGGAACAGGCAATATGAAGAATATCTGGTTAAATGGAAAGGAAGCCCTATTGAATATTCTTCTTGGTTGTCTAAGCCAGAAGTTGACCATTTGGGTTTTCTTCAAACAAACACCTGAGACGTGATAGGGTCACTTCTCAAATTACCCTGGGTTTCTGATGCAGGAGCATCCAGTGGTGTAAGGGCAATCTTGCATCACCCAAAAAGATGATGTTTCAAAATCATTGATGTTGTTTCCATTTCTTTTCAAAATTAGTATATTTGGTTCCATAATCACTTGAATAATGATGTAGAACTTTCAATTTTTCCAAACTGCTAAAAATAGAAAACTGTCATTTTAGGAAAGTTTGCATTTGGACACGGATAAAGTTTTTGTTACCTAAAAAAATGCCTGAAAATTATTCAAATTCAGGTTTGAGGCACTAAATGATCACGCATGGGCCCAAAAATGGCTAGAACTGGCAGAGCAGGTTATTAGCGCGTAGAGCACTCTGTGAGTTTTCCAACACTTCAAATGGTGTGTCAATCGGATGCCTGGATCAAAAGTTATGGCTCTTGGAAGTTGACCTATTTTTGGAGGGAGATGCAAATTTCAAAATTTGGTTGGTGGCTGCCAAAAAGGGCTATATATGACCATTTTTGGGAACCCTTGGTAGTAGTAGAGTTAAGGGGGAAAGTGTAGAGTAGAAACCCTAGGTGATTTGGGGTTACAAAAGGTTGAAGATTCCAAAGCCTAAGGATAGATAGTTGTAATGTGTTGTAACCTGTAGAGGATTGATTCCTTTGATTGTATTTGAGCTTCTGTAATGTAATAAAAGAACATTCTATTTTCTGTGTGCAATTTCTATTGTTGTGTGTTTTATGATTTACCCCCTTCATCAAGTTGGCTCACAATCAGGAGGAGATGGTGAACAACCCAAATATAGTGGAAGATTGAAGACCACATGTGAACAAGATGGCTAACCTACATCTATAAGAGCAGGAACAAAAGAAAAATCAGATGCTTTGCCAAAAAGTCAAGCAGACCATGTGACTTCTCCCAACTCTCTGGTACCTAAAGTTGATTCTTTAATTTTCAATCAAATTGGTGAAGACAATGTTTTTACTTTTTTTTTGGTAAACCTAATTCTCTTGGGTTAAGTGATCCTCTAGAACATAGTTCTCCTCCTGTACATTTAGATAATGTTGTTTTGAATACTGATGCTGGTGTTAGTGTTTTTACTTCACCCTCCCCCTCATGGTTAAAGAAAGTAGTAGAAAAGAAAAAGGGGTATGGCCCAATGATAGACACAAATATAGACATTGTAGCCAAGTTGCTACAAGATACACCTAAGCCCGAGAGGGCTAAGAGGATGTAAAGAATGGTGGTGGATCCTTCTACTGGGCACCGTATTTTGGAAATTACAGATCCTATTGGTGAGAAGAATGAGGATGAGGTTATCGAAGTAGATTTTAACATGCGCATAATTGATATGGGACCCTCTACTATTGAAGGCGATATTTACCATGCCAAGTTTTCTGTGAGTACATTGTCAAAAAGGGTCAAAACTGAGCAGCAAGAAAAAAGCCAAACTACAGGCTCCGGTGAGAACTTTAACTTCATTTAGTCAATCTATTTTGAGGATTACTTCTTATCCTTTAGAGGAGACACCGAGCATAACTGTGGATGGTCTAGACCCCAATTTGCTGCAACAAATTAAGAGGTGCCAAGCTATAGGTAAAGCCATCAAACAGTGGGTGGAGAAAATTACTCTTGATGGATTGTTTTATATTGAAGAAGCTATGAAATTATGTGCCCTAATCTTTGACAAAAGGAAAACATTGGCTACCGAGTTACAAAATTTTAGGAAAGATAATAGTAGTCTTTCGATGGTTTTTAAAGAAGTTCAAGAAATGACCAAGATTGACACTAGCATCGTTGTAGCTGAAAAGATCTTTAATGACCCTAGGGAAAATGAATCTACAACATGGTTAGATACACTTGAATGGAGAATGATTGTGTTGGGGAGAGTCAAGGAAGAATTTAGGAGCACACTAACTCAATATTTTACTGATCAAAAAGACCTCAAAAGTAATTTCACAATCTTGGAGATAAAAGATTTCGATGAAGATGAAGACAAATTGTTCAAGGTCAAAAAGGTAAAACAAAGCTTCAAGAAAATAATTACTAAGGAACTTGTGGGCACCAACACAGTGACTGGTGAGTCAGTAGGAAAGCTTTGGAGGATAGCTATGTACCTTCGAAACATCAAATGTGAGATTGATGAAATTCACAAAAGAATGGCGAATGCAGACCGAATGATAAGTAAATGAAAGATTCAGGCTAATATCACTAGAAGTCCAAGTGGAAAAGTGTTAACACAAATCATTCGCAGGTACAAAACATACAAGGCAAAGTTACGAGCACTAACAACTCAAATGACACAGGTCGATTTAGCTCTAGGAGAAGGAAAAAACAAGGAAAAGGAGGTGACACAAGAGGAGGATGTGACAATTGTCGACTGATGACTTTTCATATGTTTGATTACTGTTTCTTGCAAAAAAATGATTGGCTCTGGAGAGCTTTCTTATAAGTTTAATAAATTATTTTAAGTATCTTTTAATCGACTGTCCCCAGGAAGCCATTATTATTTTAAAGATAGTTATGGTTGGCAAGGCTATATATTTGAAAAGCCTGTCGATTCATGGGATCTTTTGGCAAACTTTGTTTTCGTAGAAGGTCAATTTTGTTGTGATGTTACTTTTTTGGTTACTTTTTAATATATGAATGAAAGTTGGTGCAGTTGATTTTTGAAATCATAAACTTTGTGTTATGGTGAATGAGTGTTTATTCTTCTTATGTTGAATATACTATCAACTTATTGACTTGTAGTCTATATCAAAGTGATTGGAGATTTTAATTCTAGCTCATTGTTGTGGATGTTTTTCTTTTGATTAATAGTTCATGGTGATGATTATATGATAATATATATAAATTTGTGGTGGTTGTGATTGAAGTCTTTGTGCTTCTTTGTATTTCAAATTATATGTAGTGATTCATTGCCTTTAATGCTTTATGGTTAAAAGCACCACCTTTCTTGCTTTCTGGTAAAAAACATACATTAGTTTCATTCTTTGTATATCATTTGAAGGTAGTTGCACCTTGTAAAATAAGTAGACAGTCATTGTAAAATATCATTGCAATCGATTCAACTGTTGGTTCAGTTGTCATCTGTTTGGGCAAGAGAATATAGAGTTAGGTGACAAAATATGTATACCAACAGAACTAAGCCTTGTCATATTACATATAGTAGTTCATGTGATGTTGAGAACTCTATTATAATCTCCTCTTTAGTAGGTTGTGGATTCATGCTATGGATGTAGTCCTGTCTACCCTACATAAATTTATTAAATCTATTCATAACAATAAAACTTTTACAATCAAGGATGATCCAAATCTAATGCAATGTTGTCAGCAAATGATTATTTTGCATAAAAATCTTTTTTCTACATCTTCTACTCCTCATAATCTTATACCCTCTTCTTCACCCAAACAACTTACACCATCATCACCTCTTATTGATGATGTGCATTTTCATTCTTCTTCTTCTAATGCATGTCCTAATGATGATTGGGGAACCTTGGAATTTGCTCCCTCTTTTCTAGGAGAGTACAAAGTTGATCTCTCTCACTTTGACATCCAAAAATTACATTCTATGCCTTCTACATCAAAATCTTCTAACCCTTCTAATCCCTTTTCTTCTAAATCATGTGATTACACAACCCATATCGCACATGCTATTGATAGGAATCCTCCATCTTTTTCTGAGTTGGAATCCCTTTATGGTCTTGGTTTTCAATTACTTTCAAAAACTAGATATAAAGGCAATGGCCTAGGTTGTAAAGAACAAGGCATCAAGATCCCTTTAGAGCTCACACCATATCTCTCTATAGTGGTCCTTAGTTACCAACATCCTCGCCACTCCAAACCTTTATGCCATAACTTGGCTAATGTAGCTATGAATTTTGCATCTCTTTTTTTAATTGAATATTTATTACCAAAAAAGATGCAAGTTACACTATAAGTTCTAAGCCCAACAGGGCACCAAAAGCACCTAGGACAAAGCATCAAACAAATAACAACCAAGGTTGCACCAGACTGTCATTACCACCATCGTATTACAGTACCACTTAGTTACAACATATACAATATTGGTACAAAAAAGATAGTATAAAAAAGACTAATCTATATAATCAAAACAATATCAAATTGCTCAATCCAAGACTATATCTTCATAAATTCACACTTTCACTATACTTACCCAATTCTCTAAATGTACCAATAGGAGGGGAGATGTTAGAGATAACCACATTATCCCTCACAACCTCCAAAGCAGCAACTTCATAGAGTTTTTCCTCTTCTCTTTTTTGTTCTTCAAGCATCTGCTGGAAAGTCATCTTCTTGTTGAAACTTCATATAGTTATTGAAGAATAAAGAGTCAACTTTTCTTGCATCATGTGGCCAAAAGTTGGTAGTGATAATGTCTGATCTCTTCATTACAATCTGTCCATCATCAATGAGTTCAAGGAACTTTTCTTTTGAGACCTCAAGGGTCATCTTAACCTACATAGCAATCAAATGGAGGGTGACTCTTCTCAAAAACCTTGTAAGGCACCTCCTTTTGCCCTGAAATATCTCCTCATTTATAAACTTTTAAAGAATTCATAAAATCTTATTCGTCAAAATTAACCAAAAATGATTAAAACAAGTATTCAAACCATCAACATATCCAAATAAGATTTCTTTCCAAGAGATAACATTTCTTCTATCTCAACCCTTAAAAAAAAAAGAGAAACCACACATCTTTAGCAAAATTACATTCAAAAAATAAGTGTTCAATAGTCTCAGATTCTTTACAAACACTACAAAGTTTCTTGCCATGGTCATCAAGGAAATAATTAAAGCTAACATCAATCTTTTTCAACCAAATCAACCATCTAAAGCAAGCCTTTTAGGATCTAAAAAAGTTGACCACCATATATTAAAAATCGTTGACCACTATTTATTATCCAAGTTAAGGTTCTAACTCTTATTAACATGATTGGTGACATTTTAGGAGCAAGACAGGAGGTTGTATATCTTCTTGGAGGTGATATTGAATAAGACAGTGTCATCAATCCATGAAAGGCTTTTAAACAAGTTAGATTCAGGTCTAATCTCAATAGGAAAACATAGCTTGGTACATGCCTTATCAATCATAGAATAAGATCTCCTCTGTGACTGAGGCAGATCAAGGGATTTGCTCAGGGTCTTCCAGTCCAAAAATCCTTCCTCATTAATTACATCTTTGAAATTTTTTAGCCCTTTGTGATACAAACTTTTAGCAGAGAAACCTTGGACAAGAGCAAGGGGTTTACCATTCCACATTAGGTTCCACCAAATAGACCTGTGTCACCAAACCTTCTTACCAGAATGGTCCCAAGTAGGACACTCCTTCAAGAAAACTCTTGCAACCTCCTAAGCCTTCCAAAGACTTTTGAAGACATTAAACCCACTAGGGGAGAAAAAGACTTTGGTAAAAAGAATATCATGTAGGTGGAGACCAGTCCAATGTTTAACTTTTTTAGGGACAACTTGAATGATATTATTTTTTATTAGAACCTTCCATGCTTCTTCACCATCCAATGATTTAACAATCCACTTGATAGAAAGTGCTAATCCCTGGATTCTTAAGTCCTTCAAGCCCATTCCACCTACATCTTTACTAAAACAACACCAGTCCCATTTCATGGCAACCCTCTTCTTATTTCCTTTCCCATCAGACCACATAAACCTTCTTATACTCTTTTGGATTTCCTTAAAGTGGGTGTTATTAAAGAGCCAAACTAAGAAATAATATATAGAGTAAGTGGAAAGGATATTTTGACAAACCTGTAATATTCCAGCAAGGGACAAATATTGAGCATTCCACTTCATCAATTTTTCTTTCAATCTTATCATAAACCTACTCCCACATGTTTTTTAGGGAGGAGTTAACTAAGAGGGGTATACCTAGATACCTGATTTGTTTGTGAGGCCCACTCCATTGAATATCATACTTACTGAACTGAGGAGGAGTAGTGTCATGCTAGCTTAAAAAGTGAGATTTACATACATAAATTTTTGCACATGAGGCCTTACAAAATACATCAAGTTTGCCCATCAAACCATCAAAGTTATTTTCATCTATGTCTACAAAGATTGTTGTATCATCAACAAATTTTATATTAATCAATTCGTCTCTATTTGGAAGTACTATACCTTTAACTCTATCACCATTGATGGAAGGCCTTTGAAGGTAATCAAATGCAATTACAAATAGGGTAGGGGCCAAAGGGCACCCTTGCCTAATAGACCTTTATAGGATGAATGGTTCAGAGAGGGATCCATTCACATCAATTTCGGTGACTGCATCCTTGAAGAGTACCTTGATCATATCACACCAATTTAGAGGAAAACCAAAAGCCTCTAGTGTCATTAAGACAAAAGACCATTCCATCCTATCGTAAGCCTTTTCAAAGTCTAGGAGGAGCATACCTGCATTCTGCTTAGATACATTAACCCAATTTAAAGCTTCCCAAATTGTAACTATATTTTCAAGGATATACCTCCCTTTGATGAGATTGATGTGTCTTATTAACAAATTTCAAAAAAATGTGAGTTAACCTCAATGCCAAAACCTTTGCCAAAATTTTACATGAGACATTGATGAGAGAAATTGGTCTCTAATTCTTAATTAAGCCTCTATCACCATATTTTGGAAGCAACTTAATAATTCCCCTATTAATATTACTTCTAAAAGAACCATCTTTAATTGCTTCCTTATACACTGACAACAGATCTTCAACAATCCATTCATTTGTAGAACTCAGTTCGTAATCCATCATGACTAGGGGATTTTTCATTTTTAAAAGAGGATATTGCTTTTTTATCTCTTCTAGGCTCAGTTCTTTACTCATAATGGAGGCATCCTCCTCCGAGAATTTTTTAGGTATTAAATTCCTGCAACTCTCTTGTGCATCTTTACAGATCTTGTAGTTATTCACTGCAGTAAATAGTTTCATATATAAACTTTTGAAATCTTCTTTGATTTTCCTCACATTAGTGACAAGATCATTATCTATCTAGATGGGTCCAATTTCCTCTCTTCTATTTTTGGTCTTTATGAAGTTGAAGACAATTTTTGACCCCCCATCCCCATTCTTCAACCAGTTCATCTTAGCCCTTACCTTCAATCCTTGAGTTTTAAATGTTTGAAGACACTTCAACTTATGTTTGGTGTTAGCCATGGTATCAACTAGAGATACATTATTAGGATTCCCTTGTAGAAGGTTTTCATCTTGATAGAGCTTTTCTTGGAGATCATTCTCAACTTTCCTTCTGTCCAGTGCCCATTTCTTCCCAATAGTCTGAAATGATACTTTCCAGTTGTTAGTATTACTATTCCATCTATTAGTACATGAGAGCTTGTGCAAAAGAATCTTGTTAATTTCTCTCAATGTAAAAACTCCTTCATTACAATCACTATGTTTTAGAAGATCAATATTCAACTTATACAAGCTATCCCTTCTAATTTTATTATCATTTTCATGCTTTTGAGTGACAATTTGAGCTTCAATAGGATAGTGGTCAAATATTGTGTATGGATGAACTTTTACCATATTAGGGTTCTCTTTCTTGTCAAAACTGAAGAACTCCTCATTGACATATATCCTGGCTAATCTACAATAGATTATTTTTTCATTCTTTTGAAAATTGCACCAAGTATACCATATATCCTTATTTTCTTTTTTCATCTTTTCCATAGGGTAAAAAATCTTAAGCTTCTTTTCCATTATGCTCCAAAAGATGAATTCATTACCTTTCTAGTTCATATCAATCCCACCAGTCTTTTCCTCCATTTGTTCAATCATGTTCAAGTCCCCCAACAATCCAAGCGATCCTAGGTATTGTTTCCACCCATTTCTAGAATTTGATTCTTTCTTTGTAGTCATTAGCTACATAGATAACATAAATTCCAAATTTCAGGTTATCTTTTTCAAGCATCAATTAGACCCCTCTATTACAATTAGAGCATCCATTGTCAACAACATGCCTGACCTACTTATTGTTTAACAAAATAGCAACACCACCCCTGCCCTTATCATTATAACTAACATATTAAGTAGCATCTTTCCATATAAAGTTTAGAATGGTTTCAAGCACAAAACCAACTGCTTTCACCTCCCAGAGGAAAATGAAATCAAGGTTTTTCATTTTACTAAAAAACTCCTAATTGCATATTTTCCGTTAGGGGACTCTAGTCCCCTGATAGTCCTTCTTATCCCCTTAAGACTCATTTATGTCAAGGGGGTTGTCAAATTTCCTCTGATTCTTATAAAGCTTGTCGAAGCATGAAGGGATTTTATCCTCTCTTCCCTTCTTGTTCTTCTAACCACTATCATCTCTGCTTACCCGCTTCCTCTTTTTCTTGTCTTCAATTTGGTTCAAAAGATCATCAATGTCCACCATTCCTTCATCATTACCCAACAGGGGGAAGAATCCCCCACTTTGTTTCCACTCTTATATTATTTCCTTGTTTCTTTCTCTCTATTAGTTTTAATAATTGCCAAGTCTCTGTCCCCCCCATTTGATCCTAATGTTCTAGTGCTTTTTGAGGGCTGCAGAGTCACATTCTTTTTGTTTTTCTCTTTTAAAATATTTTCTTTGATCTTTTTGAATACAATCTTCTGAGCATCTTTTTTATGTTTCAGAGTGTGCTCAATATAATTAGTGGCATGATTCTGATCATCATTATCCTTTTTATCCAAATTAATATTCCTCATGTCAGCAATCTTTTTTTTCATTTTCTCAAGGTTAGAAGCAATATCATTCATATCTTCATTCATGTTTTTGGAATTGTCAACTTCATGAGAATCACCAATGGGGATTTCAATATCATTAATGTTTTTAGACTCATCCAAATTTATTTGAAGGCTCCTACTCATTCAAATTGTTAGTATCTTGACTATTTTTACCTTTTGCTCTCCCCTTGAATTCATGTTTGAGATTATAAATCTCTTAATGATTCTAGGGAAATTTCTTTTTTGGTGCCCTTCTTCTTTACAAATGAAATAGGCATTAAGGCCCCCTAATACCACAATACTGCATTAGATTATTTCCCTACCCAAATTAATACCAATTTTCTTCAGGATATCAACTCCAGGGGAAAGGAAAACAAGAACCCTATCATCCAAACAGGGAAGAGGAGACTTGGTATCCTCTACCTAGAGAACTTTCCCCAGTGGCAAAATCAATTGGGGCATAAAGACCCACAATTGAGGTGATAGGTTTTTCAAAATCATCCACCGAGGAGAAGTAGTCATCATAATTTCATCATTCATCAACTCAGGGGACCAAGGCACTAGTTTAAACATAGCATTACCCACATTCCAAAATAGCTTTTCTAGGGCACACTTCTGCATACCATGGTTTTTAAAGTAAACAATAAATAATAATTTTTGAACCATCCGACAAAACGTAACATACAGTCCTAATTTCCTACCCTAGACATTGAAAATAAAATCATTAAAGAACTTTCTTGAGGGGAGGGCATCACAATTAATTGCCTCAAAAAAGATGGAAACATTCTTGAGTCTATTTTCTTCATGTTCAACAATAAGACACATGTCTTTATTTGGTTCTACCATGAGAACATTTGGGACAAAAGGGGGAAGCTTACCTTTATCACCTCCGTGGGCTAGCACACCTCCAAAGTTCCCACATTGATCGATGAGTCCACCATTCTCTACACCAATCACTTCAAACTTTACATGAGGCAAAACCTTGACCCTCTCTTCACCACCTAGGATATCTCTATAGGGTTTCTTGTTTTGTTCACTACTATCATCTTCATATTTGGCATCTTCTTCCATATTTTCCAATCCTTCCTACAGTAAACCCTCACATGCTTTAGTATTTATTCCCTGACCAGTCCAAGTTGCTCCTGGGTCACCATCCATTAGTTAATGCCTGAAGGCAGGGTAGGAGAGGGAGGTAGTTCAATTCAAAAAATTAAAAAACAAATTAACAAATTCAATATCACAACAAAACTTAGGAAAAACAAAATCAACAAACCAAATCTTTAACACACTACAACACAGACCAAAACCCATACAATCACACCCAAAAACAACCAAGAAGACAATGAGGAACAACTCAAATGCGACGGAGGGTACTAATCATGTTCAATCTAAGAAGGAAACTAAGCTCCGAGGTCGACAATGGTAGGAGACTCTTTGTCTTCCATATCAACCTCAGAGAACCTCCTCTGTGTTCCAAATCTACTTGTTCTACTTTTTGCATCTCTTATTTCTTATCTACCTAGATTACATCCTGAGTTGATTATAGAATCTTCTTAGTCACAAATGCCACCTCTAGATGTGTTCTCCATTGATTAAGCTCTAACTGAATTGCTTAGTGTGTATGCAAACATGCCTTCAAATCATCATGACCATGGATTTCCTTATTGTCTCAATGTATATGCATACTTTGGTGAGTCCATCATGTTATCTAATGATCATGTTCTATCTCCTAACATCTGTACTAACCTTCTAACTATTCTTAATCCTAAGGACCATAGTACCTTCTTAGTTAGGGATATTATCAATGTTCCCATGTATCCTCACGATCCTAAAGGTAATTCAAATTGGAGAATGTCTCTCATCAAAAGAGTGCTCTTCACATTCTCAACTTTTACATGAATACCCAAACATCTTTGCTTAGACATACATAGATATGCCCAGCATAGACTTTGAGGTTGTGGTCCATAAGATAATGCTATATCCTGATGCACAACCTATAAAATTAGAAAATTGAAAAATGCATCCCAAGGTGACCCTCATGGTCAATGATAAGATTGAAAAGTTCTTAAAAGCTAGTTTTACCCACCCTATTGACTATTTACCTTGGATCTTCAACATTGTAGCTACCACTAAACTTGATGGTTGCATTTGTATTTGTATTACTTTCATAATCTCAACAAAGTTTCTCTTAAAGATAATTTTTTCTTCCCAACATACATGTGGTTGTTGAATCAACTATAGGACATGCACTTCTTTCTTTTATGAATGGCTTCTTAGGTTATAACCAAATTATTATTAACCCCTTGTTCAATACAAAATGACCTTTACAATGCCATGGGGAAAATTTTGTTATGTCGTTATTTACTTTGGTTTAAAGAATGTTGGTGCAACTTACCAATAGGCCATGACCCTCATCTTTCATGACTTTATCTATAACATCCTTGAAGATTATGTTGATGACATTTTGGCTAAGTTTGTTCTTCACCAAGAACATGTACCTAATCTTCGTCTCATTTTCAAACATCTTCATCTATACAACTATGCACTAGAATCTTTAGAGGTGTGTCTTTAGTGTGGATAGTCACAGACTTCTTGGATTTATTATATCTCATCATGGCATTGAGGTTGACAATAAAAATATAGATGCTATTGTCAACATACCACCACCTTGAAACATTCTCAACTTAATAGCCTTCAATGGAAGATTCAAGTCATTTGTCGAAACCCTGGAAACATTGTATCAAGTGATTTTCTAGATTTATTTTAAAATTTCCATGGTTACTTATAGATAGGGACCTTATTAAATTATTTTTGGAAAAAATATCTATGAAGAGCTTATAAAATCACTGTAAATTATTTTATTCATCTCATCACTTAACAATTTTATATGTAGGACATAGCTAATGAGCATGCTTTGTTTCTGTGCATTATTTTTCCAAATATGATCAATAGGAATGTTTAATGGAGTCATTTTGGGGGAATTTGTTCTAATTTTCTCTACAGTTACTCATAATTTTATAAAGGAGTAAGGGTGTAGTTATAGTTGATTATTTGTACCTCAAGCAAAAGTCCTCCAAATTTGCTTTCTTCCTAGCCAGACATTTTTTATTTTATTTTTATGAGAATGGCTTGAGATTTGTGCATATATTGGGTTGTTAAATGTCCAATCTTGACAATGAGGATGCCATCTTAATTTGCAAGGAGACGAGGCTGCTTATAAAACAAGCGGTAGAACACATGTATGAATTTGTAGAAGAACATGTAGCTTATGTACATGCCTTAAAAATGTTGGCAGTGCTCTTCGATTTTTAATTAAAGGGGATGAAATGATGTTGGATTCTTCCATATGCACAATAGTCATATTCACATTCACAACCATTGAGACCAGTTCTGACTCTTTGCTTGAAAAATCATCTCCACAGAGCATTAGAACCAATATACCGAGCTTTTAGAAATAATAGGAAAAAAATTTGACATAACAAAATTTCTATAGTAATAATCTCTAGTCAATATAACTGTAATATGTTTCTCTCTCATTGTTTCCACAGAAATAATCAGTCCTCTCTACCTTCTTACAATAATGATTTACTTAATGTTTTTTAAGAGCAACGACAACTGGGAACCGGCTGTTGCTGCTTACCATCTATAAAAATAGATAACCCCTAAAATCACTAGGCACTTCTATAAACCAAAAACCCTCAATTTTCAAAACCCTTAGAAGTTCACAGGCAAAAAGAGGGGTTAGATAAATGTGCTTTTATAAAGTCTAGCTATAGATTTAGATTATTGGATGAAAAGGCCACTTGACCAAGTTTTAGTAATTTTAAAGCTATATATTACGAAAACTCCCTTAATTGAGTTGGATTTGGAATCTATAATGATTATTGCCTTTAGAAGATGGTGTTCTTTTTCAGAGGTTGACCTATGTTTTAGAAGTTTATCTGCATTATCACAACCTGTAATTTAAGAAGCTTATTAGGCCTAGAATATTAGTCTCTGGCATGTATTTAGGAATTTAGTCATTTTTTTATGAAATGTATTTTTTCATATATGTAGATTTAACAAATAGAATTCTATAAACCCTAATTTCTTTTTAAGGTGGCAAGCTTTAAAAAATTGATTATTAAAAAATAATAATTATATTTTATATAATAAACTATTTTGGCGATAAAAGATAAATAAAAATAGAATCCTCATACACAACATTTCTTCCTCTACACCAGTTTCAAAGCTACATATTTCTCCTCCATATCTATGTTTTTCCTAAGCATTGTCAATCTAACAACCTTATAATGTTGCACCATTGTCTAGTAAACATGAGTTGGCATATATGTAGTGGGTCCCAGTTCCCCTTCAAAATATAAAGTAAAATAGATTGGCTTGAGATCATGGTGCTACATGGCATCATTATGCAAACTTTTGGGTTGATAGAACTAAAAAGTTCTAAACATTATGCCATTGGTTCCTTTCATTCCAAGCTTGTAGTAGGACCTACCAAACAATGGAGACCTTTAGAACAATCCAATTAAAAGACCAATCCAGCTGATGGTGCATCATAGAGAAGTTGTTAGATTTACTTTCTCAAAATGTCATGCCATTGGTCCAGTGGTGTTGAGTTGGAAATAGTGGGCCATTATCATTTTAAAGATATTATGGCAAGATCGTAGATAACCTACAACATTGATCATTTTCTAAGATCAATGGCTCGTGCAATGTCTAAGCATTGCTAGTCTGACAAGCTTATAATGTTGTGCCATTGGATAAAAGAGATGAGTCAACTTATCGGCATGCCTGATTATAGAGATCAATTGATATTATCTCTAGTGCCACTTGGTGGCTTTACACTCCTCAAAATAATTGTTAGGTTGACACAATTCCTTGTTATGTTATTGGTTGAGGGGAAGAAAAGTGCAAATCACTCGGTGTTGCTCAAAACTATCAGATCTAGGATTTAATATCTACCATCTGATCTTCCTAAGATCTTCTTCACTGCTTGTTCTATAGATAGCTACCAAAAAATGATAACTTACTGCTTGACTTCCAAATTTAATGCATCTAATCAATGTAACTCTAGTTTTGAAAGAATGCAGGTATTCTTTTGTAATATAATAAAATTAAAAGTTCTTATTAGAAGTGGGGGGAAATTATTTTGGCAATAAATGTAGGCCTTTTTTTTAGCACTTCTAGGAACTAATTGAATAATTGAATAATTGTGCCCTTGGCCATTCTATGTAATCTATTCTTTGTTCAACTATGAATAGAAAATCATCATTCTGTGCCAAGAATTTGTCTTTCTAGAATCTTCTCTCAATCTTACTTTAATATTTTGTAGTAAACAACCCCAAATTTTTTTTCCAAAATATACAATGATATGACAATGTTAGCTCAAAGCATCACCAACTAATACCTCACACTTTCTGATCACCCAGATCCCAGAATGGGCAAGGTGAGAGCATACAATGATTTTGGCTTACAGTAGAAATTATGTAAGAAAGATATACACTTCTTCCACTGCGGCGAGCATCCACATTTCATGGGGATTCACCACTTTCAGTGGGTAAAGAACAAAGGAAAAATTACAATGCCATCCACTTATTCAGTGGGAATACTCCACTTTTCCAGTGGGTAAGAAAAATAATGAAAAGTTCATTCTCCTCACTGGCGGTAAACCATCTAGGGGTCCTTAAATGTGAATTGTATTACAATGTAATCTCAATGATAATCAATATAATCATATACAATAACACAAGGTTTTTTTTGAATTTGATAAGTTACCCCTTGAGAATTAGTGATCAAGATTTATACCCTGCTCATTGATTTGCATTTGACATTCTGAATGACTGATCAAGATGGCACATCTTTGATTTTTCTGACTGTACCCTGACAATTATAAGTTTGCTGGCTGATCAAACAATACAGCTGCCATGAAAGAACATGAAAAAGCTCATAACCCACACACACATCTAATCAGCAATCAACTGCCACTAGTCTGATATGACAGTCCAAACTAACATTTCTGAACACTTAGCAAACTGAAAACAAAGACATCTGATCAACAGCAATCAATTTCCTTAGACAGGGTCGTACGGCCTGGTACAGGTACGGATGCTCATAACATTATTAATACTGTAGCAAATTCACTCAAACCACTTGCAATGAAGGTATTAAGGATAGTAAATCAGAATGCAAAGAAGAAAACCATCAAATATATCAACTATAATATTTATGAATTGTGACCCCACGCATATGTACGACCAAGAATGGTATGGCCAATACAGAAAATTCCAGAACCTCACCAAACACTTCAAATCACACCAAAAAGTTATAAGAATATCTTATCCATCACTCTAAACTGATCACAAATTAAAAAAACCTCACAAACTTCAAAATCCATTTAGTTCCATGTGATTCCCTGAGTGGAAATCATCTCATACCAGCTAGGGTGGATTTCTCACCACCGAAACTGATCATCCTCAAGTGGGTTTCCATCCACAAGAAGGCACAATTGATCTCTGGTTTCAACCCAGCAGCATAACATTATCAAATTCCAAGCATGCCTCCAAATGAGCTCACATCTTTTTATAAGCACCTGGGAGTTACAAAACCAAACTTTCTTGAAATTAGAGCTTTTTTGCACTTCCCTTAGAAATAATTTCTAATATCAAGTTATGTGCACACTTAAGTGACTAGGGAATTAAAAATTATAACATTTCCCTTTTTCCCTTCAAGTCATAACATTAAGTCACTTTTTAAAATAACCCACCTTAGACTTTAGTGCACCAATAATAATAAAACTTAGTTCAATTATCAAATTAAACAACCTTATAACTCCAATTTGATAATTAAACCAAAAATGATCCCAAACCATTCCCTAGCCCATCGGGATCATGAGATAGGCTAATGGTCCCATTCTGACTAGGCTTGGAAGGGGGACATTACATATTTAGCCTTGACTTGTCTATTGAATGATTGATGACTAATTATTGGTCAATAATTGTGCATCTGAGTGCCCTTTATTTTAATATTCTATTATCATAATTTAGGCAGTAGTTAAATCCTATGTAATTTTAAGATTAGTAAAAGGTTCTAAATATTCGGTGCATCACCTTAGTATAGTTTATTTTATTTTATGTTTCTTTTTCCGTTTTTCTCTCTCTATGTTTAGGAGAACACATTGAAAATTTTATGAAGATCTAGCTTCAAAATCTTGGAGGTTACCTAACAGTTCATGTCCCACACCTGTGAGATTTCCCTTGTTGGTACAAGTTTTTTCTTTAAGTGAGATTTGAATATTAACAATTTTGGTACACTTGGTCAGACCTGAAAATCAAATTCTTGGCAAAACATCTAGTAAGGGGGATATTATTGGTTGAAATCCTATTTTGTTAGCAAGAGGCCCATGACCAAATTAGTCTCAGCTTGCAATCCAAGTCTTTTAGTTCCTCCTTAGTCCTAGTAGAAGAATCATAAAACCAAATTTTTTATTGCCTCTTCAAATGATAGCTAAAGTACCTAAGAATTTTGTCAATGCTCTGCCAAAGTTTATTACCTAAATGACCTAAATGCTTTGCCAAAGTTTGTTAGGGAGGACATCGTGACCCCTCAAGAACATTTAAGGGGCGTTGTAGATATTTGTCATTGGTATGGTAGTGCCAAGCTCGAAATAGTGGCCCCTTCTCATTTTAAATCTATCATGGTAGAATCATAGATAACCCACATCGTTGATCATTTCTTTAAGATCAATGACTCACATAATGTATAAGCATTGTCAATCTAACAACCTTATAGCATTGCGCCATTAGATGAAAGAGATGAGTCAGCTTATCAGCAAGCCTGACTATAAAGATCAATTGATATTATCTCTAGTGCCACTTGGCAACTCTATGCTCCTCAAAATAATTGTTAGGACTGTTGACACAATTTTTTGTTGTGCTATTGGTTGAGGGGAAGAAAGTGCAATTCACTTGGTGTTTGCTTGGAACCATATAGATTAGGGCTAATATCTATTAACCAATCTTCCCAAGATCTTCTTCACTGCTTGTTCTACAAATAGCTCTAGAGAACAATAATTTGCTTCTCGACGCTTCCAGAATTAATCCATCTATTCAATGTAACTTTAGTTTTGAAAAAATGCATGTATTCTTCATTAATATAAATAAAATAAAAAGTTCTTATTAGAAGTGGGGAAATAATTTTGGTAATAGACACATGCCTTTTTGAGTGCTCCAAGGATTGATCAATGATTGAATAATTGTGCCCTTGGCCTTTCTATGTAATATGTTCTTAGTTCAACTATGAATGAAAAATCTTCATTATGGGCAAAAAATTTGTCGTTCTAGTATCTTCTCTCAATCTTGCCATAATATTTAGCCTTGATTTGTCTGTTGAATGATTGATGATTAATTATTGGTCAATAATCGTGCATCTGAGTGCCGTTTATTTCAATAATTTGTTATCATAATTTAGGCAGTAGTTAAATGCTATGCAATTTTAAGATCAGTAAAAGTTTTTTGAATATTGGACATATCGCCTTAGAATAGTTTATTTTATTTTACGTCTCTCTCTCTCTCTCTCTATGTTTAGGAGAACACATTGAAAAATTTATCTCACAGTTGTGTCATAGGCTGTGAGATTTCCCATATTGATAATAAATTTTTATATCAACAATAACCAAATTAAAATAATCCAAAACAAAACCCACATACATACATGTACATATATATAACTATTAAAATAATTAATTTCTTTTAAAATTGTATATATATTAATATTATTTATTAAATATTGATTAATTTCTATTATTTATTTATTATTTATTAAATAGGAAATTTTTATATTTGTTAATATTATTTATTAAATATTAATATTGATTTTGATTTTATAAGTGTTAATAATCATAACTATTTTAATTTGTTTTTCTACATAAGCTGCATGTTGGAAAATGAAAACAAATCCATCTTCTTCCAAAATTAAAACAAACCATTATTTTAATTATCAGAAAAAGAAAAACTAAAATGAAATTAATTTTCTTAGAGTAATAAATTGTTGAAGTTTTTTTATAAATAGAAAATCTCCAATTAAATAAGATATTTGAAATAATATATCTTTGAGATAGTTTAATTTTGGCTGTGGGATTATTCATTCTAATTTTAGGAGCAAAACTACTTCTCTTTCTTTTTTTAGGCATGCAAGGCTTTGCTAATTTAGTCCGTTCTTATTCTATTAAAGTATTGGATGGAGTTCGTTGTATAAATACAATTATTGATACACTACAAGTGAACCAAATTTGCTGGTCTTGCTGTACAGGACATTACCAGAAGGTAAAGGTAACTAGTTTGATTTCATGGCTCTGAATTCATCATCCTTGTGGACCTCTTGTCCTCTTGACAAAGGATTAGCAGTACCATTTTCATGTGAGAAAGAATTAAAATCAGCTAGGAGAACAACAACAAGAACTAGTTCATGGAGCTTTCTAAATGATTATCAGCGTGATCTTTTGCCACCACCTCCTCCAATGAATATGGCAAAGGCATTACACTGCAAGCAAAAGGAAATATATCAAAAGGATCCCTTTCTAGCAGCTTTGGTAGAATGCACGAAAGATAAAGAGAGAAAAGAGAACAGTAAAGCTTCTATGTTTTCCTGCAAGAACTCATGTTCAACCATGGACTGTCAAGTGCCTCTGAAAAGCAAAAATGTATTGGACATTATTTACAGGCCATGAAGTGGATTTCATCTTATGAATGTACTAGTCTTTTCTTAATTTATTATTATTATATTTTGCAAAAACTTCATGCGTTCACTTATCTTTTCTCTTCTCACCTGTCATACATTAAATTCATATGGCTTCAAGTGTCAAAAACTTCATGCGTTCACTTATCTTTTCTCTTCTCACCTGTCATACATTAAATTCATATGGCTTCAAGTGTCAATTTGCTTACAATAATGGGTGTAAGGATTGGGGGTCATCAAATACACTATGAAAACACAAGTTTCTACTAAATCCCTTAGGATGGAATGGCCAGCTTAGTGCTTACTCTCTCTGCAAGGCTGTGGCTATCAGTAGCTTGGCCCCGTCTTGCTCTCACATGAATGTAACTTTTAATTTAAGCATTCCTTTTTCTTCCATTGATTTCATTTAAGCCCCTCCCAGCTACATGGTCAGAACTTGAAGTTTCATCAGACCTCGACAGCCTCCTAAATTTCCTGTCAGTCATTCTGAACTCAGCTTCTGTCCCATCTTGGGTGGGCTCAGAGCCACTTGAACCCTTCATTTCCCCCATGTTAGAGAGGTTAATTGGAAGTCCAGCTTTCAGCGACTGATTACTGAGCACTCTTGGGATCTGACAATTATCAGCTGATGAAGATCTGTATGATGGTTCAGCTTCTGGAAAATTGAATGGGTTAGCGAGATGAAAATTCTCCCATGACAATGCTGCCATCAGAAGATAGGCTAGTGGTTGCAGCCATTGAACCCAACGAAGACTGAAAAGGGGCCACCATGCTCTGCTAAGAAATGAACTAGACAAAGATTCAAATGAGGTGGGCACTGTCATAGGATAGGACCCTCTTGGATATTCATGGCTGCTGCATCTGCAACAGCAGACTGCCAACTAGAAGCAGGTGGAGGCCCAGAAGGCTTCTGACAGAGAGCAGCTTCAACAATTCTGAAGCAAGCCTTTAAAACATTATCTGATATTAACCTTACTACCTGCTTGGTGTCTCTCACCTCCAAACTCTATTGCCCTCAAAACGGACTCACTTCCTCTGCATACTATTTTAAAATGAACCATACTACGCCCAAAAGAACATAATAATTAAGGGTCTGTGAACATTAACGAATTCAAAATTAAAACAAAGATAAAGGAGAGACTCGAAGATCTCAATTCCTTAGCTGAGATGGTAATTAGTAGAATTAGATACACATAAACTCACGCAAAGAAAGAGAAAAAGGCTTGGAAGGTGAAGGAAACTGGGTAGTTATTTTAAGATTCAAGACATTTATATAATGTAGTGGAAAAGGAAGAAAAAATAATTACTTCTCTGCCATCATAGTAGGAAGTTGGCAATTGCATTTGATCAGTTAAACATACTAGCAATTAGTGAACGGTGTAAAAAAAAATATAGACAATAAGATGCTCAAAACTCTTTGCCATTACTAGCAATTACTTGGGTATTAACCAATTCCACTCCAGCACAGGTAAATAAAAGAAAAATTGAACCCAGAATGAGTAGGTATACCAATAAATTACTGGGTGTTTTAAATAATATATTCTATTAATAGAAATGCACAAATCAACATAAATTTTGCACAGTTAATTATAGAGCAGCCATCACATTTTCCAATTGGGTATACAATTTCAGAAATTTTTAGTTACAAAGTATTTTATGGAGCTTGGAGTACCAGCTCAAACTGTATAAGTATGTATGGTAGTAAGTGACAAGTACATTTGTTTAGAGGCTAACTAATATGTACATCCTACATTTTTGTGTAGTTTGTCATTTACACATCTACAAGGAAGAATTGTCATGCTAGTATTATTTTATATGTTGATGGATCAATACATGCGTGTCATAATATTCATCATAAAACCTATCTCATAGCAAGTAATACATTCCATCCAAGTTATCTTTCGCAATCGTCAGGGCATCCATTGCTTCAAAACTCTTATCTTGTATCTCTTTAATTTTGTGAACATCATCATCGTCAATTGGGGATGTGCTCATAAACTTGTGCTATCCCATTGGTAAGACATCCAATGTAAGCTCTGAGCCTCGGTTACTACATCGTTGTCTTTGGTCACCAACAACGCACTAGTTATGTCAAATCGATTTCTGACAGGTTGTTCACATGAAACACTTTCATTGTGATTGCTTCTCCATGATGACATGCCTGGGAACAATAAACAAGCAAGCCAACTTAATAAGAAAAATAGAAACACAAACCATAGAATTAAGATTGAGTGCATTTAAACAAATAATATAACATTTTTAAAAGCAAAATTGGACTTCAGAATTATGTACAGTTATGTCAAATGGATTTCTAACAGGTTGTTCACATGAAACACTTTCATTGTAATTGTTTCCTGATGACGACATGCCTGGGAACAAGTGAAAAGCAAGCCAACTTAATAAGCAAGATAGAAAAATAAACCAAGATATATATATATGGCTTTTCCCATCCTGTTCCCAAATGGAGCTTGCTTACCTCTTCAAGCCAGAATTAGGAAAGTGTGGATGCATGAGTATGCTTTGTGCTTGATGAGATACCATGATTGTAGGTTTGGTCAACATGTCATATTTCTATACTTTATTTACAACCTAATAATGCAGTATTGTAGCCAACAACTTGCAACACTTTTTGTGAAAAAAAAACCTAGAAGACAACCTTCCTACAACTAGTTAAGGACTTCGACAACATTTGCATGATGCCTCTGATACCCAAATAGATAATAAACTCCTACGTTTTGGAAATACTTTACGAGGCACACGCTCTTATTGGAATAAGTGTCGCAATGAGCTGACAAACATGATTAACCAATTGGGATGTCCCACATTGTTTTTCACGTTAAGTGCAGCTGATACAAAATGGCCCGACCTCCACAAGCTATTTTCAAACAATAATATGCCACCGATACAGTACTCAAGAAAACAATTCACTACAAATGTCATTCAGAACCCTCTCACAGCATTCCTATATCGACACCAACGATTTTTGATATTTCGTGAAGAGATCATAGATAAATTATTGAAAGAAAAAGATTATTGGTATAGATACAAGTGGCAACATCGAGGTTTTGGGCATGTACATGGTTTTCTATGGCTCGAAGGTGCACCAAACATGAACACACTTGATTGGACCAATCAGACTGAAGTGCACAGAGCTAAATGTTTTTCGATAGATATGTTTTCACTTGGAATCCTCGTCAACAATCCAAAATAAATAACATGAAACATATATCTCATTTGGATGATCCATGCTTGTTGAATAGCTCACAAATTTTAGATACGGATCCCTTGAGGGATTATGAGGAGTTACTCAATACTGTACAAAGACACACTAGATGTACCGAGGATACGTGTCTGCAAAAAAAGGGACAGGACATTACATGTCATACAGAGCCCCCTGGGTAGAGCGCATTCACTCTGAACTAAAATGTGATGAAGAAGGAATCAAGTTGTATGACCTTGTGCAGAATGATGATAGGCTAAATATCCATAACCTTGAGATGCTTGCGATATGGCAAGCAAACATAGATTGTTAGCCAGTTGTTTCGCGAAAACTTGTTCTCAAATATATTACAAAATACGCATCAATGGCTAAGAGAAAATTGTAAAATTGTGTACAAATGTTAACAAGAATAGCACATATGGGAAAGTGTGAAGAAAGATCTTCAATAGCATATAAAAAATTCATGTCAGAGATAGTTGTAGATCGTGACATAGGATCTCAAGAGACATGCCACATGCTTCGGAAGTTACCTCTTGTCTCTTGTAGTCGATCGTTCATCTCGTTGAATGTTGGAAGAAACGTACTTCAACATCTAAAAAAAACTACTGATAAATCTGTGCTGGCAATTATTTATATAAACTCCTATATGCAATGACCTCTTGAATTGGAAAATCTCTCTCTAATACAGTGAGCACAGATGTACTCGTTTAACTCTCATCAAAAAGGAAACAAATGGAAGAGACGAAAAGAAAATGCAATTGTTATAATTGGGTACCCCTGATTCTATAGTGTCCCAATAGAGAAGAGTGAACTGAATGAAACATTTTGTTGGAGTGAGCTACTCTTGTACAAACATTTTCGACACATACCGACTGACATAGGCATTGCAAAACAAGAGGTCATCACAAACTGGAAACACATGAAAGCGAACAAGTATTGTCCTTGGCATATTGATTGAACCACATAGATGGATTTTGAAGAGGAGGATGAGGAAGAGCATGAGGAAACACACATTGGTGATGACATAAACCTGTATGAGTGGGAGTTACTATCGCAAATGGGAGTTACCAATAAGCTTAGTATCGATGAATTAGATATGCTTGGCAAACGAGACTTTGACATGAACTACCCATGGAATAGAAGCAATGTGGTACTCAGTTCATTTCAACTAATAAACTATCAGACAAACAACATCATTCCTGTTCTTTAGCGATTGAAACAAGACACAAGCTAGTGCCAAAACAACAACTTGCATTAGACATAATTACACAACACTGCAGGGACCCATCCCCAAAAGAGCCTTTACACATGATCATTCAAGGAACAACATGCACTGGAAAATCCTATTTGATTGACTACATCAGACATACATTAAACAGTCTAGACTGTACCAACAAAAAAACATTGCTTGCACTCACGCCTATAGGAGTTGCTACGTATAACATACGAGCCACGACAATCCATGGATGTCTCAGAATCCCTATTAGAGAGATGCATCCTCCACAAGGTCAGACACTTACAATATTTCAGGAAGCCATGCAACATGTCAAATACATCCTCATAGATTTGATGAGTTTCAGAGGGCCTAAATTCTTGTTGAGAATAGATAGTCATTTATGTGAGGCAATTCACTTGTACACAACAAGAAACTTTTGGTGGTGTATCCATTATACTTATTGGCAACCTTGGCCAGTTGCCCCCTGTCATGGATAAGACTATATGCATAGCACACTTAATTGCACTGATGTTATGGTTAACTTTTAACGTAGTAATCATATTGGATTGTATTTTCTATTAACAAGGTGAAAATACTTCTCAAAAATAGTTTCGAAGCATATTACAAAATATCCAAAATGCTCAACCATTGCAAAAAGATTGGGAAATGCTTATGGAATGGATGAACAATATGCTTACTACAACAGAAGCACAAGAGTTTGATAAAAAAACATGCATTTATTTGCAACCAATAACTTGATTGTGTTACATAATAGGAAGATGATGAAACTTTTAAATCTTCCTATTGCAATTAGCACTACCCAAAACATGCGACAAAAAACAAATGAACTTACTGATGAAGATCAACTACAGGAAGAGGTTCTAATGTGCATAGGTGAGAGAACTATGTTGACAACAAACTTATGGATTGGAACCGGTCTTGTGAATGGGTCATGAGGACAAGTTGTGTCTATTGTTTATAACAATGACTGCAAACCTCCAGATTTGCCACATTATGTGATAATTTGATTTGATAACTACAATGGTCCACCATGGGATATAGAAAAAACAACCCATTCAATTTTCTGTAGCTACTTACCCACCACATGGTGATCTGATTCTCCTTCTTTAAGTGGGCACCAAATTCATGAAAAAGAAAAATGGGTTGAAGCCCTTCCACCCAGGAATCGTGGCACCATGGAACATATTCAAGAGCTCTAGAGATTCATTGTGACTTGGTGTATCTTGAAGGAGCATTCTCATTCCCCACTCTTGGTCTACTCGGTGGGTTATCTTCAAATAGGTATTATCCATCCGATTTTTAGGTGAATTTCTCTTTATGCTTTACCTTCTCATGATTATGGACCTTGAGCTATGGTTATTGGTTCTAGAGGGTTCATTTGAGGGATGTTGGCATGGTTATCTCCTTGTACATATGAGTTTGGAGTTTAGGAGATGTAATTGGGCTCATTCCTAGTTTTGGAATGGATATTTGAGTTTTATCTTCCTTGGTGAGAGAAGCTTACATCCATGTTGGTTTAATCTTTGAGAGTGAATGGTTGGGTGTTGTTAAGACTTTTCATTTTGGGGAGATAAAGGAGATCATACTTGGCACAACTTAGCACTTGGAGGTGTTGGTGGAAGGATGTGATATGGTTTGCAACTTCTCTTTATGGTATTATGTTTCATCCTAGAGTTTCTTATTCATCTAGTATGATCACTAGTTTGTGGTTATCTACTATTGTTGTACTTGATTATTTTTTAACAACAATATGTGGGTAAGTGCACAAAGATGGGGGACCAAAAGGGGGTCTTAAGATGCCACTTTTTTTTTGAAATCAGGAAACATTGATGTTGGATGAGAAATTGAAGATAGGTACACTCAAAATTTTAATATGGAACAAAAACAAGAGTCGTAGTGCTCTGAATCTAGTTTATAAACTACTAATTTTTTCTAAAAATGGTTAAGATTAAGGGGTTCAAAAAGGGGGAGCACACAAATTGGTCTTTTTTTCCTCCAAAAAACATAACATAGCATCTGGTGTGCTTCCCCTAAAATGTTAACTCTTTTTTAGTATTTCAAAAATCACTTTGATGATAAATTAGTTAACACCATGTAGTTTATCCCTAATTTTTTTGATAATTTTTTCCTGAATAATTGATTTTTTTAGTAATTTTCAAAGTGGACACATCCTGAAAAATAGAAAATTGAGCATGCTCCCCCGAATTTTTTTTGAAAACTAATTGAAAATTAATTTTTTTTTAATGTGTAGAATGGAGTCTAGTTTCTAAAAATGTAACTTATTTCATATTTTGATGAATGATTAAAAAAAAGGTAAAAAATACTAGACACTAGTTTTTGACAAATAATGGATACACTAACAAAAGAAATTAAAGATGAAACCCTTAACGTACTCAAAATGTGAAAAACATTATATGGTTAGATAGCTAACAGAGAGATCAAGATTATGGTGGTATTTTTTTTAGTTTTCATCGAAATAAGTGCAAACCTGATGGGGAGCATGCTCCGGATTATGTGGTTTTTGCTTCAATCTAGAAAAACACATCTTTGGACGTCCTAAACATAGTCCAAGACTTTGGGTTGGAAGCCCAAGATAAATCCAAGCCTTAGACTTGGAAATAATCAAGGCAACGCATAATGCGATCGCGTTATGGTGAACTTAAACATCTCTCTCTCTCTCTGAGAGGCAGAGAGATAGGGAGATAGGGAGAAACTGATAAATATATATATATATATAGAGAGAGAGAGAGAGAGAGTTTTCTTTTTTCCATTTCCTTCATTGATAAGGGAGAGAGGGAAATAGAGGAATGATAGGGGAGAAGGAGGTAAGAGATATGGAGATAGCAAGAGATAGATAGGTAGAGAGAGAGGAGATAGATAGGGAGAGGTAGAGGAGAAAGAGGGGAGAGATAGGGTGATAGAGAGTGAGTGAGATGTCCATAGAGATAGGGAGATATAGGGAGATAAAGGTTTGGGGTTGCTCGGGTTTAGGGTTTAGGGGTTAGTGGTTATGATTTAGGGGCATTATTTAGGGTTTAGGGCTTTTGACATGCAACCCTAACCCCTAAACCCTAAACCCAAGAAACCTTGAATCTCTATCTTTATCATCCCTCTACCTCTCAATCTCTCTCCCTAAACTTGAGCAACCCTAAACAATGCCCCAAAACCCTAAACACCTCTCTCTCTCTCTCCACATAGAGAATGAGGGACATGTCCAAAGACTTAGGGAGAGAGACTGAGAGGTAGAGGGATGATAGAGATAGGGAGATAAAGAGTGATGGACATGGCCAAAGACATAGGTAGAGAGATTGAGAGGTAGTGGGACGATAGAGATAGGGAGAGATAGGGAGAAAGGTTTAGGGTTGCTTGGGTTTAGGGTTTGAGAGAGAGAGAGAGAGAGTTTCTCGAGTTTAGGGTTTAGGGGAATTATTTAGGGTTTAGAGGCTTAGGGTTGCTTGGGTTTAGGGTTTAGGGGCATTATTTAGGATTTAGGGGTTTAGGATTGCATGTCAAAAGTAATCTCTCTCTCTCTCTCTAAACCCCTAAACCCTATATAATGCCCCTAAATCATAACCCCTAAACCCTAAACCCAAGCAACCCCAGACCTCTATCTCCATATCTCTACCTTATCTCCCTATCTCTCTGGATATCTACTCTCTCTCTCTCTGAGATAGAGAGAGCTTTTCACATGCAACCCTAAACCTCTTGTTGGTTTTTCTTCTGAATCAGCATTAGGGTTTGCCACTTCTAATGCACAGGTAGATTCAGCCAACTAATACAGGAGGTTGCGTGAGCTCCTCCCCTTCACTTCTGGTTCTGCCGCACCAAGGGGGGTATCCCTATGACTCAAGATGCAACCTTGACTAGCTCAAAGATAGAAAGATCTAACTTGACAACAACAGGCAGAATACTCTCATGTATGGACCAAGATCTGTATGATAGATCACAAGGTGGGCAATGTTCTTGGACATATATGTCTGGTTAGGGATGAGAGCATGCAAGGGTTTCCTACTCCTAATCCTACAACTAACAGGTGGAAGGATGAGATGGTTTAGTTTGAATTTTGGATGCAAAGCTGGACATGGTGTATAACCTCAACACAGAGCTAGATTAGTGCCTATCCAGGGCTTGGAGTCGGTAGACATACACCTGTGAATGATCAGCATGAATAGCTAAAACTGGATTTCAGGGGTATACACATGATATCTGCCTTACAGATATCTCCCAATAAAGAGTGTTAAGCTGTCTATACTTATGGCATCCCTATTGCAGTAAGAAAGATACATGCAAAACTGGAGACAGAATCAGCATAACACATGCAAACACAACATTATTCATATAAGATTAACCATGAAATCAGTGGATTCATGCCAAATCGTACAACAGGAGATACATAAACTCACAAGTTTTGCTACACAGAGCAACCAAAACCAGTTGTATCTTATTACAGAGCCAAAATGTCCAGTTTTCAACAACCTTCAAATGAGCAACACAACCTGCTATATACAGCAAGGAGGTGCTCAGCCTTAATTACATAGTTGACCAAAAAAACCTGCCAGATACACAGTATCATCAGATTGGCGCTCAAACATTCAATGCAGCAGGTGGGAGAGGAGACAGGAAGAAATCTCGAGCCTTGCGCCGCCGCCTAGGGATCCACATCTTCAATCGGGTACTAGATCCGTCCACACCATCGCCCATACCTCTGCAACAATCGCCATTAATGGCGCACCAACCCGCGGCCTTGGGAAATGCAGAATACTATGCGTCACAACCGTTTCCCGCCAAGATACATCGTCATGATATTTGAAAATATGCAGGGTCGAATTATCCCACATGCACCCTACAACCTCCTCATCACCTTATATACTAGGTCGCGAGCATATATGATGTCGATGCTTTTGCTCCCGACGACACTAGTATAAACCTTCATCATCATCCTCCAGTAGCATGATATCCTGTTGCTTGAAATATCACCCTGACGTCAGCATCATATTGCAATATCACCTGCATGATAAACGCCTTCATCGACACAACCTGATCCATCAGAGGAAGATCCTCCTGCTTTGCCGATACCAAATGTCTGGCCGATGAACATCCTGATGACGTCACCGTCATATCCTGCTGACGTCATCAGCATATCTGCCTACTGCGCACCTCCTCATATCCAGATGACATCATCGTCATATTCGCAACATTGGGGGATCTTCATAAGATGAGTAATGTTAGAAATATGACCCCCCGGACCTTGATGACGTCACCACCACATGTCGGCATCAGGATGATATTCGGAAGATAACCGAATATTTGGAAATATCATCCTGATGCACAAATATCATGCTGCACTGTAGCTCCGCTATAAGATCGGGGTGATATATGAATATGACAGATATTTGAAATGATCACCCCCCACTGGATAATGCATGAAGCTGACAGGCGGATATCTCCCTGATATCAGCATCATCATGATGCTGGAACAAACATACATCCGGGTGATATTCAAATATGAAAATATCACCCCCTCCTTCAGAAATATCATGATGCAGATAGGTAGAGAAATAGATATCACCCTGACATAAGAATGACGTCAGCATCATCAGGGTGATAAAACAACGATCATGAAGTGATAAAACAACATCAGGATGATTTTGACTAAGATCACCCGATGTTCAAATATGATGACCCCGATGAAGATCGGATCATACTTAGGACTTTGTAGCAACATCATCAGGATGATCTTAAGTAAGATCACCCGATGTTAGAATATCACCCCAGCAAAAGATCATGCTGACAGAAAATATGATGACCCTCGTAAGCAACATCAGGGTGATGTCTGGAAACATGATGATGATGACCTCCTCCAAAGAAAATATGATGCTGATGTTAAAACATGCTGAGGAGGCCCAAAGACTTAGAACTTTTTTTGGATTTTTTGGGAAGGTGCCTGCATGTTTATATGCTTGAAAACTGACTGCTCATGCAGGCACCAACACCTCTAAACCCTAAATAATGCCCCTAACCCCTAAACCCTAAACCCAAGCAACCCTAAACCTCTATCTCTCTATCTCTATCATTCCTCTAACTCTCAATCTAACTTCCTATGTCTCTGGCCATGTCCCTCACTCTCTATCTCCCTATCTCTCCCCTCCGTCTCCTCTATATCTCCCAATCAGTCCTCTTTCTCCAAACCCTAAACCCTATACCTCTAAATCTTAACTCCTAAAACCATAAACCCTAGACCCTAAATAATGCCCCTAAACCTTAACTCCTAACCATTAAACCCTAAACTCAAGAAACACTAAACCTGAAAACCCTAAACCCTAAACCCAAGCAACTCTAAACCTCTATCTCCATGTCTATCCCCTATCTCCCTATCTCTATCTGTTGATAACTGAGAGGGGGGGTGAATCAATTATCCTACTATTTTCTTCTTTCTTAACTTTCTTAATAATCAATGCAACATTAATCCAAATAAGCAAACATAACTATGAAATGGAAATACACATGACACAATATTTTTGACGTGGAAACCCTGTTAAGGGAGAAAACCACGAGGTGATTAACCCAAGATTGTATTCTCTGTTAGAAGAATGGAAATACAAAATGGCACTTGCCAATTAGGGCTCACTGCCCGAGCACACTGCTCACAAGGAGGCACACTGCCTACAAGAGACACACTGTCTACAAAAAGAGTGTTATACAATACTTGAACTGATTGGAAGCATCTACATATGCTGGAGTTCAGTTCCAGTTAGGCTCAGTATATTGATCTGCTGCACTTCATCTTTCCTCTTCTCTTATGCTGCTTTCCTTTCACATAACGGACCTTCCTTATTGCTTCTGCTCTGCTCTTCTACTTTTATTCACACATCACAAACAACCACGACACATCTCACAACTAAATCCATCATGTATATATATCCACACAAGTGATTTCATCACCTTTCTAGTCGGCACCTGGAATAGTCAATCTTTTCACAAACTTTGATTTGTCGGCTGAATCCTTGCACACCAAGTAATGCGGATCAATGATGTACTTGTGGAAATCATTAATCATGTTGGCCAAACATAATTCATACCTTTATAACCTTTACCAACATCAGTAACACATTCGGAATAATGTTTGATGTTTTGCCAGTCAGTTCTTCCTCTGTTCACACTGTCACTTGGGAACCCGACACTCAAGCATTCATATCTCTTTATTCTTTCCACACCGGAGGCTCAAACTTTGGAATCTATCAGTCAAGATACTCCTCTTGACTTCCCCAAATCCGCACTTCACCAAGATACTTCCTCTGAGAGATACGGACCTATCTGTCGGACCTCACCACATGCTTTATTCTTGTTTACCGGACCACAACATTCTTCACTCTGACTTCCGGTAGAGACATATCATGTCCTGCGGATGTATGGGATGAACTTTGTTGCCATCAATGACAACATTCATGAATCCATATAGTGTCTCTTGCCAACAATCTCCCCCTTTGGCATTGATGGCAACACTTAGTGAAAAATGACTAAGTGTTTACACTATGCTCCCCCTTGGCTGATGCTCTATATATATATATTTTTTCTGAAACTCCCCCTTAGTTGGATTCCTCATTTTTCACTGCTCCTCACTCCCCCTTTGACATCAATGGCAAAGGGTAGGGTCCGCATTGCAAAATTTTCAAAAATTTTACTATACTTAGCCACATAAGTATATACATATGGAATACTTACATATACTGCAGTATGTCTGCAAAAGTTGTTTTCAGTTGAATGAATTATGTAGCCCAACTTTGCTTCATTCTATCTAAAATTGATATATGACCACTCAATAGAAATGCAAACGCATCTGCCCTTTTGAGATCTGTTGGATCATTTGTCTGGGCTGTGATTTGAGCTTCTTTTATGGCCTCATGCATGGCCTCTAACTTAGGGACAATTATCCCTCTGAGCTCACTCAACCTGCTTATTCTATTTTTCTTCTCTTTTTTAAGCTTCTTAATCTCATTCAAAACTGCAATCGTTTGACATTCTTGATTTATTATTGATGTAGTAAGTGGATCAAAATTTTGAGAAAGTTTTATCAGTTTATCCTCCTGTTCTTTCATTTTCTTCTCAATCTCCATTGTTGCTTTGGACCAGGAAATACAAAATTTGTATACTTCACCGCCATCTTTAAGAGCATTTTCTAAGCTCTTTATCCCAATATTCATATTTCTTCTATCATTAATGATCAACCCTTGTACCTCTGAGAATCTCTTATCCAAAAACTCCTTCCGGACCTTTTCTTCAGCTGACTTCTCTAGAGAATCAAAATGTGTGCTAACACTATTGACTAGAGTTTTGAGATTACCGGATGAGGAGGCTGTGGGATTCTTCTGAAATGATGGCATAATCTTTTCTAGCACTCTGAAAGTAGCTTCTATCAACTCATAGTCTTCCATGTGAGACTTTAGGAGTTTTTCTTTAGCCTTTGCATTAGCAAATGAGTCTATCTTCATTGTCTGTACCGGAGAAAGTGAATCAAAATTAAATGGTCCTTGTAGAAGCTCCGGTTCATCAATCTCCATTGTTTCTTTGTTTAGGAATTCTTGGACAATTTTTGCAGTGTCTCTTGCTGAAAACAGATGTTTCTTCTCTTCTGCATTCTTAGGGCTGTCCCTTGGAGCTTTTTCTCCTTCTACATTCTTACCACTATTAGTTGTGGTCTTCTCTATTGAGGTCTTCTCTCCCTCTGCAACCTTGGTACTGTCAACTTCTTTTTCCTTCACCCCTGCTTCTTTCTCCTGTATTTTGTCTTCTCCTTTAGATCTGGAAGCTGTAAGGGAAACTGGAGGAGAGATATTTGTTTGTTCATGAGCCACCTCTTCTGGAATAGAGGATTTTGAGCCCTTGTCTTTACCAGAGTCCTCTGTGATGGGAATGTTGAACTTTTAAAGAGAATTTCAGAGGATCTCTTCAGTCTCTTTTGCCACTTTGTTAGTTTCACCAAGCATGAGCTGATTCATCCTGGCTTTGCTCTGGAACTCATCGTTGCACTCTTTAAAGATCATATTCATTTGCTGCAGAGTGATCGAAGGAAAGAGCTAAATGGCGACCTATTCCCGGATCTCGAGATCTTTTGCTCGAGCATTGTTCTTCCTCATTTCAAGCCTTTTCTCTAAGCTTTTGGGAATTAGAGAGATAGTTTCAATAAAAGCTTTGTTGTAAGTGTTTAAAAACTGAACTGTGGCTTCCTCCAGAATTTTTTTATCTGCTTCATTATATTCATCATAAAATTCTATTAAGGGTTGCAGGTTCCCATCCACAGTGACTACTTTCACTACAACATCCAAGGATAGAGTGGGTTTTTCAGCAAATTCCTCTTCCTTCTCTTCTTCTCCTTGACCGGTAGAGTGTTCATCAGATGATTTCTTCTTCTTCTTTAGTTTCTTTATCTCCTCATCTAATTCGGTTTCCTCTTCGTCTCTTTGACTAGCATAAGCCCTTGTGGCTTTTGTCTTTGATCTTTTCTCTCCTTTGCCGGATGCCTGGACTTCTGATTTTAATGTTCTTAAGCTTTTGGCTGTGACAGGTGCAGATCTCTTTGATGATCTGGTCTGGGTGGAGGTTTCTACCGGAGCACTTTCCTTGCTTTCCTTTTCTGCCTCTTTCTTTTCTTCCTCAGCCTTTTCCATCTTTTTCCTATTGGCATCAAGTGCCTCCTTTGAGATGCCAAAGCCTTTGGCAACATCTTCTACTTCTTTTCTCACTTTCCTCTTGATCTCTGGCTGCCTTAGCTCTATATGAATTTTCACACTTAGTTCTTCAAAGGTTCCAAATCTTTCTGCTTTTGGGTCCTTTGGCTGACTGAGCATGTGTTGAACATGCAGCTCTATAATTTGTTCATCAACTTCATACCCCATAGGCATGATCCAGACTGTCCTTGGCTCTACTGCCTCCATTAGGCATTGATCAGTGTCTCCTATGAAGCACACTGTATCCTTATATTTCTCAACTACTGATTTGGGGATTCTTTCTCTGATTTGCATTGTATTTTGAAAATGCTTGAAGTAACCCCATAGAGCTGTATTCTTTGCCTTAGCATCCCCAAGTTCATGCAAGTAATCTCTGATCTGAATTGCTACCAGTTTGTCATTTTGCCATACCCATCCATTTGATCCGGGTAGCTCATTCATGAAGTAGAAAAATAGACATAGTATTAGTCCACCATATTTAAAGGAGTTATTCTTGTCCTTTTTGATCTTTTGTATATTTTCCATTAATTGGCTCAAAGGAAGTTCACAGAGATCATATTTTGCATTCTTTCTCAGCATCTCATAGGCCATATATACTGCAGTTTCAGATACTGAATTCTCCATACTGGAGTGATATATCTTGTATCCTAATATCATAGATGCAAACTTGACATCCGGGTCAGTAATATCTTCAATGGTCATTGCCCTCTTATCAAATTTTGATCCGGTGGCCTTAGTTACAATGTTGTTTTTAACAGATTTGAGGATAGGTATCCCTCCGGAGGAGTATAAACCAGTTACTGCCCTAATTGCCTCCTTAGTGATCTTGCAAGGTCTGTTCAGCCATAGGAAGTTATCATGCACCCTACTCAATACATACCGGACCCATTCATCTTCTTCAAAGTAGGGGAAATGAATGAACTGATCAAAATGCTTCTCCTGGATGCTCTTATATTCTGGCTTAAGCTCAAAAGTATCATCTATCAATTGTTTGTGATAGATGTCTCTTAGTCGGAATTCCCCAAACTCTTCGATATTTGCATGTATGTAAACCCTAATGTCTTCTGTGTGCAAAACGCCATGCAGAACACTAGAGAATGCTCCTAGGGGATCTACCTCCAATGATTTGTATGGATGTTTCTTAAATTCAGGGCGGGGCCTATCAAAGATCTTTACTATGTTTGGAGTATCCATCTTCAAAGAATCTTACTGAGAGATATCAAGAACGAAGAATACATTTTATGCTGTTTAGGGCACACACGATGAAATCTGGATTGAGTTGTATGAAGAATCATCTTGATCTTTGGGAGAAGTAGTTGCAGAGCTCCTTTTCTCTTTTCTTCTTGAATGCAGAATGAACAAGTGATTAATGAGAAAACCCTTATATTGCTCTGCAAACCCTATTGTCAAGTTGCAATAAATGCTCGACCTAAGTTATTCCAGTTGGCCTTATTCGGATGACTTGAAGAACCGGATCAGTACTGATCTTTAAACATCATGTGGATCTTCCAAATCTTAACCAAAGTTTGTTTGGGCGTTTCCCTTATGAACCCTTCAATTTGCAACTCTTCTTGTGCCAGTTCCGGCACTAGTTGACTGGCTGGGGGAACAAGGTTTTCTTTGTGTCTCCCCCTGAGCCAGAGCTCACTTTTTAATTTCTAGAAGGAATATCAGCACCAGAGTCTGGTGCGGATCCAACCTCTACATTCTCTGTACTTTTCTTCACCCAAATCTTGTTCATCTCACTTTTAACTTCATTCGCATTCACCTTTTGTTTACCCTTATCTTGATTCTGATTATGATATACCGAACCTCTTTTGTCCTGATTCTTGCTTCTACAAAATTTTGCACTATGACTGGATCTATTGTAGATTTGGCAAACAACATTTCTTTGCATATTTGACTGATATCCTCTTGATCTGCATTGATTAGCCATATGACCTATTCTATTGCATGCAAAACATCTACCATTGAATGTTTTGTTCATTTGCATATTTCTGCATTCATGAGATTTGTGACCACACCTTTTGCAGTTGAAACACTGTCCGGAGAAGGATGAATTAGTCTGATTCATTCTCTTTCTGCATTGATTAGCTTTATGACCAAAGTTGTTGTAGTTGTGGCAGTATCCATTGAAGGATGGATATCTTTGAGCATTAGGCTGTCTGACCGGAGGTCTTCTAGGCCTATTCCTTGGATTTTCTGATCCAAAATTCTTCTAACCAGATTCGGAGCTTTCTCCTTTCTCATATCCCAAACCACACTTGTCATCTACCTTCTTTTGACTTCCAAGAAGAACTTCAAGTTGAGCAGAACTTATCTTGAATTTCTCTTTGTATTCATTTGCTGTTTGAAGATCCCTTTTGAGAGAGACAATTTGATTCTCAAGTTTTTCTTCATTATCTTTAGCATCTTCAAGATCATATTCAAGATGTCTGATAATTCTATCCATCTGGTGGCAATCTTCTGATTTCTCTTTGAGAGATTGTCTTAGATTATCTTCAGTTTTTCTTTTCTCTTCAACTTCTTGGGTAAACTTCATGACTCTTGATTCCATTTCATGTCTTACCATAATGATTTCTTTTGATAACTTTTCACACAACTCAGTTTTTTCCTTCATCTCTTCATTTGCATCATTTGCTTCACCTTGCCTTGCCAATTGCTGAAGCAGCTCCTTTCTCTTTTTCATAGAGAGACTTAATTTGTCTTTTAGTTCTCTCATGAAATCATCAGCCTGTTTGAGTCTTTCCTTTAATTCATTGACTTCAGAGTTTGACTGTTCAAGATCATCAAGGGCAGTCTTGAGTTGCTCCCTTAGACCATATGCATCCATTTGAATCCCCAGATCTTCCTCAAGTTGTTAGGCTCTGTTAGGAGGAACTTAGCTCTGATACCAATTGTTGATAACTGAGAGGGGGGGTGAATCAGTTATCCTACTATTTTCTTCTTTCTTAACTTTCTTAATAATCAATGCAGCATTAATCCAAATAAGCAAACATAACTATGAAATGGAAATACACATGACACAATATTTTTGACGTGGAAACCCTGTTAAGGGAGAAAACCACGGGGTGATTAACCCAAGATTGTATTCTCTGTTAGAAGAATGGAAATACAAAATGGCACTTGCCAATTAGGGCTCACTGCCTGAGCACACTGCTCACAAGGAGGCACACTGCCTACAAGAGACACACTATCTACAAAAAGAGTGTTATACAATACTTGAACTGATTGGAAGCATCTACATATGCTGGAGTTCAGTTCCAGTTAGGCTCAGTATACTGATCTGCTGCACTTCATCTTTCCTCTTCTCTTATGCTACATTCCTTTCACATACCGAACCTTCCTTACTACTTCTGCTCTGCTCTTCTACTTTTATTCGCACATCACAAACAACCACGACACATCTCACAACTAAATCCATCGTGTATATATATCCGCACAAGTGATTTCATCACCTTTCTAGTCGGCACCCGGAATAGTCAATCTTTTCACAAACTCTGATCTGTTGGCTAAATCCTTGCACACCAAGTAATGCGGATCAATGATGTACTTGTGGAAATCATTAATCATGCCAACCAAACATAATTCATGCCTTTATAACCTTTACCAACATCAGTAGCACATCCGGATAATGTCTTATGTTCTGCCAGTCAGTTCTTCCTCTATTCACACTGTCACTTGGGAACCTGACACTCAAGCATTCATATCTCTTTATTCTTTTCACATCGGAGGCTCAAACCTTGGAATCTATCAGTCAAGATACTCCTCTTGACTTCCCCAAATCCACACTTCACCAAGATCTTCCTCTGAGAGATCCGAACCTGTCTGTCAGACCTCGCCACATGCTCTGTTCTTATTTACCGGGCCACAACATTCTTCACTCTGACTTCCGGTAGAGACATATCATGTCCTGCGGATGTGTGGGATGAACTTTGTTGCCATTAATGACAACATTCATGAATCCATATAGTGTCTCTTGCCAACACTATCATCCCTCTACCTCTCAATCTCTCTCCCTATGTCTGGCCATGTCCCTCACTTTTTATCTACCTATCTCTCACCTCAGCCTCCTCTATTCTCTGTATCGGTCCTCTCTCTCCAAACCCTAAACCCTAAACTTATAAACCTTAACCCCTAACCTCTAAACCATAAACCCTAAACCCTAACCCTTAACCCCTAAACCCTAAACCCTAAACCTAAGCAACCCTAGGAGAGAGAGAGAGAGACAGAGGAGATGAGGTAAAGAGGGGAGGGAGAGAGATTGTTTTTGACATGCAACCCTAAACCCCAACCCCTAACCCATAAACCCTAAACTTGAGCAAACCTAAACTCAAACCCTAAATAATTCCCCTAAACCCTGACCCCTAACCCCTAAACCCTAAACCTCTATCTCCCTATCTCTCCCTAATTTCCCTATCTCTATCATCCCTCTACCTCTCAATCTCTCTCCCTACGTCTCTGGCCATGTCCCTCACTCTCTATCTCTATATCTCTCCCCTTGGTTTCCTCTATATCTCCCTATCAATCCTCTCTATATCCCCTAAACCCTAAACCTCTAAACCTTAACACCTAACCCCTAAACCATAAAACCTAAATAATGCAACTAAAGCCTAACCCCTAACCCTAAACCCTAAACCCTAAACCCCTAAACCCCCAAACCCCTAAACCCTAAACCCAAGAAACCCTAAACCACTATCTCCATATCTCTCCCCTATCTTCCTATCTCTATCATCCCTCTACCTCTCAATCTCTCTCCCTATGTCTCTAGACATGTCCCTCGCTCTCTATCTGCTTATCTCTCCCCTTTGTCTCCTCTATCTCTCCCAATCTCTATTGGTCCCCTCTCTCTATCTCTTTCTAAACCCTAAAACCTAAACCCTAACCCCTAACCTCTAACCCCTAAACACTAAACCTAAGAAACCCTAACCACTAAACCCTAAACCCTAAATAATTCCCCTAAACCCTAAACTTGAGCAACCCTAAGCTCATAAACCCTAAATAATGCCCCTAAACCTTAAACTCTTTCTTTCTCTCTATCTATCTCTGTCTCTCTCTCATTGTTGGTTGGAATGTCTTTAATTTCAACGTTGTCACGAATCTCTTCATTCATGCTTAAATCCACTTTGTTTTCATGAATGTTGTTTTCAATAGTCACAAAAGTTGCCTCATTGACTCCATGGTTGGGTTCATCATCGAACTCATCACTAGACTTAAGTGGATTTTTTACTGGAATCATCAGGATAGTAGCATGATTCATGTTAGGGAGAGGGAGAGGGAGAGTTTTTCTTTTGCAAAACACGCTCGCATTATAGGATCAGTAATACCAAGCCATAACACGAGCACGTTATAACACGATCGCATTATAATGCACTCATTGTATAGGCTTGGTAATACCGAGCCATAATGCTAGCGCGTTATAATGCGCTCGTGTTATGACTTGTATGGGACCAAAAAGTCATGTGGCGACTTTTTGGTCCCTCATCTTTGTGCATATACCCATGTGTGGTCTTTTAATGTATATCATTTGAGATGTGGAAGACTTGGGAGAAGTGAAGGAGATCAAAGGTGAGAGAATTGAGTAGAAAACCATTTGTTGAAGTATGCTTTGTTTTACAATAGGTTGGTTACAGTTTGCATATCATAGTGGTTGTTCTTGGTATTACATGATTTGATTATTTACCGCACCTATTTATGTTATTGTTGATTGATAGACTTGAGTTGTTTTGGTTGGTATTGCTCATGCTGCATGAGTCCTAGGATGTATGTGTGTTTTTCATTGAACTGTAGTATCAAGGGTCTTCAGATTTTTACACATCAATGGCTTTGATGTGTTTGTCATCATGGAAGATGGTAATTTTTTTAGTAGGACAGTGGATTATATAGGGATGAGAGATGCAGTGTGGGCTAGATATTATGTTGTTGGCATGAGTTTATTGATGTTGTATGGTTAGTTGGATGTGTTAGCAACTAGTTGTGGTTGCTATTCCAACTATGGTGATTGATTCTTGTCAGCTACATAGGCCTATTTATTACCATTGGATTTGGTGATTGTGTTTGGATATCGGTTGAGCACTAAAGATGAAAATTACACAATAAAGGTTGGGATGAACTAAAATATTTCATGGTTTCTTGGCTTGGCTCTCTAACTTAACATCATTCTTCATGCTTTTTAAAGAAAATTGTAATGTTCTATTGTTCTCATTCCCATAGTTTGTCTTACTTGTATAGGTGAAGGCCTAAAACTTTATGAGCCTATAACTTGTTCATAATCAATTGCTTCAAGAAAATACAAGCAACTTCTTTTAGGGTAGAAATAGATAATATTTTTTTTCTAGGATAGCAAAAATCCTAAGGATTAATTGCTTGGCAAATCGAGAGGAATGAAGGTATTGATTTGTCTTAGAAAATAGAAATTGAGGGACATGAAGAGGACAATGAAAGGGTTTTGTAGTTAAGGTTGCAATCTATTAAATTTGTTGGGAATGAGAAAATTAGGCTGGAGAAAATGAAATGTTCTTGCAAATGACTAAGTAGATGGTTTGGTTAAATGTGCTTATGTCATCAAAGGTCTGCTGAATCATGTTTCTTTAATTCTATTTTGTAAAACATGCTTGCTTTAGATACTCTTAGAGATCATTTTACCCAACCAAATGTAAATATTTCTTGGGACATGTTTCTGTCTCTTTGAGAAATATTTATATGGAAATGATACTAGATTGGGCAATGCATAATTCTAGTTATGAGGATTTCTTTAGGAAAGAAGAAAGATGGTTGATATCAATTATTGGTTAATATAATTTGATCTGTGGCTAAAAATTCGAAGGAACCAGAAATCTAATAAATTTTAGATTGATGTAAATAATCTCCCAAGTACCAATATAGGAGGTAAAGGCATCTTATTGGAGATATAATTTATAGATGAAACATGTGCAAGAGTAGAAGAGCAACCCTAAAATGAAACTATTTTTGAGGATATGAATGAGATATGTCTTGCACAAAAAGAGGCAAAAACTGCAGTTTGTTTTAAATTTGAAATTGGCAAATTGTTTCAAATGGATGTGGAGGGAAAGAATTGAATGTGAAAAGCCAACCCATGACCCCTGGGATTTCACATTCAAGGGTCTTTTTGTCATTTTGTGATGGTTTTTGGAGGGAAAACTACCAATCTTCCCATCCAAAAGTCCTACATAAACTTGTGTATTGCTCATTGTATCACATTGTAAAACCCGTTCAAGTTTGGAAGCCTTTAATTTTGAATGAGATTTAGTGTTTTGTTCCAATTTTATTTATTTTTCTTCCATTCAATGTGGTTTTCCTAATACTAAATTCATCTTCTCTCCACTCAAATTTATGCACTTAATTCAATGAATGTTGATAAAACCTCGACCATGTGTTTCTACCACATATACCCTGCTAATGGTAGGGTGTTTTGTGTGGTCAACTAAATACATTTGTGCATGCTACAATTCACCAAAACTCACACACATGACTTCCCTTGAACATTGCACCATCTCGCATTGGGATTGCGGCAATGGGTCCGAGGGAGATCAGTTTTTGACAATTTTTTTCCATTCACTGAAAGACACATAGGAAGGATTAAATGTAGGTTTGGTTTTTTTTGTTTTTGTTTTTCTTTCCATTTTTCATTCCCCCTTCCATTTGGTTTGTTTTGTTTTTCTTTCCATTTTTCATTCCCCTTCCTTTTTGTATTTTTTTTACATTTGCTAGTAGTTTATCTTAATTTCTATGGGCCAAAAGAGATTGATGTAATGAAACATACTTTTGGGGAATGGATATAAGGAATGATTATATGTGAATCCAAGTTTATCGCATCACACTACAAAATTAAATGTTTTATCAACCAAGTATGTATGGAGTACAAACAAGCATGCAAGCAAGAAACTACCCTCATCTAGGTTTGATGTTCCAACAACCACAACAAGGTAACCAACTAAGTTTTTGTACGTTTCCTTTATTATCTAACATGAATCATGCTACTATCCTGATGATTCCACTAAAAAATCCACTTATGTCTAGTGATGAGTTCGATGATGAACCCAACCATGGAGTCAATGAGGCAACTTTTGAGACTATTGAAAACAACATTCATGAAAATAAAGTGGATTTAAGCATGAAGGAAGAGATTAGTGACAACGATGAAATTAAAGACATTCCAACCAATAAGAATGAAGAAAATTATCAACACATTGAACCATCCCAACCAACCATGCCAAGTTTTGAATTGGACATCCAAAGGTTAATTGAGAAGTTGAATCATGATATGCAAATCCTTGGATTTTACAGAACATTTGAACAAATAATTTTACATGACAAGTGCCACTTACACAACGCAATTGAGCATGGAGAAGTCACATGTCTCGAAGTCATCATAAGGTTGGACATTTAACTCTCAAAGAAATAGTGAATGCCAAGAAAATGGAATTAGAGAGTCAAGAACATGGTGTTGTTCCGTTAAGTGAAGAGATTCACCAACATATTTTAGCTAGCAAAATTGAATAAAATCACGAGTGCCAAGATTCATTTGATTTAGTAGATAACCCAATGGTACTTGAATTTGAAAATGTAACTTATGATGCTAGTGCAATTGAGGATAGTGTCGCTAAGGTATGTGGTGATGAATTTCATAACAATAATGTTAGAAATTTTGAAGTAGATGAAATAGATGCTTTTATGTAACCAAATGACATGTTGATTGAAGACTTAAGCGCAAGCGCCTATTTGAATGAAGAGTCACATTCTTGTCAGAACAAAGGAGAAAATAAAGTTATTCTTGATTTGTTGGTACCTGTTGAATTTTTTTAATTTGCAAGATCAAGAGGTTGATTTACTTTGTTTTAAAGATGATATTGTTATTTCTCATTTAGATGATCTCAAACATAGGCTAGAACAAGAGATTCATGAGAGATTTTGATTGAGAGATACAAACAATTTATCTTTATTCACGTAATATTCCATTATTGTTTCTTGGTTTTAGATTGTATTTAGTTACTTCTTTAAATTAGAATAGAATTAGTTGCTATTTATTTATTTTAAAGCATTTTTCTAGATCAAGACATTGGAAAAATAAGACTATCCCCAATAAAAATGAGGTTTATCTCATTCCAACAATCAAACAAAAATGAGACTCTTTCATCAATGAAAAATAATAAAATCACAAAGCAAAACTATAGATCTCGTGTCTAGGTAATCCAATTCATTTAGCTACATATTCATTCAAAAACATTGGAAAATACAAAAAATAGTTATTTAATTCATTAGTTTTTTTTTAGGAAAAAGGTGCAGAAGTACCTGAACTTATATATTAATAAATAAAAAGATTTACAGTGTCTGATTACAAAAAAGCCCCTTAGAAGACAGCTGGGCAAAATAGGCTCAATAGCCCGAAAACTAGTACACCCCTTAATCCTTGTAGACAAAAGTTACATCAATATCTACGGGGCTACCAAAAGATAGAGGCATAGAACAAAAACATCTAATAGAGAACATTAGAAAAACACTGACCGATCCATCACTACACAAAAGTAGGATTTTATATACTTTAGTAGATACATTTGGGGCAAGTGCAAAATGATGGGGGGCCAAAAAGGGGTCTTAAGTGGCCACTTTTTTTTCTGAAATCAAGAAATGCTGGCCTTGGATGAGAAATTGAGCATAGTTACACTCAAAATTTGGAGATGTAACCAAAAGAATGTTCGTAGTGCTCTGAGTCTACTTTCTAAACTACTATTTTTTTTTAAAATGGTATAGATTAAGGGGTTCAAAAGAGGGAGCCACAGAAATTGGTGTTGTTTCTGTCAAAAAAACATAACATAGCATGTTTCGTGGCTCCCTCAAAAGGTCAACTTTTTTTTGGTATTTTTAAAATCGCTTCAGTGAGAAATTAGCTAACAACATGTAGTTTATGCCCGATTTTTCTAGTAATTTTTTGATGAATATTTGATTTTTTACTAATTTTCAAAGTGGACACATCCTAAAAAACATAATTTTGGTCATGCTACCCCTATAAATTTTGAAAACTAATTGAAACTCATTTTTAATATGTGTAGAATGGAGTCTAGTTTCTAAATATGTAATTTTTTTGAAATTTCAATGAATGGTTAATTTACAATGAAAAAAAGACCAAACAATGGTTTTTGCCCAAAAACAGACACACAAACAAAAGAAATTAAAGATGAAAGGCTTAACATTGTCAAAATGTGAAAAAAATTACATCGTTAAATAGCTAAGAGAAAGCCTAACATTACCCAGGTGTTTGATTTGTTCAACCTTGAAACACGTGCAAATCTGAGGGTTAGCACGAATGAAATTATGTGAAATCCTGTAGAATATGCAAAAACATATCTCTGGACATTGGGAAGGCACTCCAAGCCTTTGGGTTGGAAATCCAAAGAAAATCCCAAGCCTAAGGCTTGGGATTCCCAAAGCAAAACGTAATGCGAGCGCATTATAATGCGCTCGCGTTATGTTCTGTTTTGCATTTTTTCCTTTTTCACAAAAGTTTGCTCAATGTTTGTCATGTTTGGCATAACGCGAGCGCGTTATGACCCCCTTGGATTTTTTTATGTTCAAGGTTATTAATCATGTATGTATGTATGTATATATGTATGTATGTATGTATGTATGCCTGCCTATATGTATGTATGTATGCCTGCCTATATGTATGTATGTGTACTTGTATGTATGTATGTATGTATGTATGTATAGTGTCAAGGGTAGAGGAGGGTAGAGATGGGGGTGAGGCGGATAGGGGAGGAGAGGGGTGGATAAGGATTGAGGGTTTAAGGTCAAGAGGGATTAGGGTTGAGGGTTGAGGGATTAAGGTTTAAGGTTTAGGGTTGAGGGTTGAGGGTTTAGGGATAGGATTTAGAGTTTAGGGATAAGGGATTAGAGTTTAGGACCTTGAGGGATTAGGGTTTAGGGTTGACGCTTTACGGATAGCATTTAGGGTTAAGGGTCGAGGGATTAGAGTTAAGGTAGAGTATTGAGGGTAGAGGGATTAGGGATAGGGTTTAGGGTTGAAAGTTTAGGGTTGAGGGATTAGGGTTTAAGGTATAGTGTTGAGGGTTGAGGGTTTAGGGACAGGGTTTAGGATTTAAGGTTTAAGTGTTGAGGGTTGAGGATTTAGGGATAGGGTTTATGGTTTAGGAATAAGGGATTAGGGTACCATAAATTATAATTAGGGATTAGGGTTTATGGTTTAGGGATTAGGGATTAGGGTTTAGGGTTAAAGGATTAGGGTTTAGGGATGTACAATTAAGGGGTACCATAAATAAACTAGAATTTAGGCAAGGTTGGGAAAATTTTGTGAATCATCATGGGCTGGAGATTGCAGATTTTGTTGTGTTCAAGTACATATCCAAGTCATAATTTAAGGTTAGGATATTTCAAAGAGTTGGGTGTGTGAAAAACATCAATGCTCTTCAGATTATGAATACCAACATTGATATAGATAAAAGATGCCCTTCTTCTAATAGAGTATGCAGTTCAAGTCAACCGATGGGCAGCAAGTTGTTGAATGAGTTGGTTTAATGGGCATGCCTCCTTCTTCAAAGTTATGCTTGGAGACTTTACACAAAAATTGGTAACTCTATACATTATTTTTTATTCTTTTATTTCATGTACACTCTTAAGAACTTGTAAAATCTAATTGTGTAATGTGTTTATGGCAGTACATTCCTCTTGCATTTGTTTCACAGTTTATAGACAACACAGACGAACATATGGTGTTGTAAGGCCCAGGTGGGCAGGAGTGGGATGTGCAATTAGGGGGTACCATAAATAAACTAGAATTTAGGTAGGGTTGGGAAAACTTTGTGAATCATCATGGGCTGGAGATTGGAGATTTTGTTGTGTTCAAGTACATATCCAAGTCATATTTTAAGGTTAAGATATTTCAAAGAACAGGGTGTGTGAAAAACATCAATGCTCTTCAGCTTATGAATACCAACATTGATACAAATAAAAGATGCCCTTCTTCTAACAGAGGATGTAGTTCAAGTCAACTCATCATGGGCTGGAGATTGGAGATTTTGTTACATGTTCAAGTACATATCCAAGTCATATTTTAAGGTTAAGATATTTCAAAGAACATGGTGTGTGAAAAACATCAATGCTCTTCAGCTTATGAATACCAACATTGATACAGATAAAAGATGCCCTTCTTCTAACGGAGGATGCAGTTCAAGTCAACTCATCATGGGCTGGAGATTGGAGATTTTGTTACATGTTCAAGTACATATCCAAGTCATATTTTAAGGTTAAGATATTTCAAAGAATAGGGGTGTGAAAAACATCAATGCTCTTCAGCTTATGAATACCAACATTGATACAGATAAAAGATACCCTTCTTCTAACAGAGGATGCAATTCAAGTCAACTCATCATGGGCTAGAGATTGGATATTTTGTTACATGTTCAAGTACATATCCAAGTCATATTTTAAGGTTAAGATATTTCAAAGAACATGGTGTGTGAAAAACATCAATGCTCTTTAGCTTATGAATACCAACATTGATACAGATAAAAGATGCCCTTCTTCTAATAGAGGATGCAGTTCAAGTCAACCAATGGGCAGCAAGTTGCTGATTGAATTGGTTTAATGGGTGTGCCTCCTTCTTCAAAGTTATGCTTGGAGACTTTACACAAAAATGGTAACTCTATACATTATTTTTCATTCTTTTATTTCCTTTACACTGTTAAGAACTTGTAAAATCTAATTGTGTAATGTGTTTATGGCAGCACATTCCTCCTGCATTTGTTTCATAGTTTATAGACAACACAGATGAACATACGGTGTTGCAAGGCCCAGGTGGGCAGGAGTGGGATGTACAATTAGGGGGTACCATAAATAAACTAGAATTTAGGCAGGGTAGGGAAAATTTTGTGAATCATTATGGGCTGGAGATTGGAGATTTTGCCGTGTTCAAGTACATATCCAAGTCATATTTTAAGGTTAAGATATTTCAAAGAACAGGGTGTGTGAAAAATATCAATGATCTTCAGCTAATGAATACCAACATTGATACAGATAAAAAATACCCTTCTTCTAATAGAGGATACAGTTCAAGTCAACCAATGGGCAGCAAGTTGCTGATTGAATTGGTTTCTGATGAAGAAAACAATGATGTTGTTGAAGCAATGGAAGAAAATCAAAATTGTAAGTCTAATTTAATTTATTTCAACATTCAAAGCAAGCTTTTGAATTGTAGCTTTACCTGGAGGATTGGTATAACAAAAACTTAATTATGTTACAGGCCTTTCTTTGAAGAACCCTGGACATTATGGACCCTATCATCTAGAAAAGCACATGACAGTGAACTCTGCCCCACCTTTCAAATCAGATATTTACCTTTTTATTCAATGAAAATGAAGTCACGGAATGTAAATGACCATGCATACTAGTAAGATCAAATTCTTTGCCTTCTATTCTTATTACTCTTACTTTATTAAGAGAAGAGTGTCAAAAAGAATGGGTAAATAATTGTAAGCTAACATAAGGCAAAGCAGTTTTGTTATTACATTTTTCTGAGGGATCTATAATAGTCTAATATAATGCAGTCTTCTATAATATGAACATCTGCATTTGGCTGAATGCTAAGCTTTAATAGTAGAGTATTAAATCAATGCAATCAGCTATTTGTTGGGTTAAAATAACTTAGTTTTTGTAATGGTTTGGGAATGCAGGAGTTGCCAAAAATAGGTGAATGTCCTCTACAATTACCAAGAGAAAAAAGTTTAGTAGTTCTTGTGGATAGAGCCAGTAAACAATGGGAGATTATTTTCCTGTTTCATAACAATATACCTACCCTAAGTGCGGGGTGGGCATATTTTGTACACCATAATAATATCAAGGAGACATTTGCATCTTTGAGCAGGTGGACACCAAGAAACATAGATTTATGTTTAGAGTTTATATAGATCAAAAGATAAAATAAGGATCCTTTTGAAAGAACTTCTATGAGGGAAAAGACAGGCCAAAGATAAAATGAGAAAATTATATACAAGAAAAGATCTTCATGAGGATTGTAATATTTTGTCTAAAACAAACAAAAATTAGTTAATTAAAAATAGAAAATCAAGAAAGAAACAATACTAAAATGTATAGTTACTAATATCTAAAATGTATAGTTACTAATATATCTATTTTTAAAACACTGATTGATTTTTATGGCCAAAGTTATTTATTTTATCTAGTTGATGGTTTTAATTACACCCATGTTATACATTGGGAGCAGATGTGTTCACATTTTTATGGACCCAATTTAAATTCAAGAAAATAGGTGGAGAGAGTATGTTGATCTTTTAAAAAAATCTTAATAAAAAAAATGTTCCCTTAATGTTGACCAGGGGTTCTGATTTCAACCATTCATTGCCCACTATGGATGTACCCCAATGCAAAGCTTTTCTCATAATGATCATCCTTCTGATTTCAACTGTTGATTACTCATTGTGGATGTACCATACGCAGAGCTTTTCTCATAGTGTGTACACCTGTTGGCATAATGAACCCTAGATGGGCCAGAAAAACATGCCATATAACATTACTAAGACATTACAAAAAAACTTAAATTAGGATTTACTGTAGACATGCATAATTAAAAAGGGAATGAAGAAAAATACTTTAAAACTAATTTCTAAAATTACCAAAAAAGTTCATAGCCATTTTTCTGACATATTCTTGCAACTTGGATATCTTTAAGAGAAGAGTGTTAAAAATGATGGGTTTAACAACCTAACATAAGGCAAAGCAGTTTTGTTGGGTTTAGGGATAGGGTTTAGGGTTTAGGGTTGAGGGATTAGGGTGTAGGTTTGAGGGATTATGGTTTAAGGTATAGTGTTGAGGGTTCAGGGATAGGGTTTACGGTTCAGGGATTAGGGTTTAGGGTTCAGGGATTAGGGTTTAATGTTGAGAGTTGAGGGTTTAGGAATAGGGATAGAATTTAGGGTTTAGGGATGAGGGATTAGGGTTAAGTGAATACAATAAATAACCTAGAATTTAGGCAGGGTTGGGAAATTTTTGTGAATCATCATGGGTTAGAGATTGGAGATTTTGTTGTGTTCAAGTACATATCCAAGTCATATTTTAAGGATAAGATATTTCAAAGAATAGGGTGTGTGAAAAATATCAATGCGAGCTCCATCTAATGAATACCAACATTGATACAAATAAAAGATGCCCTTCTTCTAGCAAAGTATGCAGTTCAAGTCAACTAATGGGCAACAAGTTGCTGAATGAATTAGTTTTTGATGGGGAAAACAACAATGATGTTGAAACAATGGAAGAAAATCAAAATTAGGGTTGAGGGTTGAGGGATTAGGGTCGAGGGTTGAGGGTTGAGGATTGAGGGTTGAGGGTTGAGGGATTAGGGTTTAGGGTTTAGGGTTGAGGGATTAGGGTTTAAAGTTTAAGGGTTTAAGTGTATCTAGGGGTTGAGAGTTTAGGGTTTAAGGGTTTAAGGTTTGAGGGATTAAGGGTTTAACGGTTAAGGGATTAGAGTTTAAGGCAAGTGTCGAGGGTAGAGGGTTTAGGGATAGGGTTTAGGGTTGAAGATTTAAGGGTTGAGGATTTAGGGCTGAGGGTTAAGGGATTAGGGTTTAAGGTATAGTGTTGAGGGTAGAGGATTTAGGGATAGGGTTTAGGGTTTAGGGTTTAAGGTTTAAGGGTTGAGGGTTGAGGCTTTAGGGATAGGGTCTAGCATTTAGGGTTTAGGGTTAAGGGATTAGGCTTTAAGGTATAGTGTTGAGGGTAGAGGGTTTAGGGATAGGGTTTAGGGTTTAAGGTTTAAGGGTTGAGGGTTTAGGGATAGGGTTTAGGATTTAAGGTTTAAGGGTTGAGGGTTGAGGCTTTAGGGATAGGGTTTAGGATTTAGCGTTAAGTGATAGGGTTTAGGGTTTAGGGTTTAGGGTTTAAGGTATAGTGTTGAGGGTTTAGGGATTACGGTTCAACCCTTGACACTATACCTTAAACCCTAATCCATCAACCCTTAAACCTTAAACCCTATACCCTATCCCTAAACCCTCTACCCTCGACACTATACCTTAAACCCTAATCCCTTAACCCTCATCCCTAAAGCCTCAACCCTCATCCCTTAAACCTTCAACCATAAACCCTATCCCTAAACCCTCTACCCACGACACTATGCCTTAAACCCTAATCCTTCAACCCTTAAACCCTCGACCCTTAAACCCTTAATCCCTCTAACCTTAAACCCTTAAACCATAAACTCTCAACCCCTAGATACCCTTAAACCTTAAACCCTTAAACCCTATATCCTATACACTTAACCTTGGACACTCAACCTTGAACATTATCCCTCAACCTTCAAACCTCTACCCTATACCATGTACCCTCAACCCTATAGTTATGCCCTAAACCCTCAACTATCATCCATATGCCTTATACCCTCAACCTTAAACCCTATACCCTATATCTTAGACACTCAACCTTGAACATTATCCCTCAACTGTAAACTCTCAACCCTCTACCCTATACCCTCAACCATATACTTAAGCCCTAATCCATCAATCCTCAACCCTATACTTTAAACCCTGAAACCTACACCCACAAACCCTTGTCCCTATACCCTATAACCTCACCCTTATACCCTCAATCCATATCATAAACTCTAAGTTCCCAATAGCCTAAACCCTAATCCCCATACCTTACACACTTAATCTTATACACTCAACAAGCTGAATATTATGCCTCAACTGTAACCCTCAACCCTCAACCCTCTACCCTCTACCCTCTACCTATTACTTAAGCCCTAATCCCTCAAACCTCAACCCTATACCTTAAACCCTAAACCCAAAAACCTTAACCCTCAACCCTAAAAACTATACGGGCTCAGGTCCTTATATACCCTAAACCCAAAACCCAAGCATACATACATACATACAAGCATTCATACATACATACATACAAGCATACATACAACCATACATACAAACATACATACATATATACATACATACAAGCATGCATACATACATACATACATACATACATACATACATACATATAAGCATGCATACATACATTCATACATATAGGCATACATACATACAAGCATACATACAATTTGGCATAAATACATACATACATAAATACAAATATATATGCAAACATACATACATCAAACATAATTAACAAACTTGAACATAAAACATTCAATAAACAACCTCAAACTTGACAAACATTGGGCAAACTTTTTCAAAAAAGAAAAAAAAGCAAAGAAAATAATAATGTGTTCGCATTATGTCTTTTTAAAAAGTTTTAAGAATTTTGGCCACTTTTTGGCCCCCCATCTTTTTGCACCCACCCTTTGCAGAAGAGGCAAAAAAAGAAACTATATAAAACCATCAACCATTAACATCTTCAATAACAAATCCCTGTTGTGCTGGATCCACAAGGGCTTGATCTTCCACAGCCAGAGGTGGTGGAGGCAGGTGGTAGTACATAATAAAGGAGAGGGCTTGAAAAACTTCTCTGGCCGTCTCCACCAAATCTTCACCTAGCTCCTGACCATGGCAATGTAAACTATTCTGGAGCGACATGACACAATTATTCTACAAACCATGTAGAAAAGCACTGTAGACACAATGTATTGCAGGCTGATGAAAGAGATCCCTATATGCAAATAGACCCCCAATAGGTGCAAACCCCAAATGCAGATCATATTCCTCAATTGCTTTGTTAAACTTGTCTACAGGAAATAGAAAATCTTGAATGAAAATAGACCCCAGATTTCTCACCAGATGTGTGCTCTGAATTAGGTCCATTGCATTGGAGAGGAAATGGGAAACGACTTGGGAAGGGTAGATGGTTCTGGGAAACTAAAGCATCTCGCATCCACAAACCTTCACTATTGCCCTTTCAACCTCCTCATCATAAATTTTAAAAACCTCTGCCAATGATTCAGACCTTAGAAGGCCTTGAGACGGTCGTTCCCACTTTTGAATTCGCAGAAAAACTCTCTTGTTTTGCTAGATTGAACCCATCCTAAGACTTTGTTCTCAACCTTGCAAAGAGATAGAAGATATTGAAGCACAATAATTGCAGAGCTCACCCAAGACACAGACGAGTGAGAAGAAATGGGACCAGTTGTAGATTATAAGCCCGTTGCCATGCGAGAAATAAATGCAGTGAAATCATTTCAGTCATTAGAAATTGGAGACAATACAAGACACCTTTCAAGATGTTAAGTGAACGAATGTGTAGAGTACACTGAGATCCCCATTCGCACAAGCTTGCGAATGTCATCACAAAAATGCAATTATGAAAGGATAATCACAAATCAAGAAATAATTTTAGAACATGTCAAAACAAACAACAAGCGTTAGCTAAAAAATAGGGCCTTTAAATTTAGAGGCAATAATAAAGTATCCCGACACTCTCATTTTGTTACTGAGCCCCCAAATCAACAGCCAACTCCCCTTCAAATTTTTAAAATTCTTGCAACTCCACAAGGACATATTCAAAAACCTCCATAGTGACTTCTCTCCTCAACATAATGAAACAACAAGCTTATCAACAAGGAGAAATAAAAGGCAAATTTTTTCTATCCTTTGCCAATAAAGTATTAGCTCCAATAATCTAAAGAAAAGAATTTGAATCCCACTCCTTAGAAATAAGATCTTGATCACAAGCAGTATTGGCTAGAATATCAGCCAATTCATTACCTTCTCTGTAAGTGTGCACAACTTGTTAGGAATCAAAATAATTAAGTAAACTCAAACAATTTTGTAGTAGGTACCCAATCTTCCAATTAGGAGAGGATCTTCCACTAATAGCATGAATTATGTTCAAGGAATCACCTTCCACTATTATATTTTGTATTCCACACTTCACAAAGAGATTGAGGCCTGCCACTAAAGCCAGTGCTTCTGCTTCATTATTGGAGCAAATACCTAACCGCACTAACTATGCCCTGATCACCAAACCCCTACAGTCCCTTATTACACAACCAACACCTAACATTCCTAGATTGCCTCTGCTAGCACCATCAAAATTTAATTTAGCAAAATTCTCTGGAGGAGCAATCCAAGATATAGCACTTCTATCAACTTTTTTGTTGCCCCCAAAATAATTAGAGCTGGGTAACTTCAAGGATTTCCAATTTTTGAGCATCATAGCATCCCAAGAAGTAAACAAAAGAGAATCAACACCCTTAGAAATAAGATAAGATGAGACAACCTCAGGCATTGACTTTTCAGTTTTAGAGATAACTTGCTCAAGAGAACACTTCTCCTTTCTAAAAACTCTATTATTCCTTTCCAACCAGAAATTCCATGCCACTATACTGGGAGAAACCAACCAAAGGGCAGAAAAAGTAGAATCCTTATACAGAAGAGGCCAACTTTGAAAAAGTTTCATGAAAGTATTAGGTAATGGTCCATACCAGCCCAATTTTGAACATAACCAGTACCAAATGTGAGAGGAAAAAGGACAATTAACCATCAAATGATTGACTTCTTCTTCAACTTCTGAACAAAGAGGGCACAAAAATGGTTGAGCAATTCCTAGTCTGACAAGTCTATCACTAGTGAGTATCTTATTATTCAAATCCAGCCATGCAAATGCACCTGCTTTTGGTAAATAGGGACTGCTCCAACATAAACGAAAAGGCCATTTTGGAGAAGAAGTAAAATTCCTCCAAATGATACTTTGATACCCTTGTTTTATAGTATACTTTCCAGATTTTGATGGTAACCATATGAGCTCATCCCTTTCTCCTGAAATAAATACTTTCCTCTCATTTAGTATTCTACCTAGGAGCTCCTTTTGGGCATCTGGGATAGGAACATTGGAGAAATCTTTCCATTTGGCTCCACCAAATGTAAAATCTGGTTCAGAAACAAGATAGTCTTTAACTTTACTTCCCTAAATCTAACAAAGAACATCTTTAACCTCTTGCAAACCTTCCAATTTAGATAAAGGGGGGTGACTATTCTAGGAGTCCTCCCAAAACAGAGCTGAATGACCATCATGAATGACACAAGAAAGATAAGGAGTAATCACCTTTCTACAACTTAGAATAAAATTCCAAATTTGAGAACCTGGCTCTGGATTCTATATTGTAAAGATTCTCTCTAGAGTAGCAGAATCCAAGTACTTTGCCTGCATAATTCTACACCATTTAGATTCAGATTTATCGTACATCTACCAAGCCAATTTTGCCCCAAGAGCATCATTTTGGGCCTCAACATTGTGAATCCCAGACCCACCATTTTGTATAGGAGTACAAACCTTTTCCCATGAAATTAAAGGTATCTTTTTCCCCTCCAATTTTGAGCCATTCCATAAAATGTTTCTCAAGATATTACACAAATCATAAATAATACCCTTTGCCACTTTAAGTACTAAAAACATATAAACTAGAATAACAGAAAAGATTGACTTATCATAAGAATTTTGCCTGCAAGTGTCAGCCATTTTCCTTCCAAGAAGTTATTTTTCCTTTTATACTTGAGATGAGTCTATTCCAAATGATATTCTTAACAGACCCAGAAAAAAGAGGAATACCCAAATATTTTGAAGGAAGAGCATCAACCATATATCCCAAAAACTTAGAGATTCTATCTTGAATAATGGGGCTAGAGAAGAAGAAAAATATCTTAGATTTATCCTGATTCACCTTTTGCCCTAAAACTGAACAATAGAGAGAAATCACTTTCTTTATAGATTTAGCTTCTATCATTGTAGGCTAACCAAACAACAAGGTGTCATCAGCAAAGAGAGCATGAGTAACAACAAAGGACACTTTAGGAATAGTAATTCCCTTCCAGTTTCCCAAACTACATTGTTTATGAATCATCCTACTCAAACTCTCTACCATGATAATAAAAAGAAATGTAGACAAGGGGTCTCCCTGTCTAATCCCTTAGGAAGATCTAAAATATTTTGAGGGAACCCCATTGATCAACATTGAAAAACTCACACCTGAAATGTAGGAAAAAATCCACTTACACCACTTTTGAGAAAGCCCAAATTTAGAGAGGACTTGTAACAAAAAATCCCAAGAATCCCTATCGTATGCCTTAAGCATATCTAGTTTTATCAACAATGCTGGAATTTTATATTTTTGTATTGAATGAAGAAATTCATGTGCCACCAAAGCCCCCTCAGCTATCTCTTTGCTTGGAACAAAGCCCCCCTATTCTTCTGAAAGAAATTTTGGAATAAGAATAGCCAACCTCATAGAAATGGCTTTGGAAATGATTTTATAAAGAGTATTACAGAGAGAAATAGGTCTATAATCAGTAAAAGTTGATGGGATAGCCACCTTGGGAATCAAATCAATTAGGGTAGAATTAATTTCTTTCAAGACTGTTCTATTTCTTCATGCTTCTTCCACAGCCAACCAAATTTCTCTACCCTCAAATTCCTAACATTTTTTGAAAGAATAAAGGTGTAAAACCATCAGGTCCAGGAGCCTTATCTAGGTCAAGAGAAAAAACCACAGCTTTGATTTCATCAAGAGTAAATTCTTTCATTAGATCTTTATTTTCCTCTGGAGAAATTAACTTAGGGATATTCTGAATTATATCTGGAATATTAGAGCAAAAATCAGGCAAACCTTCCTTAGAAAGCAATTTAAAAAAAAACCTTGCACCTTCCTCCTGGATCAACAACTCATCTTGTAGAATATGCCCCGAAGAGTCTTTAATGGACAAATAGAATTCCTGTGTTTTCTTACCATGGCCGATGAATGGAAAAATTTAGTATTTCGATCTCCTTCCCTTAACCAAGTTTCCCTTGACTTTTGACTCCAATATAACTCCTCTCTGGCCAAAACCTCTTCTAATTTAGCTTATAAAGCCTTCATAGTTTCAAAAGAGTTCTGGTTCATACCATGTCAAATAATAAAATCATTTACTTGATCTAGTTGATCATGTAATACAGACTTCTGAGCAAAAATGTTCCCAAAAACAGATCTATTCACTTCCTGTATTTTATCTCTCATAAATTTAAGCTTCTCATTGATCTGAAACAACCTTGAGCCTTTAACAAAAGGAGCATTTTTCCACCAGAATTCTAGGTTACCTATAAATCTTTTATCCCTAAACCACATAGACTCAAACTTGACAGAAGGTTTGTGTCTCTTCATGTATTTAACTACCCCCAACTCTAGACTAATAGGATAATGATCTGAGGCTGTAAAGGGGAGAATATTAGTACCAGAGACATCACTATCCATGAACCATTCAAGAGAAAATGGAAACCTATCCAATATTTCAACAATCATCAAAAATTCCTTTCTTCGATTTGTCCATGTAAAACTACCATTTATAGTAGGGCTATCAAGTAATGCATTGTCTGAAATGAAATCATTAAAATCATCCATCACCTTCTGAGGAGGACAAATACCACCCATTTTTTCATTAAGACAAGAAATAGCATTAAAATCACCTCCCAACAAAACTTTCTCTTCCTTCAAATTACTCAACAATGTAGAATGAATGTCCCAGCACCATTTTTTATCACTAGTTGAAGTAGGACCATAAATATTAAATAGCCAAAAATTCAAGGAATTAGAAGAAATTTTGACCAGCATAAAATTTTGAGTAGAACAAATAAAATCTGCACTACAAACCTTACTATCCCATAAAATAGCCAGTCCCCCTAAAGCACCCAGATCTGGAGTATGAGAAGATTGCCATTTATTCCATTTGGAGAAAATATTTTCAGCCTGATCCTTAGATAATTTCATTTCCTGAAGAATAACAATTTCCATCCTAGAGTAATCAATTTGACGCTTAACTAAGCATCTTTTGTTAGTGGCATTAATGCCCCTAACATTCCATGATAGGACTCTCATTGCCCCCGGGGAGAGCATCTCTAATTCATTAGTTAATTAGATTATTAGAAACATTTACTTTTGGGAAAAGAACAAAAAAAGAGTTAGTTAATTATTTGCTTACATTTAAGTAGCACATTTTAGAGTTGTATCTATTCAAGATTGAAAACAAAAACACAACAATAAGACCATTCATAAATAGGATTCAAAGCCTCTCAAACATAGAGAATTAGACTAACATTCTACAAGTAAATCAAGCAATCAACAAAAAAACATGACAACATACAATGAGAAAAATAATCAACCAACTCAATGAACTAACATACAACTACAACAAGCAATGTGAACATCCCTTTTTCTCTATCCCACTATTAGGTCCATGTGTCTTGGGATTAGATGAGAGTGGGTGAAATCCATTCTAAACAAAATTGTGCAACCCAACAAAGAAATATTCAATGCTAAAAAAGTAAGAGTGGGTTGCAATCTTGCATTAAATCTAGGAAGAAAAAAATAAAAGGCATGCAAGAGAACTAGCTCTTGGATTAAAAGAGTTGATTGAATTAGAGACCCGTAGACTCAATACCTTTCATGTCTTTTCTTAGCAAAAGTTAAATCAGATTTAAAATATTAACACACCTAGCCTAATTAAAATCATTATAACAACACCTTTGCAAAGATTCACCAGGAAACACCCAACCATCCTAGCCTTAATGCCTTGTCTAAACACCATTATCTACCACCAATCACTCTTTCTTCATGAAGTGAGTGGGCCAATTGGTGCAACTCCCACCCAATGTGATAATACCATTGTCATGTCTTGGGACTCTCCTTCCTCACAAAGAGGGTAGTCTATTGGATGCTCCCCCAATTGATTAGCTTTTGCCACATGAGCAAGAGTGATTTAATTCACATCTGTAGCAAGGGTACAATGCATGTTCTATCCCAAGTCCATCTCATACATATTTATGGTGAGTAGACTTAGAGTATCACACTAGTAAAGGTACATATTTGGGTCTTCTAACCATGCCATAATCAACTAGTTATCCTTAACCATCAAAACCAACATGTTTCTCAGGCACATGCATATCACACACAAAACCATTAGTCAACAACATATTTCCTATATCCAAATCAACCACAACATTTGCATTAATGCCACACACATCATTGCAAATTAAATCTCAATTTTGTTTATATAAACACGCATCGTTTAACTCTAATTTCAAGTATTCATTTCTTTGACCATTTAAATTAGACTTGTGGTTATAAACATTGGTTTTCTTAACTTCAACAACTCCAAGGGTTTTTCTCATTTCATCATTATCCCAAATAATGTGACTTTTATAACTTAGGTCACCTTGTTTTGAAAATTTTCTGAAAATTTCCTTAATGTCCTCAACACTTTTTACATAGTCAAAAATCTCAAAGGACAATCTCAAGTATATCAAGCTAATCCATCTCATTGGAATGTAATAAACTTAGAAATTCACTTATGATAAGATCGAGATTGTCTTGAATGCACTCATACATGTAGCTTACAAATGGCATGCCATCTTTAGTTGTTAAAATGGATTTTTTTAAATCAGCATTATTTCCCTCATCTTTAATAGTTATACAACTCTCTTCATTGAGAAATACATTCTTATTTACATTCTCAAATTAAATATCAGCATTTTTCTTGACTTCAAGCATTCGTGGTGGTTCTAAATTTTCATGTTTATCAACATTTGCATTGTAAACTTTAACATTCTCATTGACACGATTGTCATAAGTTTTAGAATGGTTACTTGTCTCCACCTCTTGCTTAGAAAGTGGTAAATTTATTTTCACCTTGATTAATAAGCCCAACATTGGATAAACAATCCTTATCAAGCTCATGGTCAAGGTCTCTCACACTCACAATTTCATTTTCAACTCTAAGATAGGTAAATTAGCATCACAAGCTAATGTAACTTCCACTTTGAGATCTATTGAGTCATTATTATTATTCAAGGATTTGATGTATTCATGGCATTTTTCCATTTCTTTGGTTTGGGTAATGCTCATGGCCTTATTTTTCAAGTGAAGAACCGTCATTCCTTTGGTGTTCAAGCTCTTGATTCACAAACTTATCCATTACATAATTCATCATTTTGTTCAAGGACGAGTCTAATTTTGTAAGGAACTTGGGAAAAATAAGTTCTTCATGTTTCATGCTATCATGAAATTGATATCTATCATGAAAACTCATGTTCTCTAAGGTGCCCATGAATCCTAAAATCTTCATATCATGTTTCAACTTGTCCACCATTTTTGGTATATCTAATTAAAAACTTAGCATTAATGGTTGGCAAGGTTTGGGTGTTATGTTGGGATCATTGTGGCATGTTTGGCTATCACTTGTTTGGAAGTATTCACTTGTTTGAACATTATTGAATGTCTCTTTGCCCTCACCATATGCACGTATCTAATTTCCAACAATTGTATGCATCCCTAAGTTGATATTCTCTTCATTCACGAATGCATGTTGTGTATGAGGAAAATCGACTATAATGAATGATAAAAACAAAACAAATCAAAAGCCCATAACATAAAGAGAACCAATCTAAATAAAAGCCATTACAAATAAATCAATGAAACATGAAAGCTTTTACTGAGATTTGTATTGTTCCCTTTGGATGAATGTGGATTGCTCAATAGTGCTGCGAAACCATGTTTGCAACAAACAAGTAAAGTGCTCAAAGATCAATGTCAAAAGATCATAAAGTTGCTCAATCGATGTGATGTATGCTCAAAGCGTTGTAAAGGATGCTTGAGAATAAGTGATCAAAGAGGATTTGTGAAGGAGATGAGGGGGGTTTATATAGGTTCCAACAGAGATCGATCAATGGTCCAGATAATTCAGAAGAATCAACAGAGGAGATAAATCGAATAACCAAGATGAATGTTCACACGGCATGTGTCAATCCATAAGGATATTTTTATTAAGATATGATGAAAATAAGATTGATTGAATAGATAACTCAACTTGTAATTTTGCCTTTTTTAGAGTTCTAAAAATAAGACTGATTGTGCATGAGTTAACAAGATATTTTAAGAGGAATTGGAAGATAACTGAAATTAAATAAATAAATTTATTTATTTAATTGTGCTGATTGAGGAACAGAAGATTATAAATAAAATATTTGATTTTATTTATTTTTAGAGTATTGAGACAACTTAAATAAATTTGCATGATTTATTTAAATTTAGAAGAATAATTGATTTAATTAAATAATGTAAATTATTTAATTGTAGATAAGAGGATTTTTTATGAATTAATTAAATAATTGAATTTATTTAATTAATATGGACTTGAAATTTGGAAGAGGATGACGATTTAATTAAATAATAAAAATTATTTAATTTTGGAAGAATAATAGAGGAATTTAATTTAATTAATTAAATAAATACAATTTATTCAATTAATGTTGAAATGCAAGTGATTCGAAGACCTGGTCATTTTAGGGTGTCTACATTTTGCCCCTCTTTGATGCAATGCAGTTTATAGTGTTGCATAAAAAAAAATGATTGTTGAAGACATGATACAATTTTTAATGCCCCAGTGTAGCTAGTTGCCCCAGTGTAGCTGGCGTAGGATGGCCCCTCGAGAGGAAAGATAGGGAAGTGATAGAAGAACTGGGTTGACACTCGGCTAGAAGATTGTGTTGGAGATAGGTGAGGATGGATAGATGATAGATAGAAGAAAGAAGATAGAATAGAACATGATAGAAAGACAATTGATCGATCTTTGCTAGAAAACTATATAAGGCCATGGGTAAATGGATGGGTAAATGATTGAGCTTGTTGCATTGGTTTCACAATTGTTTATAAAGAGCAATCCTTATTTTTGATATAGCACATGGATAGTTTGCTACCAAGGTATAAAAGACCAAGGTGCTGTGATATCCGAGTGCGTGGATGTTGACTCTACAAGCAAGCGGTTTAAACTTAGATCCCTTAGACATAATATGACCTTGTTGGTACATGTGAATGCGCCATAGTCTTGAACATAAAATAAACTGCAATACATGTAAATGTAAGAAGAATATTAATATGTAAGATGCTAGGTCGTAACACACACAAGATAAATATAATGCTAAGAAAAGATGCTAAAGATCATTCCTCAAACATGGCACACAAAAGCAATGACTATGCCCCCAATCCGTACTGCATCGTAACATACCAAGATTATAGATAAACCAAGGTAGCCTTGAATAGGTAATGGATAAAAGGAACAAAAGATAAAACCAAAAAAAAAAGCAAATTGACTGACTTAAAAAGTAAACATACAGCCAACATATTCTCTTGCCAAAGAGGTTGCTTAGGATAGATTAGGTAGGAAAGATAACAGCCTTATCGGATGGTGAGGCTGAGGAGAGACAGGGATGCAGCCAGGGCAGAGGTGAGACAGGCTAAGGCACTCGCATAGGTGCAGACATAGATGGCCACAACAGCACAGGCAGCCCTAGCATAGGCGCAGGCACAGGTCTAGGCATAGGCACAGATACAAGCACAGGCCACGCCCGCACCAGTAGGGGATGATGGGCAGCTAGCCCAAGTGACCAAGGAGAGAGATGCAGAGGCATAGCTACGGCTGACAGCAGAGGCCACACTACAGAGAGTGAGGCGGGAGAGGGACGAGGCACGCTATGCACTGGGTGCAGATTAGAGGACTCTATACAGTGAGCTCGTCCGCGTATAGGGAGAGCTAGTGTCAGCGGGGAGAGAGGCAGAGTATTACAAGGGGCTCTACGTGGGGGCGGTGCCAGCAACACAACAGGCACTGAGTTATAGAGATAGGAGTAGGTCTGGAGCATCCGGGTCTTGCAGGATAGGGCAGTCATTGTCCTCAGTTAGAGGGTCGTTCGTGCCACCAGGGGGAGGAGGAGGAGGAGCGGGAGGAGGAGCAGCAGGGGGACCTGCACCAAGCACAGGTGGAGGACAGGGGCCACAACAGGAGGGCAACTCTACCCACTAGAGCTTACACACTTGTACATTGTATCATATTGTACCATTTTTTACTGATGCCTACGTGCATCGTGATGTATATTTTGCGGGCTCTTGATAGCCTTGATGTACTATATTGATGTATATTTGGATGTATACATATGGACTATTAATGTAGACACATACATTTTGTATTATGATGACCTGCACATGAGATATATGATGATATATTCCACTCACTGATGTTCATGCTTTTGTGTATGCACTTATTGATGACATGGATGTGATGATATTTATGTATGATTGTGGATTTATGTGATGACATATATTGCTTATATGATGCTTATAGATGTATGACATATGATGACATGCTGTTTAGAGATGTATGATGAGATAGATGCTATGACTAGTGATATCTAACATGTGGGTTTTAGATATATGCACCAGAGAAGAAAAGAGGAGATGGAAGACAAAGACTGTTGATCGATCATTGCTTTGAAACGATATAAGGCCATGGGCGAATAGAAGGGTGAATGATGAGCTTGTTGCAATGGTTTCACATTTGTATATAAAGAGCAACCCTTATTTTTGATATAGCACGTGGATAGTTCACCACCAAGGTATAAAAGACCAAGGTACAGTAATATCCGAGTGCGTGGACGTTGACTCTGCAAGCAAGCGGTTTGAACTCAGATCCCTTAGTCATAATATAACCTTGTTGGAATATGTGAATGAGCCATAGTCTTGGACATAAAATAAACTTCAATACATGTAAATGCAAGAAGAATATTAATATGTAAGATGCTAGGTCGTAACACACACAAGATAAATATAATGCTAAGAAAGATGCTAAAGATCATTCCTCAAACACGTCACACAAAAGCAATGACTATGCCCCCAATCCGTACTGCATCACAACATACCAAGATTATAGATAAATCAAGGTAGCCTTGAATAGGTAATGGATAAAAGGGACAAAAGATAAACCATAAAGCAAATTGACTGACTTACAAAGTAAACATATAGCCAGCATATTCTCTTGCCAAAGAGGTTGCTCAAGATAGAGTGGATAGGAAAGATAACAGCCTTATCGTAGGAGCTATGGGTCCGTTAAAGGGGGCTATCTACCTAAAAAGACAATGTCTTGCTGCAAGAAATGCCACATGTCACAGGAGACACGTGTGTTGGTCTCAACAATGGAACACTCTGCAGAAGATAAGCTTATGGATCTGGTGCTTTGGTTAAGCTAGATTTAGCTGATGTTGGCAATCAGAACAGTAGGATAGTAGATGACTCTAGAAGTAGGCCTCTTTGCTATAGGTTTGTTAAGGACTTTTGCTTAGAAAGGATGCGCTAGCCTGTTGCTAGACTTAGTCAAGTCAAGGCGAATGGATTTTGACAAACGGAAGACCAGAAAGGTGACAGTGTTAATGGATTGGGGTGGGTGAAGAATGAGGAATCGTATGTGCCTGAGTACTGGATACATCCTTCATATTCCAGACTGCCTACATACCCTGTATCCACGGGATCAAGGCACATTACGAGGAAAGATGGAATTGATAATATGTAGTTCTGGCTAGAGTGATGAACAGGTCAAGGTGAAAGGAGGAGATCTTATGTACCTGAGTATTAGATACCTCCTTCATATTCCAGACTGCCTACATACCCATATCCATGGGATCAAGGTACCTTAAGATTGAAAGGAGATAATATGTAGTTCTGGTTGATGTAATGATGTAGAAGAAGTGTTGAGAAGATAACCACCTTATCGTAGGAGCAATGTGTCCGTTAAAGGTTGTTATCTACAGAAAGGATAAAGATTGAAGCGTTTGTGAACCATGAATAAGGAACCACTCCTAGACCTAGGTTAAGGAAGGAATTGCCCCCATTCTGGTAGAGGAAACTGCATAGGTGACTGACTAAGAAGACATAGAAAGCTTGACCTAGGACGAGACAGTGTTAACTGCTGACACAGATCAAGACGTGTGATGACAATGATGGACACTGACAAATTTCCAAGCTATACTAGATAGGGAAATGGAAATGCAAACAAGGTCAATGGTTTTATTATGGATGGATGGAGCATTGTGACCAAGACTTGCTAGATGATGGATGCTGACTCTACACATAGCGCCTGTTTGCCAAGTTTTCACTATGCTACTTATCCAAGGCGCCTGTTTGCTAGGTTGTCACCAGAGGACGGATTTTTTTTTTTTTTGGGAATACTCTGAGGATCAGGCATAGAACTTCTTAAGATGAACACTGTTAAGTGGCTCACCCAGAGGAATGCCTTCAGGTGTTGCTAAAGTATAAGCTCCTGATCCATATGTTGTTGTGACAATAAAGGGACCTAACCAGTTAGGCTCAAACTTGCCCTTCTTTTCTCAGTCTGCTTGATTTCTCTGATTCTCTTTGAGTACAAGATCACCAACTTGAAATGGTCTTTCTTTGATCTTTTTGTTGTAATTACGCCGGAGGCGATTTTGATAGACATGGAGATGATTAAGTGTGGCAAGGCGCCTTTCATCTAGCATTTCTAGCTCAGCTAATCTGGAAGTGCGATACTCCTCTCCCTCAATCAAGTTCTGCATAGATACTCTGAGGGATGGGATCTCAACCTCTATAGGTAGGATGGCTTCAAAGCCATAGACCAAGGCAAAGGGTGTGGCACCAGTTGGTGTTCTGATACTAGTGCAGTAGGCCCATAGGGCGGGATTGAGTTGCAAGTGCCAATCACGACCAACTTCATTGACTGTTTTCTTGAGTATTTTGAGAATGGTCTTATTGGAAGCCTCACCTTGGCCATTACTCTGCGAATAGTAGGGAGTTGAAAAGCAATGCTAGATATTGTATTGTGTGCATAAGGTACGGACATCTTGATTCTTGAATGGTCTCCCATTATCAGTGACAATGGCTTGGGGAATACCATACTGGCAAATGAAGTAGTTAAGGATAAACTTGGCTATTTGCTTACCGGTGATATAGGTCATGGGAATGGCTTCAACCCACTCCATGAAATACTCAGTGGCAGTAATGATAAACTTATGGCCATTGGATGAGAATGGGTGGATTTGTCCTATGAGGTCGAGACCCCATTGAGAAAAAGGCCATGGAGTAGTCACAGGTTGTAGTTCATGAGCTGGTGCATGTATTAAATCTCCATGTTGTTGGCATTGTAGACATTTCTTAGCAAACTGTGCAGCATCTTGCTCTATTGTAGGCCAGTAATAACCTATTCTGAGTATCTTCTTAGCGAGATTAGGACCGGTAAAATGTGCGCCACAGACACCTTCGTGTATGTCTCGTAATGTAGCTTCGGCTTCTTCCGCATCAAGACATCGTAAGAGGATACCATCGAGACTTCGGTGATATAGTGTATCACCTAGAATGGTGTAACAAGAGGATCGACGGATAAAGGTTTTGCGTTGGGTGGAGGATAGGTCAGAGGGGAAGGTACTATTTTAAAGGTATTCATAGATATCTTCGTACCATGGGGAGTTGGGACCAACAAGTTCACAGATGATTTCAGTAATAGGAACATCAATGGCCGGTATCAACAATTGCTCGATCAAGAATTCACACTTCTATGTATTATCAGGCATGTCAATAAGTGACCCTACAGAAGCCATAGAATCTGTAGCTTTATTATGCTCTCTTGGAATTTGCTCAAATGTGATGCTAGAAAAGTGTGGTTTGTAGGCATCCACTAGATGTTTGTAGGGGACCAACTTTTCATCCTTTGTTTGGTACTCATCTGTGACTTGTCGAATGACTAGTTGTGAGTCTCCATATACTTGTAATTCTGTGATGTCCCATTGAACTATTGTATTGAGACCTATGAGGAGTGCTTCATACTCGGCTATATTGTTGGTGCAAGGGAATGCAAGCTGATATGACTTTGGAATATAGTCATTTTGAAGTGTAACATACAAGATGCCGGCCCCTGATCCATGCTGTGTGTAGGAACCGTCAAAGTACAACTTCCACATTATTGAGTTGGAAAGAGTGAAGAGATTCTCGTTCGGAAAGTCTGCTACCATAGGGTGTGTATCTGTCATGGGTGTTTCTGCTAGTTGACCTGCTAGGGCTTGTCCTTTGATTTCTTTGCGATCTACATACTCAATGTCAAACTCACTAAGGATCATGACCCACTTAGCTAGTCTGCCTGTAAGAGCTGCTTTTGCTAGTAGATACTTCAATGGATCAATTTTGGCTATAAGATTTGTCTGTTGGTTTAACATGTAATGCCGCAACTTTTGGGAAGTGAACACTACTGCTAAACAAGCTCTTTCCATCGGTGAATAATTGAGTTCATATCCCACCAAGGTTCTACTGATATAATAAATTGCATGCTCCTTTCCTGATTCATCATTTTGTGCTAGAAGGGCCCCGAGGGCTGAGGTTGTAGTAGAGATGTATAATATCAAAGGTTTATCAGCCACTGGTGGTACTAAGATAGGCGGTGTAGCCAGATACTCTTTGAGTTGATCAAATGCTGCTTGACACTTATAATCCCATCAAAACGAGACATCCTTTCGAAGCAAGTGTTGAAATGGTTGACACTTATCTGCTAGTTGTGAGATGAAATGCCTGATGAATTGAAACCTTCCCTGAAGGCTCCTTAATGCTTTGAGGTTCTTTGGTGGAGGCATCTCCACTATAGCTTTTACTTTTGCAGGGTCTACCTCGATGCCTCTACGAGATACAATGTATCCCAACAGCTTCCCTGATGTTACACCAAAGACACACTTCTTTGGATTGAGGCACACTTGGTATTTCTCAAGCCTGTCAAAGATCTATCCTAGAACTTGTATGTGATCTACCCTATTGAGACCTATGAGGAGTGCTTCATACTCGGCTATATTGTTGGTGCAAGGGAATGCAAGCTGATATGACTTTGGAATATAGTCATTTTGAAGTGTAACATACAAGATGCCGGCCCCTAATCCATGTTGTGTGTAGGAACCGTCAAAGTACAACTTCCACATTATTGAGTTGGAAAGAGTGAAGAGATTCTCATTCAGAAAGTCTGCTACCATAGGGTGTGTATCTGTCATGGGTGTTTCTGCTAGTTGATCTGCTAGGGCTTGTCCTTTGATTGCTTTGCGATCTACATACTCAATGTCAAACTCACTAAGGATCATGACCCACTTAGCTAGTCTACCTATAAGAGCTACTTTTGCTAGTAGATACTTCAATGGATCAATTTTGGCTATAAGATTTATCTGTTGGTTCAACATGTAATGCCGCAACTTTTGGGAAGCGAACACTACTGCTAAACAAGCTCTTTCCATTGGTGAATAATTGAGTTCATATCCCATCAAGGTTCTACTGATATAATAAATTGCATGCTCCTTTCCTGATTCATCATTTTGTGCTAGAAGGGCCCCGAGGGCTGAGGTTGTAGTAGAGATCTATAATATCAAAGGTTTATCAACCACTGGTGGTACTAAGATAGGTGGTGTAGCTAGATACTCTTTGAGTTGATCAAATGCTGCTTGACACTTATAATCCCATCAAAATGAGACATCCTTTCGGAGCAAGTGTTGAAATGGTTGACACTTATCTACTAGCTGTGAGATGAAACGCCTGATGAATTGAAACCTTCCCTAAAGGCTCCTTAATGCTTTGAGGTTCTTTGGTGGAGGCATCTCCACTATAGCTTTTAGTTTTACAAGGTCTACCTCGATGCCTCTACAAGATACAATGTATCCCAACAGCTTCCCTGATGTTACACCAAAGACACACTTCTTTGGATTGAGGCACACTTGGTATTTCTCGAGCCTGTCAAAGATCTATCCTAGAACTTGTATGTCATCTACCCTATTGACACCTATGAGGAGTGCTTCATACTCGGCTATATTGTTGGTGCAAGGGAATGCAAGCCGATATGACTTTGGAATATAGTCATTTTGAAGTGTAGCATACAAGATGCCAGCCCCTGATCCATGTTGTGTGTAGGAACCGTCAAAGTACAACTTCCACATTTGAGTTGGAAAGAGTGAAGAGATTCTCATTCAGAAAGTCTGCGACCATAGGGTGTGTATCTGTCATGGGTGTTTCTGCTAGTTGATCTGCTAGGGCTTGTCCTTTGATTGCTTTGCGATCTACATACTCAATGTCAAACTCACTAGGGATCATGACCCACTTAGCTAGTCTGCCTGTAAGAGCTTCTTTTGCTAGTAGATACTTCAATGGATCAATTTTGGCTATAAGATTTGTCTGTTGGTTCAACATGTAATGCCGTAACTTTTGGGAAGCAAACACTACTGCTAAACAAGCTCTTTCCATCAGTGAATAATTGAGTTCATATCCCACCAAGGTTCTACTGATATAATAAATTGCATGCTCCTTTCTTGATTCATATGCTAGAAGGGCCCCGAGGGCTGAGGTTGTAGTAGAGATGTATAATATCAAAGGTTTATCAGCCACTGGTGGTCCTAAGATAGGCGGTGTAGCCAGATACTCTTTGAGTTGATCAAATGCTGCTTGACACTTATAATCCCATCAAAACGAGACATCCTTTCAGAGCAAGTGTTGAAATGGTTGACACTTATCTGCTAGCTGTGAGATGAAACGCCTGATGAATTGAAACCTTCCCTGAAGGCTCCTTAATGCTTTGAGGTTCTTTGGTGGAGGCATCTCCACTATAGCTTTTACTTTTGCAGGGTCTACCTCGATGCCTCTACGAGATACAATGTATCCCAACAGCTTCCCTGATGTTACACCAAAGACACACTTCTTTGGATTGAGGCACACTTGGTATTTCTCAAGCCTGTCAAAGATCTATCCTAGAACTTGTATGTGATCTACCCTATTGAGACCTATGAGGAGTGCTTCATACTCGGCTATATTGTTGGTGCAAGGGAATGCAAACCGATATGACTTTGGAATATAGTCATTTTGAAGTGTAACATACAAGATGCCGGCCCTTGATCCATGCTGTGTGTAGGAACCGTCAAAGTATAACTTCCACATTATTGAGTTGGAAAGAATGAAGAGATTCTCGTTCAGAATGTCTGCTACCATAGGGTGTGTATCTGTCATGGGTGTTTCTGCTAGTTGATCTACTAGGGCTTGTCCTTTGATTGCTTTGCGATCTACATACTCAATGTCAAACTCACTAAGGATCATGACCCACTTAGCTAGTCTGCCTGTAAGAGCTACTTTTACTAGTAGATACTTCAATGGATCAATTTTGGCTATAAGATTTGTCTGTTGGTTCAACATGTAATGCCGCAACTTTTGGGAAGCGAACACTACTGCTAAACAAGCTCTTTCCATCGGTGAATAATTGAGTTCATATCCCACCAAGGTTCTACTGATATAATAAATTGCATGCTCCTTTCTTGATTCATCATTTTGTGCTAGAAGGGCCCCGAGGGCTGAGGTTGTAGTAGAGATGTATAATATCAAAGGTTTATCAGCCACTGGTGGTACTAAGACAGGCGGTGTAGCCAGATACTCTTTGAGTTGATCAAATGCTACTTGACACTTATAATCCCATCAAAACGAGACATCCTTTCGGAGCAAGTGTTGAAATGGTTGACACTTATCTGCTGTGAGATGAAACGCCTGATGAATTGAAACCTTCCCTGAAGGCTCCTTAATGCTTTGAGGTTCTTTGGTGGAGGCATCTCCACTATAGCTTTTAGTTTTGCAAGGTCTACCTCGATGCCTCTACGAGATACAATGTATCCCAACAGCTTCCCTGATGTTACACCAAAGACACACTTCTTTTGATTGAGGCACACTTGGTATTTGTCGAGCCTGTCAAAGATCTATCCTAGAACTTGTATGTGATCTACCCTAGAAGACTTAGCTAGTATGTCATCCACATAATCCTCCATGATATGATGAAAGAGGTCGTGGAATATCACTGTCATTTCTCTTTGATAAGTTGCCCCTACATTCTTTAGACCAAACGGCATGACACACCAACAATAATTACCCCATGGACAAGTAAAAGTTGTTTTATGTTGATCTTCTTCTGCTATCGTTATCTGATTATAGCCTGAGAATCCATCCATGAGAGAAAGCATTTCATGACCCGCTGTCAAGTCTACTATGAGATCAATGTTTGGTAATGGAAAGTCATCTTTGGGACATGCTTTATTGAGATCTCTAAAATCATTACACATGCGGATGCTCCCCTTCAGTTTAGACATAGGTACAATGTTTGAGACCCAATATGAATAGTCAATAGGTCATATGAACTTTGCATCTAGCAACTTCTGTATTTCCACTTTCACTAAGAAAGCTATTTGTGGGTGCATCTTCCTTAGTTTTTGCTTGACTGGTTTAACTTTTGGATCTACAGTGAGATAGTGAACAACTAGCTTAGGGTCTAACCCTGGCATATCAGCATAGGTCCATGCAAAGTTGATGGTTCTCTGTAAGAAGAATGTGTTAAGATTCCTGTGCTCTGTTTCTGATAATGATGCTGCTAGCAATGTGGTCTTTGGATTTTGCTCTGTGCCAAGGTTTATCTCTATAGAATTTTCCACTAGGAGAGCTGATTTTTCTTGATACTTAGATGGTAGGGGAAGGTCAAATCCTCCATCCTCAGGTGCCACAGTTGGGTTTTCACCTTTGGATATGTCCTTTGTTTTTACTATTTTGTGATCAGGAGGTGCCACAGTGTGGTTTTCACCTAGAGATCTTTCTTTATTTTTACTTTTGCGACTGGAGGATTTGGCATTCTCACCAAAATAAGTTATTGGTTCTAGTTCCATTACAAAACCTGATTTATGATCGTGAAGAGGGATACCTTCCCGAAGTCCCATGAACTCAGCTAGAGCTTCGTCATTCTGAAATACATCTATAACGGGGGACCCTTGTTGGTCCTAATCGATAAGTTCAGGATAGACAAGTGTTACTTTCTGGATGTTTGTGGTGGATGTTAAGGAGATGGATGATAGCATAAAAATGGAGGATTTGGTGAATACGTTAGTCATATGGAGGGAAGAATCATCGATGATATCCTCGTTAGACATCGAATCGGCGATAGAAGTTTCAACCACCTTGTCAAGGATACCCTCGATGTCCAAGGTGCGTGGTACCTTCTTACCAAATCCTAATCCCTTCTTGTTTAGTTTCTTTGACACAATAATGGGTTCCATTGTTCCTTGATTCTATTTCCCAAGGCCACCTTTGCCTTTATAGCCCATGTTTTTTACTATCCTTAAGCCATTGCCAAATTGCTTGACTGGTATTGTGACTGGTTCTTTCTCCTTGTAAAGCCAAGAAGAAATGTCTTCAATAGTTTCCTCTTCCAATAATTGTCCCTATTAGAATTGGGTTAGAAATGCTAGGGGAGGGAAAGCTACTTTTCTGGTTACTTTCGCAATGGGCGGTTGGACGTAAGATTTAGGGGACAAAGGCATCTGCCCTACACAACAAGATTTTGAGATATCATAAGATCCAAAGCCTATATCACGGATGTGAGCCTTGATCTCGGGCAGAGGATTGGGGTTACTTGTAGAGGCTTGTGTCAGAGTTTCAGGATCAACATATAGTGGGGATTCAAGGGCTTTCTCATTTTTAGGCACTTGGTTGCAATTCTTATAATTGCCTTGCAAGACAAGGCATAATTCAAAAGGATTGGGGTCTCTTGGGATAGTGATCTCCGTACCATTGAATGGGAACTTTAGAGACTGATGGTACGTTGAAGGAATAGCTTTCATTGCATGAATCCATGGGCAACCTAGGATAATGTTATAAGGCAGCACAATGTCAAGGACTTAGCACCAAGTTTCAAGGATGACAGGGCCCAGTTGTATAGGCAAATGTATAACACCTTCAGAGCGGTGTTCGGCATCATCATATCCCTTGATTGTAATACTTTGATCAATGTTGACATGATCCTCAGAGTATCCCAGTTGCTTAAGTAACTTTAAAGAACAGATGTTGAGACTAGCACCACCATCTATGAGTATATGTTTGATTTTGCGCTTATGGATGAGAACTTCAATATGAAGGGCATCATTGTGACACGGATCATGGGAAGGGAGGTCTTTCTCAGAGAAGACCACATTGTAGGGTGAAGCAATGTTACCTACTATAGCTTGGAAATCTGCGACCACTATGTTGTTAGGAACTGAAGACTCTTGGAGGGCTTTTTCTAGCACCACTCTATGTGCAAGTGACGACTGTAGAAGGTCCAAGATAGAGATCTTTGCGGGCATTTTCCCTAGATGTTTGACAACATTATAATTAGACTGAGTTGGGAGACTAGGTGTAGGACCACGAATAGTGACACGACCACGACGAGTTGTAACAACGCAATCCGTAGAGTTGCCTTTGATTGTGAGGGTAAACACTCAACTCTCTTCAAAATGACCTACAATGGAACCAAAGGACGTGGAAGCATGATTGACACCTTTACCTTTATCCTGAGGAGGAGGTGGACCATGGTGAGGGAATGGTTCCTTGTACATGTTGAGGTCTTTGTTCATGTGTTGAGCTGGTGGTTCATCTCCAAAAGAGATTTGGTTGCCTTCGACAAGATTTTTGATTAGGTGCTTGAGTTTCGTGCACGATGCGGTTCTATGCCCTTTGCTCCTATGGAACTCACGATATTCATTGTCTCTGTAACGTGCAGTTTTATAAACCGGTTCGCCATATGGGGGAGCATCAGGTAAGGTGATGAGCCCTTTGTGTAAAAGCTTCTGTAGGACCGATTCTATGGCTCTCCCAAAGGAGTGAATTGACACCACGGAGGGTAATCTTGTTGAGGCTGCTCTTGTTGTCATTGTTGTTGGTTTTGATAAGGTTGTCATTGTTGTTGCTGTTGTTGAGGAGGAGTTTGACTCAATTTGGAAAGCTGAAGTGGTGTTTGCAATGTTTGGACATGTTTAGAATCGACCAACCATCGTTGACCACGTTTTTATTTTTGTTCCAAAACTTTGGTTTATGATTTGTTTGTTGTTGAGGAGCATTGTCTTTGGATTCTTTGAAGATTTTGACCACACCCTTAGCAATGAGGGCCTTCTCAATATTAATGCCCTTGTAGGTAATTTCATCGAAGGTTGTAGCACTAAGAATTTGTAAGTGAAAACCCAATTCTTGGTTGAGATTCTGCACAAATATGCTGACAAGATGCTTTTCAGGTATCTTGAATGGGAACTTACTAGCCATTTGTCTCCATCTTTGAAGGAAAGAAATGAAAGTTTCACCATTTTTCTATTTGTTGTCACATAGATCAGTCATGGATATCTCATGCTCTGTGTTGTAGGAAAAATGGGTGGCAAATTTCTCTGCTAGGTCATTGAAAGATTTAATACCCGTAGGTAGGTGCGAGAACCATTCTATAGCTTGACCTCCAAGACTACGAGGAAAGAGACGCATAAGATATGTGTCGTTATGTGAGACCTCAAAGCAAGCAAGATAGAATTCCCTGAGATGGTCTTTTGGGTCATCTTTTCCTTTGTATTTATCAAACTTGGGAATAGTGAAGTTTTGAGGAAAAGGGATCATGGGTAATGACCGATCAAAAGGATAAGGACACACCTCTTCCAAAGAGAAGGTCTTCTTAGTGTGGCCAAATGTAAGATCAGATAATTGTTGTTGAACCTCCGCTAGTTTTAGCTCCATAGTCGTGGGAGGGTTTGGAAGCATCTCCTATTGTCCAAGGAGTGGTTGTTGATGCCTATATAGAAGATTGTAGTGTAATCCATGGGCATTGGTGTTATAAGGGTCGTAAGATTGGTTGGGGTCATGCATGTTGTACGTTGGGTTTAGATTGGGTTGGAATTGGATGCTTTGATTTTAAGGAGGTGGGGGTGGTGCTAGGTAAGAATGTAGGCTTTACGAAGGTTGAAGATACAGGTTTGGTGGTGGAAAGCTAAAGTTCGTTGGGTTAGGTTGCACTTGCAGAACATAGCTTTGGGAAGTTTGGTTTTGAGAATGTTGGGGGTGGATAGGCAAGGTGTTGAAAAAGTTTAGTGCTGATGATCGTAGTGGTGGAGGGACATAGGTAGAGGTGTTTTGTGATGGTTGAGGTCGATTGAGGATGAGCGTAGAAGCATGTTGTGGTTGGGATTGCATGACCCTAGTTGGTTGAGAGACATGAAGGTTTGATGATATAGGAGGTGGTATTTGTTGAGACCCTTGTTGCATGGCTACATAGTTGTTCCCCGAATTGTAATTTGGTGGGAAACCTATTCGTGATGGGGTAACCAATATTCCACTTGCAATTTGTGTGGACACTTTAGGAGGTTGTTGTATGTTTGATCGAGCTATGGTAGCTTGTCTTGCTAGTTCGGCTTGACATTGTAGAGCATCTTGTTGGTTCTTGTAGATTTCCATAGGAGTTATAAGTGGTGATATGACCCTCTTTCTTGTTGGGTTTTGATAAAGGGGATTCTCATATTGTGCAATGTTTCTCCCTTGTGAGCTTTGTTTGGGTAGGGGTGTGGTCACTGTTGACATGGTTTGCACCGCTTGTATTGTGTCTTGGATGTTGTTAGGTTTGCTAAGATTAGATAGATCAAAACCTTGGGGTAATTTGGCTCCTTGCTCTGCTAGCAAGTGAAAGAAATGATCTTGGTTCTCACTAAGGATTTTGTCAAAGGCATCTATGGCTCGAGGATCTTGTATAAATTCATCAAGATCTTGTCCATCTTCTTGAGAGGATTGACCTATTTCAAAGTGTCGCTCTTCTTGTTATGGGACTTGATCGATAGTATAACCTTGTGGAACAAAATCCTAAGGCATGCCGGTAGTATAGTGAGGTGTTCTCACCAAAGGGACTCTACCTTCCTGAGATGGGACTTGACCGATAGTATGACCTTGTGGGACAAACTCCAAAGGCATACCGGTGGTATATTGAGGTGTACTTACCAAAGGGGCCCTACCTTCTTGAGGATTGTTAGGGTGGTCCAGCTGAGGCTTGTTTGGAGAATTGGTAGATCTTGCTACTGGTGTCCTAGGAGTAACCTTGGGAGTAATGTTGGATCGGCCTGATTGAGGTGTGTGAGGAGGCAATTTGCGCTTCCTAGGGACAACTTGCTTGGATTTCATAGTTTGCTAGAGTCTAGTGGTTACCATGGAACGCACTAGGACAAAATGCTCAGATTTTGCTTGTGTTTTGGAAAAGACAAACTCTGATGCACAAGTAACTAGACCAAAGGCGCTATACGATTTGACTAGAGGCGCAGGACAGTGCAACCAAAAGCATGCTACTGTAATTCCAAAGTCCATGGACTAGGCTACCAAAGGCAAGGTACTGCTATACCAAAGGTGAGCCACTGTGAGCAAAAGTGAGCTACTGTTATACCAAGGGCGCTGAAGTAGTTTAGCCAGAGGCGTGATACTGTTATACCAAAGGTGAGCTACTGTACTACCAAAGGTGAGCTGTTGTTATACCAAAGGCGCTGAAGTAGAGTATGATGTTTAGAAAAGGCAAATTTCTGATAGATTTAGTTTTGGTTCTGATTGGATTTGTTTTGGCAAGAGAAAACACAGCAAACAAAGTTGGCAAAAAGGACTGACACAACAAATAGTGTATGTTCGAGGCTCACAAAAAGCCCAATGTTTCCACAGGTATAAGACAATTTGCAAATAATACCAAGCACTTTTTATCCCTAGAGACAAGGTTTCATTGCAATAGATCAACTCATAGCTTAATACTCCGTCAATAAAAATGTCATTCCATAAAGGTGTCAGACATTTAGTATCTTTGCGAGAGACGATAGGTAGGGATATCTCACCCTCCCCTCGGAAAACTCAAGTAGGTCACAAGAGCTTTATGGCTGAGGGAATACTATCTCTTCTCAAGGGAGCCAATGGTGAGTATCTTAAGGGCTTAAATCAATTCCCCTTGCACTAATGATTACCACAACGTTCAGAGGTAGATCAGGTAGTCATTATCTAGAATGGTTCTTAGTAACTTTGAGGGACCAATGCCTTACAAGCAATGTGACAAGCTACTAAAAGCTTTAACCAATCCTACTAAGAGTATCAAACACTTCGCTCGATGTGAAAATCGTTTCCACAAAGAGCTAGTACACCTCTTTTCAGTTTGGCACCACAAGGTAAGGTTGACGTCGGTTAGGACTTGGCTTTCTCCTTATGCCTCTTATATAGTGGTTCAAAGGAAAACTCCGCTTAGGGTCATCCCTTTTGGATGAAATGCAATCCAAAAGCAGGCCCTTCTAAAGGAAGTACTGAAATGTAAGAGCAAGCACGTCAAACAAAGGTTCAATTGTCCTGTTTATAAGAAAAATAAGGTGCAACTAAGTTAGGCACACACATGATTGTAGTTGTCAATTGTCCCTTATGAAATTGAAGTGTTTTGGCATTCATGTCCATTGTCCCTTAGAAAATTGAGGTGTTTTTGCATACATGTCCATTGTCCCTTAAGAAAAGCAATATGTTCCTAAGACTTAGATTGCCAAAATGATTTGTTCAATTATCCCTTAAGAAGGCAATATATTTCTAAGACTTAGTGCAATAAATCAATATGTCTTCAATGCTCGTCCTGCATGAACATGTTAAATAAACTGATTTGCTCTATGTGAGTGATAAGAATCTGCAACAAGTCAATTAGTTCCACAAAAACTCACAAGTTAGCAAAAATAAATTAATTTGACCAAAAGTGCTGCACTGTTTTACCAAAAGTGACTTAATGTAATGCCAAAAGCACTGAACTGTATTACCGAAGGCGAGTTACTGTAGACCAGAAGCGATGCACTATGCTACCAGAAGCGTGGTACTGTGCTACCAAAAGCGAGCTACTTTGCTACCAAACGCGCGGCACTGTACTACCAAACATGCGATACTTTTCTACCAAAAGTGAGCTACTGTACTACCAAACGCGCAGTACTATACTACCAAACGCATAGTGTAATAACAGGCCTACAAAAAACAATATTTTGTCAAGAAAGCTAGATCAAAAGATGATTAAATGATTGAGTGATGATCTAGGATGCTGATAAGTGATAAGACGCTGCAACAAGTAATATTATTCCAAAGAAAATAATAAGATGTCAGAAATCAAGTCAAAACCCTAACAATAAGTGAGAAACCCTAGAAAACCAAAGTGAAATCCCAAAAATTGGTAACAAATATGATGAGATACAAGAGATTAAATATCACCAATGGATTCCTTATGATTTTCTATGCAATTTTTAAAAAAAGCATCAAATTTCGTTAAGTTTTGAGAAAGTTATGGGATTTTGAAGTTTGCAAGCCTGTTATCCCAACCAAAAGCATTTTACTATTATACCAATAGCACTTTACTATCATACCAATAGCGCTTTACTGTTATACCAAAAGCGCTTTGCTATTTTCTCAAGTACGCTTTACTATAATACCAAAAGCACAGTTCTGTGCTACCAAAGGTGCTGCGGGATGGCCCGAAAGTGTTGTACTGCTCTACCAAAGGCGCTTTTCTGTCTCGAAAAGCGCTATTCCGTACTGTACTTCAAAAAAATCAATTTCTTAAAGAAAAAGAGGGATTAGTGGGTCCCACCAAGCATGCCAGAATGTGTATGAGAAAAATTGACTATAATGAATGATAAAAACAAAACAAATCAAAAATGCATAACATAAAGAGAACCAATCTAAATAAAAGCCATTACAAATAAATCAATGAAACATGAAAGCTTTTACCGAGATTTGTATTGTTCCCTTTGGATGAATGTGGATTGCTCAATAGTGCTGCGAAACCATGTTTGCAACAAGCAAGTAAAGTGCTCAAAGATCAATGTCAAAAGATCGTGAAGTTGCTCAATCGATGCGATGTATGCTCAAAGCGCTGTAAAGGATGCCTAAGAATAAGTGATCGAAAAGGATTTGTGAAGGAGATGAGGGGGGTTTATATAGGTTCCAACAGAGATCGATCAATGGTCCAGATAATTCAGAAGAATCAACGGAGGAGATAAATCGAATAACCATGATGAATGTGCACACGACATGTGTCAATCCATAAGGATATTTTTATTAAGATATGATGAAAATAAGATTGATTGAATGGATAACTCAACTTGTAATTTTGCCTTTTTTAAAGTTCTTAAAATAAGACTGATTATGCACATGAGTTAACAAGATATTTTAAGAGGAATTGGAAGATAACTAAAATTAAATAAATAAATTTATTTATTTAATTGTGCATGATTGAGGAACAGAAAATTATAAATAAAATATTTGATTTTATTTATTTTTAGAGTATTGAGACAACTTAAATAAATTTGCATGACTTATTTAAATTTAGAACAATTGATTTAATTAAATAATGTAAATTATTTAATTGTAGATACGAGGATTTTTGATGAATTAATTAAATAATTGGATTTATTTAATTAATGTGGACTTGAAATTTGGAAGAGGATGACAATTTAATTAAATAATAAAAATTATTTAATTTTGGAAGAATAATAGAGGAATTTAATTTAATTAATTAAATACATACAATTTATTCAATTAATGTTGAAATTTAAAGTTTTGGAAGAATTTGATGAAATTAATTAAATAATTAGATTATTTAATTAATGTTGAAATGCAGGTGATGCAACAGATTAGATGAAAATGCAAGTGATTCGAACACCTGGTCATTTTAGGGTGTCTACACATGTGTTTCCACTCTTTCACTCAATTCATCTAGAATATCTTTGCAATCAATTGTGTTGACTGTTGTTTTGTCATTTCTAGTCACTCTCAGACTAATTCCACCTACTTTATTTGGGTTAATAACCTCATAATCCAAGTCATCATTATATTTAGATGAGTAGGCATCTCTACACCGATTGTGGATAGTTGGAACAACAACATAAGCTCCATAAGGTTTACATTTGTTATATAAGGAGCTACAAATAAGTTTTGTTGATAAATCCAATGATTCTATTAAGGAAAAAAGATTTGTTTTACTTTGTTGAAATGGGTGATTTGTCTAACTTTAAAAAGGAAACAACTCATTTGGCTTTTTGAAAACCACACATGTTGAAATTTTGTTGATACATCAGTTGAGGAAGCCAGGGGTAAGTGGGTATAAGAGGACACATAACTCCAGTGCTCTTTTACATGCACCTTCCCATGTCCAAATCCTAGTTGTTTCTATGATAACCATTTGATAAAATGGTGTGAGTACTTGCACATAAGATTCTAATATTTTTTTGTTTGCAAACACATATGAGCTTATTACTCTCTCCAAAAGTTTACAAAATTTGAGAGTAAAATAAGAAATTGATTCATTGGGCTACTATCTCATGGTTTGGAGTATTCTTTGAACCTCTTTTGAGTTTCCATGCTCTCCAGTTTTCCTCAAGAATTGCCTCTAACTATTCCGAAGAGTGTATCAAGTTTGGGGCAAGATGTCTATACCATTTGTATGCATCACCATTTAAAGAATGTGCAAAAATGATACAACATCTTAATGCATGACTTCATGTTGGGTAATCAAAATTTTGAATGTCTCTATGTACCTAGATGCAATTTGATAACCTCACGGTTGAAAGAAATCAACCATCCATGAAAATCCCAAGAGAGTTGCTCACAAGAGTCCCCCATAATGCTTATAGGAGAGCCACCTACTTTATGTCTCAGGACAGATTTCATCAATAAATTATCAATCTAAAGGACAAAATTTGCTTTTGTATGTTTTAATTTTTTTTTTTATACTTTTATTTATTTATTTTATTTTTTTGGTCTTTTATGGATTTTAGTGAGGTTTAAGCACTCTAAATAGAAATTGAATAGTAGTGTGTATTTGTAATTATTCCTCAAGGTCCTCTTTCAGGTCCTCCTTCTAGTGCTAGTTCTGTTGATGCATGTTTTGACATGACATGTTGGAACAAAATCATTCCCCTACTTGAAAGGTGATTAACCCCAAGAGCCTTTAGTGTGAGATAATAGGTTCTAGAAGAACTTGAATGATTTAGTAGGTAGGTGTTGTCACAATCCTATTCAAGGGTCTCTAGTGAAAGCTCAATGAGTAATCACCAGTCACTTGTTATTTTGGACTTCTTTCTCATTTATAGGCTAAACATATGCACATGTAGTTCCATAACATCTTAATTTCAACATAGCATAATATGATTTTGCACAGTGAATACTAGTTCATTTAACAAATACATGTGTTCTTCATGATTTCAATTAGCAAAAGTATTCCTAAAAGTGTAGAATGGCTATTACAAATTAGCCGGAATTCACCCATGACCACCATACAACATAGGATTTCATATTTACAAATTACATGGATCCTTTAATTTGCATAAAACATATGCTGAAATATTAAATTTAGTCCTAATCTAATCCTATTCTAACCATGTGATAAAAAATTAAAAGGAAGGGTAAGAGAGAGAAGGGTAAAAAGAAAGCTTTAGCCTTCTAATCTTATTCTTTGAGCATCATTCAACAAGTAGACAAATCTAATATAAAACCATTATTTTGCTAGACCCAAAGAATCATAGCCAAGACACAAGAAGGTGCAATCATCTAAGGATGGAAAACCATGAAAGATGTTATCTACAACCACCCTATTCCAAGTGCAAGTCAAATGCACAACTCCTATAGTTGAAGTGCAAAATATATATTTCATGTTAAACCACACCAAGGTGTTCAAGTTCAGCACACAAAATAATTTACCATCAACAAATCCTCAGTGATGTGAAACAACATTTAGATTCATTGAATACTCATGAATTAAATGCAAAAGTACAAGATAACAAACATAGTGATTCAACAACCAACAATAAAAGAAAGAACACTAAAAGAAGTTGAATTGTATTATATTAAGTGAATGTTTTGGTTTCCAACCCCTTAAAATGTCACATCTTTCCATATTCATATGTTTCATTGGGAGAGAATATGAAAAGTTTTCCCTCCAACAAATTGTATAGGACAAAATTTACAAAAGAATATGAAGAATAACATGACTTCTCCTTTTCAAATTACAATTTCATTAGTGTTGAGCTAAAATGTGACTTGCATATACAAGCCATTCTTGTTTTTTAAGTCCTATTTATCATTTTCTACATCCTTCTCAAGCTCTTGATCCTTTCACAAGTATGAATCTTTATACTATGTATTTTTTATGAGAATGGGAAGTCAAAAATACATCCCTCCAAAATTTCCATATAGGACAAATCCATAGGAAGTCCAAGAGTCATGTGCTTTAATTTTGAAATTACAAGGTCTTGTTAAAGAAAATAGTAATATTTGATCTAAATCTAACAAATCTATAGACAATGCTCACATGAAGATTTAACACTTCATAGAAATTCTCAGCCATAACCATTCATAGAACTCATAATTTTTTAGAATATCTTCATCCACTAGTTGTTCATTGCTTCAACAATCTTTGTAATCACCTCATTCTTCATGCTCTAACACTCTCTACAAGAAACTACAACTTTATCACTATGCAACACACAAAATCAAAGTATTATATTATTTTAAGTAAAACCAAAATATAATTCACATTTAAATCCAAAATGCTCATATTAATCTCTTCCATTAAGCCATGAAATCAAATTAAATCCCACCTTAATAGGGAAACTTTACTTAGAAGGATGGTGAGGTTTTCATTTAGGTTCACAAGGAGTGTCAAATTCTATTTGTAGCTCAGATGTGAGAATAAAACTTTGGCATAGTCATGCAGTTGCAAGGGAGAATTAGACTTTTGGTGCAGTCATGCAGTTGCAAGGGGGAATCAAACTTTGAGTGTAGTCATGTAGTTGCATGGGAGAATAAATTTTTTGATGTAGTCACATAGTTGCAAGGGAGAATCAAACTTTTAGCACAATCATGCAATTGCATGGGAGAATAAGACTTTTGGCATAGTCACACAGTTGCATGAGAGAATTAGACTTTTGATGTAGTCACGTAGTTGTAGTCAAGGTTTTGAGGTCTGTCTGTAATTGAGGTTTTGAGGTCTACATGAAATCAAGGTTTTGAGGTTTGTCTAAAGTTAAGGTTTTGAGGTCCGTCTGTAGTTGAGGTTTTGAGGTTCATCTTTAGTTGGGTTTTTAAGGTCCATATGTAATCAAGGTTTTGAGGTTCATCTATAGTCAGGGTTTTGAGGTTTGCCTACAATTAGGGTTTTGAGGTCCATCTACAGTCAAGGTTTTTAAGTTTGTTTGCAATTGGGGTTTTGAGGTACATATTGCATTTAAGATTTTAAGCTCCATCTGTGGTTGGAGTTTTGAGGTTCATCTACAGTCAAGGTTTTGGATTCCATCTGTTAGGTCTCAAAAATGCAAGTTTCAAACCCTAAGAGGTTGCCAAGCTCTCTTAATGCTTTTGGCTAACGAAACAAGGCTGATATGATTGAAAGCCCCCTTCTCTTTAGGTTCTGCTAGACCTAGGTGGGTGTACCTCAATAGTTAATGCAGATTTGTAGGACCTTAGTGATCTACTCACAGTGGCATGTAAGTGAGATAGATATAAGGCTGAAAGTTGTTCCTACTCCTAATGTTTGAATCTTGAATATGTGAATAAGGTTTTGAAATGTTACTTTGTAATGACCAGTGCCTAATTCTATTGGGTTAATGGGGTCAAGATTTGTATGATTTACAGATTTGTCTTATTTGGCTTAACTCTGACTACCTGGCACATGTTGAATGTTCACACTTTGTGTAAACGTGCAAGATTTTTGGTTATTAGACTCTTCTTTAAAATCCAATTGATATTTCTCCAAGTTAATGTGGTTGTGTTAAAGGAATTTAATTCTATTTTGAAGGAAACCAAATAAGATGATTTATTTAGAGGATTTTAACTCAAGGCAGAGACCAATAAATGTGAATCACTTAGATGGACTTAAATCAACTTCATGTAGAAACCAGTCAAGCATACCACATAGAGACAACAAATGTGCCTTGATAAATCTAATTGATTTAAATAACTAGAAAAATTCAATGTGGAGACAGTTAAACAACCCATAGGATTGAATATCAACAAAATAGGAGAACACCACAGATATATCCACAGATTTAAACCATCTTGCCCATTATATTATTAAAATATCATAAAAGTTATGTGTCTTGCTTTTGAAAATATGACTGAAAGCAATATTATAGTATATAATAATTGTTTTGTGAATGATGATTCCTCCTTGCTTCTTCGATTTTCATCTCTCATATATGCAATTTTAGGGTTATGACCCTTCATTCATTCCGGTGCAACCTTTCATTATTTTGATTACCTTAAATAATAAAATATTTAATCTGACTTATTTGCATTCAAGATGCTTTGTTTCTTTTTGTATCTTAGAACACGTGCAATACACTTTATGCATTTGTAATCCCTTTTCATTCGCTTTGCATATTTCGTTTTATATGCTTATGTATATCTTATACAATTGCAACAACATACACATGTGGACTCCATTGGGTTTATGAACTAGTTTGAAATTACCTTCGGATCCGCCTTTGTATACATTTCCATCTGTATTACCTTTTTGCATATCATATACATGTACTTTTAAACATGTAACCGTGATGCTAACTTTTCACTTTTTGCTATGCATATTTCTTTATTTCGCCATTTTAATCATTAGTTCACATCCGCCATTGCACCTTCTCTTTTTTGCATATTGAATACATGCATCATAATATACAACTACGGACTTCACCTAAAGTTCTCAAAATTTAACTCTCTTATCAGGTCTGGACTTGTATCTGCATTTTAGATACAAACATTTATACATACAAATAACCCTTCACTCTCGTTTTCGGAACTCAAATGGATTTTCTTTTTAGGTCCGCCTATGCACATGTATAAGAATGTTTAATACTCACAAAGTATTAACTATGCACATGAGGTGACCAAGACCTTATATGCTACTTTTGAATTCCCGTTGACATCCCCTGATGTATATTTGAATTTACATATGTAATACATACGTTATGACATACAAATACAAATGCGGTTTCAAACATTATAAAACCCAGCATGAACAACTATTGGGTCCGAATTTGTATTAGTATGTATTTTGGAATACTTAAGATACAAACACCACACGAGACTTAAAATAAATGCAGAACATAACCTGACAAACCAAAAGCACACTGCATCCAAAATACATACAAAAGACAATGTATATGAGATACAGTTTGACCAAAACCACCACGCATTGACTTTTCACAAAAATTGGCATAACTCTCGAAATACCCAAAATTTTCAAATTGTTCAAAAGGCAACCATAGCTGAATTTTGACACTGATTCCAATGATTACACCCACTTTGCATGAAAAACATGCAATCTTAAGTTTGACACATCTAGGTCATTTAACCAAAATTTTAAGGTTCCAACACATCTATAGTCAAGGTTTTGAACTTCATCTAAAATTAGAGTTTTGAGGTCCATCTAGAGCTGGGATTTTGAGGTTCGTTTGTAGTTAAGGTTTTGAGGTCTACTTGTAATCATGGTTTTTAGGCCCGTCTATAGTTAGGGTTTTGAGTTTTGTTTACAATCAGAGTTTTGAGGTCCATTTAGAATTGGGGTTTTGAGGTCTACCTACATTTGAGGTTTCAAACTTTTCTTGCAATCCTATAGTAGATTGAAAGGTGATAATAAACATTTATTTTTTCCTTAATAATTAGTTTTTTAGGATTTTCATGCAACTACATAGTAGGAATTGCATAATTGCACCAAAACCTTGAATCTTTGCCCAAGACAAAATTTAAACTTATAATAGAATTTTCAATTTCCTCAAATATCTAACATCCCTCCAAACCAACTACACTCAAATGTCTTGACATCATGAAACTTTTACTCTAATTAAAAACCCAAACCACAAAAGTGGGTGAAACACTAAAATTGTTTTCCATCAAGACACTAAATAGAAACTAAAGTCCAATCCACACAAACTAACACATGTGAATCTCTAGGAGAAAAATTAAGGAAAGTTAAACATGAGGGTTCCCAATTCTTCAAGAATAGAGGCATGTTGTGGAGGCCATATGTAACATGGCCCTTTTGTACCAACTAGAATCCTAAGGCCCTCAATGACCCTTCTCTATGGTGTCAGGTTCTCTAAAACTATCCCTTACCATTTTAAACCACCCTTCAATTTCCAATTTGACCTACTATCTAGGTGGTATACCATTTTAAAATTCAATAATAGTTTCATGCTAAGAAAAGTGGTATCTAGACTTGCTAAATAGTGGTTTTAGCATCCTATGGTAGTTTTTAAAAACTAATGATAATTTTGAAATAAGGAGGGTATATTTTATCTCTAGGAGAATATTCTATCTATTGGCATTAGCCAACATTAGTGTGACACTAGTATCTCCTTCGCCTAATTTGACCCCCTCTTTGTTGGAGTTTTGATATTGGTGCTCATTATTTGTAGGTTCTATTCTTAGTCAATTTGGCTTTGAATTTTTAGTATTTTTTATTTGGGGTAATTTTTTGAGAGCTTTATAGTGGTGTGGATAGTTCATGATTTTGGCATCTAGAATATTTTGGTTTCCTTGATTTATTTCCATTCCATATTAGAATTGTAGTTTTAGTAATGTTGGCCTCTTTAACACTTGTAATTCATTGATATCGAGACCAATATTGCACATTTGGAAAATGGCAACTACAAATGCACTAAGTATAAAGTGTCATAATCATATTTTGTTGGGTGGATCTCTTGATTGAGTGGTTTGGATGACATTTGAATTATTTTTGTTGGATTAGTCTCTTGATTGGTCTATTGTGTGACTAGTTTTAGAGTTTCATCATGTGTTTTCGATATTGTGCATCTTATTCTATTATTTTGGATCATTAGACCTATGAATCATGGAAAGAAAAGATTACATATCACTACAACATGCATGGTCTACTACCTTATCTTCATGCACTCATTCCTAAACCAAGTGATAGATATGAGAAGAATAGATGGTATAATAAGGATCGAGTCCTTGGAATAATTTATACCAACATTCTTGAGCATATGCAATATAGCCTTGTGTACTTTGGGTACCCTTTCACTACTTGGACATTCCTTAGGTATGTGTATAGAGATCTAGAATCTCCATCTAGAAGATAGGCTTTCTTAGATACACCTTCTCGTGTGCTTAAGAGTGAAACACCACCTATAGAGACTTCATGTGAGTCTTTAACTTCTTTGAATCCTAGTGTAGATTTAGAGGCTTCATTTTTTATCTTTCAATTAACATCCTAAGGTTGAGGATTCTTCTACTCTAGCACTGGAATATTTGATTGTTGTTCACACTCAGGCATCTAGTGTGAACACTACATCATAGGATGAGCATGCAGTCTAATGACATGCACTAAGATTCAATCCCCATTTGTTGCTTGTACACATATCAAAGTCAATTCTTTGAGGGCTTCTAGTGATTATTTACAACAAGATCACACTTGACTTCTTAACCATTGGTATGTATAATTATTTAGCATACATATAATATTTTTAGAAACCCATAATTAGGATCTTGATGACACCATTAAGGAATTGAGATTCCTATTCAATGATAGTTCCATGGTATTGGTTGTCTCATCTTCTCTAGAAATCATAAGGGCACATTTAGACCCTTCTATTCAGTCTTCATGTATACATGTTTCTATTGTGACACATTTTACAGTTCATGGTTCCTCAACTTTGACTCTGTCACCATTGACACATTTTACAAAAGTACTAATTTCTCACGGTACCTAATTTAACTTATTAGCATTTCTCACAACATATTAGTGGCTTGGATAGTCTTGAATAGTTTCTAGAGAGATCATCTACATCTTTGGCACCTACTCTATAGAAATTTCCACATGGTTTCCAATTGTCACTTTCTTCAATTAGGCCTTGGAATCTTGATTCAATTATGACTCCTTTTGGTGTTGATATGGTGACTAATGAGCAACATCCAGAGGTTTATATATTATGTTTCCTTCCCTCATATTCCATTTCAAAATGGGAAGATTTTCTACATATACCAATGAGTTTGTTTATTCCTAAGGGGAGAAATGTTGTTCGACGATCTTGGATCATCTTTAATATTTAATGTCAAGCATGTACCATCAACATAGGAGATTACAACTTGAGAGGGGGTTGCATAGACTTCCTTCTTCATCTCTCTCTTTTGGAGGAGTTATTTCCTTCGCATGGGGTTTTATCCTTCCCAGCCTTCTAATAGAGGCATATTTTAAACATGGGAACATAAAAGAACTTTAAATATGAACCTTTAACCTTTATTTAAATGTTTATTGGTTAAGATAGGTTCTTTGTGCATGATTGTGTGTGCATATAAAGTGAAAAATAAAAGTTACTCAACTAGCCTAAGCATAGTTTACAACCACAATAGATGGAACTAAAAACTAGACAAACTATGCAAACTTGGAACATGCAAGACTTTAAAATTAGCAATCAATAATTTGACTAAGTGTTGGAAATAAAGATCAAATTAATGGGTTCATATGCACCTGTGAGATGAAGTGGTCCAAATGAAAGTTGTTCAAGAGTAACTCATGATGCTACCTATGAAATTTGGGACTTGTTGGATCAAAAGGACAAGCTTCTCTATGTAAAATGGCCTACCTTATAGTGTTGACCAATGTTGATAGCTACCCTGACAACATTGTCTATGGGCAACCTTGACCAAGAAGTAGGTGGATACTTGAAATTTATCAAGGATCTTTCTAATAGAGTGCCCTATCTCCTTAGAAGAATTCACCTTCAATGAACAATATAAGGAATGTAATTTATAGTAAAACTGGAGAGGTCTTGATAAACATGAATGACAAAGAGAGTGCAAGTTGAAGAGATGGATATGTTTCACCTAGAAAATAGAATGACAAATATTTGAAACTAATAGGGATCATTGGTAACACCATGAGGAAGAAACTCAAAATATTTTAAGTTCTAATCTACAATGGGAACATGAAAACAAATAGTAACCTAGTGTTCTAGATTTATTGGAAAAAGAGATAAAATAAACAAAATGGAATGTTTTTACCTAACAAAACTTTAGTTTCTCAGCATGGATGGGTCTTATGGACTAATATAGACCTCTAAAAGCAAACCAGATTGAAAATTTAATGGTTTAAGGCCTAAAAACAAGTGGCTAGCTGCCTACTGGGTGACATTGACCCTGTTTGATAGCCAATAGGGTAGCCTTGACCTTGTGGGATGGCCTTGACCTTATAAAAGACCTTCTAAAACTTCCATGATAAATTCGTTAGTTGATTTCATGGGTACTTTTCTTCAAAAAAAATTCTAAGACTCTACAAAACTTTCTAAAATTGACCTGCAAGTGCACTTTTGTGAGAGGGAACCTTGCAAAAATAAAGGTTAAGTGGGATTCTACCTCAGTCATTCTTTGTGGGATTTCAATTATGATTATACATTAAAATACTAATACAAAATAAGCCTTAAAATTGATCTATGTAAATCAATCATTCTAATTCAAGAATAACCATGACAAACCTATAAGATGCTGGCAAAAGGTGTGTGGAAACTCTATAGAGCAATTAGGGCGGGAGAATAGTTTTGTGGACAAGGTGAGGGTTTAGTACAAAAGGGTTTTGGGGTTTCAAAGAGAACTATTATAGAAATGAGAAACCATAATTCTTAAGCACTCAAGTGAAGGTTTGATATGGTAATATCTCACAACTCCTAAAGGTGTCAAATATAAGCTTTCATTCATAAAGGGGTGATGGGAAACATAATTAAATGGAAAAATGACTCCACAATGCGGACTTAATGGAAATGTAATGGGATGGGATAAGGTATAAAAATCTGAGGTATGAAGGTGGTTTAATGGTGGATCTAATAAAAACCTAGTGGAAATGGCAACACACTAAGGCAAAGGCTCTAATCATGGAAATGGGGAGATGGAAAAATAGATCAAAAAGGTGATGGAAATGGATGATGATGGCTTGGAAGGATGTGGGGGATAAGTATAAAGAGGATACAATATAAAAGTTAGAGAAATAAACTCATTTCAAAGAGAAACCATAATAAAGGAAATAGATCACCCTATTGAAATCCTTAGAGATCAGTCATGACCTATTGTCAAAGATCATGTGGTAGCATTATCCAATGGAAAAAAGAATTATTTGAGAATTTGGGGATGGAGTTAACTCACTCCTAGAACTTTTTAAGTAATGTTAGGGTGCCATTTTTTATTAAAAAATAGCTAAAACCATGCGAGCAACTCAAATTTTATCTTTTTTAATGTAAAAATAAGGCAAAGTTGGTCTGTTTTATGGAGCTTTCTTTGGGAACTTAAAGATGGAAACTCGGTAGGTAGGAATCCCTAGAAATTAATTATCTTGCATTCAACTATTGAGGTAGGAGGATGAAAAGTCTAGGCCACCCTATTAGGTAGAAATTGTGGGCATTGTATGCAAATGAAAATTAAGGTCAATTTTCTAGGGAACCTTAAGCTCAAAGGGGGTCATCTAGTTGTGGTTGGTTCCATTAATTTTAACACAATTAAGGAATGATTTAGGAAGGATAAATGTGGGGTTTTCACATAGGATGGGGCTAGGCACGACATTTAATTTTGGATAAGGAGGTAAAGGGGGATAATTAAAGGGAAATCAAAGGTTGGGTTAGGACATGGGATGGAGATAAAAATTAAATGAAAGGAAACACATACGAACTATAAAAAAGGCCATGGGAACAACATAGTAAATGGGATATGGATGGCTAGGGGTGATATAGGATAGGAAAAAGGGGTCAAAATAAACAAAAATATAACAAAAATAAGCACAAAAATATAACAAGTTGTAAGATCTGCAAATTGCATTATTATAGGATCTAACATGGATACACATTTTTTGGGACCCATTCATCTATCCTACCCACCTAAGATATGCTTATGGGGAGTTTTGGTGAATATTATTTTCTTACATTTAGTTAATTACTATGTTACATTAATGTGCATATAAGAGATGCTTACTTAGGTAGGTATCTACTTGGGTACGTTGCACTTGCATCATGTGACTTGTACTTTCCTTATTTGGTGGAGATGTACTTCACACATGTGACTACATCTCCTATTATCTCATATTGGTTGTACATTCACATATCTTAGTAGTGTATCCTATATATACCTAACCCTTTCTCTCATATGAGCATCTCATTATATATCATCCTCTATTTTGGAATAGCAAACATATTACATTCTACAATCTTTAGTTGTGTATTTGTTTTTGTGGCTTGATCTTTTTATCAACTTCTAGGAGGTTTGCCTAATTCACTTTCATCACTACACATTTACACCCATGAATTTGGGGATGGTGTAAATCATTGAGGTTCTCTTAGGTTTGTATTCCTCAAGTTTCACATCATTGTTTATTTACCTTATTCTCCATATTGCTCATCACCCTTTATATTTTTCCTCTCCATCCTTTTTATTGTATCTTTCTTCTTATGACCTATTTCATCTCTAGTGTTGTTTTGTTATATGAATTTAGGGATGATGACATGCATTTATATTAATCCTAGTGTCTCTAAATTATTGACCCAAATTCATATATCTCTTCTTGTTGTATTATTCATATTATTTGTTTTTCTCTTTTTTTTGTGCTTATGCAACTCACATTTAGTACTTCACTCTTGTGTTTTCCAACATTTTGTTGTTAGACCACACTTCATTTTCTTTCCTTTCTTCCCTAATCTCATTCCATCCTACTTATACATTATCCCACATCTCCTATATATCATGAAATTTGTTGTATTATTTTCATGTCTCATTTTTATCTCCCATTTTCAAGATAACTTCTTATACGCATCTTCTTAGGATCATAACACTTCTTTTGCATGCATACTACTCACCATTGTCACGTTCCTCATACACTTTACTTCATACTACTCACACTATCACTTTCCTTCTCTACTTCATCCTATACACATCATCACATCCTTCGTCTACTTTGTTTTACTTCACACCACTCTCCTATTAAAATTTACTTTTCATATCATTCACATTATTATATTATCTTACTTAACACATCTCAAATTTTCTCCTACACTTTACTTTTCTTCATAGTATTCACAGCCCCAAAAGAGCTAGTAAAGCTAAAGAACAAATGATATGACACATCTAATTCAAAATATTTAAAGTTTATATTATGTCTACGTGTATCAACAAAAAGGAGAATGATCCTCATAGTAAACCACAAAAAGATTTTCTAAGTATGTAGAATTCTGCCATGAGATCTAACTCCATGATTATCCATTTTTGACAACCTCTTTGAAGTAGTGTCTTTTAAAGTGCATGAAATCCTCAATGTCAATTGGATCATCAAATAAAACAAAGGGCATGTTACATATTCACATGACTGTGCAAGATATTTATCACACCTACTTGGAGGGAGCCTCCAACATTTTCCAATTTATTAGCCTTCAAGTTATGCTTCCTTCATATGTTTTGAAAGTCCACATAGGAGAAGCATTTGATCAAAATTATGATGTATTTGATTGAGTATTCCAAGTTGATAGTTTTAACATATCCTTTGGTGATAGAAATTATGATTAACTAAGAATCTCCAAGGGCATTCAAATAGTCTACTCCTTCCTCTTTTGCTAGAGTTAATAAAAAATTTAAATCTTGAATTTCAACATAGTTGGTATTTGTGCCAAGCCCAATTGCATATCTTATGCAATTTTTATTGTTCAAAAGGATAACTCCTCCCCCACTATCCAAGCTTGTGTTACCATTGATAGCCTCATCAAATAAAATAGTGTATCCATGATCGACTAGTGGGGGAGAGTCCTTACCTTATTGTTTTCTCTTCTTAATCTTGATGCCATTAGATCTTGTTTCCTTGATCAAGGACTGAACAATATTCACAGTCACCCATGTAGGGTGACAATATATTTGAAGATCTTTTCAAAAAATGTAGCAATACCAAATATCTTTTTACCCCTAATATATTTTAAGATATTTGAAGAAGATGATTAGTATTGCTAGGCCATTGAGATTCTGAATAAACCCCATGAATAGAAGATGAGATATCCACTACCTCTTAAAAAGAATTAGAAGCAAATAATTCTTGGATTATCATTTCTAACAAAATTAAACCATACCTTTTGAGCATAAGCACAATGGATGAAAAGATGTTCCTTGATTTCTCTTGCTGCTTTACATAAAACACAACAATTAGGACTAATAAGACCTCTCTATCTCAAGTTGTCAAGAGTGAGTTGCTAGTTTTGAATTTTGATCCACAAGAAGTTGATTCTTGGAATAGACTCGATATTCCAAATGTGCTTCCATATTGGCATAAGGGGGAAGTTGTCACAAATAAGCTTATATCCTTTTCTCACTTAGTTTTTATGGGAACCATTCATACTGCCCAAAAGAAACTTGACATCCTTGTTTTGATGAAGAGGAAGCCTCCCTTCCAAGGATAAAAAAAAAAAAGAAACCCAATTATTTTTTAGATCTAAGGGTAGGTTGAGATCTTGTGTAGATTTAAAGATTGAAATATTCTAGAAATTGATAAATTAATTAACAAAATAAATATTTTGAGCTTAGCACCAATCTTTTTCTAACATAGGAAATTGCATACCTTGGTAATTTGATGTTATGTTTTGGGCTCACTTTGGTGTTCATTCCCCTAGCATGTTTTAGGGATCATTTTAGCCTTAGCCTAGATCTTTTCCCTCACTAGATTTCTAAAATTTCTTTATCACATTATGATTCTTCTCACTAACCTGAGACCACATGCTAAATTTGAAGTAATTTCTTCAGGACACTAGTGCAACACACTTACATCCCATAAGTTTTCAAAAATCAAAATGTTGGTTTCCTACCCAACTACCCTCTATCACCTATTGTAATGCTTGTCTAGCTAAAAATGCATCTAACATTTGGATCTGGTCCTTCAACTTTCAAGAAACCCTTTTTAAAAATTTATGTTTTGGATTTACTTCTAGAACACAAACCTCCAACACATGCAACTCTATCTTAGCTCTCTTGGCTCACTCTTGACTCTATCCTTCTGGAATTACCACCATTGCTAAATTTTGATCAAGGGTTGATGCTATGACATTGCTATTGACTTCTCCAAAGTGCTCACTCCTTTTCTTATACATCATGCTAGTAATATTATTTTTATTCTTGTTTGAATAATATTGCAACATTCTTTTATCACATTTTATTCTATATTTCTCTTGGTATATTTCTTGATGACTATCACCTCCTCTTGTTTAATCCAATATGCACACAAGGGTAATCTTCCTCATAGACCATGGATTGATGCTTATAGATTTAATTTATTATTATTATCCTTAGTTCCTAGACGCACATAGGATAAGAGCACACACTATTTCAATCTCTTTCCATTTAACTGCATATAGAGGTTGAAAGACCAAAATAGGGGCTTGACCATTCCTGGAAAGCTCCCAACCAATCACAACCATTTTTCTATTTCTAGTTGCAGATATTTAGAAGATTGCTATACAAAGATTTTGTAGTATCTCCCTTCCTCTTGTTATTTTATTATTGTAATGTGTTATAGCTAGCTTAACTTCATTTCTATATCACCTAGTATCCCCTAGTTTGTTGCTTTTCTTATTTGTGTTTCCTATTGTGTAGATTAGTTCAAAATCTAGTGAAAACATTGAGTGTTGCAACTTTTCCAAATGATAGCACATAACCTAGACTATAGCATGTGAAGTGGATGAAAACACATTGCATTACCATATTTGGTAGTGAGCTTCATTCTCTAATCACATATTCCTTTCTATCTTTCATTTATAATTCCAAATCTAATTTATTCATTTTGTAACTCAATTTTTTTATATTAAGGAATTTTCCAACCTAAATCTATGTTTTATCTTGGTAAAAGATATTAATTTTCAAGTTAAAACACTTGAGGATATTTCTAGTATGATTTTGTTCTTTCTATAATAGAACATTAGCAAAATATTTCTTTCAAAAACTAGTTTTATCCTAGTGTAATGGTTTGAAAGCATTAACTTAGAAAATTAATAAATATATTTGTTAAACTCCATCCCTTTCTACATTACATTTTGGTAAATTCGAGCTTCATCACAAATCCTATAATGTCAGATTTCTTTCTTCAAACCTTCAAGGCCTTTGATAAAACAATAAACCTCAACCTTCTGACTTATATACTCATATTTCTCAATCTATAAAGTGTAATGTTCTTGTGACTACTAATTTTCATACGATAGCCCACACATATAACACTCGTAGGAACAAACAGGTAACCCTTGTTCTTGTTTCTCTTCCTCCCTCGAATTATATTCTTCCATTAGCTCCACATATTTCCATTAAGAATACCAGACAGTATGATATTATTAAGTATCTTCAAGCTACTCAATCTAAAATCTCTCTTTGAGAGCTAATGCAAACTTCTTCTTCTTATCATGGCATGCTTCAAGAAGCTTTACAGAAGATTTTAGTTTCATCTTCTTTTAAGACCAATGAAGTAATAATCTTACTAGACTGTATTTATACCAATACTATCGATATTGTCTTTCAACAATATGAATGTCCTTCTATTGAGGCTCAAAAACAACATGAACCTCTCCTTACCACTGTTAGAATAAATTATATTAGAATAAAACATACCTTTATTGAAAATTGTTCTAGTCTGAATGTATGTAGTGTAGACCTTTTAAACCATAATAATATTAATACATCTTGTATTTTTCATACAAATCTTTCCATCAAAAGTTTTGATAACATTAGTCACCAACCTCTAGGAACCATAACTATGCCTATCGAGTTTGTTACCCCATAATTGAAATTTTGAGTTATTCATATGTTAAGTCAAATTTCCCATTCTTATTTTTTATTATTTCTTAGGTCCTCTTTATAAGTCATGATCCTTTACTTAGCCATTTTTCACTCTTGGTCAGTGATCTTGCATTTTTCTGTACTCCAGTCAGCTAGTTCACAAGTTCTTGAACCATTTGACTCCTCTACTCTTTGTCCAAGTCAGTGACCTTAGTCTAATCATTCGGTCTTGTATTGGTCTGTTGAAAAGCCCTTTGGAGTCGGAGAGTCAGAAGTTCTTTGAACTTCTGAACTCTCGTTTGTTGGTTCATTGTTTCTCAAAGTTGTCGATGCCTCGACTGAACATGCTTTTCTCTTCCCAAGGCACTGTCTTTTCAAACCATTAGTATGCATGGAGTATTGACACCTATTAGTTCACAATAAATTCAGAATGGATTGGGAAAGGTGTTGACATACTTTTCAAGGGGAAATCAAAGATACAAAGGAAATGTACAAGGTAAAACATGCAGGCAGGTCAATGGCAGTCAACGTCAGATTTGGGGCCCACCGGTTGTATGTTCGCATTGTATATGCCACATACAAGCTGATATACAAAAGAAAACGTGCAAGGTCTAGTTGATTGAAAATCGACTGCAGTGAATAAGATTTGGGGTCCGCAGCATGTATATTGTATGCTTGTATATGTGCGATGTACAAAGGGAAAGTACAAAGGTTAGATACAAGACGGATTTCAAAGCAATTTCAAAATGCTTCATGAAAATTTGAAATCCACACCTTGATGCAGATATACATTGAGATATGCAAGGAATCACATGCAAGGCCCGGACCCAATTTAAATTTCCAATTTGCTCTATACAAATTTGGGGTTTGCCTTGTATGCTAACAGTTGTATGTATATGCCCTTGCATATACAAAGGATTTGAAAGGCAAAAGCAGGCAGTTGTATATGCATTTGTACATGCATGTACAAGGGCGAAAAGGGCAAAATAGAGAGGGGAAAAGTCAGCGATAGAGGAACAGAGTGCCTACGTGGCACGTTTTGATTGATCAGAGACTTTTCAACGTATTTTGGGGCCGTGGATCTCAGCGATAGGGAGATGATCGACGGCAGGTTTTAAATTTTCATGCAGCGAAGGATTTTCTACATTTTGTGGCTGCATCTTGTGCAGGAATATTTTAGAAGTACGCAGTTAGCTGTGTTTCTAGAGGTCGCGGTAGGTTTGGCCATTAATGGTGAAATCACAGTAGTATGGGTCGATTGTTGACGACCAACTACCAGATTTTATGAGGAAAATCTTCAGGTGGCGGTGCAGATCCTGATTCCACCTGCTCCTTCCTCTTTGTCCCTCTGCCACATTCAATTTTTGAGTGCCAATCTGAAGATGCAGTGTATTTGGCAATTTTTGAAAGACCAATGTAACTTATTGTTGGGTACACAGTTTTGCTATAAAATGCAGACTATGTTACTCATTTCGGTTGTTGAAGAGTTGGGCAATTTTGGGGGAAAAATAATGAAAAATAGAGCATTTCCTGTCTGTTTTATCTCTTTTGGAGTTTATGAGTTGCATTTGAGTGCATCTTGTACATATGTTTAATTTTTTGTCATTTTATATGAAAAATGCATTATTGCATGTGTTTATCTGTCTGTCTCCATTTGTTGTATGCATTTTCTTCTTTTGAATCTGGCTGCTAAGGGTTTCTCAGATTCTAGGGTATAGTTTTGTTGTATCACATGCTTAATCTGTAAGTTCCATTCAAGGAGTGGATTAAACTATTTTAGGTTAAGTATGGAGAAGATTGTATGTCAACTAGGATATTTGTAAGTAGAGACAGTTAAATACTTATCCTTGGGTGGTATTTGTAAGGCAAACACCAGTCCTAACCCCTTGAAACTTGAATGCCAGTTGCAAGCCATTCTCTTGTATACGTCTAGTTGACTCCTTGCCCTGAGATAGGCACCAGTCTGCTTCTTGTATAGTAGTTATGATCCAAAACCCATGTCTTGCATCCAAACCATCATACCAATCATTCCATAATTCCAACCTATTAGTTGTAGGAGTAGGATTAGGAACTCCTGCATACTCTCATCCTTAACCAGTCAGATATGTCTAAGGAAGCTACCAAACTTGTGATTTATCACTCAAATCTTGGTCCATACATGAGAGTATTCTGCCTGTTATTGCAAAGCTAAATCTTTCTGTCATTGGGTGAGTCAAAGTTTCAAATCTTTAGCTAATAGGGATACCCCCCTTGGTGCGGCAGAACCAGAAGTGAAGGGGAGGCAGCTCACGCAACCTCCTGTATTAGTTGGTCGAATCTGCCTGTGCATTGGAACTGGCAAACCCACTGCTGATTCAGAGGAAAACACCAACAGATCTCTCTCACTTTGACATCAAAAAACTACATTCTATGCCCTCTACATCAAAATCTTCTAACCCTTCTAATCCCTCTTCTTCTAAATCATGTGATTACACAACCCATATCCCTCATGCTACTAATAGGAATCCTCCATCTTTTTCTGAGTTGGATTCCCTTTATGGTCTTGGTTTTCAATTACTTTCAAAAACTAGATATAAAGGCAATGGCCTAGGTTGTAAAGAACAAGGCATCAAGATCCCTTTAGAACTCACACCATATCTCTCTATAGTGGTCCTTAGTTACCAACATCCTCGCCACTCCAAACCTTTATGTCATAACTTGGCTAATGTAGCTATGATTTTTGCATCTATTTTTTTAATTGAATAGATATTACCAAAAAAAAAATGCAAGTTACACTATAAGTTCTAAGCCAAACAGGGCACCAAAAGCACCTAGGACAAAGCATCAAACAAACAACAACCAAGGTTGCACCAAACTGTCATTACCACCATCCTATTACAGTACCACTTAGTTACAACATATACAATATTGGTACAGAAAAGATACTATAAAAAAACTAATCTATATAATTGAAACAATATCTAATTGCTCAATCCAAGACTATATCTTCAAAAATTCACACTTTCGCTATACTTACCCAATTCTCTAAATGTACCAATAGGAGGGGAGATGTTAGAGATAACCTCATTATCCCTCACATCCTCCAAAGTAGCAACTTCATAGAGTTTTTCCTCTTCTCTTTTTTGTTGTTCAAGCGTCTGCTGGAAAGTCATCTTCTTTTTGAAACTTTATATAGTTATTGAAGAATAAAGAGTCAACTTTTCTTGCATCATGTGGCCAAAAGTTGGTAGTGATAATGTTTGATGTCTTCATTATAGTCTATCCATCATCCATGAGTTCAAGGAACTTCTCTTTTGAGACCTCAAGGGTCATCTTAACCTACATAGCAATCAAATGAAGGGTGAGTCTTCTCGAAGACCTTGTAAGGCACCTCCTTTTGCCCTGAAATATGTCCTCATTTATAAACTTTTAAAGAATTTATAAAATCTTAGTGGTCAAAATTAACCAAAAATGATTAAAACAAGCATTCAAACCATCAACATATCCAAATAAGATTTATTGCCAAGAGATAACATTTCTTCTATCTCAACCCTATAGACAAAAAAAAGAGAGAAACCACACATCTTTAGCAAAATTACATTCAAACAATAAGTGTTCAATAGTCTTAGATTCTTTACAAACACTACAAAGTTTCTTGCCATGGTCATCAAGGAAACAGTTAAAGCCAACATCAATCTTTTTCAACCAAATAAACCATCTAAAGCAGGCCTTTTAGGATCTAAAAAAGTAGACCAACATATATTAAAAATCGTTGACCACTGTTTATTATCCAAGTTAAGGTTCTAACTCTTATTAACATGATTGGTGACATTTTAGGAGTAAGACAAGAGGTTGTATATCTTCTTGGAGGTGATATTGAATAAGACAGTGTCATCAATTCATGAAAGGCTTTTAAACAATTCAGATTCATGTCTAATCTCAATAGGAAAAGATAGCTTGGTGCATGCCTTATCACTCATAGAATAAGATCTCCTTTGTGACTGAGGCAGATCAAGGGATTTGCTCAGGGTCTTCCAGTCCAAAAATCCTTCCTCATTCATTACATCTTTGAAAAAAATTAGCCCTTTGTGATACCAACTTTTAGCAGAGAGGCCTTGGACAAGAGTAAGGGGTTTACCATTCCACATTAGGTTCCACCAAATAGACCTATGTCCCCAAACCTTCTTACCAGAATGGTCCCAAGTAGGACACTCCTTCAAGAAAACTCTTGCAACCTCCTAAGCCTTCCAAAGACTTTTGAAGACATGAGACCCACTAGGGGAGACAAAGACTTTGGTAAAAAGAATATCATGTAGGTGGAGACCAATCCAATGTTTAACTTTTTTAGGGACAACTTGAATGATATTATTTTTGATTAGAACCTTCCGTGCTTCTTCACCATCTAATGATTTAACAATCCACTTGATAGAAAGTGCTATCCCCTAGATTCTTAAGTCCTTCAGGCCCATCCCACCTACATCTTTACTAAAACAACACTAGTCCCATTTCACAGCAACCCTCTTCTTATTTCCTTTCCCATCAGACCACATAAACCTTCTTATACTCTTTTGGATTTCCTTAAAGTGGGTGTTATTAAAGAGCCAAACTAAGGAATAATATAGAGTAAGTGGAAAGGATATTTTGACAAATCTGTAATATTCTAGCAAGGGACAAATATTGAGTATTCCACTTCATCAATTTTTCTTTCAATCTTACCATAAACCCACTCCCACATGTTTTTAAGGGAGGATTTAACTAAGAGGGGCACACCTAGATACCTAATTTGTTTGTGAGGCCCACTCCATTGAATATCATACTTACTGAACCAAGGAGGAGTAGTGTCATGCTAGCTTAAAAAGTGAGATTTACATACATAAATTTTTGCACATGAGGCCTTACAAAATACATCAAGTTTGCCCATCAAACCATCAAAGTTCTTTTCATCAATGTCTACAAAGATTGTTGTATCATCAACAAATTGTATATTAATCAATTTGTCTCTATTTGGAAGTACTATACCTTTAACTCTATCACCATTGATGGAAGGCCTTTGAAGGTAATCAAATGCAATTACAAATAGGGTAGGGGCTAAAGGAGACCCTTGCCTAATATATCTTTGTAGGATGAATGGTTCATAGAGGGATCCATTCACATCAATTTGGGTGACTACATCCCTGAAGAGTACCTTGATCATATCACACCAATTCTGAGGAAAACCAAAAGCCTCTAGTGTCATTAAGACAAAAGACCATTCCACCCTATCATAAGCCTTTTCAAAGTCTAGGAGGAGCATACCTACATTCTGTTTAGATACATTAACCCAATTTAAAGCTTGCCAATCCCTTTGATTAAATTGATATGTGTCTTATTAACAAATTTCAGAAGAATGTGAGTTAACCTCAATGCCAAAACCTTTGCCAAAATTTTATATGAGACATTTATTAGAGAAATTGGTCTCTAATTCTTAATTAAGCCTCTATCACCATATTTTGGAAGCAACTTAATAATTACCCTATTAATATTACTTCTAAAAGAACCATCTTTAATTGCTTCCTTATACACTGACAACAGATCTTCAACAATCCATTCAATGTTTACTTTGTAGAACTCGGTAATCCATCATGACCAAGGGATTTGTCTTTGTTAAAAGAGGATATTGCTTTTTTATCTCTTCTAGGCTAAGTTCTTTACTTATAATGGGGCATCCTCCTCTGAGAATTTTTTAGGTATTAAATTCCTACAACTCTCTTGTGCTTCTTTACAGATCTTGTGGTTATTCAGTGCAGTAAATAGTTTCATATATAAACTTTTGAAATCTTCTTTGATTTTCCTCACATTAGTGACAAGATCGTTAATGTTTTTAGACCCATCCAAATTTATTTGAAGGGTCCTACTCATTCAAATTGTTAGTATCTTGACTATTATTACCTTTTGCTCTCCCCTTGAATTCATGTTTGAGATTATAAATCTCTTAATGATTCTAGGGAAATTTCTTTTTTGGCGCCCTTCTTCTTTACAAATGAAATAGGCATTAAGGCCCCATAATACCACAATACTGCAATAGATTATTTCCCTACCCAAATTAATACCAATTTTCTTCGGGATATCAACTCTAGGGGAAAGGGAAATAAGAACCCTAGCATCCAAATGGGGAAGAGGAGACTTGGTATCCTCTACCTAGAGAACTTTCCCCAGTGGCAAAATCAATTGGGGGATAAAGACCCACAATTGAGGTGATAGGTTTTTCAAAATCATCCACCGAGGAGCAGTAGTCATCATAATTTCATCATTCAACAACTTGGGGGACCAAGGCACTAGTTTAAACATAGCATTACCCACATTCCAAAATTGCTTTTCTAGGGCACGCTTCTGCATACCATGGTTTTCAAAGTAAACAATAAATAATCATTTTTGAACCATCCGACAAAATGTAACATACAATCCTAATTTCCAACCATACACATTGAAAATACAATCATTAAAGAACTTTCTTGAGGGGAGGGCATCACAATTAAATGCCTCAAAAAAGATGGAAACATTCCTAAGTCTATTTTCTTCATGTTCAATAGCAAGACACATGTCTTTATTCAGTTCTACCGTGAGAACATTTGGGACAAAAGGGGGAAGCTCACCTTTATCACCTCTGTGGGCTAGCACACCTCAAAAGTTCCCACATTGCTTGATGAGTCCACCATTCTCTGCACCAGTCACTTCAAACTTTACATTAGCCAAAACCTTGACCCTCTCTTCACCACCTAGGATATCTCTATAGGCTTTCTTGTTTTGTTCACTATTATCATCTTCATATTTGGCATCTTCTTCCATATTTTCCAATCCTTCCTGCATTAAACCCTCACATGCTTTAGTATTTACTCCCTGACCAGTCCAAGTTGCTCCTAGGTCACCGTCCATCAATTAATGCCCGAAGGCAGGGTGGGAGAGGGAGGTAGTTCAATTCAAATTTTTTTAAAACAAATTAACAAATTCAATATCACAACAAAACTTAGGAAAAATAAAATCAACAAACCAAATCTTTAACACACTACAACATAGACCAAAACCCATACAATCACACCCAAAAACAACCAAGAAGATAATGAGGAACAACTCAAATGCAATGAAGGATACTAATCAGGTTCAATTCGAGAAGGAAACTTAGCTCTAAGGTCAACAATGGTAGGACACCCTTCGTCTTCCCTATCAACCTCAAAGAACCTCCTCTGTGTTCCAAATCTACTTGAATTTTGCATCCCTTTTTTCTTATCTACCTAGATTACATCCTAACTTGATTATAGAATCATCTCAGTCACAAATGCCACCTCTAGATGTGTTCTCTACTGATTAAGCTCTAACTGAATTTCTTAGTGTGTATGCAAACATGCCTTCAAATCATCATGACCACGGATTTGCTTATTGTCTCAATGTATATGCATACTTTGGTGAGTCCATCATGTTATCTAATGATCATGTTCTATCTCCTAACATTTGTACTAACCTTCTAACTATTCTTAATCCTAAGAACCATAGTACCTTCTTAGTTAGGGATATTATCAATGTTCCCATGGATCCTCATGATCCTAAAGGTAATTCAAATTGGAGAATGTCTCTCATCAAAAGAGTGTTCTTCACATTCCCAACTTTTACATGAATTCCCAAACATTTTTGCTTAGACATACAAAGATATGCCCAGCATAGACTTCAAGGTTGTGGTCCATAAGATAATGCTATATCTTGATGCACAACCTATAAAATTAAAAAAACTGAAAAATGCATCCCAAGGTGGCCCTCATGGTCAAGGATAAGATTGAAAAGTTCTTAAAAGCTGGTTTTACCCACCCTATTGACTATTTACCTTGAATATTCAACATTGTAGCTACCACTAAACTTGATGGTTGCATTTGTATTTGTATTACTTTCATGATCTCAACAAAGTTTCTCTTAAAAATATTTTTTTTCTTACCAACATACATGTGGTTGTTGAATCAACTATAGGACATGCACTTCTTTCCTTTATGAATGGCTTCTTAGGCTATAATCAAATTCTTATCAACCCCTTGATCAATACAAAATGACCTTTACAATGCCATGGGGAAAATTTTGTTATGTGGTTATTCCATTTGGTTTAAAGAATGTTGGTGCAACTTACCACTAGGCCATGACCCTCATCTCTAATGACTTTATCTATAACATCCTTGAAGATTATGTTGATGACATTTTGGCTAAGTTTGTTCTTCACCAAGAACATGTACCTAATCTTCGTCTCATTTTCAAATGTCTTCATCTATACAACTATGCACTAGAATCTTTAGAGTTGTGTCTTTAGTGTGGATAGTCACAAACTTCTTGGATTTATTATATCTCATCATGGCATTGAGGTTGACAATAAGAATATAGATGCTATTGTCAACATACCACCACCTTGAAACATTTCTCAACTTAATAGCCTTCAAGGGAAGATTCAAGTCATTCGTCGAAACCCTGGAAACATTGTATCAAGTGATTTTTTAGATTTATTTTAAAATTTCCACAGTTACTTATAGATAGGGACCTTCTTAAATTATTTTTGGAAAAAATTATCTATGAAGAGCTTATAAAATCACTGTAAATAATTTTATTCATCTCATCACTTAAGAATTTTATGTGTAGGACAGAGCTAATGAGAATGCTTTGTTTCTGTGCATTATTTTTTCCAAATATGATCAATAGGAATGTTTAATGGAGTCATTTTGGGGGTTGTTTGTTCTAATTTTCTCTACAGCTACTCATAATTTTATAAAGGAGTAAGGGTGTAGTTATAGTTGATTATTTGTACCTCAAGCAAAAGTCCTCCAAATTTGCTTTCTTCCTTGACAAACATTTTTTATTTTATTTTTATGAGAATGGCTTGAGATTTGTGCATATATTGTGTTGTTAAATGTCCAATCTTGACAATGAGGATGTCATCTTAAGTTGCAAGGAGAGGAGGCTGCTTATAAAACAAGTGGTAGAACACATGTATGAATTTGTAGAAAAACATGTAGCTTATGTACATGCCTTAAAAATGTTGGCAGTTCTCTTAGATTTTTAATTGAAGGGGATGAAATGATGTTAGATTCTTCCATATGCACAATACGTTGCAAGTATGAGGATAACCAGTGTTGTCATTGATGTCAACATACTCATATTGCATTAATGAGAAGGATTGGATGAGCTGTGTGCTGAGGATATTGAGGAAATTAGTCTCAATCAGGAACAGTGAAGAATATTGATGACATTAAGGTAAAAGTCCAAGATAAGGTGAAGATCAGAGGATGCGGTTTAAAGGGTTTGTAGATATGAGTCTTGAGATGTTCCAGTCAAGATTTTAGAGGTCCGCATGAAGATCTAAAGAAGTTATGATCGCTCAAGTAGAACCAGTTCTAACAAATGTTCAGTGGTGACAGAGTGTCACAGATTGGTCCAGTGAGCTCCGGAATTGCATTATCTCATTCTGTGTGAAGCAACAAATAGATTTGTTCATGGTTTGGAGGTCCGGAAGCACCTTTTTCATTATGACAGTGATGACAGACTGTGTTCTTGAAGTTCTGGATGAAGAAGAGAAGAATTCCAGTAAGCTGATAAAGTGCGGTTGTTCCTGATGACTCAGGAAAGGTTTTGGTGATCTTGGATCGTGTACAATTCTTATTGGCAATCCGCATTGAAGTTTGAGTTTGCATTTGAAGAATAACCACAGATATTGGTGTTATTCCTAAGATAGGCTGACCAGATGTATTACACATCTTGCGAATGATCTTATAGGTGTTTGCTGACTTAGATGATTGTTCCTAAGTTGATGCCTTGTATAAATAAGGGATTGTGAATTCATTTTGAAGTGTGTCTTGGTGTGGATGAGTGTGGCATAGTGAAGAAGAAGAGTGAAAGACAGAGTAGGAGTTTTCGGGCTTAAATGGAACTGATCCAAGCATGGTAAAGATGTCAATCTCCAGTTCAAGTTTGTAATACTTGTTACTTTGTAGACAGTGTTTCTCTTGTAGGCAATGTGCCTCTTGTGAGCAGTGTGCTCAGGCAGTGAGCCCTAATTGGCATGTGCCATCTATTTTTCTTATTCTTCTAACAGAGAATAATCCTTGGGTTAATCACCCCGTGGTTTTTCCCTTGACCGAGTTTTCCATGTCAAAATCTTGGTGTCTCATGTGTTGATGTGTATCTGCTCTGGTGTTTATGCTTTATGCGCTCATGAGTGATTAATTGATATGCTACTAAATAACAAAGAGGATTTAAGTGTTTGAATTAAAAGCAAGTTTTGTACAATTGATTCACCCCCCCTCTCAGTTGTGTGCCCTAAATCTAACAATTGGTATCAGATCCAAGTTCCTCTAAAAGGAGCTTAACCGCTTGAGGAGATCCAAGATGTCATCATACAAGAAGGATAGTCCAAAGTTTGATGGAACCAACTTCTCTCTTTCGAAAGGTTGCATGAAATGTCACTTGCAGTGTATGGGAAAGGCGTACTGGTCCATGGTCTCAAAAGCTTATACACCTCCACAGGGTGGTCCAACAATTCTAAATGAAATCACATATGCTGAAAACAATCTGCGGACCAAAGAGGCTCTTCTAAGCGCATTAGCTGACTCAGAGCTCTCAAATGTTATTGACCTACCAACTGCCTATGAGATCTGGATTAAACTAGAACTTCTGCATGAAGGAGATGAGTATGTTAAGAGTGCAAGGTTGCAGAGTCTCAAAGGGAAATTTGAACAACTGAAGATGAGAGATGATGAAAATATTACTACCTTTATGCCAAGAGTAAATAAGCTAGTGTGTGGAATTAGGAATGTTGGTGGAGTTTTGGATGAAAATGAGATTGTTGGCAAAATTCTCAGATCCCTTCCTACTGCCTACAAAATCAAGGTTGCTGCCATTGATGAATTTAGAGCCCACACAACCATCACAAGAGACCAATTGGCTGGCAAACTAGCTGCATTTGAAATGACCGAGTTTGGAGATGATCCCCCCAAGACTGAATCTGCATTCAAAGCTAGTGCCTCTGTGAAAGGTAAACAAAGATTTGATCCAGGAGAAAACTCTTCAAGGAAGCTATCATGGTATGATCAAACAAGAAGAGACATGGAAGTGGAAGAAGCAGAAACAGCTCAACTTGAAGCCCTCATTGCAAAGAGACTGCCAAGAGGATCCGGTAAGTATGAAGGAAAATTACCCTTTAAATGCTTCAACTGCAATAAGATTGGTCATTTTGCCTCAAGATGTCCGGAAAGATCTACAAGGTCAAATTCTAACAGACAAAGGTTCCAAAGGAATTGTTATTATATTCATGAAGAAGATGATAATGAAGGAGTAACAGATGATGAATCAGAGATAGGAAACAAATCCAGAAATGAATGGGTGTTTATTGCCATCAAGGAAGAAGATCCAATATCCTCTGAATCTGTCAATCATAAGGTTGTAGAAAGAGCTTTGGTTGCCCAAGCTAAAGAAAAGGATGATTGGGTTATTGATAGTGGATGCTCTCACCATATGACAAGTGACAAGAACAAGTTCTTAGATTTAGAAACGTATGAAGGAGGAGTGGTAAAGTTTGGTGATAATTCTGCTGGTAGAATTAGAGGAAGAGGAACTATTTCTTTTAATGGAAGAAACAAAACTGGTAATGTGCTATATGTTGAAGGCTTGAAGCATAATCTTCTTAGTGTTGGACAGTTGGTGGACAAAGGCTATGATCTCTGATTCAAGGATGGAAAATGCAAAATCCTTGAAAGATTCGGAATAGAGATTGCATCCGGTACTCAAACTAAAGGTAATATCTTCCACTTGGTTGGTGCTGATAAAAGTTGTCTGTTTGTTCAAGTTGATCAGAGTTGGTTATGGCATAGAAGGATGTGTCATGTAAATTTTGATAACATCATCAAGATAAGCAATACTCAAGCTGTAAAAGATCTTCCAAAATTGGTAAAACCTACAAATAGTTTGTGCAAAGAATGTCAGCTAGGTAAACAGAGCAGAGTCTCATTCAAAAGCAAGGATCAGTCCTCTACCAGATTATTGGAATTAGTTCATATTGATCTATGTGGACTGACAAGAATCAAGAGTATGCAAGGTGATAGATACTTCATGTTACTGATTGATGACCATTCCTGGATGATGTGGGTTACCTTTCTGAAAGAGAAATCAGAAGCGTTTGAGAAGTTCAAAATCTTCAAGGATATGGTAGAGAATCAAACTAGATTAAAACTGAAATGTCTGATGTCTGATAGAGGTGGTGAATTCACATCCGGTGAATTTATAGACTTTTGTGAGAAGCATGGTATAAAGAGATAGTTATTTGCCCCTAGGACTCCACAGCAAAATGGAGTAGTAGAGAGAAAAAATTGGACCATCCAAGAAGCATCCAGGACAATGATGATGGAAGCAAATATTCCCCAGATGTTTTGGAGAGAAGCTGTCAGTACTGCAGTCTATACTCTCAATTGAGTTCAAATCAGAAGCAATACCGGCAAGACTCCTTATGAACTTTGGTTTGGCATCACTCCTACTGTGAGATATTTCAGAGTATTTGGTAGCAAATGTTACATTAAAAGAGATGAAGATCTAGGAAAGTTTGATGCTAGAAGTGATGAAGGAATTTTCTTGGATTACTCCACTTAAAGCAAAGCATACCGATGTTACAATAAGAGACTGAGAAAGATGATAGAAAGTACAAATGTGAAGGTTGATGACGGTATTGAGAAGCCCTCAAGATTTTATGAGTATGATGAAGATAATCAGAATGGTGTTCTGGTTCAAGGAACTCAATCCTCTCCTGAAAGTCAGATTGAGACTGATCCGGTAAATCAGGAAGAAGAGATAGGTCTGAATGAGCCTGATCAAGAAGCAGAAGTGCACGAAACTCCCAAAGTTCCAAGGTATGTAAGAATGAACCACTTTGAAGATCAGATCATAGGTGACAAGAGCAAAGGTGTGCAAACTAGAAGGAATGTTGCTCAAAATTCAGATGAATGTTGTCTGATTTCAAAGATTGAACCTAAGACAATAAATGAAGCCTGCAATGATGAAAATTGGACCAAAGCAATGGAAGAAGAGTTAATGCAAATTGAGAAAAATCACACTTGGGATCTTGTTTCTAGACCTAGAAACAAGAATGTGATTGGAACCAAATGGGTCTTCTGGAACAAACTAAATGAAGTTGGTGAAGTAATCAGAAATAAGGCCAGATTAGTCTGCAAAGGTTACTCTCAAATAGAAGGGATTGATTTTGAAGAAACCTTTGCTCCGGTGGCAAGAATTGAAGCAGTCAGACTATTTCTTGCATTTGTTGCCTTCAAGGATTTCAAAGTGTATCAGATGGATGTCAAATCTGCATTCCTGAATGGTGACTTAGAAGAAGAAGTGTACATTGAACAACCGGATGGATTTCAGTTATCTGAGCATGGTGATATGGTCTGCAAATTAAAGAAGGCACTATATGGTCTAAAGCAAGCTCCAAGAACATGGTATGAAAGGCTAGACAAACATCTTTTGAAGATTGGTTTCAACAAAGGTACTGCTGATAGTAACCTATATTTCAAAATTGATCATGAAAACATCTTGATTGTTGAAGTATTTGTTGATGATATCATCTTTGGAGGAAGAGACAGTATGTGTAAAACCTTTGCAAATCAAATGAAAAGTGAGTTTGAAATGTCAATGCTCGGTGAAATGAATTTCTTCTTGGGTCTACAAATTTCTCAATCAAAGAAAGGAATCTTTATTTCTCAGACCAAATATGTGAAAGAATTGTTGAGGAAATTTGGGATGGAAGATTCAAAGCCAATGAATACTCCCATGGAAACCGGATGTAAGTTGAGCAAAGATGATGACTCTCCTAAGACAGATCAAACCAAGTACAGATCAATGATTGGAGGATTATTGTATCTTACTCAGACTAGACCAGATATAATGTAGGCTATTGGTCTTGTGGTGAGATTCTAGGCTGATCCCAGAGAATCTCATGTCATGGCAATCAAAAGAATTTTCAGGTACTTAAAAGGAATAGTTGAGTATGGTCTATGGTATCCTAGAGATCATAATTTCTCTCTTCATGCATATACAGATGCAGATTGGGCAGGAGATGTGGATGATAGGAAGAGTACAAGTGGAGGAGCATTCTTTTTGGGAAAAAGGTTGGTTTCTTGGCTAAGCAAGAAACAAGAGGCAATATCCCTGTCTACAACTGAAGTAGAATGCATCGCAGCAGCAGGAAGTTGCACTCAACTTTTGTGGATGAAGCAGATGCTAAGAGATATTCAAGTAGAATATGAGGAGCCTATCACAATTTTCTGTGATAATTCAAGTGCAATAAATATTTCTAAGAATCTGGTGTTGCATTCTAAGACCAAGCATATATCTATCAAATTTCACTTTCTGAGAGAGCAAGTGAACAAGGGTGAAGTCAGATTGGAGTATGTGCCCTCCAAGGATCAGCTTGCAGATATTTTTACTAAACCTCTTCCCAAGGACTCTTTTGAGTATCTCAGGGAGAAGTTAGGGGTTATTGCCCCTACGGTGATGAACTAGGATGTACTGATGTGCATCAGTCCGGTGGATATCATAGTCATATCTTGTGATCCGGATTGGTGATAGGGAGCTACTACTCAGGGGGAGCAGCTGGTATGATTTTAATGTGTTAAAGTTGCAAGTATGAGCCCTTTGCCATTGATGTCAAAGGGGGAGAGAAGACATGTGAAAAATAAGTGGTTGATGATCTAAGGGGAGTAGTAAAGAAAGAAAAGACATGTGAAGAGTTGTTGCTGATAGGGGGAGCTGTGACAGAAAGGAGAAGTTCTTGTCTTGATGGTTTTTCACATCATATGTTGCCATCAATGACAAAGGGGGAGATTGTTGCAAGTATGAGGATAACCAGTGTTGTCATTGATGTCAACATACTCATATTGCATTAATGAGAAGGATTGGATGAGCTGTGTGCTGAGGATATTGAGGAAATTAGTCTCAATCAGGAACAGTGAAGAACAGTGATGACATTAAGGTAAAAGTCCAAGATAAGGTGAAGATCAAAGGATGTGGTTTAAAGGGTTTGTAGATATGAGTCTTGAGATGTTCTAGTCAAGATTTCAGAGGTTTGCATGAAGATCTGAAGAAGTTATGATTGCTCAAGTAGAATCGGTTCTGACAGATGTTCAATGGTGACAGAGTGTCACAGATTGTTCCGGTGAGCTCTGGAATTGCATTATCTCATTCTGCGGATTGGAGAGAGTGTTGAAGAAGTCCATATGAAGTAACAAATAGATTTGTTCATGGTTTGGAGGTCCGGAAGCACCTTTTTCATTATGACAGTGATGACAGACTGTGTTCTTGAAGTTCCAGATGAAGAAGAGAAGAATTCTAGTAAGCTGATAAAGTGCGGTTGTTCCTGATGACTCAGGAAAGGTTTTGGTGATCTTTGGATCGTGTACAATTCTTATTGGCGGTCCGCATTGAAGTTTGAGTTTGCATTTGAAGAATAACCACGGATATTGGTGTTCTTCCTAAGACAGGCCGACCGAATGTATTACACCTCTTGCGAATGATCTTATAGGTGTTTGCTGACTTAGATGATTGTTCCTAAGTCGATGCCTTGTATAAATAAGGGATTGTGAATTCATTTTGAAGTGTGTCTAGGTGTGGATGAGTGTGGCATAGCGAAGAAAAAGAGCGAAAGGCAGAGCAGGAGTTTTCGGGCTTAAATGGAACTGATCCAGGGATGGTAAAGATGTCAATCTCCAGCTCAAGTTTGTAATACTTGTTACTTTGTAGACAGTGTGTCTCTTGTAGGTAGTGTGCCTCTTGTGAGCAGTGTGCTCAGTCAGTGAGCCCTAATTGGCATGTGCCATCTATTTTTCTTATTCTTCTAACAGAGAATAATCCTTGGGTTAATCACCCCGTGGTTTTTCCCTTGACTGGGTTTTCCACGTCAAAATCTTGGTGTCTCATGTGTTGATGTGTATCTGCTTTGGTGTTTATGCTTTATGCTTTCATGAGTGATTAATTGATATGCTACTAAATAACAAAGAGGATTTAAGTGTTTGAATTAAAAGCAAGTTTTGTACAACTGATTCACCCCTGCTCTCAGTTGTGTGCCCTAAGTCTAACACAATAGCCATATTCACATTCACAACCATTGAGACCCGTTTTGACTCTGCCTGAAAAATCATCTCCACAGAGCATTAGAACCAATATACCGAGCTTTTAGAAATAATAGGAAAAAAAACTGACATAACAAAATTTCTATAGTAATAATCTCTGGTCTATATAACTGTAATCTGCTTCTCTCTCATTGTTTCCACGGAAATAATCAGTCCTCTCTGCCTTCTTACAATAATGATTTACTTAATGTTTTTTAAGATCAGCGACAACTGGGAACCAATTGTTGCTGCTTACCATCTATAAAAATAGAAAACCCCTAAAATCACTAGGCACTTCTATAAACCAAAAACCCTCAATTTCCAAAACCCTTAGAAGTTCACATGAAAAAAGAGGGGTTAGATAAATGTGCTTTTATAAAGTCTAGCTATAGATTTAGATTATTGGAAGAAAAGGCCACTTGACTAAGTTTTAGTATATTTAAAGCTATATGTTACGAAAACTCTCTTAATTGAGTTGGATTTGGAATCTATAATGATTATTGCCTTTAGAAGATGATGTTCTTTTTCAGGGGTTGACCTGTGTTTTAGAAGTTTATCTACATCATCACAACCTGTAATTTAAGAAGCTTATCAGGCCTAGAATATTAGTCTCTGGGATGTATTTAGGAATTTAGTCAGTTTTTGATGGAATGTATTTTGTCACATATGTAGATTTAACAAATAGAATTCTATAAACCCTAATTTCTTTTTGAGGTGGCAAGCTTTAAAAAATTGATTATTAAAAAATAAAAATTATATTTTATATAATAAACTATTTTGGCGATAAAAGATAAATAAAAATAGAATCCTCATACACAACATTTCTTCCTCTACACTAGTTTCAAAGCTACATATTTCTCCTCCATAGATATGTTTTTTTCCTAAAGAATTCAATGTGGCAAGATCTTGAAACATATAAGCATTGTCAGTCTAACAACCTTATAATGTTGCACCATTGTCTAGTAAACATGAGTTGGCATATATGTCGTGGGTCCCAATTCCCTTTAAAAATATAAAGTAAAATAGATTGGTTTGAGATCATGGTGCTACATGGCATCATTATGCAAATTTTTGGGGTGACAGAACTGAGAAGTTCTAAACATTACGCCACTGGTTCCTTTCATTCCAAGCTTGTAGCAGGACCCACCAAACAATGGAGACCTTTAGAACTGTCCAATTAAAAGACCAATTCGACAGATGGTGCATCATAGAGAAGTTGTTAGATTTACTTTCTCAAAATGTCGTGCCCTTGGTCTAGTGGTACTGAGCCAGAAATAGTGGGCCAGTATCATTTTAAAGATATTATGGCAAGATCGTAGATAACCTGCAACATTGATCATTTTCTAAGATCAATGGCTCGTGCAATGTCTAAGCATTGCCAGTCTGACAAGCTTATAATGTTGTGCCATTGGATAAAAGAGATGAGTCAACATATTAGCATGCCTAATTATAGAGATCAATTGATATTATTTCTAGTGCCACTTGGTCGCTTTACACGCCTCAAAATAATTGTTAGGTTGACATAATTCCTTGTACATTATTGGTTGAGGGGATGAAAAGTGCAATTCACTTGGTGTTGCTCAGAACTATCAGATCTAGGATAATATCTACCATCTTATCTTCCTAGATCTTCTTCACTGCTTGTTCTATAGATAGCCACCAAAAAATGATAACTTACTGCTTGACTTCCAAATTTAATGCATCTAATCAATGTAACTCCAATTTTGAAAGAATGCAGGTATTCTTTCGTAATATAATAAAATAAAAAGTTCTTATTAGAAGTGGGGGGAAATTATTTTGGCAATAAATGCAGGCCTTTTTTTAGCACTTCTAGGAACTAATTGAATGATTGAATAATTGTGCCCTTGGCCATTCTATGTAATCTATTCTTTGTTGAACTATGAATAGAAAATCATCATTTTGTGCCAAGAATTTGTCTTTCTAGAATCTTCTCTCAATCTTACTTTAATATTTAGCCTTGACTTGTCTATTAAATGATTGATGACTAATTATTGGTCAATAATTGAGCATCTGAGTGCCCTTTATTTTAATATTCTATTATCATAATTTAGGCAGTAGTTAAATCCTGTGTAATTTTAAGATTAGTAAAAGGTTATGAATATTTGGTGCATCACCTTGGTATAGTTTATTTTATTTTATGTTTCTTTTTCCATTTTTCTCTCTCTATGTTTAGGAGAACACATTGAAAAATTTATGAAGATCTAGCTTCAAAATCTTGGAGGTTACCTAACAAGTCATGTCCCACACCTGTGAGAATTCCCTTGTCGGTACAAGTTTTTTCTTTAAGTGAGATTTGAATATTAACAATTTTGGTACACTTGGTCAAACCTGAAAATCAAATTCTTGGCAAAACATCTAGTAAGGGGGATATTATTGGTTGAAATCATATTTTGTGAGCAAGAGGCCCGTGACCAAATTAGTCTTAGCTTGCAATCCAAGTCTTTTAGTTCCTCCTTTGGTCCTTAGTCCTAGTAGAAGAATCATACAGCCAAATTTTTTATTGCCTCTTCAAATGATAGCTAAAGTACCTAAGAATGTTGTCAATGCTTTGCCAAAGTTTATTACCTAAATGCTTTGCCAAAGTTTATTAGGGACGACATCGTGACCCCTCAAGAACATTTAAGGGGCATTGTAGATATCTGTCATTGGTATGGTAGTGCCAAGCTCGAAATAGTGGCCCCTTCTCATTTTAAATCTATCATGGTAGAATCATAGATAACCCACATCGTTAATCATTTCTCTAAGATCAATGACTCACATAATGTATAAGCATTGTCAATCTAACAACCTTATAGCATTGTGCCATTAGATGAAAGAGATGAGTCAGCTTATCGGCAAGCCTGACTACAAAGATCAATTGATATTATCTCTAGTGCCAATTGGCAACTCTATGCTCCTCAAAATAATTGTTAGGATTGTTGACACAATTTTTTGTGGTGCTATTGGTTGAGGGTAAGAAAGTGCAATTCACTTGGTGTTTGCTTGGAACCATATAGATTATGGATAATATCTATAACCAATCTTCCCAAGATCTTCTTCACTGCTTTTTCTACAAATAGCTCTAGAGAACAATAATTTGCTTCTCAACGCTTCCAGAATTAATGCATCTATTCAATGTAACTTTAGTTTTGAAAGAATGCATGTATTCTTCATTAATATAAATAAAATAAAAAGTTCTTATTAGAAGTGGGGAAATAATTTTGGTAATAGACACATGCCTTTTTGAGTGCTCCAAGGATTGATCAATGATTGAATAATTGTGCCCTTGGCCTTTCTATGTAATATGTTCTTAGTTCAACTATGAATGAAAAATCTTCATTATGTGAAAAAAATTTGTCTTTCTAGTATCTTCTCTCAATCTTGCCATAATATTTAGCCTTGATTTGTCTGTTGAATGATTGATGATTAATTATTGGTCAATAATCGTGCATCTGAGTGCCCTTTATTTCAATAATTTGTTATCATAATTTAGGCAGTAGTTAAATCCTATGCAATTTTAAGATCAGTAAAAGTTTTTGAATGTTCGGCATATCGCCTTACAATAGTTTATTTTATTTTACGTTTATTTTTTCCTCTCTCTCTCTCTCTCTCTCTCTCTCTCTCTCTCTCTCTCTCTCTCTCTCTCTCTCTCTCTCTCTCTCTCTCTCTCTCCTCTCTCTCTCTCTCTCTCTCTCTCTCTCTCTCTCTCTCTCTCTCTCTCTCTCTCTCTCTCTCTCTCTCTCTCTCTCTCTGTGTTTAGGAGAACACATTGAAAAAATTCTCACAATTGTGTCATAAGTTGTGAGATTTCCCATATTGATAATATTTTTTTATATCAACAATAACCAAATTAAAATAATCCAAAACAAAACCTACATACATACATGTACATATATATAACTATTAAAATAATTAATTTGTTTTAAAATTGTATATATATTAATATTATTAAATATTGATTAATTTCTATTATTTATTAAATAGGAAATTTTTATATTTATTAAATATTAATATTGATTTTGATTTTATAAGTGTTAATAATCCTATTTTAATTTGTTTTTCTACATAAACTGCATGTTGGAAAATGAAAACAAATCCATCTTCTTCCAAAATTAAAACAAACCATTATTTTAATTATTAGAAAAAGAAAAACTAAAATGAAATTAATTTTTTTAGAGCAATAAATTGTTGAAGTTTTTTTATAAATAGAAAATCTCCAATTAAATAAGATATTTGAAATAATATATCTTTAAGATGGTTTAATTTTGGCTGTGGGACCATTCATTCTAATTTTAGGAGCAAAAATACTTCTCTTTCTTTTTTTAGGCATGCAAGGCTTTGCTAATTTAGTCTTCTTCTTCTATTAAAGTATTGGATGGAGTTCGTTGTATAAATACAATTATTGATACACTACAAGTGTACCAAATTTGCTGGTCTTGCTGTACAGGACATTACCAGAAGGTAAAGGTAACTAGTTTGATTTCATGGCTCTGAATTCATCATCCTTGTGGACCTCTTATCCTCTTCACAAGGGATTAGCAGTACCATTTTCATGTGAGAAAGAATTAAAATCAGTTAGGAGAACAACAACAAGAACTATTTCATGGAGCTTTCTGAATGATTATCAGCGTGATCTTTTGCCACCACCTCCTCCAATGAATATGGCAAAGGCATTACACTGCAAGTACAAGGAACTATATCAAAGGGATCCCTTTCTAGCAGCTTTGATAGAATGCATGAAAGATAAAGAGAGAAAAGAGAACAGTAAAGCTTCTATGTTTTTCTGTAAGAACTCATGTTCAACCATGGACTGTCAAGTGCCTCTGAAAAGCAAGAGTGTATTGGACATTATTTACAGGCCATGAAGTGGATTTCATCTTATGAATGTACTAGTCTTTTCTTAATTTATTATTATATTTTGCAAAAACTTCATGCGTTCACTTATCTTTTCTCTTCTCACCTGTCATACATTAAATTCATTTGGCTTCAAGTGTCAATTTGCTTACAATAATGGGCGTAAGGATTGGGGGTCATGAAATACACTATGAAAGCACAAGTTTCTACTAAATCCCTTAGGATGGAATGGCCAGCTTAGTGCTTACTCTCTCTGCAAAGCTGTGGCTATCAGTAGCTTGGCCCCGTCTTGCTCTCACATGAATGTAATCTTTTAATTTAAGCATTCCTTTTTCTTCCATTGATTTCATTTAAGCCCCTCCCAGCTACATGGTCAGAACTTGAAGTTTCTTCACGGCCAGTAGTTAATTCTGCTTCATCAGACCTCGACAGCCTGCTAAATTTCCTGTCAGTCATTCTGAACTCAGCTTCTGTCCCATCTTGGGTGGGCTCAGAGCCACTTGAACCCTTCATTTCCCCCATGTTAGAGAGGTTAATTGGAAGTCCAGCTTTCAGCGACTGATTACTGGGCACTCTTGGGATCTGACAATTATCAGCTGGTGAAGATCTGTATGATGGTTCAGCTTCTGGAAAATTGAATGGGTTGGCGAGATGAAAATAGTTTCGGTTCCCGAAACAAGCAAATCTCCCAATCAATTCTCCCATGACAATGCTGCCATCAGAAGATAGGCTAGTGGTTGCAGCTGGTGAAGGGTTTACCATTGAACCCAATGAAGACTGAAAAGGGGCCACCATGCTCTGCTCCATATTGGATTCCCAACCCAGGCTAAGAAATGAACTAGACAAAGATTCAAATGAAGTGGGCACTGTCATAGGATAGGACCCTCTTGGATATTCATGGCTGCTGCATCTGCAACAGAAGACTGCCAACTAGAAGCAGGTGGAGGCCCAGAAGGCTTCTGACAGAGAGCAGCTTCAACAATTCTGAAGCAAGCCTTTAAAACATTATCTGATATTAACCTTACTACCTGCTTGGTGTCTCTCACCTCCAACGAATTCCAAATTAAAACAAAGATAAAAGAGAGACTCGAAGATCTCAATTCCTTAGCTGAGATGGTAATGAGTAGAATTAGATACACATAAACTCACGCAAAGGAGAAAAAGGCTTAGAAGATGAAGGAAACAGGGTAATTATTTTAAGATTCAAGACATTTATATAATGTAGTGGAAAAGGAAGAAAAAATAATTACTTCTCTGCCATCATAGTAGGAAGTTGGCAATTGCATTTGATCAGTTAAGCATACTAGCAATTAGTGAACGGTTAAAAAAAAAAATATAGACAATAAGATGCTCAAAACTCTTTGCCATTACTTGCAATTACTTGGGTATTAACCAATTCCACTCCAGCACAGGTAAATAAAAGAAAAATTGAACCCAGAATGAGTAGGTCTACCAATAAATTACTGGGTGTTTTAAATAATATATTCTATTAATAGAAATGCACAAATCAACATAAATTTTGCACGGTTTAATTATAGAGCAGCCATTACATTTTCCAATTGGGTATACAATTTCAGAAATTTTTAGTTACAAAGTATTTTATGGAGCTTAGAGTACCAGCTCAAACTGTATAAGTATGTATAGTAGTAAGTGACAAGTACATTTGTTTAGAGGCTAACTAATATGTACATCCTACATTTTTGTGTAGTTTGTCATTTACACATCTACAAGGAAGAATTGTCATGGTACTATTATTTTATATGTTGATGGATCAAGACATGCGTGTCATAATATTCATCATAAAACCTATCTCATAGCAAGTAATATGTTCCATCCAAGTTATCTTTCGCAATCCTCAGGGCATCCATTGCTTCAAAAATCTTATCTTGTATCTCTTTAATTTTGTGAACATCATCATCGTCAACTGGGGATGTGCTCATAAACTTGCTTCTATCCCATTGGTAAGACATCCGATGTAAGCTATGAGCCTCAGTTACTACATCGTTGTCTTTGGTCACCAACAACGCACTAGTTATGTCAAATCGATTTCTGACAGGTTGTTCACATGAAACACTTTCATTGTGATTGCTTCCCCATGATGACATGCCTGGGAACAATAAAAAAAGCAAGCCAACTTAATAAGAAAGATAGAAACACAAACCATAGAATTAAGATTGAGTGCATTTAAACAAATAATATAACATTTTTAAAAGCAAAATTGGACTTCAGATTTATGTAGAGTTATGTCAAATGGATTTCTAACAGGTTGTTCACATGAAACACTTTCATTGTAATTGTTTCCTGATGACGACATGCCTGGGAACAAGCAAAAAGCAAGCCAACTTGATAAGCAAGATAGAAAAATAAACCAAGATATATATATATATATATGGCTTTTCCCATTATGTTCCCAAATGGAGCTTGCTTACCTCTTCAAGCTAGAATTAGGAAAGTGTAGATGCATGAATATGCTTTGCACCTGATGAGATACCGTGATTGTAGGTTCGGTTAACATGTCAGATTTCGATACTTTATTTACAACCTAATAATGCACTATTGTAGCCAACAACTTGCAACACTTTTTGTGAAAAAAAACCTAGAAGACAACCTTCCTACAACTAGTCAAGGACTTCGACAACATTTGCATGATGCCTCTGATACCCAAATAGATAATAAACTCCTATGTTTTGGAAATACTTTACGAGGCACACGCTCTTATTGGAATAAGTGTCGCAATGAGCTGACAAACATGATTAACCAATTGGGATGTCCCACATTGTTTTTCACGTTAAGTGCAGCCGATACAAAATGGCCCGACCTCCACAAGCTATTTTCAAACAATAATATGCCATCGATACAATACTCAAGAAAACAATTCACTACAAATGTCATTCAGAACCCTCTCACAACATTCCTATATCTACACCAATGATTTTTGATATTCCGTGAAGAGATCATAGATAAATTATTGAAAGAAAAATATTATTGGTATAGATACAAGTGGCAACATCGAGGTTCTGGTCATGTACATGGTTTTCTATGGCTCGAAGGTGCACCAAACATGAACACACTCGATTGGACCAATCAGACTGAAGTGCACAGAGCTAAATGTTTTTCGATAAATATGTTTTCACTTGGAATCCTCGTCAACAATTTGAAATAAATAACATGAAACATATATCTCATTTAGACGATCCATGCTTGTTGAATAGCTCACAAATTTTAGACACGGATCCCTTGAGGGATTATGAGGAGTTACTCAATATTGTGCAAAGACACACTAGATGTACCAAGGATACGTGTCTGCGAAAAAAGGGACAGAACATTACATGTCATTACAGAGCCCCCTGGGTAGAGCGCATTCACTCTGAACTAAAATGTGATGAAGAAGGAAACAAGTTGTATGACCCTATGCAGAATGATGATAGGCTAAATATCCATAACCTTGAGATGCTTGTGATATGGCAAGCGAACATAGATTGTCAGCCAGTTGTTTCGCGAAAACTTGTTCTCAAATATATTACAAAATACGCATTAATGGCTGAGAGAAAATTTGAAAATTGTGTACAAATGTTAACAAGAATAGCACATATAGGAAAGTGTGAAGAAAGATCTTTAGTAGCATATAAAAAATTCATGTCAGAGATAGTTGTAGATCGTGACATAGGATCTCAAGAGACATGCCACATGCTTTGGAAGTTGCCTCTTGTCTCTTGTAGTCGATCGTTCATCTCGTTGAACGTTGGAAGAAACATACTTCAACGTCTTAAAAAAACTACTGATAAATCTGTGCTGGCAACCAGTTATATAAACTCCTATATGCAATGACCTCTTGAATTGGAAAATCTCTCTCTAATACAGTGAGCATAGATGTACTTGTTTAACTCTCATAAAAAAGGAAACAAATGGAAGAGACGAAAAGAAAATGCAATTGTTATAATTGTGTACCCCCGATTCTATAGTGTCCCAATAGAGGAGAGTGAACTGAATGAAACATTTTGTTGGAGTGAGCTACTCTTGTACAAACATTTTTGACACATATCGAACAAGTATTGTCCTTGGCATATTGATTGAACAACATAGATGGATTCTGAAGAGGGGGATGAGGAAGAGCATGAGGAAACATGCATTGGTGATGACATAAACCTGTATGAGTGGGAGTTACTATCGCAAATGGGAGTTACCAATAAGCTCAGTATCGATGAATTAGATATGCTTGGCAGACGAGACTTTGACATGAACTACCCATGGAATAGAAGCAATGTGGTACTCAGTTCATTTCAACTAATAAACTATCAGACAAACAACATCCTTCCTGTTCTTTAGCGATGGAAACAAGACACAAGCTAGTGCCAAAACAACAACTTGCATTAGACATAATTACACAACACTGCAGGGACCCATCCCCAAAAGAACCTTTACACATGATCATTCAAGGAACAACAGGCACTGGAAAATCTTATTTGATTGACTACATCAGACATACATTAAACAGTCCAGATTGTACCAACAAAAAAACATTGCTTGCACTCGCACCTATAGGAGTTGTTGTGTATAACATACGAGCCACGACAATCCATGGATGTCTCAGAATCCCTATTAGAGAGATGCATCCTCCGCAAGGTCAGACACTTACAATATTTCAAGAAGCCATGCAACACATCAAATACATCCTCATAGATGAGATGAGTTTCATAGGGCCTAAATTCTTGTTGAGAATAGATAGTCATTTATGTGAGGCAATTCACTTGTACACAACAAGAAACTTTTGGTGGTGTATCCATTATACTTATTGGCAACCTTGGCCAGTTGCCCCCTGTCATGGATAAGACTATATGCGTAGCACACTTAATTGCACTGATGTTATGGTGAACTTTTAACATAGTAATCATATTGGATTGTATTTTCTGTCAACAAGGTGAAAATACTTCTCAAAAATAGTTTCGAAGCATATTACAAAATATCCAAAATGCTCAACCATTGCAAAAATATTGGGAAATGCTTATGGAATGGATGAACAATATGCTTACTACAACATAAGCACAAGAGTTTGATAAAAAACATGCATTTATTTGCAACCAACAACTTGATTGTGTTACATAATAGGAAGATGATGAAACTTTTAAATCTTCCTATTGCAATCAGCACTACCCAAAACATGCGACAAAAAACAAATGAACTTACTGATGAAGATCAACTACAGGAAGAGGTTCTAATGTGCATAGGTGAGAGAACTATGTTGACAACAAACTTATGGATTGAAACCGGTCTTGTGAATGGGTCATGAGGACAAGTTGTGTCTATTGTTTATAATAATGACTGCAAACCTCCAGATTTGCCACATTATGTGATAATTTGATTTGACAACTACAATGGTCCACCATGGGATATAGAAAAACCAACTCATTCAATTTTTTGTAGCTACTTACCCACCACATGGTGATCTGATTCTCCTTCTTTAAGTGGGCACCAAATTCATGAAAAAGAAAAATGGGTTGAAGCCCTTCCACCCAGGAATCGTGGCACCATGGAACATATTCAAGAGCTCTAGAGAGTCATTATGACTTGGTGTATCCTAGAGGAGCATTCTCATTCCCCACTCTTGGTCTACTCGGTGGGTTATCTTCAAATAGGTATTATCCATCCTATTTTTAGGTGAATTTCTCTTTATGCTTTACCTTCTCACGATTGTGGACCTTGAGCTATGGTTATTGGTTCTAGAGGGTTCATTTGAGGGATGTTGGCATGGTTATCTCCTTGTGCATATGAGTTTGGAGTTTAGGAGATGTAATTGGGCTCATTCCTAGTTTTGGAATGGATATTTGAGTTTTATCTTCCTTGGTGAGAGAAGCTTACATCCATGTTGGTTTAATCTTTCAGAGTGAATGGTTGGGTGTTGTTAAGACTTTTCATTTTGGGGAGATAAAGGAGATCATACTTGGCACAACTTAGCACTTGGAGGTGTTGGTAGAAGGATGTGATATGGTTTGCAACTTCTCTTTATGGTATTATGTTCCATCCTAGAGTTTCTTATTCATCTAGTATGATCACTGGTTTGTGGTCATCTACTGTTGTTGTACTTCATTGTTTTTTAACAACAATATGTGGGTAAGTGCACAAAGATGGGGGACCAAAAGGGGGTCTTAAGATGCCACTTTCTTTTTCTGAAATCGGGAAACATTGATGTTGGATGAGAAATTGAAGATAGGTACACTCAAAATTTTAATATGGAACAAAAACAAGAGTCGTAGTGCTCCGAATCTAGTTTATAAACTACTATTTTTTTCTAAAAATGGTTAAGATTAAGGGGTTCAAAAAGGGGGAGCACACAAATTGGTCCTATTTTTCTCAAAAAAACATAACATAGCGTCTGGTGTGCTCCCCCTAAAATGTTAACTCTTTTTTAGTATTTCAAAAATCACTTCAATGAGAAATTAGTTAACACCATGTAGTTTATCCCTGATTTGTTTGATAATTTTTTCATGAATAATTGATTTTTTTAGTAATTTTCAAAGTGGACACATCCTGAAAAATAGAAAATTGAGCGTGCTCCCCCGAATTTTTTTTGAAAACTAATTGAAATTTTTTTTTTTAATATGTGTAGAACGGAGTCTAGTTTCTAAAAATATAACTTATTTCAAATTTTGATGAACGATTAAAAAAAAGGTCAAAAATACTAGACACTGGTTTTTGACAAATAATGGATACACTAACAAAAGAAATTAAAGATGAAACCCTTAACGTCTCAAAATGTGAAAAAAATTATATGGTTAGATAGCTAACAGAGAGATCAAGATTATGGTGGTATTTTTTTTAGTTTTTATCGAAATAAGTGCAAACCTGATGGGGAGCGCGCTCCGGATTATGTGGTTTTTGCTACAATCTAGAAAAACACGTCTTTAGACGTCCTAAACACAGTCCAAGACTTTGGGTTGGAATCCCAAGATAAATCCAAGCCTTAGGCTTGGAAATAACCAAGGCAATGCATAATGCGATCACGTTTTCGTTGACTTAAACATCTCTGTCTCTCTCTTTGAGAGGCAGAGAGATAGGGAGATAGGGAGAAGTGATATATATATATATAGAGAGAGAGAGAGAGAGAGTTTTCTTTTTTCCATTTCCTTCATTGATAAGGGAGAGGGAGAGATAGGGAAATAGAGGAATGATAGGGGAGAAGGAGGTAAGAGATATGGAGATAGCAAGAGATAGATAGGTAGAGAGAGAGGAGGCAAATAGGGAGAGGTAGAGGAGAAAGAGGGGAGAGATAGGGTGATAGAGAGTGAGTGAGATGTCCAGAGAGATAGGGAGATAAGGGAGATATAGGGAGATAGAGGTTTGGGGTTGCTCGGGTTTAGGGTTTAGGGGTTAGTGGTTATGATTTAGGGGCATTATTTAGGGTTTAGGGGTTTAGAGAGAGAGGTTGCTTTTGACATGCAACCCTAAACCCTTAACCCAAGCAACCCTAAACCCCTAAACCCTAAACCTGAGAAACCCTAAGCCTCTAAACCTTAAATAATTCCCCTAAACCCTAAACCCAAGAAACCCTAAATCTCTATCTTTATCATCCCTCTACCTCTCAATCTCTCTCCCTAAACTTGAGCAACCCTAAACAATGCCCCAAAACCCTAAACACCTCTCTCTCTCTCTCCACTAGAGAATGAGGGACATGTCCAAAGACATAGGGAGAGAGACTGAGAGGTAGAGGGATGATAGAGATAGGGAGATCGGGGAGAGATAGGGAGATAGAGAGTGATGGACATGGCCAAAGACATAGGTAGAGAGATTGAGAGGTAGCAGGATGATAGAGATAGGGAGAGATAGGGAGAAAGGTTTAGGGTTGCTTGGGTTTAGGGTGAGAGAGAGAGAGAGTTTTCTTTTTTTCATTTCCTTCATTGATAAGGGAGAGGGAGAGATAGGGAAATAGAGGAATGATAGGGGAGAAGGAGGTAAGAGATATGGAGATAGCAAGAGATAGATAGGTACAAAGAGAGATGAGACAAATAGGGAGAGATAGAGGAGAAAGAGGGGAGAGATAGGGTGATAGAGAGTGAGTAGATATCCAAAGAGATAGGGAGATAAGGTAGAGATATGGAGATAGAGGTTTGGGGTTGCTTGGGTTTAGGGTTTAGGGGTTATGATTTAGGGGCATTATATAGGGTTTAGGGTTTAGGGTTTAGGGGAATTACTTAGGGTTTAGAGGCTTAGGGTTGCTTGGGTTTAGGGTTTAGGGGCGTTATTTAGGATTTAGGGGTTTAGGGTTGCATGTCAAAAGCAATCTCTCTCTCTCTAAACCCCTAAACCCTATATAATGCCCCTAAATCATAACCCCTAAACCCTAAACCCAAGCAACCCCAAACATCTATCTCCATATCTCTACCTTATCTCCCTATCTCTCTGGATATCTCACTCACTCTCTATCACCCTATTTCTCCCCTCTTTCTCCTCTATCTCTCCCTATTTGTCTTGTCTCTCTTTCTACCTATCTATCTCTTGCTATCTCCATATCTCTTACCTCCTTCTCCCCTATCATTCCTCTATTTCCCTATCTCTCCCTCTCCCTTATCGATGAAGGAAATGGAAAAAAGAAAACTATGACTCTCTTTCTATCTCTCTCTCTCCCTATATATCAGTTTCTCCCTATCTCTCTATCTCTCTCTCCGACTCAAAGAGAGAGAACTTTTGACATGCAACCCTAAACCTCTAAACCCTAAATAATGCCCCTAACCCCTAAACCCTAAACCCAAGCAACCCTAAACCTCTATCTCTCTATCTCTATCATTCCTCTAACTCTCAATCTCTCTTCCTATATCTTTGGCCATGTCCCTCACTCTCTATCTCCCTATCTCTCCCTTCCATCTCCTCTATATCTCCCAATCGGTCCTCTTTCTCCAAACCCTAAACCCTATACCTCTAAATCTTAACTCCTAAAACCATAAACCCTAGACCCTAAATAATGCCCCTAAACCTTAACCCCTAACCACTAAACCCTAAACTTGAGAAACCCCAAACCTCAAAACCCTAAACCCAAGCAACCCTAAACCTCTATCTCCATGTCTATCCCCTATCTATATATCTCTATCATCCCTCTACCTCTCAATCTCTCTCCCTATGTCTCTGGCCATGTCCCTCACTTTTTATCTACCTATCTCTCCCCTCGGCCTCCTCCATATCTCTGTATTGGTCCTCTCTCTCCAAACCCTAAACCCTAAACTTATAAACCTTAACCCCTAACCTCTAAACCATAAACCCTAAACCCTAACCCTTAACCCCTAAACCCTAAACCTAAGCAACCCTAGGAGAGAGAGAGAGAGACAGACAGAGACAGAGGAGACGAGGTAAAGAGGGGAGGGAGAGAGATTGTTTTTGACATGCAACCCTAAACCTGAGCAACCCTAAACCCCAACCCTAACCCATAAACCCTAAACTTGAGCAAACCTAAACTCAAACCCTAAATAATTCCCCTAAACCCTGACCCCTAAACCCTAAACCTCTATCTTCCTATCTGTCCCTAATTTCCCTATCTCTATCATCCCTCTACCTCTCAATCTCTCTCCCTACATCTCTGTCCATGTCCCTCACTCTCTATCTCTATATCTCTCCCCTTGGTTTCCTCTATATCTCCCTATCGATCCTCTCTCTCTATATCCCCTAAACCCTAAACCTCTAAATCTTAACACCTAACCCCTAAACCATAAAACCTAAATAATGCAACTAAACCCTAACCCCTAACCCTAAACCCTAAACCCCTAAACCCCCAAACCCCTAAACCCAGGAAACCCTAAACCACTATCTCCATATCTCTCCCCTATCTTCCTATCTCTATCATCCCTCTACCTCTCAATCTCTCTCCCTATGTCTCTAGACATGTCCCTCACTCTCTATCTCCTTATCTCTCCCCTTTGTCTCCTCTATCTCTCCCAATCTCTATTGGTCCCCTCTCTCTATCTCTTTCTAAACCCTAAACCCTAACCCCTAACCTCTAACCCCTAAACCCTAAACCTAAGAAACCCTAACCACTAAACCCTAAACCCTAAACCTGAGCAACCCTAAACCTAAGCAACCCTAAACCCCAAATAATTCCCCTAAACCCTAAACTTGAGCAACCCTAAACTCGTAAACCCTAAATAATGCCCCTAAACCCTAAACTCTTTCTCTCTATCTATCTATCTCTCTCTCTCTCATTGTTGTTGGTTGGAATGTCTTTAATTTCAACGTTGTCACGAATCTCTTCCTTCATGCTTAAATCCACTTTGTTTTCATGAATGTTGTTTTCAATAGTCTCAAAAGTTTCCTCATTGACTCCATGGTTGGGTTCATCATCGAACTCATCACTAGACTTAAGTGGATTTTTTAGTGGAATCATCAGGATAGTAGCATGATTCATGTTAGGGAGAGGGAGAGGGATAGGGAGAGAGAGAGAGAGTGAGAGTTTTGCTTTTGCAAAACACGCTCGCGTTATAGGATCGGTAATACCGAGCCATAACACGAGCACGTTATAACACAATTGCATTATAATGTGCTCGCGTTATAGGCTTGGTAATACCAAGCCATAATGCGAGCATGTTATGGCAACTTTTTGGTCCCTCATCTTTGTGCATATACCCATGTGTGGTCTTTTAATGTATATCATTTGAGATGTGGAAGACTTGGGAGAAGTGAAGGAGATCAAAGGTGAGAGAGTTGAGTAGAAAACCATTTGCGGAAGTATGCTTTGTTTTACAACAGGTTGGTTACAGTTTGCATATCATAATGGTTGTTCTTGGTATTACATGATTTGATTATTTACCACACCTATTTATGTTATTGTTGATTGATAGACTTGAGTTGTTTTGGCTGGCATTGCTCATGCTACATGAGTCCTAGGATGTATGTGTGTTTTTCATTGAACTGTAGTATCAAGGGTCTTCAGATTTTTTACACATCAATGGCTTTGATGTGTTTGTTATCATGGAAGATGGTAATTTTTTGAGTAGGACAGTGGATTATATAGGGATGAGAGATGCAATGTGGGCTAGATATTATGTTGTTGGCATGAGTTTATTGATGTTGTATGGTTAGTTGGATGTGTTAGTAACTAGTTGTGGTTGCTATTCCAGCTATGGTGATTGATTCTTGTCAGCTACATAGGCCTATTTATTACCATTAGATTTGGTGATTGTGTTTGGATATCGATTGATGCACTAAAGATGAGAATTACACGATAAAGGTTGGGATGAACTAAGGTATTTCATGGTTTCTTGGCTTGGCTCTCTAACTTAACATCATTCTTCATGCTTTTTAAAGAAAATTGTAATGTTCTATTGTTCTTGTTCCCACAGTTTGTCTTACTTGTATAGGTGAAGGCCTAAAACTTTAGATGAGCCTATAACTTGTTCATAATTCAAGTAATCAATTGCTTCAAGAAAATACAAGCAACTTCTTTTAGAATAGAAATAGATAATATTTTTTTTCTAGGATAGCAAAAATCCTGAGGATTAATTGCTTGGCAAATCGAGAGGAATGAAGGTATTGATTTGTCTTAGAAAATAGAAATTGAGGGACATGAAGAGGACAACGAAAGGGTTTCGTAGTTAAGGTTGCAATCTATTAAATTTGTTGGGAATGAGAAAATTAGGCTGGAGAAAATGAAATGTTCTTGTAGATGACTAAGTAGATGGTTTGGTTAAATGTGCTTGTGTCATCAAAGGTTTGATGAATTTTGGCAATACATGTTTCTTTAATTCTATTTTGTAAAACATGCTTTCTTTAGATACTCTTAGAGATCATTTTACCCAACCAAATGCAAATATTTTTTGGGACATGTTTCTGTCTCTTTGAGAAATATTTATATGGAAATAATACTAGATTGGGCAATGCACAATTCTGGTTATGAGGATTTCTTCAGGAAAGAAGAAAGATGGTTGATATCAATTATTGGTTAATATAATTTGATCTGTGGATAAAAATTCGAAGGAACCAGAAATCTAATAAATTTTAGATTAATGTAAATAATCTCCCAAGTACCAATATAGGAGGTAAAGGCATCTTATTGGAGATATAATTTATAGATGAAACATGTGCAAGAGTAGAAGAGCAACCCTAAAATGAAACTATTTTTGAGGATATGAATGAGATATGTCTTGCACAAAAATAGGCAAAAACTATAGTTGTTTTAAATTTGAAATTGGCAAATTGTTTCAAATGGATGTGGAGGGAAAGAATTGAATGTGAAGAGCCAACCCATGACCCGTGGCTTTCACATTCAAGGGTCTTTTTGTCATTTTGTGATGGTTTTTGGAGGGAAAACTACTGATCTTCCCATCCAAAAGTCCTAAATAAACTTGTGTATTGCTCATTGTATCACATTGTAAAACCCGTTCAAGTTTGGAAGCCTTTAATTTTGAATGAAATTTAGTGTTTTGTTCCAATTTTATTTATTTTTCTTCCATTCAATGTGTTTTTCCTAATACTAAATCTATCTTCTCTCCACTCAAATTTATGCACTTAATTCAATGAATGTTGATAAAACCTCGACCATGTGTTTCTACCACATATACCCTACTAATGGTAGGGTGTTTTGTGTGGTCAACTAAATACATTTGTGCATGCTACAATTCACCAAAACTCACACTCATGACTTCCCTTGAAGATTGCACCATCTCGCATTGGGATTGCGACAATGGGTCCGAGGGAGATTAGTTTTTGACAATTTTTTTCCATTCACTGAAAGGCACATAGGAAGGATTAAATGTAGGTTTGGTTTTTTTTTGTTTTTTGTTTTTCTTTCCATTTTTCATTCCCCCTTCCATTTGGTTTTCTTTTTTTTTGTTTTTCTTTCCATTTTTCATTCCCCTTCCTTTTGGCATTTTCTTTTACATCTGCTGGTAGTTTATCTTAATTTCTATGGGCCAAAAGAGATTGATGTAATGAAACATACTTTTGGGGAATGGATATAAGGAATGATTATATGTGAATCCAAGTTTATCACAACCCACTACAAAATTAAATGTTTTATCAACCAAGTATGTATGGAGTACAACCAAGCATGCAAGCAAGTAACTACCCTCATCTAGGTTTGATGTTCCAACAACCACAACAAGGTAACCAACCAAGTTTTTGTGCATTTCCTTTGGTATCTAACATGAATCATGCTACTATCCTGATGATTCCACTAAAAAATCCACTTAAGTCTAGTGATGAGTTCGATGATGAACCCAACCATGGAGTCAATGAGGCAACTTTTGAGACTATTGAAAACAACATTCATGAAAACAAAGTGGATTTAAGCATGAAGGAAGAGATTAGTGACAACGATGAAATTAAAGACATTCCAACCAATAAGAATGGAGAAAATCATCAACACATTGAACCATCCCAACCAACCATGCCAAGTTTTGAATTGGGCATCCAAAGGTTAATTGAGAAGTTGAATCATGATATGCAAATCCTTGGATTTTACAGAACCTTTGAACAAATAAGTTTGCATGACAAGTGCCACTTACACAATGCAATTGAGCATGGAGAAGTCACATGTCTCGAAGTCATCATAAGGTTAGACATTTAACTCTCAAAGAAATAGTGAATGCCAAGAAAATGGAATGTGAGAGTTAAGAACATGGTGTTGTTCCGTTAAGTGAAGAGGTTCACCAACATATTTTAGCTAACAAAATTGAATAAAATCACGAGTGCCAAGATTCCTTTGATTTAGTAGATAACCCAATGGTGCTTGAATTTGAAAATGTAACAACTTATGATGCTAGTGCAATTAAGGATAGTGTCGCTAAGGTATGTGGTGATGAATTTCATAACAATAATGTTGGAAATTTTGAAGTAGATGAAATAGATGCTTGTATGTAACCAAATGACATGTTGATTGAAGACTTAAGCACAAACGCCTATTTGAATGAAGAGTCACATTCTTGTTAGAACAAAGAAGAAAATAAAGTTATTCTTGATTTGTTGGTACCTGTTGAATTTTTTTAATTTGCAAGATCAAGAGGTTGATTTATTTTGTTTTAAAGATGATATTGTTGTTTCTCATTTAGATGATCTCAAGCATAGGCTAGAACAAGAGATTCATGAGAGATTTTGATTGAGAGATACAAACAATTTATCTTTATTCACGTAATATTCCATTATTGTTTCTTGGTTTTAGATTGTATTTAGTTACTTCTTTAAATTAGAATAGAATTAGTTGCTATTTATTTATTTTAAAGCATTTTTCTAGATCAAGACATTGGAAAAATGAGATTATCCCCAATAAAAATGAGGTTTATCTCATTCCAACAATCAAACAAAAATGAGACTCTTTCATCAATGGAAAATAATAAAATCACAAAGCAAAACTATAGATCTTGTGTCTAGGTAATCCAATTCATTTAGCTACATATTCATTCAAAAACATTGGAAAATACAAAAAAATAGTTATTTAATTCATTAGTTTTTTTTTAGGAAAAAGGTGCAGAAGCACCTGAACTTATATATTAAATATATAAAAAGATTTATAGTGTCTGATTACAAAAAAGCCCCTTAGAAGACAGCTGGGCAAAATAGGCTCAATAGCCCAAAAACTAGTACACCCCTTAATCCTTGTAGACAAAAGCCACATCAATATCTACGGGGCTACCAGAAGATAGAGTCATAGAACAAAAACATCTAATAGAGAACATTAGAAAAACATTACCGATCCATCACTACACAAAAGTAGGATTCTATATACTTTAGTAGATACATTTGGGGCAAGTGCAAAAAGAGGAGGGGCCAAAAAGGGGTCTTAAGTGGCCACTTTTTTTCTGAAATCAGGAAATGCTGGCCTTGGATGAAAAATTGAGCATAATTACACTCAAAATTTGGAGATGCAACCAAAACAATGTTCGTAGTGCTCCGAGTCTACTTTCTAAACTACTATTTTTTTTAAAATGGTATAGATTAAGGGGTTCAAAAGAGGGAGCCACAGAAATTGGTGTTGTTTCTGTCAAAAAAACATAACATAGCATGTTTCGTGGCTCCCTCAAAAGGTCAACTTTTTTTTGGTATTTTTAAAATCGCTTGAGTGAGAAATTAGCTAACAACATGTAGTTTATGCCCGATTTTTCTGATAATTTTTTGATGAATATTTAATTTTTTACTAATTTTCAAAGTGGACACATCCTAAAAAATAGAATTTTGGCCGTGCTACCCCTATAAATTTTGAAAATTAATTGAAAATCATTTTTTTTAATATGTGTAGAATGGAGTCTAGTTTCTAAATATGTAATTTTTTTGAAATTTCAATGAATGGTTAATTTACAATGAAAAAAAGACCAAACAATGGTTTTTGCCCAAAAATGGACACACAAACAAAAGAAATTAAAGATGAAAGGCTTAACATTGTCAAAATGTGAAAAAAATTACATCGTTAATTAGCTAAGAGAAAGACTAACATTACCCAGTGTTTAATTTGTTCAACCTTGAAACACGTGCAAATATGAGGGTTAGCACAAACGAAATTATGTGAAATCCTGTAGAATATGCAAAAACACATCTCTGGACATTGGGAAGGCACTCCAAGCCTTTGGGTTGGAAATCCAAAGCAAATCCCAAGCCTAAGGCTTGGGATTCCGAAAGCAAAACATAAAGCGAGCGCGTTATTTTTTGTCTTGCCTTTTTTTATTTTTCGCAAAAGTTTGCTCAATGTTTGTCATGTTTGACATAACACGAGCGCGTTATGACCCCCTTGGATTTTTTTATGTTCAAGGTTATTAATCATGTATGTATGTATATATGTATGTATGTATGTATGTATGCCTATATGTATGTATGTGTACTTATATGTATGTATGTATCTATGTATCTATGCATGCCTATATGTATGTATGTATAGTGTTGAGGGTAGAGGAGGGTAGAGATGGGGGTGAGACAGATAGGGGAGGAGAGGGGTGGATAAGGGTTAAGGGTTTAAGCACAAGAGGGATTAGCGTTTAGGGTTGAGGGATTAAGGTTTAAGGTTTAGGGTTGAGGGTTGAGGGTTTAGGGATAGGATTTAGAGTTTAGGGATAAGGGATTAGAGTTTAGGACCTTGAGGGATTAGGGTTTAGGGTTGAGGCTTTAGGGATAGCATTTAAGGTTGAGGGTCGAGGGATTAGAGTTAAGGTAGAGTGTTGAGGGTAGAGGGATTAGGGATAGGGTCTAGGGTTGAAAGTTTAGGGTTGAGGGATTAGGGTTTAAGGTATAGTGTTGAGGGTTGAGGGTTTAGGGATAGGGTTTAGGATTTAAGGTTTAAGTGTTGAGGGTCGAGGATTTAGGGATAGGGTTTATGGTTTAGGAATAAGGGATCGAGGTTCCATAAATTATAATTAGGGATTAGGGTTTATGGTTTAGGGATTAGGGATTAGGGTTTAGGGTTTAGGGTTAAGGGATTAGGATTTAGGGTTTAGGGATGTACAATTAAGGGGTACCATAAATAAACTAGAATTTAGGCAGGGTTGGGAAAATTTTGTGAATCATCATGGGCTAGAGATTGGAGATTTTGTTGTGTTTAAGTACATATCCAAGTCATAATTTAAGGTTAAGATATTTCAAAGAACTGGGTGTGTGAAAAACATCAATGCTCTTCGGCTTATGAATACCAACATTGATATAGATAAAAGATGCCCTTCTTCTAACAGAGTATGCAGTTCAAGTCAACCGATGGGCAGCAAGTTGTTGAATGAGTTGGTTTAATGGGCATGCCTCCTTCTTCAAAGTTATGCTAAGAGACTTTACACAAAAACTGGTAACTCTATACATTATTTTTTATTCTTTTATTTTATGTACACTGTTAAGAAATTGTAAAATCTAATTGTGTAATGTGTTTATGGAAGTACATTCCTCCTGCATTTGTTTCACAGTTTATAGACAACATAGATGAACATATGGTGTTGCAAGGCCCAAGTGGGCAGGAGTGGGATGTGCAATTAGGGGGTACCATAAATAAACTAGAATTTAGGTAGGGTTGGGAAAATTTTGTGAATCATCATGGGCTGGAGATTGGAGATTTTGTTGTGTTCAAGTACATATCCAATTCATATTTTAAGGTTAAGATATTTCAAAGAACAGGGTGTGTGAAAAACATCAATGCTCTTCAGCTTATGAATACCAACATTGATACAAATAAAAGATGCCCTTCTTCTAATAGAGGATGTAGTTCAAGTCAATTCATCATGGGCTAGAGATTGGAGATTTTGTTACATGTTCAAGTACATATCCAAGTCATATTTTAAGGTTAAGATATTTCAAAGAACATGGTGTGTGAAAAACATAAATGCTCTTCAGCTTATGAATACTAACATTGATACAGATAAAAGATGCCCTTCTTCTAACGGAGGATGCAGTTCAAGTCAACTCATCATGGGCTGGAGATTGGAGATTTTGTTACATGTTCAAGTACATATCCAAGTCATATTTTAAGGTTAAGATATTTCAAAGAACAGGGTGTGTGAAAAACATCAATGCTCTTCAGCTTATGAATACCAACATTGATACAGATAAAAGATGCCCTTCTTCTAACAGAGGATGCAATTCAAGTCAACTCATCATGGGCTAGAGATTGGAGATTTTGTTACATGTTCAAATACATATTCAAGTCATATTTTAAGGTTAAGATATTTCAAAGAACATGGTGTGTGAAAAACATCAATGCTCTTCAGCTTATGAATACCAACATTGATACAGATAAAAGATGCCCTTCTTCTAATAGAGGATGCAGTTCAAGTCAACCAATGGGCAGCAAGTTGCTAATTGAATTGGTTTAATGGGCATGCCTCCTTCTTCAAAGTTATTCTTGGAGACTTTACACAAAAATGGTAACTCTATACATTATTTTTCATTCTTTTATTTCCTTTACACTGTTAAGAACTTGTAAAATCTAATTGTGTAATGTGTTTATGGAAGCGCATTCCTCCTGCATTTGTTTCATAGTTTATAGACAACACAGACGAACATACGGTGTTGCAAGGCCCAGGTGGGCAGGAGTGGGATGTACAATTAGGGGGTACCATAAATAAAATGGAATTTAGGCAGGGTTGGGAAAATTTTGTGAATCATTATGGGCTGGAGATTGGAGATTTTGTCATGTTCAAGTACATATCCAAGTCATATTTTAAGGTTAAGATATTTCAAAGAACAGGGTGTGTGAAAAATATCAATGATCTTCAGCTTATGAATACCAACATTGATACAGATAAAAAATACCCTTCTTCTAATAGAGGATGCAGTTCAAGTCAACCAATGGGCAGCAAGTTACTGATTGAATTGGTTTCTGATGAAGAAAACAATGATGTTGTTGAAGCAATGGAAGAAAATCAAAATTGTAAGTCTAATTTAATTTATTTCGACTTTCAAAGCGAGCATTTGAATTGTAGCTTTACCTGGAGGATTGGTATTACAAAAACTTAATTATGTTACAGGCCTTTCTTTGAAGAACCCTGGACATTATGGATCCTATCATCTAGAAAAGCACATGACAGTGAACTCTGCCCCACCTTTCAAATCAGATATTTACCTTTTTATTCAATGAAAATGAAGTCACGGAATGTAAATGACCATGCATACTAGTAAGATCAAATTCTCTACCTTCTATTCGTATTACTCTTACTTTATTAAGAGAAGAGTGTCAAAAAGAATGGGTAAATAATTGTAAGCTAACATAAGGCAAAGCAGTTTTGTTATTACATTTTTCTGAGGGATCTATAATAGTCTAATATAATGTAGTCTTCTATAATATGAACATCTGCATTTGGGTGAATGCTAAGCTTTAATAATAGAGTATTAAATCAATGCAATCAGCTATTTGTTGGGTTAAAATAACTTAGTTTTTGCAATGGTTTGGGAATGCAGGAGTTGCCAAAAATAGGTGAATGTCCTCTACAATTACCAAGCGAAAAAAGTTTAGTAGTTCTTGTGGATAGAGCCAGTAAACAATGGGAGATTATTTGTCTGCTTCATAACAATATACCTACCCTAAGTGTGGGGTGGCCATATTTTGTACACCATAATAATATCAAGGAGACATTTACATCTTTGAGCAAGTGGACACCAAGAAACATAGATTTATGTTTAGAGTTTATATGGATCAAAAGATAAAATAGGGATCCTTTTGAAAGAACTTCTAGGAGGGAAAAGACAGGCCAAAGATAAAACGAGAAAATTATATACAAGAAAAGATCTTCATGAGGATTGTAATATTTTGTCTAAAACAAACAAAAATTACTTAATTAAAAATAGAAATCAAGAAAGAAACAATACTAAAATGTATAGTTACTGATATCTAAAATGTATAGTTACTAATACATCTATTTTTAAAAGACTGATTGATTTTTATGGCCAAAGTTGTTTATTTTATCTAGTTGATGGTTTTAATTACACCCATGTTATACATTGGGAGCAGATGTGTGCACATTTTTATGGCCCCAATTTAAATTCAAGAAAATAGGTGGAGAGAGTATGCGGATCTTTTAAAAAAATCTTAATTAAAAAAGTTCACTTAATGTTGACCAGGGGTTCTGATTTCAACCATTCATTGCCCACTGTGGATGTACCCCAATGCAAATCTTTTCTCATAATGATCATCCTTCTAATTTCAACTGTTAATTACTCACTATGGATGTACCATACGCAAATCTTTTCTCATAGTGTGTACACCTGTTGGCATAATGAACCCCAGATGGGCCAGAAAAACATGTCATATAACATTACTAAGACATTACAAAAAACTTAAATTAGGATTTACTGTAGACATGCATAATTAAAAAGGGAATGAAGAAAAATACTTTAAAACTAATTTCTAAAATTACCAAAAAAGTTCATAGCCATTTTTCTGACATATTCTTGCAACTCATATATCTTTAAGAGAAGAGTGTTAAAAATGATGGATTTAACAACCTAACATAAGGAAAAGTAGTTTTGTTGGGTTTAGGGATAGGGTTTCGGGTTTAGGGTTGAGGGATTAGGGTTTAGGTTTAAGGGATTATGGTTTAAGGTATAGTGTTGAGGATTGAGGGTTTAGCGATAGGGTTTAGGGTTGAGGGATTAGGGTTTAATGTTGAGAGTTGAGGGTTTAGGAATAGGGATAGAATTTAGGGTTTAGGGATGAGGGATTAGGGTTGAGGGATTAGGGTTAAGTGTATACAATAAATAAACTAGAATTTAGGTAGGGTTGGGAAATTTTTGTGAATCATCATGGGTTGGAGATTAGAGATTTTGTTGTGTTCAAGTACATATCCAAGTCATATTTTAAGGTTAATATATTTCAAAGAATAGGGTGTGTGAAAAATATCAATGCGAGCTCCATCTTATGAATACCAACATTGATACAAATAAAAGATGCCCTTCTTCTAACAAAGTATGCAGTTCGAGTCAACCAATGGGCAACAAGTTGCTGAATGAATTGGTTTCTGCTGGGGAAAACGACAATGATGTTGAAGCAATGAAGAAAATCAAAATTAGGGTTGAGGGTTGAGGGATTAGGGTTGAGGGTTGAGGGTTGAGGGTTGAGGGATTAGGGTTTAGGGTTTAGGGTTGAGGGATTAGGATTTAAGGTTTAAGGGTTTAAGTGTATCTAGGGGTTGAGAGTTTAGGGTTTGAGGGATTAAGGGTTTAAGGGTTAAGGGATTAGGGTTTAAGGCATAGTGTCGAGGGTAGAGGGTTTAGGGATAGGGTTTAGGGTTGAAGGTTTAAGGGTTGAGGGTTCAGGATTTAGGGCTGAGGGTTAAGGGATTAGGGTTTAAGGTATAGTGTTGAGGGTGGAGGATTTAGAGATAGGGTTTAGGGTTTAAGGTTTAAGGGTTGAGGGTTGAGGCTTTAGGGATAGGGTTTAGCGTTTAGGGTTTAGGGTTAAGGGATTAGGGTTTAAGGTATAGTGTTGAGGGTAGAGGGTTTAGGGATAGGGTTTAGGGTTTAAGGTTTAAGGGTTGAGGGTTTAGGGATAGGGTTTAGGATTTAAGGTTTAAGGGTTGAGGGTTGAGGCTTTAGGGATAGGGTTTAGGATTTAGTGTTAAGTGATAGGGTTTAGGGTTTAGGGTTTAAGGTATACTGTCAAGGGTTGAAGGATTAGGGTTCAACCCTTGACACTATACCTTAAACCCTAATCCCTCAACCCTAAACCCTAATCCCTCAACCCTTAAACCTTAAACCCTAAACCCTATCCCTAAACCCTCTACCCTTAACACTATACCTTAAACCCTAATCCTTGAACCCTCATCCCTAAAGCCTCAACCCTCATCCCTTAAACCTTCAACCCTAAACCCTATCCCTAAACCCTCTACCCTCAACACTATGCCTTAAACCCTAATCCTTCAACCCTTAAACCCTCGACCCTTAAACCCTTAATCCCTCAAACCTTAAACCCTTAAACCATAAACTCTCAACCCCTAGATACCCTTAAACCTTAAACCCTTAAACCCTATATCCTATAAACTTAACATTGGACACTCAACCTTGAACATTATCCCTCAACCTTCAAACCTCTACCCTATACCATATACCCTTAACCCTATAGTTATGCCCTAAACCCTCAACCGTCATCCATATGCCTTATACCCTCAACCTTAAACCATATACCCTATATCTTAGACACTCAACCTTGAACATTATCCCTCAACTGTAAACTCTCAACCCTCTACCCTATACCCTCAACCATATACTTAAACCCTAATCCATCAATCCTCAACCCTATACTTTAAACCCTGAAACCTACACCCACAAACCCTCATCCCTATATCCTATAACCTCACCCTTATACCCTCAATCCATATCATAAACTCTAAGTTCTCAATATCCTAAACCCTAATCCCCATACCTTACACACTTAATCTTATACACTCAACAAGTTAAATATTATCCCTCAACTGTAACCCTCAACCCTCTACCCTCTACCCTCTACCTATTACTTAAGCCCTAATCCCTCAACCCTCAACCCTATACCTTAAACCCTAAACCCAAAAACCTCAACCCTCAACCCTAAAAACTATACGGGCTCAAGTCCTTATATACCCTAAACCCAAAACCTAACCATACATACATACATACAACCATACATACAACCATACATACAAATATACATATATACATATATACATACATACAAGCATGCATGCATACATACAACCATACATACATACATACAACCATTAATACATACATACAATCATACATACACACATACATACATACAAGCATGCATACAAACATACAAGCATGCATACATACATTCATACATATAGGCATACATACATACATACAAGCATACATACAATTTGGCATAAATACATACATACACAAATACAAATATATATATATATATATGCAAACATACATACATCAAACATACTTAACAAACTTGAACATAAAACATTCAATAAACAACCTCAAACTTGACAAACATTGGGCAAACTTTTGCAAAAAAGAAAAAAATGCAAAGAAAACAATAATGCGCTCGCGTTATGTCTTTTTAAAAAGTTTTAAGAATTTTGGCCACTTTTTGGCCCCCATCTTTTTGTACCCGCCCTTTGCAGAAGAGCCAAAAAAAGAAACTATATAAAACCATCAACCATTAAGATCTTCAATAACAAATCCCTATTGTGCTGGATCCACAGGGGCTTGATCTTCCACAGCCAAAGGTGGTGGAGGCGGGTGGTAGTACAGAATAAAGGAGAGGGCTTGAAAAACTTCTCTATCCATCTCCACCAAATCTTCACCTAGCTCCCGACCATGGCAATGTAAACTATTCTGGAGCGACATGACACAATTGTTCTGCAAACCATGTAGAAAAGCACTGTAGACACAATGCACTGTAGGCTGATGAAAGAGATCCCTATATGCAAATAGACCCCCAATAGGTGCAAACCCCAAATGTAGATCATATTCCTCAATTGCTTCGTTAAACTTGTCTACAGGAAATAGAAAATCTTGAATGAAAATAGATCCCAGATTTCTCACCAGATGTGTGCTCTGAATTAGGTCCATTGCATTGGAGAGGAAATGGGAGATGGCTTGGGAAGGGTAGATGGTTTTGGGAAACTAAAGCATCTCGCATCCACAAACCTTCACTATTGCCCTTTCAACCTCCTCATCATAGATTTTAAAAATTTCTGCCAATGATTCAGACCTTAGAAGGCCTTGAGATGGTCGTTCCCACTTTTGAATTGGCAGAAAAACTCTCTTGTTTTGCTGGATTGAACCCATCCTAAGATTTTTTTCTCAACCTTGCAAAGAGATAGAAAATACTGAAGCACAATAATTGTAGAGCTCACCCAAGACACAGACGAGTGAGAAGAAATGGGACAAGTTGTAGAGTATAAGCTCGTTGCCATGCGAGAAATAAATGCAGTGAAATCATTTCAGTCATTAGAAAATGGAGACAATACAAGACACCTTTCAAGATGTTAAGTGAACGAATGTGCAGAGTACACTGAGATCCCCATTTGCACAAGCTTGCCAATGTTATCACAAAAATGCAATTATGAAAGGATAATCACAAATCAAGAAATAATTTTAGAACCTGTCAAAACAAACAAGCGTTAGCTAAAAAATAGGGCCTTTAAATTTAGAGGCAATAATAAACTATCCCCGACATCCTCATTTTGTTACTAAGCCCCCAAATCAACAGCCAACTCCCCTTCAAATTTTTAAAATTCTCGCAACTCCACAAGGACATATTCAAAAACCTCCATAGTGACTTCTCTCCTCAACATAATGAAACAACAAGCTTATCAACAAGGAGAAATAAAAGGCAACTTTTTTCTATCCTTTGCCAATAAAGTATCAGCTCCAATAATCTGAAGAAAAGAATTTGAATCCCACTCCTTAGAAATAAGATCTTGATCACAAGCAGTATTGGCTAGAATATCAGCCAATTCATTACCTTCTCTATAAGTGTGCACAACTTGTTAGGAATCAAAATAATTAAGTAAACTCAAACAATTTTGTAGTAGGTAACCAATCTTCCAATTAGGAGAGGATCTTCGACTAATAGCATGAATTATGTTCAAGGAATCACCTTCCACTATTATATTCTGTATTCCACACTTCACATAGAGATTGAGGCCTACTACTAAAGCCAGTACTTCTGCTTCATTATTGGAGCAAATACCTAACCACACTGACTATGCCCTGATCACCAAACCCCTACAGTCCCTTATTACACAACTAGCACCTGAAATTCCCAGATTGCCTTTGCTAGCACCATCAAAATTCAATTTAGCAAAATTCTCTGGAGGAGCAATCCAGGATATAGCAATTCTATCAACTTTTTTGTTGCCCCCAAAATAATTAGAGCTGGGTAACTTCAAGGATTTCCAATTTTTGAGCATCATAGCATCCCAAGAAGTAAACAAAAGAGAATCAACACCGTTAGAAATGAGATAAGATGAGACAACCTCAGCCATTAACTTTTTTAGTTTTAGAGATAACTTGCTCAAGAGAACACTTCTCCTTTCTAAAAACTCTATTATTCCTTTCCAACCACAAATTTCAAGCCACTATACTGGGAGAAACCAACCAAAGGGCAAAAAAAGTAGAATCCTTATACAAAAGAGGCCAACTTTGAAAAAGTTTCATGACAGTATTAGGTAATGGTCCATACCAACCCAATTTTGAACATAACCAGTACCAAATGTGAGGAAAAAGGACAATTAACCATCAAATGATTGACTTCTTCTTCAACTTTTGAACAAAGAGGGCACAAAAACGGTTGAGCAATTCCTAGTCTGACAAGTCTATCACTAGTGAGTATCTTATTTTTCAAAGCCAACCATGCAAATGCACCTGCTTTTGGTAAACAGGGACTGCTCCAACATAAACGAAAAGGCCATTTTGGAGAAGCATAATTCCTCCCAATGATACTTTGATACCCTTGCTTTACAGTATACTTTCCAGATTTTGATGGTAACCATATGAGCTCATCCCTTTCTCCTGAAATAAATACTTTCCTCTCATTTAGTATTCTACCTAGGAGCTCCTTTTGGGCATCAGGGATAGGAACATTGGAGAAATCTTTCCATTTGGCTCCACCAAATGTAAAATCTGGTTCAGAAACAAGATAGTCTTTAACTTTGCTTCCCCAAATCTGACAAAGAACATCTTTAGCCTCTTGCAAACCTTCCAATTTAGATAAAGGGGGGTGACTATTCCAGGTGTCCTCCCAAAACAGAGATGAATGACCATCATGAATGACCCAAGAAAGATAAGGAGTAACCACCTTACTACAACTTAAAATAAAATTCCAAATTTGAGAACCTGGCTCTGGATTCTATATTGTAAAGATTCTCTCTAGAGCAACAGAATCCAAGTACTTTGCCTACATAATTCTACACCATTTAGATTCAGATTTATCATACATCTACCAAGCCAATTTTGCCCCAAGAGCATCATTTTGGGCCTCAACATTGTGAATCCTAGACCCACCATTCTATATAGAAGTACAAACCTTTTCCCATGAAATTAAAGGTATCTTTTTCCCCTCCAATTTTGAGCCATTCCATAAAAATTTTCTCAAGATATTACACAAATCATAAATAATAACCTTTGGCACTTTAAGTACTAAAAACATATAAACTAGAATAACAGAAAGGATTGACTTATCATAAGAATTTTGCTTGCAAGTGTCAGCCATTTTCCTTCCAAGAAGTTATTTTTCCTTTTATACTTGAGATGAGTCTATTCCAAATGATATTCTTAACAGACCCAGAAAAAAGAGGAATACCCAAATATTTTGAAGGAAGAGCATCAACCATATATCCCAAAAACTTAGAGATTCTGTCTTGAATAATGGGGCTAGAGAAGAAGAAAAATATCTTAGATTTATCCTGATTCACCTTTTGCCCTGAAACTGAACAATAGAGAGAAATCACTTTCTTTATAGAATTAGCTTTTGTCATTGTAGGCTAACCAAACAACAAGGTGTCATCAACAAAGAGAGCATGAGTAACAACAAAGGACACTTTAGGAATAGTAATTCCCTTCCAGTTTTCCAAACTACATTGTTTATGAATCATCCTACTCAAACTCTCTGCCATGATAATAAAAAGAAATGGAGACAAGGGGTCTCCCTGTCTAATCCCTTAGGAAGATCTAAAATATTTTGAGGGAACCCCATTGATCAACATTGAAAAACTCACATCTGAAATGCAGGAAAAAATCCACTTACACCACTTTTGAGAAAACCCAAATTTAGAGAGGACTTGTAACAAAAAATCCCAAGAAACCCTATTGTATGACTTAAGCATATCCAGTTTTATCAATAATGCTGGAATTTTATATTTTTGTATTGAATGAAGAAATTCATGCGCCACCAAAGCCCCCTCAGCTGTCTCTTTGCTCGGAACAAAGCCCCCTGTTCTTCTAAAATAAATTTCAAAATAAGAATAGCCAACCTCATAGAAATGGCTTTGGAAATGATTTTATAAAGAGTATTACAGAGAGAAATAGGTCTATAATCAGTAAATGTTGATGGGATAGCCACCTTGGGAATCAAAGCAATTAGGGTAGAATTAATTTCTTTCAAGACTGTTCTATTTCTTCATGCTTCTTCCACTGCCAACCAAATTTCTCTACCCACAAATTCCCAACATTTTTGAAAGAATAAAGGTGTAAAACCATCAGGTCCAGGAGCCTTGTCTGGGTCAAGAGAAAAAACCACAGCTTTGATTTCATCAAGAGTAAATTCTTTCATTAGATCTTTATTTTCCTCTTGAGAAATTAACTTAGGGATATTCTGAATTATATCTGGAATATTAGAGCAAAAATTAGGCAAACCTTCCTTAGAAAGAATTTAAAAAAAAAACCTTGCACCTTCCTTCTGGATCAACAATTCATCTTGCAGATTATGCCCCGAAGAGTCTTTAATGGAAAAATAGAATTCCTGTGTTTTCTTACTATGGCCGATGAATGGAAAAATTTAGTATTTCAATCTCCTTCCCTTAACCAAGTTTCCCTTGACTTTTGTCTCCAATTTAACTCCTCTCTGGCCAAAACCTCTTCTAATTTAGCTTGTAAAGCCTTCATAGTTTCAAAAGAGTTCTGGTTCATACCATTTCGAATAATAAAATCATTTACTTGATCTAGTTGATCATTTAATACAAATTTCTGAGCAAAAATGTTCCCAAAAATAGATCTATTCCATTCCTGTATTTTACCTCTCATAAATTTAAGCTTCTCATTGATCTGAAACAGTCTTGAGCCTTTAACAAAAGGAGCATTTTTCCACCAGAATTCTAGGTTACCTATAAAGCTTTTATCCCTAAACCACATAGACTCAAACTTGAAGGAAGGTTTGCGTCTCTTCATGCATTTAACTACCCCCAATTCTAGACTAATAGGATAATGATCTGAGGTTGTAAAGGGGAGAATATTAGTACCAGAGACATCACTATCCATGAACCATTCAAGAGAAAATAGGAACCTATCCAATCTTTCAACAATCATCAAAAAATCCTTTCTTCGATTTGTCCATGTAAAACTACCATTTATAGTAGGACTATCAAGTAATGCATTATCCGAAATGAAATCATTAAAATCATCCATCACCTTCTTAGGAGGACAAATACCACCCATTTTTTCATTAAGACAAGAAATAGTATTAAAATCACCTCCCAACAAAACTTTCTCCTCCTTCAAATTACTCAGCAATGTAGAAAGAATGTCCCAGCACCATTTTTTATCACTAGTTGAAGTAGGACCATAAATATTAAATAGCCAAAAATTCAAGGAATTAGAAGAAATTTTGACCAGCATAAAATTTTGAGTAGAACAGATAAAATCTGCACTACAAACCTTATTGTCCCATAAAATAGCCAGTCCCCTTGAAGCACTCAGATCTGGAGTATGAGAAGACTGCTATTTATTCCATTTGGAGAAAATATTTTCAGCCTGATCCTTAGATAATTTCATTTCCTAAAGAATAACAATTTCCATCCTAGAGTAATCAATTTGATGCTTAACTAAGCATCTTTTGTTAGTGGCATTAATGCCTCTAACATTCCATGATAGGACTCTCATTGCCCCCGGGGAGAGCATCTCTAATTCATTAGTTAATTAGATTATTAGAAACATTTACTTTTGGGAAAAGAACAAAAAAAGAGTTAGTTAATTATTTGCTTACATTTAAGTAGCACATTTTAGAGTTGTATCTATTCAAGATTGAAAACAAAAACACAACAATAAGACCATTCATAAATAGGATTCAAAGCCTCTCAAACATAGAGAATTAGACTAACATTCTACAAGTAAATCAAGCAATTAACAAACAAACATGACAACATACAATGAGAAAAATAATCAACCAACTCAATGAACTAACATACAACTACAACAAGCAATGTGAACATCCCTTTTTCTCTATCCCACTATTAGGTCCATGTGTCTTGGGATTAGATAAGAGTGGGTGAAATCCATTCTAAACAAAATTGTGCAACCCAACAAAGAAATATTCAATGCTAAAAAAGTAAGAGTGGGTTGCAATCTTGCATTAAATCCAGGAAGAAAAAAATAAAAGGCATGCAAGAGAATTAGCTCTTGGATTAAAAGAGTTGATTGAATTAGAGACCCATAGACTCAATACCGTTCATGTCTTTTCTTAGCACAAGTTAAATCAGATTTAAAATATTAACACACCTAGCCTAATTAAAATCATTATAACTACACCTTTGCAAAGATTCACTAGGAAACACCCAACCATCCTAGCCTTAATGCCTTGTCTAAACACCATTATCTACCATCAATCACTCTTTCTTCATGAAGTGAGTGGGCCAATTGGTGCAACTCCCACCCAATGTGATAATACCATTGTCAGGTCTTGGGACTCTCCTTCCTCACGAAGAGGGTAGTCTATTGGATGCTCCCCCAATTGATTAGCTTTTGCCACATGAGCAAGAGTGATTTAATTCACATATGTAGCAAGGGTACAATGCATGTTCTATCCCAAGTCCATCTCATACATATTTATGGTGAGTAGACTTAGAGTATCACACTAGTAAAGGTACATATTTAGGGCTTCTAACCGTGCCATAATCAACTAGTTATCCTTAACCATCAAAACCAACATGTTTCTCAGGCACATGCATATCACACACAAAACCATTAGTCAACAACATATTTCCTGTATCCAAATCAACCACAACATTTGCATTAATGCCACACACATCATTGCAAATTAAATCTCAATTTTGTTTATATAAACACACATTGTTTAACTCTAATTTCAAGTATTCATTTCTTTGACCATTTAAATTAGACTTGTGGTTATAAATATTGGTTTTCCTAACTTCAACAACTCCAAGAGTTTTTCTCATTTCATCATTATCCCAAATAATGTGACTTTTATAACTTAGGTCACCTTGTTTTGAAAATTTTCTAAAAATTTCATTAATGTCCTCAACACTTTTTACATAGTCAAAAATCTCAAAGGACAGTCTCAAGTATATCAAGCTAATCCATCTCATTGGAATGTAATAAACTTTGAAATTCACTTATGATAAGATAGAGATTGTCTTGAATGCACTCATACATCTAGCTTACAAATGGCATGCCATCTTTAGTTGTTAAAATGGATTTTTTAAAATCAGCATTATTTCCCTCATCTTTAATAGTTATACAACTCTCTTCATTGAGAAATACATTCTTATTTACATTCTCAAATTAAACATCGGCATTTTTCTTGACTTCAAGCATTCATGGTGGTTCTAAATTTTCATGTTTATCAACATTTGCATTGTAAACTTTAACATTCTCATTGACACGATTGTCATAAGTTTTAGAATGGTTACTTGTCTCCACCTCTTGCTTAGAAGGTGGTAAATTTATTTTCACCTTGGTTAATAAGCCCAACATTGGATAAACAATCCTCATCAAGCTCATGGTCAAGGTCTCTCACACTCACAATTTCATTTTCAACTCTAAGATAGGTAAATTAGCATCACAAGCTAATGTAACTTCCACTTTGAGATCTATTGAGTCATCATTAGTATTCAAGGATTTGATGTATTCATGGTGTTTTTCCATTTCTTTGGTTTGGGTAATGCTCATGGCCTTATTTTTCAAGTGAAGAACCGCCATTCCTTTGGTTTTCAAGCTATTAATTCACAAACTTATCCATTACATAATTCATCATTTTGTTCAAGGACAAGTCTAATTTTGTAAGGAATTTAGGAAAAATAAGTTCTTCATGTTTCATGCTATCATGAAATTGATATCTATCATGAAAACTCATGTTCTCTAAGGTGCCCATGAATCCTAAAATCCTCATATCATGGTTCAACTTGTCCACCATTTTTGGTATATCTAATTAAAAACTCAGCATTAATGGTTGGCAAGGTTTGGGTGTTATGTTGGGATCAATGTGACATGTTTGGCTATCACTTGTTTGGAAGTATTCACTTCTCTGAACATTATTGAATGTCTCTTTGCCCTCACAATATGCACGTATCTAATATGCAACAAGTGTATGCATCCCTAAGTTGATATTCTCTTCATTCACGAATGCATGTGTTTCCACTCTTTCACTCAATTCATCTAGAATATCTTTGCAATCAATTGCATTGACTGTTGTTTTGTCATTTCTAGTCACTCTCAGACTAATTCCACCTACTTTATTTGGGTTAATAACCTCATAATCCAAGTCATCATTATATTTAGATGAGTAGGCATCTCTACACTGATTGTGGATAGTTGGAACAACAACATAAGCTCCATAAGGTTTACATTTGTTATATAAGGAGCTACAAATAAGTTTTGTTGATAAATCCAATGATTCTATTAAGGAAAAAAGATTTGTTTTACTTTGTTGAAATGGGTGATTTGTCTAATTTTAAAAGGGAAACAACTCATTTGGCTTTTTGAAAACCACACATGTTGAAATTTTGTTGATACATCAGTTGAGAAGCTAGGGGTAAGTGGGTGTAAGAGGACACATAACTCCAGTGCTCTTTTACATGCACCTTCCCATGTCCAAATCCTAGGTGTTTCTATGATAAACATTTGATAAAATGGTGTGAGTACTTGCACATAAGATTCCAATATTTTTTTGTTTGCAAACACATATGAGCTTATTACTCTCTCCAAAAGGTTTACAAAATTTGAGAGTAAAATAAGAAATTGATTCATTGGGCTACTATCTCATGGTTTGGAGTATTCTTTGAACCTCTTTCGAGTTTCCATGCTCTCCAGTTTTCCTCAAGAATTGCCTCTAACTAATCCGAAGAGTGTATCAAGTTTGGGGCAAGATGTCTATACCATTTGTATGCATCACCATTTAAAGAATGTGCAAAAATGATACAACATCTTAATGCATGACTTCATGTTGGGTAATCAAAATTTTGAATGTCTCTATGTACCTAGATGCAATTTGATAACCTCACGGTTGAAAGAAATCAACCATCCATGAAAAGCCCAAGAGAGTTGCTCACAAGAGTCCCCCATAATTCTTATAGGAAAGCCACCTACTTTATGTCTCAGGACAAATTTCATCAATAAATTATCAATCTAAAGGACAAACTTTGCTTTTGTATGTTTTAATTTTTTTTTTATACATTTATTTATTTATTTTATTTTTTTGGTCTTTTATGGATTTTAGTGAGGTTTAAGCACTCTAAATAGAAATTGAATAGTAGTGTGTATTTCTAATTATTCCTCAAGGTCCTCTTTCAGGTCCTCCTTCTAGTGCTAGTTCTGTTGATGCATGTTTTGACATGACATGTTGGAACAAAATCATTCCCCTATTTGAAAGGTGATTAATCCAAAGAGCCTTTAGTGTGAGATAATAGGTTCTAGAAGAACTTGAATGATTTAGTAGGTAGGTGTTGTCACAATCCTATTCAAGGGTCTCTAGTGAAATCTCAATGAGTAATCACTAGTCACTTGTTATTTTGGACTTCTATCTCATTTATAGGCTAAACATATACACATGTAGTTCCATAACATCTTAATTTCAACATAGCATAATATGATTTTGCACAGTGAATACTAGTTCATTTAACAAATACATGTGTTCTTCATGATTTCAATTAGCAAAAGTATTCCTAAAAGTGTAGAATGGTTATTACAAATTAGCCGGAATTCACCCATGACCACCATACAACATAGGATTTCATATTTACAAATTACATGGATCGTTTAATTTGCATAAAACATATGCTGAAATATTAAATTTAGTCCTAATCTAATCCTATTCTAACCATGTGATAAAAAATTAAAAGGAAGGGTAAGAGAGAGAAGGGTAAAAATAAAGCTTTAGCCTTCTAATCTTATTCTTTGAGCATCATTCAACAAGTAGACAAATCTAATATAAAACCATTATTTTGCTAGACCCAAAGAATCGTAGCCAAGACACAAGAAGGTGCAATCATCTAAGGATGGAAAACCATGAAAGATGTTATCTACAACCACCCTGTTCCAAGTGCAAGTCAAATGCACAACTCCTATAATTGAAGTGCAAAATATATATTTCATGTTAAACCACACCAAGGTGTTCAAGTTGAGCACACAAAATAATTTACCATCAACAAATCCTCGGTGATGTGAAACAACATTTAGATTCATCGAATACTCATGAATTAAATGCAAAAGTACAAGATAACAAACATAGTGATTCGACAACCAACAATAAAAGAAAGAACACTAAAAGAAGTTGAATTGTATTATATTAAGTGAATGTTTTGGTTTCCAACCCTTAAAAATGTCACATCTTTGCATATTCATATGTTTCATTGGGAGAGAATATGAAAAGTTTTCCCTCCAACAAATTGTATAGGACAAAATGTACAAAAGAATATGAAGAATAACATGACTTCTCCTTTTCAAATTACAATTTCATTAGTGTTGAGCTAAAATGTGACTTGCATATACAAGCCATTCTTGTTTTTTAAGTCCTCTTTATCATTTTCTACATCCTTCTCAAGCTCTTGATCCTTTCACAAGTATGAATCTTGATACTATGTATTTTTTATGAGAATGGGAAGTCAAAAATACATCCCTCCAAAATTTCCATATAGCACAAATCCATAGGAAGGCTAAGAGTCATGTGCTTTAATTTTGAAATTACAAGGTCTTGTTAAAGAATATAGTAATATATTATCTAAATCTAACAAATCTATAAACAATGCTCACATGAAGATTTAACACTTCATAGAAATTCTCAACCATAACCATTCATAGAACTCATAATTTTTTAGAATATCTTCATCCACTAGTTGTTCATTACTTCAACAATCTTTGTAATCACCTCATTCTTCATGCTCTAACACTCTCTACAAGAAACTACAACTTTATCACTATGCAACACACAAAATCAAAGTATTATATTATTTTAAGTAAAACCAAAGTATAATTCACATTTAAATCCAAAATGTTCATATTAATCTCTTCCATTAAGCCATGAAATCAAATTAAATCCCACCTTAATAGGGAAACTTTACTTAGAAGGATGGTGAGGTTTTCATTTAGGTTCGCAAGGAGTGTCAAATTCTATTTTTATGTCAGATGTGAGAATAAAACTTTGGCATAGTCATGTAGTTGCAAGGGAGAATTAGACTTTTGGTGCAGTCATGTAGTTGCAAGGGGGAATCAAACTTTGAGTGTAGTCATGTAGTTGCATGCGAGAATAAATTTTTTGATGTAGTCACATAGTTGCAAGGGAGAATCAAACTTTTAGCACAATCATGCAATTGCATGGGAGAATAAGACTTTTGGCATAGTCACACAGTTGCATAAGAGAATTAGACTTCTGATGTAGTCATGTAGTTGTAGTCAAGGTTTTGAGGTATGTCTGTAATTGAGGTTTTGAGGTCTACATGAAATCAAGGTTTTGAGGTTTGTCTAAAGTTAAGGTTTTGAGGTACGTATGTAGTTGAGGTTTTGAGGTTCATCTTTAGTTGGGTTTTTAAGGTCCATATGTAATCAAGGTTTTGAGGTTCATCTATAGTCAGGGTTTTGAGGTTTGCCTACAATTAGGGTTTTGAGGTCCATCTACAATCAAGGTTTTTAAGTTTGTTTGCAGTTGGGGTTTTGAGGTACATATTGCATTTAAGATTTTAAGCTCCATCTGTGGTTGGAGTTTTGAGGTTCATCTACAGTCAAGGTTTTGGATTCCATCTGTTAGGTGTCAAAAATGCAGGTTTCAAACCCTAAGAGGTTGCCAAGCTCTCTTAATGCTTTTGGCTAATGAAACAAGGTTGATATGATTGAAAGCCCCCTTCTCTTCAGGTTCTGCTAGACCTAGGTGGGTGTACCTCAATAGTTAATGCAGATTTGTAGGACCTTAGTGATCTACTCACAGTGGCATGTAAGTGTGAGATAGATATATGGCTGAAAGTTGTTCCTACTCCTAATGTTTGAATCTTGAATATGTGAATAAGGTTTTGAAATGTTACTTTGTAATGACCAGTGCCTAATTCTATTGGGTTAATGGGGTCAAGATTTGTATGATTTGCAGATTTGTCTTATTTGGCTTAACTCTGACTACTTGGCACCTTTTGAATGTTCACACTTTGTGTAAACATGTAGGATTGTTGGTTATTAGACTCTTCTTTAAAATCCAATTGATATTTCTAAGTTAATGTGGTTGTCTTAAAGGAATTTAATTCTATTTTGAAGGAAACCAAATAAGATGATTTATTTAGAGGATTTTAACTCAAGGCAGAGACCAATAAATGTGAATCACTTAGATGGACTTAAATCAACTTCATGTAGAAACCAGTCAAGCATACCACACAGAGACAACAAATGTGCCTTGATAAATCTAATTGATTTAAATAACTGGAAAAATTCAATGTGGAGACAATCAAACAACCCATAGGATTGAATATCAACAAAATAGGAGAACACCACAGATATATCCACAGATTTAAACCATCTTGCCCATTATATTATTAAAATATCATAAAAGTTATGTGTCTTGCTTTTGAAAATATGACTAAAAGTAATATTATAGTATATAATAATTGTTTTGTGAATGATGATTCCTCCTTGCTTCTTTGATTTTCATCTCTCATATATACAATTTTAGGGTTATGACCCTTCATTCATTCCGGTGCAACCTTTCATTATTTTGATTACCTTCAATAATAAAATATTTAATCTGACTTCTTTGCCTTCAAGATGCTTTGGTTCTTTTTGTATCTTAGAACACGTGCAATACACTTTATGCATTTGTAATCCCTTTTCATTCGCTTTGCATATTTCGTTGTATATGCTTATGTATATCTTATACAATTGCAACAACATACACATGCGGACTCCATTGGGTTTATGAACCAGATTGAAATTACCTTTGGATTCACCTTTGTATACATTTCCATCTGTATTACCTTTTTGCATATCGTAGACATGCAGTTTTAAACATGTAGCCGTGATGTTAACTTTTCGCTTTTTGCTATGCATATTTCTTTATTTTGCCATTTTAATCATTAGTTCGCGTCTGCCATTGCACCTTCTCTTTTTTGCATATTGAATACATGCATCATAATATACAACTATGGACTTCACCTAAAGTTCTCAAAATTTAACTCGCTTATCAGGTCCGGACTTGTATCTGAATTTTAGATACAAACACTTATACATACAAATAACCCTTCACTCTCATTTTTGGAACTCAAATGGATTTTCTTTTCAGGGCCGCCTATGCATATGTATAAGAATGTTTAATACTCACAAAGTATTAACTATGCACATGAGGTGACCAAGACCTTATATGCTACTTTTGAATTCCTGTTGACATCCACCAATGTATTTTTGAATTTGCATATGTAATACATACATTATGACATACAAATACAAATGCAGTTTTAAACATTATAAAACCCAACATAAACAACTATCAGGTCCGAATTTGTATTAGTATGTATTTTGGAATACTTGAGATACAAACCCCACATGGGACTTAAACCAAATGCAGAACATAACCCGACAAACCAAAAGCACACTGCATCCAAAATACATACAAAAGACAATGTATATGAGATACAGTTTGACCAAAACCACCACACGTTGACTTTTCACAAAAATTGGCATAACTCTCAAAATACCCAGAATTTTCAAATTGTTCAAAAGGCAACCCTAGCTGAATTTTGACACTGATTCCAATGATTACACCCACTTGCCATGAAACACATGCAATCTTAAGTTTGACACATCTAGGTCATTTAACCAAAATTTTAAGGTTCCAACACCATCTATAGTCAAGGTTTTGAGCTTCATCTAAAATTAGAGTTTTGAGGTTCATTTGTAGTTAAGGTTTTGAGGTCTACTTGTAATCATGGTTTTTAGGCCCGTCTATAGTTAGGGTTTTGAGTTTTGTTTACAATCAAAGTTTTGAGGTCCATTTACAATTGGGGTTTTGAGGTATACCTACAATTGAGGTTTCAAACTTTTCTTGCAATCCTATAGTAGATTGAAAGGTGATAATAAACATTTATTTTTTCCTTAATAATTAGTTTTTTAGGATTTTCATGCAACTACATAGTAGGAATTGTATAATTGCACCAAAACCTTGAATCTTTGCCCAAGACAAAATTTAAACTTATAATAGAATTTTCAATTTCCTCAAATATCTAACATCCCTCCAAACCAACTAGACACTCAAATGTCTTGACATCATGAAACTTTTACTCTAATTAAAAACCCAGACCACAAAAGTGGGTGAAACGCTAAAATTATTTTCCATCAAGACACTAAATAGAAACTAAAGTCTAATCCACAGAAACTAACACATGTGAATCTCTAGGAGAAAAATTAAGTAAAGTTAAACATGAGGGTTCCCAATTCTTCAATAATAGAGGCATGTGGTGGAGGCCATATGTAACATGGCCCTTTTGTACCAACTAGAATCCTAAGGCCCTCAAGGACCCTTCTCTATGGTATCAGGTTCTCTAAAACTATCCCTTACCATTTTAAACCACCCTTCAATTTCCAATTTGACCTACTATCTAGTTGGTATACCATTCTAAAATTCAATAATAGTTTCATGCTAAGAAAAGTGGTATCTAGACTTGCTAAATAGTGGTTTTAGCATCCTATGGTAGTTTTTAAAAACTAATGATAATTTTGAAATAAGGAGGGTATATTTTATCTCTAGGAGAATATTCTATCTATTGGCATTAGCCAACATTAGTGTGACACTAGTATCTCCTTCCCCTAATTTGACTCCCTCTTTGTTGGAGTTTTGATATTGGTGCTGATTATTTGTAGGTTCTATTCTTAGTCAATTTGGCTTCAAATTTTTAGTATTTTTTATTTGGTGTAATTTTTTGAGAGCTTTATAGTGGTGTGGATAGTTCATGATTTTGGCATATAGAATATTTCGGTTTCCTTGATTTATTTCCATTCCATATTAGAATTGTAGTTTTAGTAATGTTGGCCTCTTTAACACTTGTAATTCATTGATATGGAGACCAATATTGCACATTTGGAAAATGACAACTACAAATGCACTAAGTATAAAGTGTCATAATCATATTTTGTTGGGTGGATCTCTTGATTGAGTGGTTTGGATGACATTTGAATTTTTTTTGTTGGATTAGTCTCTTGATTGGTCTATTGTGTGACTAGTTTTAGAGTTTCATCATATGTTTTTGATATTGTGCATCTTATTCTATTATTTTGGATCATTAGACCTATGAATCATGGAAAGAAAAGATTACATATCACTACAACATGCATGGTCTACTACCTTATCTTCATGCACTCATTCCTAAACCAAGTGATAGATATGAGAAGAATAGACGGTATAATAAGGATTGAGTCCTTGGAATAATTTATACCAACATTCTTGAGCATATGCAATATAGCCTTGTGTACTTTGGGTACCCTTTCACTACTTGGACATTCCTTAGGTATGTGTATAGAGATCTAGAATCTCCATCTAGAAGATAGGCTTTCTTAGAGACACCTTCTCGTGTGCTTAAGAGTGAAACACCACCTATAGAGACTTCATGTGAGTCTTTAACTTCTTTGAATCCTAGTGTAGATTTAGAGGCTTCATTTTTTATCTCTCAATTAACATCCTAAGGTTGAGGATTCTTCTACTCTAGCACTTGAATATTTGATTGTTGTTCACACTCAGGCATCTAGTGTGAACACTACATCATAGGATGAGCATGAAGTCTAATGACATGCACTAAGATTCAATCCCCATTTGTTGCTTCTACACATATCAAAGTCAATTCTTTGAGGGCTTCTAGTGATTATTTACAACAAGATCACACTTGACTTCTTAACCATTGGTATGTATACTTATTTAGCATACATATAATATTTTTAGAACCCCATAATTAGGATCTTGATGACACCATTAAGGAATTGAGATTCCTATTCAATGATAGTTCCATGGTATTGGTTGTCTCATCTTCTCTAGAAATCATAAGGGCACATTTAGACCCTTCTATTCAGTCTTCATGTATACATGTTTCTATTGTGACACATTTTACAGTTCATAGTTCCTCAACTTTGACTCTGTCACCATTGACACATTTTACAAAAGTACTAATTTCACACGGTACCTAATTTAACTTATTATCATTTCTCACAACATATTAGTGGCTTGGATAGTCTTGAATAGTTTCTAGAGAGATCATCTACATCTTTGGCACCTACTCTACATAAATTTCCACATGGTTTCCAATTGTCACTTTCTTCAATTAGGCCTTGAAATCTTGATACAATTATGACTCCTTTTGGTGTTGATATGGTGACTAATGACCGACATCCAGAGTTTTATATATTGTGTTTCCTTCCCTCATATTCCATTTCAAAATGGGAAGATTTTCTACATATACCAATGAGTTTGTTTATTCCTAAGGGGAGAAATGTTGTTCGACGATCTTGGATCATCTTTAACATTTAATGTCAAGCATCTACCATCAACATAGGAGACTACAACTTGAGAGGGGGTTGCATAGACTTCCTTCTTCATCTCTCTCTTTTGGAGGAGTTATTTCTCTCGCATGGGGTTTTATCCTTCCCAGCCCTCTAATAGAGGCATATTTTAAACATGGGAACATGAAAGAACTTTAAAGATGAACCTTTAACCTTTATTTAGGTGTTTATTGGTTAAGAAAGGTTCTTTGTGCATGATTGTGTGTGCATATAACGTGAAAAATAAAAGTTACTCAACTAGCCTAAACATAGTTTACAACCACAAGAGATGGAACTAAAAACTAGAAAAACTATGCAAACTTGGAACATGCAAGACTTTAAAATTAGCAATCAGTAATTTGACTAAGTGTTGGAAATAAAGATCAAATTAATGGGTTCATATGCACCTATGAGATGAAGTGGTCCAAATGAAAGTTGCTCAAGAGTAACTCATGATGCTACCTATGAAATTTGGGACTTGTTGGATCAAAAGGACAAGCTTCTCTATGTAAAATGGCCTACCTTATAGTGTTGACCAATGTTGATAGCTACCAAGACAACATTGTCTATGGGCAACCTTGACCAAGAAGTAGGTGGATACTTGAAATTTATCAAGGATCTTTCAAATAGAGTGCCCTATCTCCTTAGAAGAATTCACCTTCAATGAACAATATAAGGAATGTAATTTATAGTAAAACTGGAGAGGTCTTGATAAACATGAATGATAAAGAGAGTGCAAGTTGAAGAGATGGATATGTTTCACCTAGCAAATAGAATGACAAATATTTGAAACTAATAGGGATCATTGGTAACACCATGAGCAAGAAACTCAAAATATTTTAAGTTTTGATCTTCAATGGGAACATGAAAACAAATAGTAACCTAGTGTTCTCGATTTATTGGAAAAAGAGATAAAATAAACAAAATGGAATTTTTTACCTAACAAAACTCTAGTTTCTCAGCATGGATGGGTCCTATGGACTAATATAGACCTCTAAAAGCAAACAAGATTGAAAATTTAATGGTTTAAGGCCTAAAAACAAGTGGCTAGTTGCCTACTGGGTGACATTGACCCTATTTGATAGCCAATAGGGTAGCCTTGACATTGTGGGATGGCCTTGACCTTATAAAAAACATTCTAAAACTTCCATGATAAATTTGTTAGTTGATTTGATGGGTACTTTTCTTCAAAAAAAATTCTAAAACTCTATGTGCAATTTATGTTGTTGCATGTTTTATGATTTACCCCCTTCATTAAGTGGTATCAGAGCAAGGGTTCTTGAGTGTGTAGATAGATTGCCGACCGTGAGGCAGTTTGCACCAGGACCTGAGGTTGAGGGTTTGCTGTGGAGATCAAGATGCCTCCATGAAGAAACCATGTTGGAAGAAATGCTTTGACGGAAGAGGGTTTTAGAGCCCTGCAAAGGCAGATTGATGCATTGCAAGAGGAGTTGCGAAGAGGGTTTGAGCCGAGAACAACAGAAGAAAGCCAGGATGAAGCTGAAGACGAGTTATTGGAAGAAGAATAAGAAGCTGTAGGAGATCCTACAGAAGTCAGGTTGTTGAGGGCCATTTCAAAGATTGAAAAGAGGCCCAGGATTGAAGTTTCTACCTATTCTGGAGATTTGAATATGGAACAACTTATTGATTAGATTAATGACATGGAGGAGTATTTCGAGTATGAAGACATGGAGGATCCATATCAGGTCAAGTTTGTGAAAACAAAGTTGAAGGGCCATGCCAGTATTTGATGGAAGGAGGTCCATTTAGAGAGGAATAGAAGAGGAAAAGGAAAGATTACCAGATGGGATCGGATGGTGGAAAAACTGAAGAAACAGTTCATTCATGTGGACTATGAGATGGAGTTGCTGAAGAAGCTGCAAGGATTGAAGCAAGGTAACAAGTCTGTCAAGGAGTATACAAAAATTTTTATAAGATTACTATTAGGATAGGCCATGCAGAGGCCAACAAGGAGAAGGTAGCCCTTTACATTAATGGGTTGAGGCTAACTATTCAAGAGGATCTGAGCCTGGTCAGAATGACCACCATAAAAGAAGCATAACAGTTTTCCCTGAAGGTGGAAGAGAAGCTGAATAAAAGATTCGATAGCAAGCAAAGGGGAAGAGGCCAAGGTGGAAGGCCTGGTGGAAGATCATATGTAGGCCGTGTTGGTACCCATTTTGGCCTAGAGGTTGAGCTTGCATGTTGGAGGGTTTCTTCACTTAAACCCTATGTATTCTTTCCCATCGGCGTGACCTCGCAGGCGTTTTGCCGATCAGGTTGGTGGTAATGATGTGCTGTCGGCGTGACATACACCATCGGCATATCTTTTTTCTGGTTCCCGATGGGATTGTTCTTACCGATGGTGCCATCGGTGTGATGTATACTATTGGCGAAGCATTTTCCTATTCGACCGACGATGGAGGTTTGGCCGATGAAGTGTCATCGGCATGTGTCTGGCCGACAAAGGGGCAGAGTGTGGCTTGTTGGTTTTCGGTATGACGTGAGGTATCAGCCAGGGTTTTTTCAGTTGTTCCGACGATGGTGGTCTCACCGATGGAGGTGGGCTATCGGTAGGAGTTGGGCCGATGGCTTGATGGTGGATGGCTCGAGGGTGTTCATTGGCATGACTGGTTGTGTCGGCGATGGAACTTTTTGCCAGGCCGACGGTGTTGGTCTGGCCGATGGCAGTGGTTTGGTAACCGCTAACGGGGTGCGAGCTGGCCATCGGAGTAACTTGGTTTTGGTGAGACTAGTGGTGTCGGCGAGGGATCTTTTGGATGGGCCGATGGTTAATCTCTAGCCGATGAAGGGAATGTGGAGTTTGTGATCGGCCAGACTACTATTGTCGGTGGGAGATTTTTTGAGGTAAGCCGATGGCTTAGGTCTGAGCTATGGGTTTTTGACGAAGGCATGTGTGTCGAGCGCAGCAAAAGCGCTCGACACTTAGTTTGCATGCGGCTATGTTTATAAAGCGCTAGTGTGTTCTCCTCACCATGCATGTGGGACTATTCTTTTTCCACAATTTGAACATGCGATGTGTTTTGGCGGGAAACTTCTGTTCGACTGTTGCGACGATTTTCAAGCGGCCGCGGGTGGTTGAGACCCTTAATGGCGACAGTGCAGGGATGTGGACAATGGTACACATGGTCAGGTCGCCCAAATTTTGAATGAAGACCCCAGATAGTGGCGCATGGCTCGAGGCCCCCCTTTGTCTGCTGCATTAACACTTCTGAGCACCATTCTTCCTGTGTGATCTGTATCTGGTGGATTTTTGAAAGCCTTGTAATTAATTGCTGTGGTACACTTTCTGGCTGTTATAAGCAGACTGTGTTACCATTTTTTAGGTTGTTGAAAGTTGAAGATTTTTGGCTCTGTAATTCAAAACAAGCTGATCTGGTTGCTCTGTACAGCTAAACCTGTGAGTTTATGTATCTCTTGTTGTATGTTTTGGCATGAACCCACTGATTTCATGATTAATCTTATATGAGAAATGCTATCTCAGCATGTGTTTTGTTAATTCTGTCTCCAGTATTGCATGTATTCTTCTTTTGAATCTGGATATTTGGGCAATATTTGAGATTCTAGAACATAGAATTCCTATGTTGAATGTCTGATCTTTTAACTTCTGCTCAAGGGGTAGATTAAACTGTTTTCAGGTTGAACATTGGGAAGGGTATACTGCAGTAGGGATGCCATAAGTAGAGATAACTTAACACTCTGTATTGGGAGATATCTGTAAGGCAGATATCACATATATATCCCCCTAAAATCCAGTTTTAGCTGTTCATGCTGATCATTCACAGGTGTATGTCTACTGACTCCAGGCCCTGGATAGGCACCAATCTTGCTTCGTGTTTGTGTTACAACCATGTCCAGCTTTGCATCCAAACTATAAATCAAAGTCAAACTCTAAGACAATCTTTAGGACATTAGAATTAGTTTTAGGATCCTCAGTCCTCTGTCTACAACTGCAAATAGGCCCAAAGCTAGCCCCTTTGCTCTTATCTTTCAGTTTTGGTCTACTTACAGGAGGACTTATCTGCTTTCTGTCAGCATCCCAGCCTTTGTATGCATATCCCCATGGATGTTGAGTAGGGAATACCCCCCTAGGTCTTGCAGAGCCTGAAGAAGAAGAGGAGATAAAATATAGAGTCTATCTCCTACACTGTTAGCCCCTGGCCCAGAGATCCTATTGATCACTGATGGCTACCTTGTAGGGAAATCTGGGAATAAGCATCCAGTCTGGGAAAAAACCAACAGGCTGTAATGAAGATCAAAATAAAAGTGAAGAAGCTAGGACTAGTCGAAATCAGAGAGGAGATAATGCCTCCACCCTCATGACCAAAACAATGGTGAGCAAAGAGGAAGAGGAAGAGGCAAACCTAGGCAAGGACCTAGAAGAGGAGGTTTCAAGGGAACCTATTTCCAATGTAGAGAAGAAGGGCATCGAGCATACGAGTGTCCGCAACATCAAGGAAGGATGAATAGAAGACCTAAGGTAATGCACAAGTTGCACATATAGATGAAGATGCACAGTCTGAGCATTCTGAAGATGCTAAAAGGGGAGAAACCCTAGTTATCAGAAGAACCTTGTTGAATGAGGAGAAAGAACTAGATCAGAGGAAGAGTTTATTCCGCACAAGGTACAAATGTGAAGGTAAGTGTTGTGATATTAGTATTGACAGTGGAAGCACTGACAATCTTGTTTTAGAGGAGATGGTTAACAAGCTGAAGTTGACAAGAAGAAAGCATCCACATCCATACCAGATCGCATGGTTCTAGAAGGACCATAGAACTTTGGTCAATGAATAGTGTTTAGTCAAGTTCAAGATTGGGGACTACCATGATGAGGTGTTGTGTGACATCATACCGATGGATGCATGTCATATGTTATTGGGGAGGCCATGACAGTATGATAGGTGCATTGTCCATGATGTCCATGCAAACACATATTCCTTGACAAAGGATGTAGTTTGTCATAAGTTGAAGCCCTTGAAGGAGGTGGAAGAAAAGTTATGTAGTACTACCAGAATTTGCTTGGTAGATGGTAGGAAATTTTTGGAGGGTATGAAGCATGAGTGTCATTACTTTGCATTGATTCCTAAGATTAGTCAAGAGAAATGTGAAGATGTACTAGCAGAAGTCTCAGATCTATTAGAAGAATTTCAAGATATTGTCTCTGATAATGTACTAGAAGGTTTACCACCGGTGAGGAAGATAAGTCATCAAATGGATTTGATACCAGGAGCCAGTTTGCTGAATAAGGCAGCCTATAGACTGACTCCAGCAGAGAATCAAGAGTTAAACAGACAAGTTCACGAGTTGTTAAGGAAGGGACTAATAAGGGAGAGCCTAAGTCCATTTGTGGTACCTACAGTACTAACACCAAAGAAAGATGGAGAGTGGAGAACGTGTACAGATTCTCGAGCCATCAATAAGATCATGATCAAGTATAAATTTCCATTTCCAAGAATGGATGACATCATGGATTGTTTTAGAGCCAAGTACTTCACGAAGATTGCCCTGAAGAGTGGGTATCACCAAATCCAAATCAGAGAAGGAGATGAATGGAATACAACCTTCAAGACAAAGGAGGGTTTGTATGAATGGTTAGTCATGCCATTTGGGCTAACGAATGCACCGAGCACATTCATGCGGCTCATGAATGAGGTATTGAAAGTATTTTTGGGAAGTTTTGTTATTGTTTATTTAGATGACATTTTGATTTTCAGTAAGACTTGGGATGAGCATTTGATGCATATCATAAGGGTTTTAGAGAAACTGAGGGAGGAGTAGTTGTTGATTAATCTGAAGAAATGCAGTTTTGCAAAGGAGTTGGTATACCTGGGATTTGTTGTCTCAGAGGAAGGTCTAAAGATGGACCCAGAAAAAGTAAGGGCTATCATTGAATGGCCTACACCAAGGAGTGCTACAGAGGTAAGATCTTTTCATGGTTTAGCAAATTTTTATAGAAAGTTTATCAGGAGTTTTAGTAGCATTTGTGCACCCTAACTAAGACAATGAGAGGGGATAGAAAAGAGTTTACTTGGACTACAGGAGAAGCTAAGTGATTTGATGCATTGAAGCAGAAAGTCATAGAGCAACCTATTTTGGCACTTCCAGATTTCAATAAGGTATTTCAAGTAGATTGTGATGCTAGTGGCAGTGCTATAGGAGTTGTTTTGAGTCAAGAAGGTAAGCTCATTGCCTATTTTAGTGAGAATCTTAATGATGCCAAGAAAAAGTATTTTGTTTATGATCAAGAGTTTAATGCAATAGTTCAGGCTTTGAAGAAATGGAGACATTATTTGTTGCCAAAAGAGTTTGTTTTATACACTGATCATCATGCTTTACAATATCTTAATAGTCTAGGAAAGTTGAACCAAAGGCACTTAAAATGGGTTGAGTTTTTGCAGAGCTATACTTTTGTTTTGAAGCACAGGAGTGGGAAGTCCAATAGAGTTGCAGATGCCTTGAGCAGAAGGCAAAATATGTTGACAGAAATGAAGATAGAGGTTGTTGGGTTCAATGAGCTCAAAAGTTTATAGCCTGAAGATCTAGATTTTGGAGAGGCTTGGAAAGCTTTTTTGGAACCTGTTACTTTGGACAGGACAAAGTGATTAGATTTCATGATCCAAGATGGGATATTGTTTAAAGGAAGCCAGTTGTGCATTCTGAGGAGTTCCATGAGAGAGAACCTGATTAAAGAGAAGCATAGTGGGGGATTAGCTGGACACTTTGGTCGAGATAAGACCATTGCTATTATTGGTGAGAATTATTATTGGCCACAATTGCAGCAGGATGTGAGGAAATTTGTGCAGAGTTGCAGAGTGTGTCAAATGGCAAAAGGAACAAGTCAGAATATAGGGCTCTATCAGCCATTACTTGTACCAGAGAAGCCATGGGATGATATTACTATGGATTTTGTTCTTGGTTTACCAAGGACACAGAGAGGACATGATTCCATTTTTGTGGTGGTGGACAGATTCTTGAAGATGGCACATTTTATTCCTTGTAAGAAGACTAATGATGATGTTCATATTGTAGAGTTATTTTTCAGAGAGGTGTAAAACTACATGGTCTACCTAAGAGCATAGTTTCAGATCGAGATTCCAAGTTTGTTGGTTATTTCTGGAGGACGTTGTGGAAGAAGTTGAAGACACATTTGAAGTTCAATTATGCACACCATCCATAGACTGATGGACAAACAGAAGTGGTGAATAGGAGTATGGGTAATCTGCTATGATGCTTAGAAGGAGATAAGCCCAAGGGATGGGATTTGATTCTACCACAAGCAGAATTTGCTTACAACAATTCTATCAATAGGAGCATGAGTAAATCACCATTTCAGATTGTATATGGGAGTAGTCCAAGAAATGCTTCAGAGTTAAGGAAGCTGGACAAGGGAGAAAAGACAAGTACTGAAGCTAAAGATTTTGCAGAATACTTGAAGAATTTGCATGAAGAAGTGAGAAAGCACATTAATAAGATGAATATTTAGTACAAGGCTAAGGCAGATCAGAAGAGGAGATATAAGGAATTCCGCGTAGGAGATGAAGTCATGGTTCACTTGAGAAAAGAAAGGTTCCCAATTGGAACATATAATAAGTTGAAAATAAAGAAGTTTGGACCATGCAAAATTTTGAAGAAGCATGACTCAGGAAATGCATATGAGATAGATTTGCTGAGTGGGATCAACATTTCGCCTATTTTCAACATTGTTGATTTATCAGAATATCATGAAGGTGGAACAGAGGACAGACCAATAGTAGAATAGTGGAGTATTCTGGCATCTACTTCAAAGGAGGAGATAGAAGAGATCTTGGATAGCCATGTGGGAAGAAGTACTCGGAACATGCAATATGAAGAATATCTGGTGAAATAGAAAGGAAGGCCTGTTGAATATTCTTCTTGGTTATCTAAGGCAGAGGTTGACCGTTTGGGTTTTCCTCAAACAAACATCTGAGACGTGACAGGGTCACTTCTCAAATTACCCTGGGTGTCTAATACAGGAGCATCCAGTGGTGTAAGGGCAATCTTGCATCACCCAAAAAGATGATGTTTCAAAATCATTGATGTTGTTTCCATTTATTTTCAAAATTAGTATTTATGGTTCCATAATCATTTGAATAATGATGTAGAACTTTCAGTTTTTTCAAACTGTTAAAAATAGAAAATTGCCATTTTAGGAAAGTTTGCATTTGGGCACAGATTGAAGTGAAAATTTACAAAAAGTTTCATAAATGAAAAATAAGACCTTTGGTGAAGGAATCGCGCAAAGATCATTTGTGAACTGAAAGATATTAAAGTTTCTGTTTTTCGAAAAATGCCTGAAAATTATTCAAATTCAGGTTCGAGGCACTAAATGATCATGTACGGGCCCAAAAATGGCTAGAACTGGTAGAGTGGGTTATTAGCACGTAGATAACTCCGTGAGCTTTCCAACACTTCAAATGGTGTGTCAATCAGACACCCAGATCAAAAGTTATGGCTCCCGGAAGTTGACCTATTTTTGGAGGGAGATGCAAATTTCAAAATTTAGTTGGTGGCTGCCAAAAAGGGCTATATATGACCATTTTTTAGAACCCTTGGCAATAGTAGAGTTAAGGGGGAAAGTGTAGAGTCAAAAATAGGTGGGAAAATAGAAACCCTAGTTGATTTGGGGTTACAGAAGGTTGAAGATTCCAGAGCCTAAGGATAGATAGTTGTAATGTGTTGCAACCTATAGAGGATTGATTCCTTTGATTGTATTTAAGCTTATGTAATGTAATGAGTTGTCCAAATCAATAAAAGAACATTCTATTTTCTATGTGCAATTTCTGTTGTTGTGTTTTTTATAATTTAACCCCTTCATCAAGTTGGCTCACAATCAGGAGGAGATGGTGAACAACCTAAAGATAGTGGAAGATTGAAGACCACATGCGAACAAGATGGCCAACCTACATCTGTAAGAGTGGGAACAAAATAAAAATTAGATGCTTTGCCACAAATGCAAGTAGACCATGTGACTTCTCCCAACTCTCTAGTACCTAAAGGTGATTCTTTGATTTTTAATCAAATTGGTGAAGACAATGTTTTTAATTCTTTGTTTGGTAATCCTAATTCTCCTGGGTTAAGTGATCCTCTAGAACATAGTTCTCTTCCTGTACATTCAGATAATGTCATTTTGAATACTGATGCTGGTGTTAGCGTTTTTGCTTCCCCTTCCCCCTCATGGTTAAACAAAGTAGTAGAAAATAAAAAGGGGTATGCCCTTATGATAAACACAAATATAGACATTGTAGCCAAGTTGCTACAAGATACACTTAAGCCTAAGAGAGCTAAGAGGATGTCAAGAATGGTAATGGATCCCTCTACTGGGCACCATATTTTGGAAATTATAGATCCTATTGGTGAGAAGAATGAGGATGAGGTTACCAAAGTAGATTTTAACATGAGCAAAATTGATATGGGACCCTCTACTATTGAAGGTGATATTTACCATGCCAAGTTTTCTATGAGTACATTGTCAAAAAGGGTCAAAACTGAGCAACAAGAAAAAAGCCAAACTACAGGCTCAGGTGAGAACTTTAACTTCATTTATTCAATCTATTTTGAGGATTACTACTTAGCCTTTAGAGGAGACATCGAGCATAACTGTGGATGGTCTAGACCCCAATTTGCTGCAACAAATTAAGAGGTACCAAGCTATAGGTAAAGCCATCGAACAACGGGTGGAGAAAATTACTCTTGATGGATTGTTTTATATTGAAGAAGCTATGAAATTATGTGCCCTAATCTCTGAGAAAAGGAAAACGTTGGCTACTGAGTTACAAAATGTTAGGAAAGATAATAGTAGTCTTTTGATAGTTTTTAAAGAAGTTCAAGAAATGACCAAGATTGACACTAGCATCCTTGTAGTTGAAAAGATCTTCAATAACCCTAGGGAAAATGAATCTACAACATGGTTAGATACACTTGAATGGAGAATGATTATGCTAGGGAGAGTCAAGGAAGAATTTAGGAGCACACTAACTCAGTATTTTACTAATCAAAAAGACCTCAAAAGTAATTTCACAATCTTGGAGATAGAAGCTTTCGATGAAGATGAAGACAAATTGTTCGAGATCAAAAAGGTAAAACAAAGCTTCAAGAAAATAATTACTGAGGAACTTGTGGGCACCAACACAGTGACCGGTGAGTTAGTAGGAAAGCTTGGGAGGATAGCTATGTACCTTTGAAACTTCAAATGTGAGATCGATGAAATTCACAAAAGAATGGCAAATGCAGACCGAATGATAAGTAAATGAAACCTTCAATCTAATATCATTGGAAGTCGAAGTGGCAAAGTGTTAACACAAATCATTGGTAGGTACAAAACATACAAGGCAAAGTTACGGGCACTAAAAACTCAAACAGCACAGGTCGATTCAGCTTCAGGAGAAGGAAAAAATAAGGAAAAGGAGGCGACACAAGAGGAGGATGTGACAATTGTCAACTGATGACTTTTCATATGTTTTATTTTTGTTTCTGGCAAAAAATGATTGTCTCTGGAGAGCTTTCTTATAAGTTTAATAACTTATTTTAAATATCTTTTAATCCACTGTCCCCAAGAAGCCGTTATTATTTTAAAGACAGTTATCGTTGGCAAGGCTATATATTTGAAAAGTCTGTTGATGCATGGTATCTTTTGGCAAACTTTGTTTTGGTAGAAGGTCAATTTTGTTGTGATGTTACTTTTCCAGTTACTTTTGAATATATGAATGAAAGTTGGTGCAGTTGATTTCTGAAATCATAAACTTTGTGTTATGGTGAATGCGTGTTTATTCTTCTTATGTTGAATATACTATCAACTTATTGACTTGCAGTCTATATCAAAGTGATTGGAGATTTTAATTCTAGCTCATTGTTGTGGATGTTTTTCTTTCGATTAATGGTTCATGGTGATGATTATATGATAATTGATATAAATTTGTGGTGGTTGTGATCGAAGTCTTTGTGCTTCTTTGTATTTCAAATTATATAGTGATTCATTGCCTTATATGCTTTCTGGTTAAAAGCACCACCTTTCTTGCTTTCTGGTAAAAAGCATACATTAGTTTCATTCTTTGTATATCATTTGAAGGTAGTTGCGCCTTGTAAAATAAGTAGAGAATCATTGTAAAATATCATTGCAATTGATTCAACTGTTGGTTCAGTTGTCATCTGTTTGGGCAAGAGAATATAGAGTTAGGTGACAAAATATGTATACCAATAGAGCTAAGCCTTGTCATATTACATATAGTAGTTCATGTGATGTCAAGAACTCTATTATAATCTCCTCTTTGCTAGGTTGTGGATTCATGCTGTGGATGTAGTCCCGTCTACCCTACATAAATCTATTAAATTTATTCATAACAATAAAACTTTTACAATCAAGGATGATCCAAATCTAATGCAATGTTGTCAGCAAATGATTCTTTTGCATAAAAATCTTTCTTCTACATCTTCTACTCTTCATAATATTTTGCCCTCTTCCTCACCCAAACAACTTACACCATCATCACCTCTTGTTGATGATGTACATTTTCATTCTTCTTCTTCTAATGCATGTCCTGTTGATGATTGGGGAACCTTGGAATTTGCTCCCTCTTTTCTAGGAGAGTACAAAGTTGATCTTGTTGGTGCCTGCTCAAGATTTAGGTTTCAAGCATTTTGCATTCACAGGCACCTTCCAAAAATTTAGAAAAATTCTAACACTCTCAGCCTCTACAGTTAAAAAATGCAAAAAATTCAGTTGCGTGCATATGTCTTTGTATATACAAGGTTGCTTGTATATACATCCAAGTGTAAATGTACATTCGGGCATACAAAATGCTTTGCATGTTCAATCGGCCTTCAAAAATGGTGAAAAATTAAGTTATATGCATTTCGCAATGCATATCAGGCTTAAAAAGTGCATATACAAGGGGGAATCTTTCGTAGATTCTTGGGGATATTCGTTGCTTGTATATTGGCTCTGCTTGTATATCGGGCTTGTATGTCTAAACATATATTGGCTACATGCATTAGAAATGTGCAATGAAAAAGATGCAAAGGGCGCACATGCATTTGCTACAATACAGCTGAGATACATGTGGTGGGGCCCGCGGACATACAAAGTCGAATGTATGTTCGATATACAAAAGGGAAGGTGCAGAGGTGTTTGCATATACAAGGATTGACATACAAGTGGGATATACAAGGTGGACGCGGCCAAAAGAGTTAACAGCATTTTGAAATATTTTGAGATCCGCCTTTGTATGTTTGGGATTGTATATTCCAAATATACAATCGAATGTGCAAGCAAAGATACAAAGGAAATGTATAAGGTAAAACATGTAGGCAGGTCAACGGTGGTCAACGTCAGATTTGGGGCCCACCGGTTGTATGTTCGCATTGTATATGCGACATACAAGCTGATATACAAAAGAAAACATGCAAGGTCCAGACCCGATTGAAAATCAACTGCAGTGAATAAGATTTGGGGTCCGCAACATGTATATTGTATGCTTGTATATGTACGATGTACAAAGGGAAAGTACAAAGGTTAGATACAAGCCAGATTTCAAAGCAATTTCAAAATGCTTCATGAAAATTTGAAATCCGCGTCTTGTATGAATAAGTTGTATGTATATGTAGATATACATTGAGATATGCAAGGAATCACATGCAAGGCCCGAACCCAATTTAAATTTCCAATTTACTCTATACAGATTTGGGGTTCGCCTTGTATGCTAACAGTTGTACGTATATGCTCTTGCATATAAAAAGGATTTGAAAGGCAAAAGCAGGCAGTTGTATATGCATTTGAACATGCATGTACAAGGGTGAAAAAGGCAAAATAAAGAGGGGAAAAGTCAACGATAGAGGAGCAGAGTGCCTACGTGGCACGTTTTGATTGATCGGCGACTTTTCAGCATATTTTGGGGCCGTGGATCTCAGCGATAGGGAGATGATTGACGGCAGGTTTCAAATTTTCATGCAGTGAAGGATTTTCAGCATTCTGTGGCTGCATCTTGGGCAGGAAAATTTTAGAAGTACGTAGTTAGCTGCGTTTCCAGAGGCCACGGTAGGTTTGGCCATTAATGGTGAAATCACGGTAGTATGGGTCAATTGTTGACGGCCAACTACCAGATTTTATGAGGAAAATCTTCAGGCAGCGGTGCATATCCTGATTCCACCTGCTCCTTCCTCTTTGTCGCTCTACCACATTCAATTTTTGAGTGCCAATCTGAAGATGCTGTGTATTTGACGATTTTTGAAAGACCAATGTAACTTATTGCTGGTTGCACAGTTTTGCTATAAAATGCAAACTGTGTTACTCATTTTGGTTGTTGAAGACTTGGGCAATTTTGGGGGAAAAATAATGAAAAATAGAGCATTTCCTGTCTGTTTTATCTCTTTTGGAGTTTATGAGTTGCATTTGAGTGCATCTTGTACATATGTTCAGTTTCTTGTCATTTTATATGAAAAATGTATTATTGCATGTGTTTATCTGTTTGTCTCCATTTATTGTATGCATTTTCTTCTTTTGAATCTGGCTGCTAAGGGTTTCTTAGATTCTAGGGTATAGTTTTGTTGTATCACATGCTTAATCTGTAACTTCCATTCAAGGAGTGGATTAAACTATTTTAGGTTAAGTATGGAGAAGATTGTATGTCAACTAGGATATTTGTAAGTAGAGACAGTTAAATACTTATCCTTGGGTGCTATTTGTAAGGCAAACACTAGTCCTAACCCCTTGAAAATCGAATGCCAGTTGCAAGCCATTCTCTTGTATACGTCTAGTTGACTCCTTGCCCTGAGATAGGCACCGGTCTGCTTCTTGTATAGTAGTTATGATCCAAAACCCCTGTCTTGCATCCAAACCATCATACCAATCATTCCATAATTCCAACCTATTAGTTGTAGGAGTAGGATTAGGAACTCCTGCATTCTCTCATCCTTAACCAGTCAGATATGTCCAAGGAAGTTGCCAAACTTGTGATTTATCACTCAAATCTTGGTCCATACATGAGAGTATTCTGCCTATTATTGCAAAGCTAAATCTTTCTGTCATTAGGTGAGTTAAAGTGTCAAATCTTTAGCTAATAGGGATACCCCCCTTGGTGCAGTAGAACCAGAAGTGAAGGGGAGGCAGCTCACGCAACCTCCTGTATTAGTTGGTCGAATCTGCCTGTGCATTGGAATTGGCAAACCCACTGTTGATTCAGAGGAAAACACCAACAGATCTCTCTCACTTTGACATCGAAAAACTACATTCTATGCCCTCTACATCAAAATCTTCTAACCCTTATAATCCCTCTTCTTCTAAATCACGTGATTACACAACCCATATCCCTCATGCTACTGATAGGAATCCTCCATCTTTTTCTGAGTTGGATTCCCTTTATGGTCTTGGTTTTCAATTACTTTCAAAAACTAGATATAAAGGCAATGGCCTAGGTTGTAAAGAACAAGGCATCAAGATCCCTTTAGAGCTCACACCATATCTCTCCTTTAGAGCTCACACCATATCTCTCTATAGTGGTCCTTAGTTACCAACATCCTCGCCACTTCAAACCTTTATGTCATAACTTGGCTAATGTAGCTATGATTTTTGCATCTATTTTTTTAATTGAATATATATTACCAAAAAAAGATGCAGGTTACACTATAAGTTCCAAGACCAACAGGGCACCAAAAGCACCTAGGACAAAGCATCAAACAAACAACCAAGGTTGCACCAGACTGTCATTACCACCATCATATTACAGTACCACTTAGTTACAACATATACAATATTGGTACAGAAAAGATAGTATAAAAAGACTAATCTATATAATTGAAACAATATCAAATTGCTCAATCCAAGACTATATCTTCAAAAATTCACACTTTCGCTATACTTACCCAATTCTCTAAATTTACCAATAGGAGGGGAGATGTTAAAGATAACCTCATTATCCCTCACATCCTCCAAAGCAGCAACTTCATAGAGTTTTTCCTCTTCTCTTTTTTGTTGTTCAAGCATCTGCTAGAAAGTCATCTTCTTGTTGAATCTTCATATAGTTATTGAAGAATAAAGAGTCAACTTTTCTTGCATCATGTGGCCAAAAGTTGGTAGTGATAATGTTTGATGTCTTCTTTATAGTCTGTCCATCATCCATGAGTTCAAGGAACTTCTCTTTTGAGACCTCAAGGGTCATCTTAACCTGCATAGCAATCAAATGGAGGGTGAGTCTTCTCGAAGACCTTGTAAGGCACCTCCTTTTGCCCTGAAATATGTCCTCATTTATGAACTTTTAAAGAATTCATAAAATCTTAGTGGTCAAAATTAACCAAAAATGATTAAAACAAGCATTCAAACCATCAACATATCCAAATAAGATTTATTGCCAAGAGACAAAAAAAAGGAGAAACCACACATCTTTAGAAAAATTACATTCAAACAATAAGTGTTCAAAAGTCTCAGATTCTTTACAAACACTACAAATCTTCTTGCCATGGTCATCAAGGAAACAATTAAAGCCAACATCAATCTTTTTCAACCAAATAAACCATCTAAAGCAGGCCTTTTAGGATCTAAAAAAGTAGACCAACATTTACTAAAAATCATTGACCACTGTTTATTATCCAAGTTCAGGTTCTAACTCTTCTTAAAATGATTGGTGACATTTCAGGAGTAAGATAGGAGGTTGTATATCTTCTTGGAAGTGATATTGAATAAGACAGTGTCATCAATCCATGAAAGGCTTTTAAACAATTCAGATTCATGTCTAATCTCAATAGGAAAAGATAGCTTGGTGCATGCCTTATCACTCATAGAATAAGATCTCCTTTATGACTGAGGCAGATCAAGGGATTTTCTCAGGGTCTTCCAGTCCAAAAATCCTTCCTCATTCATTACATCTTTGAAAAATTTTAGCCCTTTGTGATACCAACTTTTAGCAGAGAAGCCTTGGACAAGAGTAAGGGGTTTACCATTTCACATCAAGTTCCACCAAATAGACCTATGTCGCCAAACCTTACCAGAATGGTCCCAAGTAGGACACTCCTTCAAGAAAACTTTTGCAACCTCCTAAGCCTTCCAAAGACTTTTGAAGACATGAGACCCACCAGGGGAGACAAAGACTTTGGTAAAAAGAATATCATGTATGTGGAGACCAGTCCAATGTTTAACTTTTTTAGGGACAACTTGAATGATATTATTTCTTATTAGAGCCTTCTGTGCTTCTTCACCATCTAATGATTTAACAATCCACTTGATAGAAAGTGCTATCCCTTGGATTCTTAAGTCCTTCAGGCCCATCCCACCTACATCTTTACTAAAACAACACCAGTCCCATTTCACAGCAACCCTCTTCTTATTTCCTTTCTCATCAGACCACATAAACCTTCTTATACTCTTTTGGATTTCCTTAAAGTGGGTGTTATTAAAGAGCCAAACTAAGGAATAATATAGAGTAAGTGGAAAGGATATTTTGACAAATCTATAATATTCCAGCAAGGGAAAAATATATAGCATTCCACTTCATCAATTTTTCTTTCAATCTTACCATAAACCCACTCCCACACGTTTTTTAGGGAGGATTTAACTAAGAGGGGCACACCTAGATACCTAATTTGTTTGTGAGGCCCACTCCATTGAATATCATACTTACTGAACCAAGGAGGAGTAGTGTCATGCTAGCTTAAAAAGTGAGATTTACATACATAAATTTTTGCACATGAGGCCTCACAAAATACATCAAGTTTGCCCATCAAACCATCAAAGTTCTTTTCATCAATGTCTACAAAGATTGTTGTATCATCAACAAACTGTATATTAATCAATTTGTCTCTATTTGGAAGTACTATACCTTTAACTCTATGACCATTGATGGAAGGCCTTTGAAGGTAATCAAATGTAATTACAAATAGGGTAGGGGCCAAAGGAGACCCTTGCCTAATAGACCTTTGTAGGATGAATGGTTCATAGAGGGATCCATTCACATCAATTTGGGTGACTACATCCCTGAAGAGTACCTTGATCATATCACACCAATTTTGAGGAAAACCAAAAGCCTCTAGTATCATTAAGACAAAAGACCATTCCACCCTATCATAAGCCTTTTCAAAGTATAGGAGGAGCATACCTGCATTCTGTTTAGATACATTAACCCAATTTAAATCTTCCCAAATTGTAATTAGATTTTCAAGGATATACCTCCCTTTGATTAAATTGATATGTGTCTTATTAACAAATTTTAGAAGAATGTGAGTTAACCTCAATGCCAAAACTTTGCCAAAATTTTATATGAGACATTGATTAGAGAAATTGGTCTCTAATTCTTAATTAATCCTCTATCACCATATTTTGGAAGCAACTTAATAATTACCCTATTAATATTACTTCTAAAAGAACCGTCTTTAATTGCTTCCTTATACACTAACAATAGATCTTCAACAATCCATTCAATGTCTACTTTGTAGAACTCAGTTGGTAATCCATCATGACCAGGGGATTTGTCATTGTTAAAAGAGGATATTTCTTTTTTATCTCTTCTAGGCTAAGTTCTTTACTTATAATGGGGACATGCTCCTCTGAGAATTTTTTAGGTATTGAATTCCTGCAACTCTCTTGTGCTTCTTTACAGATCTTGTAGTTATTTAGTGCAGTAAATAGTTTCGTATATAAACTTTTGAAATCTTCTTTGATTTTCCTCACATTAGTGACAAGATCATTAATGTTTTTCGACCCATCCAAATTTATTTGAAGGGTCCTATTCATTCAAATTGTTAGTATCTTGATTATTTTTACCTTTTGCTCTCCCCTTGAATTCATGTTTGAGATTATAAATCTCTTAATGATTCTAGGGAAATTTCTTTTTTGGTGCCCTTCTTCTTTACAAATGAAATAGGCATTAAGGTCCCATAATACCACAATACTGCAATAGATTATTTCCCTACCCAAATTAATACCAATTTTCTTTGGGATATCAACTCTAGGGGAAAGGGAAACAAGAACCCTAGCATCCAAATGGGGAAGAGGAGACTTGGTATCCTCTACCTAGAGAACTTTCCCTAGTGGCAAAATCAATTGGGGGATAAAGACCCACAATTGAGGTGATAGGTTTTAAAAAATCATCCACCGAGGAGCAGTAGTCATCATAATTTCATCATTCAACAACTTGGGGGACCAAGGCACTAGTTTAAACATAGCATTACCCACATTCCAAAATTGCTTTTCTGGGGCACGCTTCTGCATACCATGGTTTTTAAAGTAAACAATAAATAATCATTTTTGAACCATCCGACAAAATGTAACATACAATCCTAATTTCCAACCCTAGACATTGAAAATACAATCATTAAAGAACTTTCTTGAGGGGAGGGCATCACAATTAAATGCCTCAAAAAAGATGGAAACATTCCTAAGTCTATTTTCTTCATGTTCAATAGTAAGACACATGTCTTTATTCGGTTCTACCATGAGAACATTTGGGACAAAAGGGGGAAGCTTACCTTTATCACCTCCGTGGGCTAGCACACCTCCAAAGTTCCCACATTGCTTGATGAGTCCACCATTCTCTGCACCAGTTACTTCAAACTTTACATTAGCCAAAACCTTGACCCTCTCTTGACCACCCAGGATATCTGTATAGGCTTTCTTGTTTTGTTCACTATTATCATCTTCATATTTGGCATCTTCTTCCATATTTTCTAATCCTTCCTGCATTAATCCCTCACATGCTTTAGTATTTACTCCCTGACCAATCCAAGTTGCTCCTGGGTCACCGTCCATCAGTTAATGCTCGAAGGCAGGGTGGGAGAGGGAGGTAGTTCAATTCAAAAAATTTAAAAACAAATTAACAAATTCAATATCACAACAAAACTTAGGAAAAAAAAAATCAACAAACCAAATCTTTAACACACTACAACATAGACCAAAACCCACACAATCACACCCAAAAACAACCAAGAAGATAATGAGGAACAACTCAAATGCAACAAAGGATACTAATCAGGTTCAATTCGAGAAGGAAACTCAACTCCGAGGTCAACAATGGCAGGACACTCTTCGTCTTCCCTATCAACCTCAGAGAACCTCCTCTGTGTTCCAAATCTACTTGTTCTGATTTTTGCATCTCTTATTTCTTATCTACCTAGATTACATCCTAACTTGATTATAGAATCTTCTCAGTCACAAATGCCACCTCTAGATGTGTTCTCTACTGATTAAGCTCTAACTGAATATCTTAGTGTGTATGCAAACATGCCTTCAAATCATCATGACCATACATTTGCTTATTGTCTCAATGTATATATAAAAGTTTTTGGATCATCTAAGGAAGCTACAGCAAAAAATCACATTTTTATCATCATTTTTGCATGAGTTATATTGATTTTATGTTTTTTCATAAATCCACATTTCTGTGCGTAAATCAATAAATTTTTTAGAAATTTTTACATTTCTAGAAAACTCTTGAAATTCTAATGGGGGCCTATTCTTTACAGTTTTAATTTTGAGGTCAAATAAGGTACAAAATAATCAGATCTTTGTCAACTATAGGTTTTTCATAAATCCACATTTTTTGGTGCAAATTAGAGAATTTTATGGACATTTTTATATTTCTGGAAAGGTCTTAGAAAATTAGTAGGGGTCTCTTCTTTGTATTTTTATTTTTTAGGTCAAAAAAGTTTCAAAATAATCAGATCTATGTCAACCATGTAAAAAAAATGTATTTGAAATAGCAATCTTGTGATGAACATATCTTTTTATAGCTGCATTATAACATTTTTCTGATTTTGCAGGGGTTTCATTATCATTTCTAATACATTTTCTTGCAGGAAAATCATTTGTCCAAGATTATCTTTTTCAATCTAACATACTTGTTTTGTATCTTTCACTTGCCAAAGATCAAATCATTGAAACCACTAATAAGTTGTTGCAAATTCGCATGTCAAAGAAATCATTTTATCACTAATATAGGCACTTAGCTTAATCTAGGGGGATAGTAATTGAATATTTTGCTTTGTCTTTGGATTTTGAAAAGGGTTCATGCTCTCTCCTCATACCTTTTGGTGATCTTGGAGATCAAAAACCCCTTCATTATCTCTTTGTTTATTTGTTCAATCCCAAGGGTATTATCTCACATATGCTCTCCCCTTGCGCTTCGTGCAAGCTTGGGTATCAAAAGTGAATAGTGTTCCTTCCCTTTAGGAGGTCTGCTAGGGGATTTCATCACCCCTAAGTATGACCTCAACCATGTGTTTTGGCAGGGTATATCAAAGGGGGGATAGTGAAAGTTGTACCTCAATCTAGCTACGTAGTCATTGGGACAACCTTGGGGCACCGGGTGATTCCAAACGCAAGGTGAAGTGGTGTTTGCTTAATCGCTTATGCCATATCCCTTCAACAGGCTAGTGTTCACAGATTTGGGCCTCATCATACCTCGTGTATTTGGAGGATTCCCCTAGAAGCTCGTAAAATCCTAGTTAAAACCTTTCCGTCGTCATATCCTATGGTTCATCGTTGCAACAGGGGGAGAAGAGCTCACACTATTACCTCCATTGTTTGAGATGAAATAAACTTTGGGCAAGAATTTAGTCTCCAATGTAAGGGGTGTAAGATGGTACATGACCTTGTATTCCCTATATTTCCAAGCAATGGTAAATGGTATCAAGGGGATGGAAATCACCATTATCTGATAGTGGAGATTGAAGTCGCACCTGAGTGAGTGCATGGGATATGAAACTCCTACTTGAATTATTCTAGGTTTGTTCATGTGCTTGGTGTGTTTTCCTTGTGCAATACCAGTGAAAGCCACTTTAGCCGCGAAGCAATTTGCACCAATTTTCTTGTTAAGTCAAGTTAGCCATTGTCTTTTTGTGTTTGTTTTTCTTTCCAAATAAAAAAATCCAAAAAAAAAAATCTCAAAATCCAAAAAAACCAAAATATCTCCAAAAACATAAAAAATCAATCTTCCAAGCAAATCTAGCATCTGTCCTAACCATTCATGCCCATATAATTATCTTATCCCAATCATCTCTTTCATCCAATCCAATCCATTTACCCTAATCATCCATATGGCACTTGAAGATCCTTATGGCTTCCAAAAAATGTTTGATGAACTCAAAAGATTATATGGAAAGTATCCAGTCACTCCTAAATCATCATCCCTACCTCCCATCAACAACTAATCCAACTTATCCATACCCCAAACTTATCCAACATTCACCTTACCCCAAACCTCACAAGTCCAAATTCCTAACCATGTTTCATCTTCACACATACCAAATCCCACTATCTCACAACTTCAACAACTTCTAGACCAACAACAACAATCCCTTCAACAACAACAACAAGCCTTTCAACAACAACAACAAGCCATTCTACAAGAACTCCAAACCATCCAACAATATCAAGCACAACAACCACAACCACAATCCCATATGTCATCCTCATAAACTTCATACCAACCTAGTCCAACCATATATCAAGCTAATCCTACCTCAACCTATCCCACTTCTTATAATATCAACCAATATCTACATCAATCCATACCTCAAGGTCATCCAACTATTTATTCAACATTTCACCTCAACCCCAAATTCATTTACAAGACTATCAAGTTCCTTCACAACAAGATCATGCAAGTCCAAGTTACCCTTTGCACCAAGATCAAGTGTCCTTAAGTCCTCATGCTACCCTTGACAAGAGGAATACCACTCTAGCTTATGCATCCTATGGGTATCCTCCATCATCATCCAATCAGATGCCTATCCAAGAGCCTACTAGTCCTATCCCAACACCACCATGTAATCCCAATCCTAATCCATTAGTTCATCAACCTTCTAATCCATCTATTCCTTCATTTCCTTCACCATCATGTTCCTCTAATCCTCCACCAAAAGACGAGGCTGAGATACTTTTGGAACAATTGGTCCAAACAAATTTGATTGAGCTACCATCGATAAAACCCTTTGGAGAAAACCACATTAAACCCTATTGGTATAATGAAAATGATTATTGTGCATACCATAGGGTTAGGGGCCATAAGACATTTGATTGTCCCACACTTAGGAGATTGATCAAGAACCTCATATATTGTGGTAAGATTGTGCTAGATAATCCTAATCCATCCATTCCCATTATCCCTCCACCTAATCCCATCCTAATCCTAATCCATCCAATCAAATGCCTATCTCAGAGCCTACTAGTCCTATCCCAACACCACCATGTAATCCCAACCCATTGGTCCATCAACCTTCTAATCCATCAACTCCTTCATTTCTTTCACCATCATGTTCTTCAAATCCTCCACCAAAAGATGATGCTAAGATACTTTTAAAAGAATTGGTCCAAGCAAATTTGATTGAGCTACCACCAATAAAACCCTTTGGAGAAAACCACATTAAAGCCCATTGGTATAATGAAAATGATTATTGTGCATACCATAGGGTTAGGGGCCATAAGACATTGAATGTCCCACACTTAGGAGATTGATCAAGAACCTCATATATTGTGGTAGGATTGTGCTAGATAATTCTAATCCATCTAATCCCATTATCCCTCCACCTAATCCCAATCCTAATCCTAATCCATCCAACCCCATTATCCCTTCACTTAATGCCAATCCTAATCCTAGTCCATCCAATCCCATTATCCCTCCACCTAATCCCAATCCTAATCCTAATCCATCCAATCCCATTATCCCTCCACTTAATTCTAATCATAAGCCTATAATATCCACCCATTGAAAGGAAGAAAGGGTACAGTTACAGATTAAGATGCACATTAACAGAAAGGTAATAGAAACATCAAAATGCAAATACAAAACTCACAACACAAGATATACATGGGGAAAACCCTTTTAGGTAAAAAATCCCACACTCCAAAGCCACCCAATATATTATTCAGGAATCAAGAAGATTATAATATACCTATAGAGCAAGCTTTCACAGGAGTATAACCAACCAAAGATCTGGAGAAATGAATAAAATTGGACAAAACACTGAATTTTGTTCAAACTTGAAGGCTTCCAAACCCAAATGGGTTTTACAATGTGATACAATGAGCAATACACAAGTTTATATAAGAATTTTGGATGGGAAGATCAATAGTTTTCCCTCCAAAAGATATCACAAAATGACAAAAATACCCTTGAATGTGAAATGTGAAAGGTTATGGGTTGGCTCTTCACATTCAATTCTTTCCCTCCACCTCCATTTGAAACAATTTGCCAATTTCAAATTTAAAACAAACTGCATTTTTTGCCTCTTTTTGTGCAAGACATATATCTCATTCATATCCTCAAAAATAGTTTCATTTTAGGGCTGCTCTTCTACTCTTGCACATGTTTCATCTCTAAATTATATCTCCAATAATAAGTTGTCTTTACCTCCTATATTGGCACTTGGGAGATTATTTACATCAATTTGAAATTTATTAGCTTTCTGGTTCCTTCAAATTTTTAGCCACATATCAAATTATATTGACCAATAACTGATATCAACCATCTTTCTTCTTTCCTGAAGATATCCTTATAACCAGAATTGTGCCTTGTCCATTCTAGTATCATTTCCATATGAAGATTTCTCAAAAAGACAGAAACCTGTCCCAAAAATTTTGCATTTGGTTGGGTAAAATGATCTTAAAGAGTATCTAAAGCAAGCATGTTTTGCAAAATAGAATTAAAGAAGTGTGTATTGCCAAAATTCACCAGACATTTGATGACATGAGCACATTAAACCAAACCATCTACTTAGTCATCTGCAAGAACATTTCATTTTCTCCAACCTAATTTTCTCATTCCCAACAAGTTTGATAGATTGCAACCTTAACTACAAAACTCTTTCATTGTCCTCTTCATGTCCCTCAATTTCTATTTTTTGAGACAAATCAATACCTTCATTCCTCTCAATTTGCCAAACAAATCCTTGGGATTTTTGCTATCTTGGAAAAGATTTTTTATCTGTTTCTACCTAAAAGAAGTTGCTTGTATTTTCTTGAAGCAATTGATTACTTGAATTATGAACAAGTTATAGGGTCATCTAAAGTTTTAGGCCTTCCCCTATACAAGTAAGCCAAAGTGTGGGAATGAGAATAGTAGAACATTACAATTTGCTTAAAAAAGCATGAAGAATTATGTTAAGCTAGAGAGCAAAGCCAAGAAACCATGAAATACCTTACTTCATCCCAAGCCTTTATTGTGTAATTCTCATCTATGACCAATTCACCCATATTGCCAATTATCTCTTAGACTAATCATTCAAAACATCCACATCCTTCTTAACATTAACAACCTCTAAATCTCCATTGACCAAGACATTGCCTATAGTTGATAGGGTGAAAAAGAGAGTGAGCTGTATAATTCTTATCTCAAAATCCAAATTTGGGAATTTCTTAATAACATGTGCATCAATTCTTTCTTGGGTATAGTCACACAAATATGCATTCTCAATCTAATATTTGCTTATGAGCTTTCTGTTATAGATCCTCAATCATTGCCATAGCCAAAGAATAAGCAAAGCTTTACATAGAGCTTTGATTTTATCCATCGAGCTTTGACTTAAACCAATAAGACATATGATACCTCTATTGGGAATGGATTCAATCAAATCTATGTATGAAACAAGAACAACAATTGAAATATACCCCACATACCTTGTCTTTTAGGTCACAACCTTTGTTTGTCATTTTTTCAAACGGTACATGTTCCACCTCATAGTCACAACCTATGTGCTGCTATCACATTCCATTTCCTTTAGACCTCTTCCCAAACAATTCTCATGCCTTACCTAGCATCTGAACATTCAATCATAGCTTTAAGGCATTATGTCATACAATTTGAGTGCTTTGTCAATGGTGCAACCATTCATTATGTCAAATAACTTTCATGCTTATTCATTTCCTTCCAAATGATCGTAATCTTTCATATTATATTTACAAAACATTTTGTCATGTAGGTCACAAGCTTCTTCAGGCTACAACCTTTATAAAAACATTTCCTATGCCTTGTTGACACCTTCACATCTCTACTTGTTAAGAAATAAGACAAATAAAGAGCACATAAAATTGTACACAGACACAAGAATTTAATGTGGTTCACCAATATGGCTACATCCACGAGAAAGTAGGGTATTCATCTTATTATTAATCACAGCAACATACATAAAGTTTTTCCCACATATATATACAATATTCTACAAGGAAGACAAAGGGAAAAAACAGGGGAGATGAAATGAATAGCCAAACTTCACATCCAAACAATCTCCCACTTGAAGTTCGATCCATGCTGCAAATAATCATACTTAGAAAATATCACCTACTTTCCATGGCCTATTGTCTCATAGATGCAAAATCCTTGCATCAACCGATATCCAAACACAATCACCAAATCCAATGGTAATAAATAGGCCTACGTAGCTGACAAGAATCAATTACCATAGCTGGAATAGCAACCAAAACTAGTTGCTAACACATCCAACTAACCATACAACATCAATAAACTCATGCCAACAACATAATATCTATCCCATACTGCATCTCTCATCCCTGTATAATCCATTGTCCTACGCAAAAAATTACCATCTTCCATGATAAAAAACACACCAAAGCCATTGATGTGCAAAACAATATGAAGACCCTTGATACTACTGTTCAATGAAAAACACACATATATCCTAGGACTCATGCAACATGAGAAATGCCAACCAAAACAACTCAAGTCTATCAATCAACACTTAAATAAATAGGTGTGGCAAATAATCAAATAATGTAATACCAAGAACAACCACTATGATCTGCAAACTGTAACCAACCTGTTGCAAAACAAAGCATACTTCCACAAATAGTTTTATGCTCAATTCTCTCACCTTTGATCTCCTTCACTTCTCCAAATTCCTCCACATATCAAATGATATACATTAAAAGACCACACATATTGTTGTTAAAAAATAATGAAGTACAACAACAATAGATGACCACAAACTAGTGATCATACTAGATGAATAAGAAACTCTAGGAAGAAACATAATACCATAAAGAGAAGTTGCAAACCATATCACATCCTTTTGCCAACACCTCCAAGTGCTAAGTTGTGCCAAGTATGATCTCCTTTACCTCCCCAAAATGATAAGTCTTAACAACACCCAACCATTCACGCTTAAAGATTAAACCAACATGGATGTAAGCTTCTCTAACCAAGGAAGATCAAACTCAAATATCCATTCCAAAACTAGGAAAAAGCCCAATTACATCTCCTAAACCCCACACTCATATGCACAAGGAGATAACCATGCCAACATCCCTCAAATGAACCCTCCAGAACCAATAACCATAGCTCAAGGTCCATAAACATGAGAAATAAAGCATAAAGAGAAATGCATCTAAAAATAGGATGGGCAATACCTATTTGAAGATAACCTACTGAGTAGACCAAGAGTGGGGAATGAGAATGCTCCTCCAAGATACACCAAGTCATAATGACTCTCTGGAACTCTTGAATATGTTCCATGGTGCCATGATTCCTATGTGGAAGGGCTTCAACCCATTTTTCTTTTTCATGAATCTGGTGCCCACTTAAAGGAGAAGAATTAGATCACCAGGCGGTGGGTAAGTAGCTACAGAAAATTGAATGGGTTGGTTTTTTTATATCCCATGGTGGCCCAATGTATTTGTCAAATCGAATTATCACATAATGTGGAATATCTAGAGGTTTGTAGTCATTGTTATAAAAAAATAGACACAACTTGTCCTAATGACCCATTCACAAGACCAGTTTCAGTCCATAAGTTTGTTGTCAACATATTTCTCTCACCTATGCACAATAGAACCTCTTCCTGTAGTTGATCTTCATCAATAAATTCATTTGTTTTTTGTTGCATGTTTTGGGTAGCGCTGATTGCAATAGGAAGATTTAAAAGTTTCACCATCTTCTTGTTATGTAATGTAGTCAGGTTGTTGGTCACAAATAAATGCATGTTTTTATCAAACTCTTGTGCTTCTGTTGTAGTAAGCATATTGTTCGTCCATTCCATAAGCATTTCCTAATCTTTTTGTAATGGTTGAGCATTTCAGATATTTTGTAATATGCTTCAAAACTATTTTTGAGAAGTATTTTCACCTTGTTGACAGAAAATACAATTCAGTGTGATTACTACCTTAAAAGTTCACCATAACATCAGTGCAATTGAGTGTGCTGCATATATAGGCTTATCCATGACAGGGGGAAACTGGCCAAGGTTGCAATAAGTATAATGGATACACCACCAAAAGTTTCTTGTTGTGTATAGGGGAATGCCTCACGTAAATGACTATCTATTCTCAACAACAATTTAGGCCCCATGAAACTCATCTCATCTATGAGGATGTATTTGATTTGTTGCATAGCTTCCTAAAATATTGTAATTGTCTGGCCTTGCAGAGGATGCATCTCTCTAATAATGATTTTGAGACATGCATGGATTGTTGTGGCTCACATGTTATATGTAGCAATTCCTATAGGCGTGAGTGCAAGCATTGTTTTTGGGTTGTTACAGTCTGGACCATTTAATGTATGTCTGATGTAGTCTATCAAATACGATTTTCTAGTGCCTGTTGTTCCTTGAATGATCATGTGTAAAGGCTCTTTTGGGGATGGGTCCATGTAGTGTTGTGTAATTATGTCCAGTGCAAGTTGTTGTTTTGGCCCTAGCTTGTGTCTTGTTGTTTCCATCGCTAACTAACATGAAGGATGTTGTTTGTCCGATAGTTTATTGGTTAAACTGAGTAGCAGTTTCATGCAAATGTGGTAGAACATTGCTTCTATTCCATGGATAGTTCATGTCAAAGTCTCGTCTACCAAGCATATCTAATTCATCGATACTGAGCTTATTGGTAACTCCCATTTGCGATAGTAACTCCCACTCATACAGGTTTATGTCATCACCAATGCATGTTTCCTTATGCTCTTCCTCATCCTCCTCTTCAGAATCCATCTATGTTGTTCAATCAATATGCCAAGGATAATACTTGTTCGCTTTCATGTGTTTCTAGTTTGTGACGACCTCTTGTTTTGTGATGCATATGTTAGTCGGTATGTGTCAAAAATATTTGTACAAGAGAAGCTCACTCCAACAAAATGTTTCATTCAATTCACTCTCCTCTAGTGGGACACTATAGAATCAGGGGTACACAATAACAATTGTGTTTTCTTTTCGTCTCTTCCATTTGTTTCCTTTTCGATGAAAGTTAAATGAGTACATTTGTGCTGACTATATTAGAGAGAGATTTTCCAATTCAGGAAGTTGTTGCATATAGGAGTTTATATAACTGGCTGCCAGCTCAAATTCATCAGTAGTTTTTGTTAGACATTGAAGTACTTTTCTTCCAACGTTCAATGAGATGAACGATTGACTACAAGAGACAAGAGGCAACTTCTGAAGCATGTGGCATGTCTCTTGTGATCCTATGTCATGATCTGCAACTATCTTTGACATGAATTTTTGATATGCTATTGAAGATCATTCTTCACACTTTCCTATATGTGCTATTCTTGTTAACATTTGTACACAGTTTTCAAATTTTCTCTCAGCCTTTGATGCGTATTTTGCAATATATTTGAGAACAAGTTTTCTCGAAACAACTGGTTGACAATCTGTGTTCTCCTACCATATTGCAAGTGTTGGTTAATAGATTTGTCACCTAACTCTATATACTCACACTCAGACAGATGACAATTGTAACAACAGTTGAGCCTACTATATTGGTATTCTACAAAGGCTCTCTGCTTCTTTTACAAGGCGCAACTACCTTTGATTGATATTCTTATGAATGAAAACTAGTATTGCTTTTAACCACAAAGTAGTAAAGGTAGAATACATCCAATAATAAGAAGCTCAAAGACTTCCACCAAGTTAACATCTACAAATAGATAAAACAAATACTATGCACCACATAATCACCACCATGAACAATGTATCAAAAGAAAAACAATTCCTAGCAGTGAGCAAGAATTATAGATATCCAACCACCTTAATACACAAATATCATCAACACAAGCAACAACACATTCAACATAGGAAGAATATGAATCCAAATAACCATAACACAAAGTTTACGATCATTCAAATCTCCATTGCATTGATTTCTATTCCATGTATATAAAGTAATTGAATAGAAAGCCAAAATTGATCTATCACCAAAACACAGTTTGCCAAAAGATTCCAACATCGACTAGCTAATCAAATTTATAGCTAAGATGAAACATAACCGTCTTTAAACCCTAACAGGTTCTTGAAGACAACTGGATTTAAAGAAGTTTTTAAACAATAATAAAGGGGGCCCTCCAGAGCCAATAGTTTTTGAGAAAACATTGAAAAGTAACTAAAGCATATAAAAAGAAATTCAATTGAGGATTGCAACATCCTCTTCTCCATTATCAACTTCATCCGTCACTTCCTCTTCCCTCGCTTGTTCATCTTCATTTCCAGTGCCACTTTGCACCATTTGAGATGCCTGTGCCTGTAGCTTCGCTTTGTATGCCCTGTATTTTTTGATTACAGGTGTCAAAGACATTCTAGGTGGAGTCCCAGTCATGCTAATCTGGTGTTTTCTTTTGCTCACTGCTCTATCTGCATCCGCCACCTTTTGATGCACATGATCGAATCCGCTCTTGATAGTTTTGATATAGGCCGCCATCTTTGCAAGTTTATCAAGTGATTCCCTTGTCATAATATCATAGTTCATGATTTCCTCAGTTACCAACTTCTTGAAATTTTGTTTGATCTCCTTAACATCTAGCAACTTTTCATTGTTGGTCCCATTAGCTTTGATTCCTATGACAACAAAATTTGTTTTGATCCTCATCATTTCTAAGAAATAAGTTGCAATTGCCTTCCTCATCTCATCCTCTATAGATATTATAAGACAGAGCGTCCATTCGACTACATCAGCCCATACATGTGTGTCTAATTCCCTAGGGTCATTCAAGATCTTCTCAACCACTAGGTTACCAACATCCATATTAGCCATCTCCTATATCTCCTTAGAAGCTAAATATAGGCTATTATGATCACTCCTAGCCATTTGGAATTCTACTATTAAAGCTTCTCTTTTCCCATGAATGGAATCAAACAATTTAACTACCTCCTCAATGAACAAAAGACCATAAAAAATGACATTTTCAACCCACTGATCCATAGCATTTCTTAGAGATAATGATCTTTTTATTTGTTGTAACAGATTAGGATCCGGGGTGCTCAGACTCATATTAGGAGGGGTTTTTGCCGAGGGTGTTATTATTTTAACAATTGACTGAACAAATAATGATAAAGAACTTACTTGAGCTTGCAACTTAGAATTCTCCTCTTGTTGTCTTTTGACCCTTTTTGATATATTGTTGATCGAATGTTTAACATGATAGAGATCACCTTTAGCAGTAGAAGGTCCTAAGTCTACTTTGTTCATCCTGAAGTCACTTTAGCCACTTTATCTTCATTCTTATTCCCCACTGGATCTGCAATCTCCAAAAATTGATTTCCTGAGGTAGGATCAGTTACCATCCTCGACATCCTCCTGGCACCTTTAGGCTTAGGGGTATCCTGTAGTAACTTAGCCATAGTATCAATACAAGCATCCATTAGTGGTGTATACCTTTTCTTCTTTTCAACCACTTTCTTTAACCAGGTAGGAGACAAGGGGGGGAGTATTAACAACACTCATAGTACCATCCATAGGCACAGATGGAGAATTTTGCTCTGGGGGTTCATTTGGATTGGGAGAATTCGGGGCACTTAGAAGAGATTGCAACATGCTATCTTCTCCTAATTGAGTAAAAATGATAGAGTCACTGTCACTTACAAGGTTGTTGACAAATGGCACATGGTCTGCTTTCAATGAGGAAGCATCCAATCTAGTATTACTCTTCACTGGTTGACTATCTTGCTCACACGCCATTTTTAGTTCACTGACCTTGTTAGGGGGTCGATCACCATCTCTATTCAATTGTGAGCCAACTCTCTAGAGAGTTGGGTCCAAACTAGATGATTTTCTTTGAGAGTGGGCAGTCTGAGATTTGTTTTGGCCCTGAGATGTTGACTCTCTAGGCATTGCTAAACCAACACATTCTTTCACATTTCCCTTCAACCATTTCTCTATCCTTCTCATCACTTGGAAAGAGCAAAAATTCACATCTGTGATTTCCTTTTTAGACCATTTCACAGGAGGTAGAGGTCATAGCGAAGCAGCATGATAGCCTTCATCTATAATATTGGAGTTGTCATCAACCATGTTAGGAACTTGAATATTCAACTCGAAGGCTCGGATTTGGTCAATGGTTAATCTCATCTAAGTCCTTCTCTGCACTTCCCTCTCATCCAAACAATCCTCCCATAAGTCTTTAAGTTGAGGTTTGTGTAGATACGAACATTCTCCATGCATATTTTCTTTTACATAATTCTTACTATCAAAGGCTGCACAAACTGACAAACTATGGAGACTAAACTCAGATAGCAACTTATCAACACTTCTAGCGCTATCATTACTTTTGCAAGAATAAAATGACAAACACAGGAAAAGAGTAACCTTTCTTTTTCATGGCATGGTACCTTGTATTCACAGCTGCCATTTGATGACATACCTCCAGAAGCACAAGATAGTCAGACGGGTACTGTGGCAACTTCAACGGGGCATTTTCATAACCCCCAATTCTCAAGTAAGAAAAACGATCAAAATGAACATATAAGCTTCCAAAATTCATGACCAATACAACTTCTTCAGCTGAAAATCTTCACTCCAATGAGCCATCAATCTTCTTAGTCAACCACATGGAAATGGCATCGTTCACTCTTCGAAAATCTTTCATACTTTCAATTTTCTGTAACTGAGGAAAAGTTTGATACATAGGCGTACCGGCGATAGGAAATCCTTGAATCCTTAGACCATGCCAAGTAGCCTCTTTAGGAGCCAACTCATAAACCAGCTGGGAACACATGTGAAACTTTACGTCTCTTAGGAAATTTATCAGCTATTCATGCATACTTTCACTAATTATTCTTGCCTAATCAATACGATGGTCTCCATAAATTAGCAAAATGAATCTACACATCCAAAAAGTGAAAGTATTTGATTCTAAGCTCCCAACTACATGGTTAAGCAAGGTTATCATGTCTGAAATCTCTTCTTTGAAATGACTCCTATTAAGATTGACAGGGAGCCGCAATTTCCCCTTTCTCTCAATTTCCAACCAGCTCTTGGCAATACAAGTTTGACACCAGTCCTTCCTTTCATTATAGTATGTCCATGTAGAAGACATAGAAACATCGACATTATCTTCATACTCCTCCAAATTTAGAGCTAGGGCAATCGATTCAGAGTCAATTTTTGCCACCACAGAGCCATTTGACGCTCTTATTTCTTGGGACTCTGGAAAATAACTATTGGCACAGGCTACAACCAATTCAAGACAATGCACTGTGAGTGGGAAGCCTCCAACTTTGTCCAACCCACTGCTAACAATTTTGTTTGCCAGGGGAGTTCGACCTTCTGACTGCATTCTTCTCTAGAAATCCTCAAAATCAATTGGCCCAATTCAATATCCCTTACACCAGATAAACCATTCTCCACAACAGGGCCATAGGGTCCCCTTGAAACTTGAACTTCATTTTTACCGAATTGACAAACCAGATGGCCCGAAACTTTGAAGCATTCAAAGACAATGCAGGAATGTGCAATGTATTTACAGGGAATTCTCTATGTAGATACATGAAAAATAGAAGGTTTTGACCACCCAAGAGAAGTGTTGTGTTTTTATAGCAGAGGAAAATAATAAATGAAATAGAAACAACTAATCGTGCTAACCTATGAGCATGTGATTCCCGCTTCAATATCTCGCATGTAGTGGATTAGCTGTTCTTCACTCTGCAACACATTCCCTTAGCAAAATAATGCAACTTCAGGTGAGATAGAGAATTTATCGAAACTTCATGTCACTTCTCATAAACTCATTCATAAAGAACATTAAATTCTGGTAGCGAATCCATCCTTGAAAATCATAAACATTTGCCTTGAGTTTCCCTCTGAAAAATGTGCCAATGTGTTTGTACGTACTTCAAATTAAATGCAGAATGACAAGTGTCATTTCATTGTACTGCATGCCATCTCAGAAAGGGTGCCATGGGAATAGCAAGCACTTGAAGTTGGCACGTCGGGCAATTTTGGAACCTTTGAACCACAACATTGAGAGTTCGGAAGTTTAAAGAACTTCTGACCTCCCGACAACATAGAGCCTTCACAACACAAATGACTAAGACTAATGCAAGGGAAGACTTTAAGACATCAGACTCATAGACAAGTCAGGAAGTCAGGTGGTTCATGAACTTTTGAACCCGCCGACTTTGGTTCAAAAATGCGAAAGATTTCTGACGACTCAAGAAATGACTAAGTAAAGTTAAACTCGGGAAGGAAGCAAAATAAGTGGCAAACAAAGAATGAAGAAATTTTGAAAGGCACAAGTGCTTTAGTAAAATTTCAAAAATAGGGCAACAATAAGCATCTCAGGGTTATGGATATTTAGCCTATCATCATTCCGCACAGGGTCATATGACTTGTTTCCTTCTTCATCACATTTTAGTTCAGAGTGAATGCGCTCTACCCAGGGGGCTTTGTAATGACATGTAATGTTCTGTCCCTTTTTTGTAGACACGTATCCTCAGTACATCTAGTGTGTCTTTGCACAGTATTGAGTAAATGTTATATTCTTTGTTTAAATGCACTCAATCTTAATTTTTTGGTTTGTTTTTCTAGCTTGCTTATTAAATTGGCTTGATTTTTTATTGTTCCCAGACATGTTGTCATCAGGAATCAATCACAATGAAAGTGTTTCATGTGAACAACCTGTCAGAAATCGATTTGACATTACTAGTGCGTTGTTGGTGATCAAAGCCAATGATGTAGTAACCGAGGCTCATAGCTTACATCAAATGTCTTACCAACTAGATAGAAGCAAGTTTATGAGCACACCCCCAGTGGACGATGATGATGTTCACAAAATTAAAGAGATACAAGATAAGATTTCTAAAGCAATAGATGCCCTAACAATTAAGAAAGATAACTTGGATGGAACGTATTACTTGCTATGAGATAGGTTTTTTGTTGAGTATTATGGCACCGACGTACTTGGTAACATGTCTTGATCCATCAACATAGAAAATAATAGCACCGTGACAATTCTTCCTTGTAGATGTGTAAATGACAAACTACACAAAAATGTAGGTTGTACATATTGGTTAGCCTCTAAAGAAATGTACTTGTCACTTACTACCATACATACTTATACACTTTGAGCTGGTACTCCAAGCTCCATAAAATACTTTGTAACTAAAAATTTCTGAAATTGTATACCCAACTAGAAAATGTGATGGCTGCTCTATAATTAAACTGTGTAAAATTTATACTGTGCATTTCTATTAATAGGATACATTATTTAAAACACCCGGTAATTTATTGCTATACCTACGCATTCTGGGTTCAATTTTTCTTTTATTTACCTGTGCTGGAGTTGAATTGGTTAATACCCAAGTAATTGCTAGTAATGGCAAAGAGTTTTGAGCATCTTATTGTCTATATTTTTTTTTTTACCGTTCACTACTGGCAGAGAAATTGTATACCCAATTGGAAAATGTGATGGCTGCTTTGTAATTAAACTTTGCAAAATTTAAGTTGATTTGTGCATTTCTATTAGTAGAATAGTGAATTTGCTTCAGACACTTCAACCTGTATGTGACTTAAATAGATTTTCCAACTCTTGTGCTGAGTGAGAGATATTTTCCAACCTGTATGTTTAGTGTGACTGTTAAATTTGTTTCCTCCCATTAGATGGGTGGCCAGGGATATGTATCAGTTATCAACTTAAAGAGGTTAAATCTCCTTCTCCTTGTATGGCACCAGGATATGAAAGAGGAGAAATTTGATTTATTTTTATTTATTTATATTAAGGACCGCCTATTTTTTCCTTAAGGGGAGGCCATACCAAGTATGGACGCGCCCCATTTGAGAGGTGACCCTTTGGGCGCTTGCAATTATTTAAATTCATCATTCATTTCTTAACAACTCTGCTAGTATGTTTAACTGATCAAATGCAATTGCCAACTTCCTACTATGATGGCAGAGAAGTAATTATTTTTTCTTCCTTTTCCACTACATTATATAAATGTCTTTAATCTTAAAATAATTACCCTGTTTCCTTCATCTTCCAAGCCTTTTTCTCCTTTGCGTGAGTTTATGTGTATCTAATTCTACTCATTACCATCTCAGCTAAGGAATTGAGATCTTCGAGTCTCTCTTTTATCTTTGTTTTAATTTGGAATTCGTTGGAGGTGAGAGACACCAAGCAGGTAGTAAGGTTAATATCAGATAATGTTTTAAAGGCTTGCTTCAGAATTGTTGAAGCTGCTCTCTGTCAGAAGCCTTCTGGGCCTCCACCTGCTTCTAGTTGGCAGTCTGCTGTTGCAGATGCAGCAGCCATGAATATCCAAGAGGGTCCTATCCTATGACAGTGCCCACTTCATTTGAATCTTTGTCTAGTTCATTTCTTAGCCTGGGTTGGGAATCCAATATGGAGCAGAGCATGGTGGCCCCTTTTCAGTCTTCATTGGGTTCAATGGTAAACCCTTCACCAGCTGCAACCACTAGCCTATCTTCTGATGGCAGCATTGTCATGGGAGAATTGATTGGGAGACTGGGTGCAAATCTCTTGCTCATCCCCGGCACTCGGATCCACAATTGACACACTTCTTAATTTGGTTACAACTTGGAAGGGGGAACAACACTTCCTCTTAGCATAGATCCATCCAAAGGAGCATTTTCCATGGAAGGGGGAACAACACTTCCTCTTAGCACACTTCTCTTCAGATCCTGGATTTGCAGAAAGGGCTGCTAGATTTGCTTGTTTCGGGAACCGAAACTATTTTCATCTCGCCAACCCATTCAATTTTCCAGAAGCTGAACCATCATACAGATCTTCACCAGCTGATAATTGTCAGATCCCAAGAGTGCCCAGTAATCAGTCGCTGAAAGCTGGACTTCCAATTAACCTCTCTAACATGGGGGAAATGAAGGGTTCAAGTGGCTCTGAGCCCACCCAAGATGGGACAGAAGCTGAGTTCAGAATGACTGACAGGAAATTTAGCAGGCTGTCGAGGTCTGATGAAGCAGAATTAACTACTGGCCGTGAAGAAACTTCAAGTTCTGACCATGTAGCTGGGAGGGGCTTAAATGAAATCAATGGAAGAAAAAGGAATGCTTAAATTAAAAGATTACATTCATGTGAGAGCAAGACGGGGCCAAGCTACTGATAGCCACAGCCTTGCAGAGAGAGTAAGCACTAAGCTGGCCATTCCATCCTAAGGGATTTAGTAGAAACTTGTGCTTTCATAGTGTATTTCATGACCCCCAATCCTCACACCCATTATTGTAAGCAAATTGACACTTGAAGCCAAATGAATTTAATGTATGACAGGTGAGAAGAGAAAAGATAAGTGAACGCATGAAGTTTTTGCAAAATATAATAATAAATTAAGAAAAGACTAGTACATTCATAAGATGAAATCCACTTCATGGCCTGTAAATAATGTCCAATACACTCTTGCTTTTCAGAGGCACTTGACAGTCCATGGTTGAACATGAGTTCTTGCAGAAAAACATTGAAGCTTTACTGTTCTCTTTTCTCTCTTTATCTTTCATGCATTCTATCAAAGCTGCTAGAAAGGGATCCCTTTGATATAGTTCCTTGTGCTTGCAGTGTAATGCCTTTGCTATATTCATTGGAGGAGGTGGTGGCAAAAGATCACGCTGATAATCATTCAGAAAGCTCCATGAAATAGTTCTTGTTGTTGTTCTCCTAACTGATTTTAATTCTCTCAAATGAAAATGGTACTGCTAATCCTTTGTCAAGAGGACAAGAGGTCCACAAGGATGATGAATTCAGAGCCGTGAAATCAAACTAGTTACCTTTACCTTCTGGTAATGTCCTGTACAGCAAGACCAGCAAATTTGGTACACTTGTAGTGTATCAATAATTGTATTTATACAACGAACTCCATCCAATACTTTAATAGAAGAAGAACAGACTAAATTAGCAAAGCCTTGCATGCCTTAAAAAAAGAAAGAGAAGTATTTTTGCTCCTAAAATTAGAATGAATGATCCCACAGCCAAAATTAAACCATCTCAAAGATATATTATTTCAAATATCTTATTTAATTGGAGATTTTCTATTTATAAAAAAACTTCAACAATTTATTACTCTAAGAAAATTAATTTCATTTTAGTTTTTCTTTTTCTAATAATTAAAATAATGGTTTGTTTTAATTTTGGAAGAAGATGGATTTGTTTTCATTTTCCAACATGCAGCTTATGTAGAAAAACAAATTAAAATAGGATTATTAACGCTTATAAAATCAAAATCAATATTAATATTTAACAAATATAAAAATTTCCTATTTAATAAATAATAAATAAATAATAGAAATTAATCAATATTTAATAAATAATATTATATATATACAATTTTAAAACAAATTAATTATTTTAACAGTTATATATATGTACATGTATGTATGTGGGTTTTGTTTTGGATTTTTTAATTTGGTTATTGTTGATATAAAAATTTATTATCAATATGGGAAATCTCACAACCTATGACACAACTGTGAGATAATTTTTTCAATGTGTTCTCCTAAACATAGAGAGAGAGAGAGAAAGAGAAAGGAAAAAATAAACGTAAAATAAAATAAACTATTGTAAGGCGATATGTCGAATATTCAAAAACTTTTACTGATCTTAAAATTGCATAGGATTTAACTACTGCCTAAATTATGATAATAAATTATTGAAATAAAGGGCACTCAAATGCACGATTATTGACCAATAATTAATCATCAATCATTCAACAGACAAATCAAGGCTAAATATTATGGCAAGATTGAGAGAAGATACTAGAAAGACAAATTTTTTTCACATAATGAAGATTTTTCATTCATAGTTGAACTAAGAACATATTGCATAGAAAGGCCAAGGGCACAATTATTCAATCATTGATCAATCCTTGGAGAACTCAAAAAGGCATGTGTCTATTACCAAAATTATTTCCCCACTTCTAATAAGAACTATTTATTTTATTTATATTAATGAAGAATACATGCATTCTTTCAAAACTAAAGTTACATTGAATAGATGCATTAATTTTGGAAGTGTCGAGAAGCAAATTATTGTTCTCTAGAGCTATTTGTAGAACAAGCAGTGAAGAAGATCTTGGGAAGATTGGTTAATAGATATTATCCCTAATATATATGGTTTCAAGCAAACACCAAGTGAATTGCACTTTCTTCCCCTCAACCAATAGCAGAACAAAAAATTGTGTCAACAGTCCTAACAATTATTTTGAGGAGCATAGAGTTGCCAAGTGGCACTAGAGATAATATCAATTGATCTTTGTAGTCAGGCTTGCCGATAAGCTGACTCATCTCTTTCATCTAATGGTGCAATGCTATAAGGTTGTTAGATTGACAATGCTTATACATTATGTGAGTCATTGATCTTAGAGAAATGATCAACGATGTGGGTTATCTAAGATTCTACCATGATAGATTTAAAATGAGAAGGGGGCCACTATTTCGAGCTTGGCACTACCATACCAATGACAGATATCTACAATGCCCCTTAAATGTTCTTGAGGGGTCACGATGTCATCCCTAATAAACTTTGGCAAAGCATTTAGGTCATTTAGGTAATAAACTTTGGCAGAGCATTGACAAAATTCTTAGGTACTTTAGCTATCATTTGAAGAGGCAATAAAAAATTTGGTTGTATAATTCTTCTACTAGGACTGAGGACCAATGGAGGAACTAAGAGACTTGGATTGCAAGCTGAGACTAATTTGGTCACGGGCCTCTCGCTCACAAAATAGGATTTCAACCAATAATATCCCCCTTACTAGATGTTTTGCCAAGAATTTGATTTTCAGGTCTGACCAAGTGTACCAAAATTGTTAATATTCAAATCTCACTTAAAGAAAAAACTTGTACCGACAAGGGAATTCTCACAGGTGTGGGACATGACTTGTTAGGTAACCTCCAAGATTTTGAAGCTAGATCTTCATAAATTTTTCAATGTGTTCTCCTAAACATAGAGAGAGAAAAATGGAAAAAGAAACATAAAATAAAATAAACTATACCAAGGTGATGCACCAAATATTCATAACCTTTTACTAATCTTAAAATTACACAGGATTTAACTACTGCCTAAATTATGATAATAGAATATTAAAATAAAGGGCACTCAAATGCACAATTATTGACCAATAATTAGTCATCAATCATTCAATAGACAAGTCAAGGCTAAATATTAAAGTAAGATTGAGAGAAGATTCTAGAAAGACAAATTCTTGGCACAAAATGATGATTTTCTATTCATAGTTCAACAAAGAATAGATTACATAGAATGGCCAAGGGCACAATTATTCAATCATTCAATTAGTTCCTAGAAGTGCTAAAAAAAGGCCTGCATTTATTGCCAAAATAATTTCCCCCCACTTCTAATAAGAACTTTTTATTTTATTATATTACGAAAGAATACCTGCATTCTTTCAAAATTGGAGTTACATTGATTAGATGCATTAAATTTGGAAGTCAAGCAGTAAGTTATCATTTTTTGGTGGCTATCTATAGAACAAGCAGTGAAGAAGATCTAGGAAGATAAGATGGTAGATATTATCCTAGATCTAATAGTTCTGAGCAACACCAAGTGAATTGCACTTTTCATCCCCTCAACCAATAACACAACAAGGAATTATGTCAACCTAACAATTATTTTGAGGCGTGTAAAGCCACCAAGTGGCACTAGAGATAATATCAATTGATCTCTATAATCAGGCATGCTGATAAGTTGACTCATCTCTTTTATCCAATGGCACAACATTATAAGCTTGTCAGACTGGCAATGCTTAGACATTGCATGAGCCATTGATCTTAGAAAATAATCAATGTTGCAGGTTATCTACGATCTTGCCATAATATCTTTAAAATGATAATGGCCCACTATTTCTGGCTAATTCAAGGTTCCCACCTCACCAACTCCTGTTGGACAATCTGGAGCTCCATCTTATTTCAATAATTACAAGAAAAAATTAAAAAAAATTATTAAAAATAAGACTTCTACAATTGTAATAATGTAGTGACTACAACACCCTCACGAGTTGCTCTAGACCTCTCTTCTTTTAAACAACAAAGAACTCGACAATTTGCACCTTTATTTGAGTCTCTTTATTCTATCCTGCAGCAACTCCTGAATAACAACTTAGTGCAGTTGTTGCCTATCTAAACCCTAGACACAAGAAAATCTTTGCCATGATCTTATTATGACCCAAAGACATTTTGTCAATTCCATAGTCCCTGGTCATGATACTGAAAGATGTTTGCATCTTAAACATATAGTTCAAGACCTCATTGATTAGAATGTCATCCAGGTATTTGGCATGAATGATTGAAATAGGTCAATTGCTCCTCCCAATCAAAACTTGCAAATTTTTACCATTCCATTGCCACGTCACTCTTCTAATTTCATTGAACTTCCTTCCACCTTTGTGGTGCTAGAAAAGAATACTGATGAGCCTTGTCGTCAATTTTATGAAATGATAGGAATGGTGGACATTCGCCCCCATGCTTCTTGAGAGAGGTTTGTTCCTGACCCTATCATATCCTTTACCCCCATTGATGTGCCCATGAATGTATATGATGGACCTCTTTACATCACTGCCCAAGTCAATGGAAAACCCATCAGGGGTGTTCTTATTGACCCTGTGTGCATGGTAAATGTAATTACATAGGAGTTTTTGTACATTCATGAATTGTATAAAGACAAGTATGAGCAATCAGAAGTCTATAAATGGACACATGATGGTTTGTCTAGACCAACCTTGGGTTCTCTTACCCTCTCTATCCAAGTTAGACCTAAAAGCCTGGATGTTCCCTTCTCAATGATTTCCTACCTCAAATCATTTTTGTGTGAAGTTAGGTCATCTGTGGCTTGCTTCTATGATTGCAATCCCCTCTGTAGCCCATAAGTGCTTAAAATTCCCCCATGATGGAGTAGTGCACATAGTCCACCACAGTGGATTATAGCCTCTCTTTATGCGTGGGAATTTATCTTTGGATTACTTTGGCCGGCCTCGACTAAGCCTCTCCAACCTTGCAATGACTTTTTATTTCTATCTTATCAAAAATTCAAAATGACTCAAGTTACACTCCTCTTTAGTGACCCTTCCTCCTCATCTCCCATATCTTCTCACCCTTTGGTCTCTTAGTCTCTAGAGATAGCTCTTGTTCCTTCCACTGCCCCACAAGCAATGAAAGGAAAGAAACCTATACTAAGTGCACCTCCTCGTCCTCGTGTGGCTAGCTAGTACTTGGAAGTTCCACCTCCAACTTCTTACTTGAGAGATAGAGGTAAACAACCAATACCACCTAGACCACCTCGCATTCCCACAATTTCCCAGCCTTCAAAGGTTGCTCCTATTTCCCCCACCTCTTTGGTGGTGCGAGGAAAGCAAACCATGTTGTGGAACCCTTCCCCTGCTCCCGTGGTTTCTCAACATTCAAGGGTTCCTTCAATTCATCCTCTTGCTTCTCAAATAGGGGAATAAAAGGAGCCTATGTTGGAAAACCTCTTGACTCCTTCAACAAAGGTTGTAGCTCGTACAAGACAAAGTCAGTTTGTGAGAGATCGTAAGCATTGCTAACATGTTGCAACTCAAGAGTGTGCTACTAAAGCATAGTCTACCCCTAAGCATCCCCCTCCCATGTGACCACCTCCTAATCTTGCACCACCTTCTAAGCCTTAGCCTCTTCCTTCCCAGCTTGAATCTCTCCCATCCTTGACCCTTGCATCTCCTTAGTCAGACCTAGATGAACATAACCCCAAAAGGGTTCAAGTAGTCTTAGTCCCATCTATTGAGGATCCCATTATCCCTTCCATCCTAGATATGCCACTCTTTTTAGAGCCTCTTGACCTCCCTAACATCTGTGTCATCTCTAGCACACCCTCATAGCACTTGTTCCTTTCCAGTGTACTTGCCATCAAAATTTTCTAGATGTTCTCCACCCTTCCACCATTGACATTAATATACCCCACCCACCACCTAAACAAAAACTGGAGCATTTTCCCACACCACCTTTCCATAAATCCAAGCGCATGTCATCATCTCCACCCCCTCTAAGCCCTTCTTCATCAATTCTTCCTATTGTGGGGGATTCTCCTCCACCTGTGACTCTTAGTGCTTGCATCTCTATTGATAGCATTGATGAACCATGCCTAGAGCAATAATATGATAGTCATTCAAATGATTCCTCCTTGGTGGAGCACATCTTTGAGTCCCTCACAAATGTTCCCTCATTGTCTTCAATTTTTACACAATCATTGACAATAGCCTCTACCAATGCCCAAGAGGATCCTTCCCCTCTAATCCATCCCTTGTATTTGGTTCCAAGGGAGTCTCCTAGTATAGGTCTTAATGTGGTCCCTCTATCAACCCATCTTTTGTCTCCTTATGATGAACAAGATTGGGAGTTAGATTATTTGATGGTGCCTAACCCATGAGGGCAATACCTTAATTCCTTATGTATGTGTATGTCCTTGTGTCATTGTTATGTATTCCTCATAATAGAGTACTTGATATGTGTTTGCTAGTCCTACCTAGAGGACCCTCGATTCCCTTGTAGGCACGTGGATACAGGAAGAAGGGGGCACCTTTTTATTGAAGTTGACTTGTGAAACACATCTCCCCATATATGTTTCCTAAAGTTATTTACATCTTTCCCATTATTCTACCTTAAAATCAATTGCATATTGTTGGTTTATGCAATTATTTTAAGGTGGAGGCATATTTTTGCACCTTCCATATTCACACACATCACATTGATGGTACACTCCTTGCAACATTAGTAGCTTGTGGTCCTAAGAAGATACACTTGCTTAGACTGACCACCTTTATTAGGATTACCTATCCATGCTAGCCCATGTAATTCCTAATATTTCTTGACATGTGAGCCACCTAGTGATACAATGCTAGCTAGTTGTGCTCCATTTTTGCTACTTTTTAGTACTTCTTGTGAGTCGCTAGCAATATAGTTTGCTAGTTATTGTGATCCACAAGGGTTTGGTGTGGTTACTAGCTCTTGTAGTGTGCTTTTCCTAGAACCATACTTGGCATCCTTCTAGTAGCACAATGCTAGAAATGCCTTTTGCATCATCTCTTTTTGCTTTCTTGTGTAGTTTGTGTATGATTGTTCTAGGTTTGTGTTTGATGTGCATTAGCTTATATGATATGCTAACATTAATGTTTTGATAAATCATATTTGATCTGCACCTTCCTCATGTAGGTTATATGTGTGTGTGTGTGTGATTCTGACATTTCCTTTTGTGCAGAGTTTTTGTTGCCTAATACTATGGTTTTGTAGGTTTCTAGTCTGGGGGCTTGATTCCCCCACTCGAAGAACTCTATGTGGCCTCTACAGTATCCTTTTTGGGTCATAAGCCCACTAAAGTGGGGGCTAAATGTAACATAGAGTATTTCAAGCCCTTATAGTTTCATGCTACATTTTTCACTCATTTTGGTGTCTGCTCCCCTAGCATGTTTTAGGGACCATTTTAGCCATACCTTCCTAGCCTTTTTCCTAACACACAAATGTTGTGTTTGTGTTATGTTCTAGCCTTTGTGTTTATTCTTGCCAAACCTTGTTTAAGTGCCTTAATTATTTCACTATTCTAAGGTGTTCTATGAAATCAAAATTTGATGTCACTTGGACACTAGCACTTAGCGCGAACATTCATGTGACACCCTAGCGTCCTAAGCCTATGTGGCACCTAGTGACCATTTTTGAGTGTTACTTACCATCTTTTGCGACGTGAGAGATCACATGTAACACTTCTACTACTCTGAATGGTTCCTTTTTGACCCGCCTCTTCTATTTTCCCTCCAAGTTCCTCATTTTCAATAATTTATTATAAAACTTGTGAAGCTTTTTGCATCCCCATTCTTAATTCTAGCAATCTGTTACACTTTTATAGTAATACTATTAGCATTATTGGTAACTTTATTGGTTCTCTAAAAATAATATTCAAGCTTATGTGACTTTCTTGTGGATTTCAATAACTTCATGGGGTTTCTCGGAACCACTTCTTGCTATTGGGCTCTTCTTTGGGCTATATTTCTAGATGGGTAGTTTGCATCTTCATTTTGTAAGGTGATTGAGTTCTATCTTACCCTCTTTGTTCATTCATTTTGTGTAATCCATTTGTGTGCTTGTGGTATTTGGTGGGTTACCTCATTTCCCTTCTTTCCTCCAATAGCACACTAGTTTGCTTTTGTTTGAGTAGATTAGTTTCATATTGTTCATTTACACTATTTGTCACTATTGTTATTTATCTAGACACGCTTAGAGGATAATAACACATTTTTTTCAATCTTTTTCAACATTGGTTGTCTGTGGAGGTAGAAATACCAAAACAGGGTTTGACCTGAAGGAAAACCCCCAAATAGCCCCAACCTTCCTTGGTTTTCCTTGTAGATTTTAGGTTCAAAGGAGAAGATTTTGACTGCACATTGGTTTCATAGAGCTTTTTTTTGTCTTTGTTATTTGATTTATTCCTTTCAAACAATAGTGAAAACATCCTTCCAATTTTAGTGTATTTTCATCCCCTACAAGTTATTGGTAGTCATCTTTATCTCTTGGTGTGTAGGTAGGGCACGGTAAATTAAAACAAAGTTGAAGATTTTAGTTTCTCTCGCTTTCTAGACTATAGTGCAATGTGTAAACATCCGCATGACGTGTTGGCATCCCAAGCAATGACCTCCTCTGTCTCATAGCAAGTTCTCCTCATTCCCTCCTTTCTATTTTTGTGATCTAAATTTCCAATTTCGTTCCCATTTTTTCTATATTCAACACTTTATCAATTTTTCTTTCCATTTTCATAGCAATTTAGTATAGTTCATTGTCTTCATTTGTAGCACTCTAAGGATTGTAGACATTATTCTATTGAAACACAGTGGACAGTAGAAAACTAAAACAATCCTAATGTGGTTGTAGTGAAAAGTTCATTTGACTAATACCTCTTAGTTGAATTGTAACTTTTCCTCATCTACAACTCTATCTCTCCTAATCTCCATCCCTAAGAAAAACTTAGTAGCCCCTAAGTCATTTATACCAAATTGAAATGAAATCTAAGACTTAAGAACTTTTACCATATTTTTATTGTTGCTAATAATAAGTATGCCATCAACATACAAAATAATGGCAATGAATTGATCATCCACTTGCTTAAGATAGAACAATGAGACTCTACTCTAACAAATTCCAACTTCAAAACATAAATATCAAATTTTTTATATCACAACCTAAGAGATCATTTCAAACCATAAAGAGATTTTTTTCACCTTTCAAACCAAATCTTCTTTACCCTTAACCATGAAGTGCTTGGGTTGTGTCATGTAAATTTCTTCCTTGAAATTACCATGTAAAAATGTTGTCTTAACATCCATTTTCTTGATCTTTAGTTCAAACGTAGTAGAAATTGATAATAGAAATCTAATGGAAGTTGATTATGCAATAGGAAATAAAATCCATGATATTCTATCCCTCTACTTGGGAATAAATCTTAGCCACCAACTATGCCTTGTCTGTATGATCAAGTGTAAGTTCCTTAATCTTCGGCTCAAACTGCACCTCCTTTTTCTCTCCATCTCTAGGTTTTTTTATAGGAGAATGCTTGATCTATTTAAAGATCATATTCCAACTCTAAACTATCTTCCCTATCTTAGGATTCTAAACACTATAGCCAATGCATATACACTTCTTTGCTTTGGAATCCAAGCAAATCCTCTTCTCCTTGGGCACATGCATGCATGCATCACAACCAAAAACTCTTAGATGTTGAAGAGAGGGGCTCATGCTTATCCAAACCTCTTATTGGGGTTTTATCAACAAGTAATGATGTAGGAGATCTATTCATTTGAGATAAAAAATAGTATTGACTACATTTGACCAAAACTCCTTATCCAGCTCAACACTACTAAGCATGATCCTAACTCTTTACATTAGTGTCTTGTTCATCCTTTTTGCAAACCTATTCTTTTGAGGGGTGTATGGAGTTGTGTTCTATCTTTCTATGCTACCATTACAAAACTTATCAAACTCTACAAAATAAATTTCTCCATAATTGTCCATTCTCATAATCTTGATCTTCTTCTCTATCTAGTTCTCCACAAGAGTCTTAAACTCTTTGAACCTACTAAAGACCTCAAACATCTATCTTAGAAATAACACCCACATTTTTTAGGAGAAATCATCAATAAATGATACTTAATACAAGGATTTTCCTAGTGAATGTACATCAATAGGACCAAAAGTAACACTATGCATCAACTCCAAAATCTCATTCAATCTAGAAAAGCTTGGGTTAAATTTAACTCAATTTTATTTCCCATATATGAAATGTTCACATAAAATACAAAGAATAGTCTTCAAGTCCCCTGGCCAGTCCACTGAACTTCATGGATGTAAGACCTTTTTCACCAATGTGACACATTCTTTCAAGCCACAATTTCAAATGTATCATGGTGGTAATAGCTTGAAATTTTTTCGTGATGAAATTCTGATTTTTTTTTAATTCCATTACTTTGAGGTACCACCTAGGTGATCCCTTGAGATTTCTTCCTACCAACAACTTGAGGTATCACCTAGGTGATACCTTAATGTCTACTATGTGGATTGGCTATGATAGTTAGAGTGTAATCAGTTTGGCCAAGAACAATAATTTTCATGCTTGAAAAAAGCTCATTGATATGCAGTATCATTTTGTTCATGACGTGGTGGAGGATAAGAGGGCAATGATTGAGAAGATGAACACTTTGGATAATGTTGTAGATTCTTTGACAAAGCCAGTGAGAACAAAGAAATTATTTTGGTAATAAATTGTTATGAGGACCTCTCCCCTTCAAAGCTAATTTATTTTGTCTATGGTTGGCCCCTTATGCAATTTATACAACAAGTGAGAGAATGTTGGGAAAGGTGTACAACACCTTTTCTAACATATTTGAGTAGGACAATGGATATAGAGTGATTCGTTGATGTAGAATAGGTAGGTGATGTGGATAGATGAAGGTCTACTAATGGTCATGTCTTTAATCTGTTTGGTAGTGTGGTAAATTGGATGACTAGGAGATGGGTTGTGGTTTCTCTTTGAATTACAAAAGTTGAGTATATGACAACTACACACTTGTAAGGAGATGATTTGGACTCAAAGATTAGGCTCAAATATCGAGTTGAGGTGGGATATAATGCATATTAATTGTGACAGTTAGAGTTTTTTCAGCTTAGCCAAGAACCCTACTTTTCATGTGTGGAAAAACACATTGATATGTAGTACCATTTTGTTCATGACATGGAGGAGGGCAAAAGGGAAATGTTGAAGAACCTATGACTAATTTAATGAATATTATAGATGCTTTGATGAAACCCATGAGCATAGAGAAGTATAGATGGTGCAAGTTGTCTATGGGCATTTTTGCCCCTACCTATTAGTATTTCATGTTGGAACCCCTTATGCTCTTTTTTGTAAATTATACAAGTGGGAGAATGTTAGGACCAGGTGTTGAACACCTTGAAAATCCTTAGAACATTTTAATCATTTAATTATTGTGATGTGTTGTAATATTTGGGCCCTTAGAGAATGGGGTGCCACCCTCAGAGGAATCCATGAGATTCCCTGGCTGACACACTATGCCACTTGGTAATTCTATCGCGACACATGTAAGAGATCATCTATGTCATGTAAGATGTGTAAGTGCATCTATGACATTATCAGGTGTGTAAAAGATTCTATGTTTCACATAAGAGGTTTGATAGAGGGGGTTACATTGGAAGCTAAGTTGAGAATCTTTAACCATTATTTGTAACATACATGTAAGAACGTCTTGCAAGAGTTTTGAATACACCGAATTGGAGATCCCAAGTTTGGTGAGTGGACTCTTTGACTTGGGAGTTACATTATATTATAGGAGTTACTCTTGGAGAGGGGCACATGGGTCCAACTTAGAGTAGTTAGACTGACTTGGCTCATGGTTTTAGCTCATGGTTTTGAGAAATAATTTGGGGTTTCCCAGATCTCCTTGACCTATATATTAGAGGCTTAAGATGGAGATTTATGACATTTTTTGTAGGTACATGTTTTCGGATTACCTCCATATTTAGAGCGCTAGAATCTACATTGTATCATAACCTTGTATTTGATATTAATACATTAAGTGTGCTTTTGTTGCTACATTTTTCTTGTAAGGGTTTTTAAAGGGTAATCTTATGTTTTATGTTGTATGTTGCTAAAATTTATGTAGACTTGAACTTATTTGCATTGCTTCTCTCTTAGGATTAGTGTAGCATTTGTGATATTTCCTTTCAACTAGCATGCCTAAAAGTCACTACCATGCCTAGAGGGTCACTAGTGCATTTGAGGGTCACCAACATGCTTGGAAAGTAACTACTATCTACTATAATTTATGACACCCCTGTATATAGAGAGAATGCTTCCCAGTTGATTGACTAATAATTTTAGACTTCTATTACATCCATGAACATTAAATTAGACACACATATCTTTCCCTAATTTATTTCCTTTCTAGTTTCATTTCAATCTTGATTGTAGTGCTCATTGTGCTTAGCTTAGATATGAAATTGTTACTTTACTATTATTTAAAATAAAATTAGATTTAGTAAGTAGAACAACACGTGGTAATTAAAATATCACAATCTAAACACTAGAGTGCATCTTATTTTATTAAAGTTCTCAAGGAGAATTTGAAAAATACTAACACCAAAGATGGCCTTAAAGGCATTTTTCATCCCAATTGGCTAGGCACCTATATTATTACAATAAAATATGGTTTGATTACCTATGGAATATCAGCCATGGACAACAAATTATTGAAAGACCCTCTTAATGTCTCTTACCTTTGTCTCTTCCATGCTTAGTTACTTCTCCTTTCTTGTTCTCTTATTCTGACACTTTAGCATATCTCTCTTTTCTAGTCATGCACCCTTGCATGCTTTGATGATTATCTTATTGTTCTTATATTAACACAGGCTTCTTTTACTTCTACAAGATTATTATTTAAATCTTTTCATACACTACTTTTAATTCTTTCTTTGTCTTCCTATATGTATGATACTGTGCATTTAATTAACAATTTATTTCAAATAATATGTATATCCAAACCAAACTAGACACACACATAATACACACCACACCATCCAAATAATGATCCAATCATATATGAATTGATTTGCCTCCATATAGAGCCTCTCCTTCTCATCTATCATTACCTTGAGAGTGTTATGCAAAAATGTCTCAATGTCACAATTAAGGCCACCCATTGAATGATAGTCTATTCACACAATAAAATTCATTAATTAGCCCGTCTATATCTTGGTATTGTCTAAATCCAAAAGAAACCACAATAGATTACACATATTTTCCTCTTTCCTCACATACTTAGATCTTTGGGTAACCACTCCTAGTTGACCATCACTTATAGTAGCTCCATCACTAAGGGATGTGCCTCCTCTTCTCTCCCCTCCCCTACTCCCTCCTTCAACTCATGACCACTATCTCTTATAACATTTGTGATTTCTCATTTACTCCACCTATTACTCCTCTCACTCCTCCCTATATCACCAATAGAAACAATGTTGGCTACCTAGCAAACCAAAATTACCACTACCCATCAGCAACACCAACATCATCTACTCCACCCTTAGGGATGGTTATCTCCTCATCATTTATTACTATATGTGTATTAAATGATGACCTCTACACCTCTCCCTCTCATCATGTTTCCCATGCACTATGTTTCCATATAGGACACATCATTGGTTCTATTTGTTGCAGCTAAACTGTAGTAGGGTTCTCTAAATATTACTTCAATGCAATTCTATGTCGCCCTACATACCATCAAGTCCTAATTCATCGTAGTTGTGCCTAATCCTTTATTCATCCCCACAATTGTCTATATGGTCTCTGAACTATGTCGCCATATCCAATCCTATCCACCCTCTATCTCCAATTATCCAAGGTCACTCTCCTCCATTGTTGTAGTTGCCCTATCTCCCACTAATATGCTAGTGGCACATCCTCACCCACATATCAAGGTAATCTTGTGGGCCTAGTAATAGTATTGTGGTCAAATGTCTACAAGTATAGGGGGATCCCTACCATAATACATCTCTCCTCACCCAATGAACCTTTACATATCATGATACAGATGGGTCAGCATAAATCAACCCTAGTCAAACATTGTCCCCTCCTCCTCCTTCTTACTCTAGATGCATGGAATAAAACCTCCATTGGTCATTGTTCCATGCCCATATTGTGCCACTAGTATTTCTATCAATATAATCATCAATTTGTCACTCATGGCACATTTCCTCCCAAAATCTAGATTGCAATGGGATCCTCCCACTTTTTTCATGCTTGAGACAATCCATATAGTATGCATGGGCATTTTGTTATGCTGCATCCGTCATCTCCCTTAGGTATACCAATTGTCTCCCTCTCATTATCAATAGAAGAATGCACCACACATCCTCCAAGGTAATTGTTAGCTCCCCTATGGGTAATTGAAACAGACAAGTATCTAGATTCCACCTTTCTACTAATATTGTCAACATTTGTGCATGATACTACATATAGGGTAATTACTGCATAACACAATCCCACTCTATCTAACAATGATCTCTCTTCCCAAGCCACCCCCAAATCTAGTGATGATTGTAGCATTGCATTGTGTAACCTCTCCTATACCTCTATCAAATCCTACACATCATAGTTTAATAACACACAACACAAAACATTCTATTAGTCTAGTTATTCCAATCAAAACAAAATCCCTAGCATTATCACTTCTTACATTTTTCTCTTCCTCAAACACCAATACACCTTGGAGGATGACATCACTAGACACTATTGTGGGATAATAGACTCCAACATGTTAGCAAATTGACACTTGCACGTGGGGGTTGGAGATGTCCTCATAATGGCATATATAAGTATGTCAAGATGGATCTAATCACAAGCTTGTAGATACCATCACCCCCCCTAAAAACCCATGAAAAGTTCACCTTAATTTTGTACTTTTCAAACCAATTTCAAAAATTAAAAAATTATGAAAATTTTCTCATACATGCACAATTGACTCAATGAATGTAGTGCTAACTCACACTTGATCTGTTGTCATGATTGTGGCATTGTGTTTCTCTTTTTCTAAGCTCAAATTGTCAAAGTGTGTGGTAAAAAAGAAAACCTTTTTAATTTTTTTAAAAAAATTCTATTTAAACCTCCTTTTTATAATTTCACTTTAGCTTTATTAAAAATAAAATTTTCACTTTACCTCTTCTCTTCTTCCTCTCTCTCTTCACACAATACCCATGTTTTCTCTTTTCTCTTGGTGATGATGGTTTCCTTCTCCAATCCTGAGTTTCTTATGCTTCTTATGAATTCTTTTTCTCAAATTCTTTGCACATTTATATGTTCATCTCTAACATTTCCTTTTTCTTCTTTCTATGAAATTCTTATATTCTTGTCCTTTCATATCCCATGTTCCATTCTCCTTTTTTGTCGGGGCAATAGCCTGGGGAAAATCATTTTTACACTATTTATTGCAATCCCACATTCTCTTTTCTCTCTTTGCTCGCTCCTTAGCTGGTGAATTGTTCTTTGACATGAATCCTATTATTCTCCTTTTCTTAATATTTTCTCCCTAACCTCAAATTGATTCCCTCTTTCTTTGTAATCAATTTTAAGGGGGGGAATAATCTAACAAAAAAAAAACCTTCATCAACAATGTGCAATGGTTAAAGCAACTCCATGAATTGAAAACATGTTCATGAGTCCTACATTGTGCTTATGATTAAAATGGTTTTGTTGTGGGTCCTACATTGCACCCTTTTCTAGTTAAAGTGGTCCTGCATGAACCCTCCACCACCCATCAATCATGGATTGTATCCTTCATGGAGGATAACTTAGTAACAACTCTGCGACTATTTCCTACAACATGATCTCTTTAGACTTTTGTTACTCACTTTCCACTTCTTGACATAATGAATCCCACATTGATTCAAACTACATGACCCCTCTCTAACTAGTTAACAACATAGAATTGAAACACTTTTACACGTGGGAAATCAATTACAAGTTATTTTCATTGTGTCCTCTAATTCTTAGATTCTTGTGTGTGTGTTTTTAGATTAAGAGACAATGCTTAAGTAGAGATAGGTAGATGACATCCAACAAAACTCTCTAGTATCGCCTCTTCGTATCCTCTTATTAAGTATAATGAATTTACTTTCTAGTTACTTTAGTATACTTGATTTGATGTATCTCACACATAAGGTAAAGTGGGAGCAAAATATAGAGATAAAAAGTGCATAGTTTGAACTTTTTCCACTTGTTTTCCACTTGGTTTAGCACCTTCATATTTAGACATGAATCTTGATCATTTTTTACCACATGGGAATCCAATTTACCTTTCAGCTCATGCCACAAACCCAAAACTATAGCTATGTCACTATCACATCTTCCCATATCCCACTCTTAATTGTTTGCACACCTTGAACACTAGTGCCTCACACTCTTGTCTAACTAGACATGATTACATGTGGTAGTGTCTTTCAAATTCAAGATCTCATTTTCCTACCCTAACACTTTTGTCTCTCCTTTATGAACTTGAATCCAACTACAAATGACTATAAATGGGCAAGAAGGGTTTAAATAGTTGGACTTGAAGGCAATGAACAAGAACCAGGCATTAGGAAAGGAGCACAAGCACAATCCTACTCTCACACACTCCTCCTAGGGCTTCATCAGATACACATAACCCCCATATCTAGCTTCCTAGGCACCTCCATTACTGCACACACCACCCATATTTCAAGCACCTAGACTCTGCATACTTAAAATGTATCTATCTTGAATTGTTAATTCAGCCCTAGGATCTAACTAAGGTAGATCCCACAAATAGCCTTTGTCCCCTTTATTTGGAGGGCAGAGTTTAACTCTATTAGTTGTAAAGGATGCAATAACATGTAGGTGGACACCATTGAATATCAAAGGATATCATGTAAACTACTCATTCCATCACAAAAGTTACATGAAGTAAATAATCCACTTAAATACAACATCTCAAGTAAAAGATAAATCTCATAAATGTAAATCAATAAAATAAATATTACAAAATTGCGTGCTTAATCTAGGTGATAGCACTATAAAATAATATAAAAAGTCCAATTAGATTTCATGTCATAATTCATACAATCACAAGTGACAAATTGTAACATACACCCCTAGTATATGTTTGCTCTGTATGTGATTTTTGTGTTTTTCTTGTTGTTTGATGTTTAGGGTTTTATAGGTTTTGCTTGCATGTTTGTATTTTGCATTTTTGACATAGCATATGAACAATATATTGTAAACCTAGAAAAACTACAAACAATAGCAATAAGATAATGAAGGCCCAGATGGAGTTAAGCCAAAATATGAAGATTTATTACATACCCATATTGAGATTTACAACTTCATGTTGGGTTGTAGTTGTAGCAGCGCTTTCGGCACTTGGAAAAGCATTCAAAACTCACCCTACAGGTATAGAAATGATAAACAATTGCAATACAAGAGTTTTGCAGCCCTAGACGCCTCCTTGGATTTATATATGAGTACCTAATATAGAGTAGTATGCCTTCCTAGAGATCCATGTCCCTCTAGCAGCAATACGACCTGTCAAGAAGTATATATCAACAACCAAAGATTATCAATAGCTCCCAAAATGGCCTCTGTAATGATCTGAAATGCTTGTAGGGGTTAGGCGACCTCCTTTGAATGATAACCAATACCAAAAACCCTCACAAAGTCACACCAACACTCCACAAAGATGTACGAACTGCTATAGCAGGTATGACTAGTACTACAGGTGGTACGACCCAGCCAAAGGGCAAAAAATTAGTCAACAAAACTTCACAACTTGCTTCAATCTACAAGTTGAGTAAAATATGCTCATTCTGACACCAAATACCACTAAAATTAATCAAATGAAAGCATAAATGAGACTCCTGAATGTAGCCTCCAATATCCTCTCCTAATACGGTCTTCCACGCACAAGGAAAGGGACTAGTGCAGGGGTTTTCATCCTAGCAAAGCCATATCAAAACCCTTGAACTCCAAAGCCCAAGAATGCATGAGAAAATCTCATAGAGAGAAAGCCAATACAATAGTCAAGCCTGAATGGGGAATGAAAGTCACTTTTTTGCTTATATCTCTCCCTCAACCCCAACGCCCAAGAAAAGTATTTTATTTTTATTTTCATTAACCCCTTATGTCTCCTCATCACCTTGGGCTTCCATCTCCTAGGTGAGCCACTTTTAAGTTATAGCTTAATTTTATAAAGTGACTTATATTATAACTTAAGTTATATTATGTTTATTAAAATAACATAAGTTAAATCTTTAATTTAACTTATATTATATCCAATAAAGCTCTAGACATCTCGAGACCATGAATTCTCATGCATCGATCATCCACAACTTGCCTGCTATAAATAGTAAGTGCCCCTATCCTGACTTACTATAAATAGTAAGTCACCCAAATTGGCTCCCTAACCATGGTCATTAGCCTATGGGAGGCATGTGATATGCTAATCTCTCTTGTTCAATTGACTGGGCTAAATGGGGGACATTACATTATGCCCTCCCCAAGATTGCTTATCCTCAAGCAACCTCAACTCAGGATGCTGCAATATCTGTTCACTCTCCCAAGTGGCATCCTCAACTGGTAAATTCTTCCACTTTACCAGGTACTCTTTGATGACTCGATTCCTCAAATTCCTCTCTCAGGTGTCAATAATAGCCTCCGGTACCAAAATTAGCTTCCCCTCCTTATCCAATGGTGGAAGCTCAACTGAAGGAATCACATTGTGGCCAAGAGATTTCTTCAACCTGGAAACATGAAACACATTGTGCACCTTGCTATTTGCTGGTAGCTCAAGCTCATATGCCACTCCACCCACTCTTCTCATAATCTTGAATGGACCATAAAACCTGGGTTTTAATTTTTCTGCTCCACTCTTCTTGAGAGTGGACTGCCTGTAGGGTTGGAGGCTCAAATACACCATGTCTCCAACCTCGAAACTCCTCTCCACTTGGTGTTGATCAGCATAAAGCTTCTACTAATTCTGTGCCTGTTGTATATTCTCCTTGAGCTCCTTCACCATGTCTTGGCTCTTCTGCAAAAGATCCTTTGCCTTAGGCACCCGACTGTCACCAAGTAAGAGATCTGTGAAGCACGGGGCATCATAACCATATATTGCCCTGAAAGGAATCATCTGGATAGACATGTGGTATGTTGTGTTACAACAGTACTCCCCCAAGTGCAACCATATAATCCATGCCTTTTGCTACCCTGACACATAATTACAAAGATACCCCTCCACCGATTTGTTCACCGCCTCTATTTGGCCATCTATCTATGGGTGGTAACTAGTGCTAGGAGTCAACTCAGTGCCACACAATCTGAATAGTTCCTGCCAGAATAAACTCAGGAACTTGTTGTCCCTGTCACTGACTATACTCTTGGGTATCCTGTGAAGCCTGAATATCTCCCTAAAAAATTAATTAGCCACCTGAGCAGTTGTATAGGTTGTTGAAGTGGCGAAGAAATGTGCAAATTTGGTAAGTCTATCGACTACGACATAAATACAATCCTTCCCCTGAACTTTTGGCAACCCTGTGATGAAGTCCATGGAGATACATTCCCATTTTTGGTTGGGAATAGGTAATGGCTATAATAAACCTGCTAGATAAGTATGCTAATGCTTATTTTGTTGGCAAATGGGACACTCACGAACATACTTCAGCACTTCCTCCTTGAGCCCTTTCCATGTGAACCTCTCTCGAATCTGTCTATAAGTCTTGAAGAATCTAGGATGGCCAACCATTGGAGTGTCATGGAAAGTTCTTGTCACCTTATGCTTGAACTGAGAACTAGGCACCAAGAATATTCTATCTTTGTCTATGATCAAATCATTCACCATAGAATATCTATCATTCCTGATAGTTCCCTCAATGACTCCTGCTGCCCAAGAGTCCTTAGCATATTCTGCTGCAATCAACTCCCTCTAATCAGCAGATATCTCTCTGACTAAGCACAAGTGAGGTCTCCTTGACAAAGCATTTGCAACTATATTCCTCTTCCCCTTGACATACTCGATGTTAAAACTATAGGCCTAGAGCCTACTAACCCACTTCTATTATTTATCATTCAGATTGTTCTGGTTCATGAAATATTTTATGCTGTTATGATCTATTTTTATGATGAACTTCCCACTTACCAAATAAGGTCTGAATTTGGCCAATGCATGCATTATGGCCAACATCTCTCGGTCATACACTGAGTAACTCCTCTCAACACCCTGAAGTTTCTTGCTCTCAAATGCTATTAGGTGTTTCTCTTGCATAAGCACTACCCCTATCCCCTCTCCTAAAGCATCACACTCTAGCTCAAACAGCTTAAAGAAGTCAGGGATTGCCAACACAAGGCAAGTAGACATCAAGTGCTTGAAGTGATCAAAGCACTGCTGAGCTCTATCATTCCACTCAAAGGCTCCTTTCTTCATCAAGTCTGTCATTGGTGCAACTATCTGGGAGAAGCCTTTTACAAACCTCCTGTAAAAACTACAAAGTCCAAAGAATCCCTTAAGTTGTGTGAGGTTTATGGGTGGGGGCCAATCAACAATTGCCTTTATCTTCTCTAGATCTACCCTGACACCATCAACACTGATAATATGGCCCAAGTAGAGCAACTCTGTCATGCCAAAGTCACATTTTGACTCCTTGGCATAGAGGGACTCACTCTCCAATATACTCAACACCTCCTCCAAATGTCTCGTGTGATCCTCCCAAGTCCTACTAAAAATTAGTATATCATCAAAGAAGATCAATACAAATTTCCTAAGTTGCTGTTTGAATATTTGATTCATGCAACTCTAGAAGGTAGTAGGTGCATTAGTCAAACCAAAAGGTATCACTAGAAAATCAAAGTGGCTGTAATGACACCTGAAGGTTGTCTTCTCTATATCCTCGGCCCTCATACAGATCTGGTGGTACCTTGACCTCAAATCAATTTTTGAAAAGTAACAGGCACCATGCAGCTCATCAATCCTAGGAATAGGATACCTATTCTTGATGGTTTTCTTATTCAGTGCCCGATAGTCAATGCACATCCTAATCATCCCATCCTTCTTTTTGACCAAAACCACTGCAGAAGCAAAGGGACTCTTATTGGGTCAGATGTGTCCCATCTCCAATAACTCCTTGATAGTCTTCTCTATCTCATCCTTGAGTATCTTAGGATGTCGATAGGGAGTAATCATGATGGGCTTGGTCCCATCCTCCAACTCAATGGCATGCTCTATGCCTCTATGTGGGGGCACTCCTGGTGGTATGTCTCCAAACACCTTGTTGTGCTTGGTTAAGAGCTTATGAATGTCTGGTGGTAACTACTCTTTGGTTGTGGTGGGGACTCTGGCATGATAAGGCACTTTGCTGCCCACTCTACCTGGTCATGTCATAATAGCCTTTCCATCCTCTTCAGTGATACTACCCGTGGTCCACCATCTGACAAGCCTCTGAGACATATTTTCTTCCCTTTAAATTCAAATTTTATCTCCATCTTGTTCACATTCATGGTGAACTCTCCTAGCTGGCTCATCCAATTCATGCCTAGTACAACATCTGTATCCCCAATACCAACAACATATAAATCATCAACCAACTCATATTCACCCATGATAATCTTCAGTCCATAGATTTTCCTATTGCACTGCATTTTGAACCCGCCAGCTACCATTACTTTGAAGCCTTCAAATTCCCCTACCTTCAATCCACGTCTAGCTACCAATCCCTCATCGATAAAGTTATGTGTATCTCCTGTGTCAATGAGAGTGATGATATGCTGACCTCCGAGTACACCATGCACCTTGAAAGAGCCAACCTTCTAAAAACTAGAAAGCTAGGCAAGAGTCCCACCACGACCAACATTGTGCTGTGATGCTCTCTCATCCCCACTATCCTCATGGTCTGAAGGCTGATCTGAAGGTGAATCTAATGCCTCTGATTGTGTCTCCTCAGTTGAATAATATTCTATCAGCTTAGCCTTAGCCTTGTGTGGGCACTTATGTGAGGGATCCCACGACTCTTTGCAGTGAAAGAAAAGCTTTTTCCTCCTGTATTCATTGAGCTGGTCATCTGTCAACCTATTTGATTTATCTTTTGGTTGCTCAACATCCCTCTGGAAGGGTCTCCTATCCTTCTCCTTATCCCTCCTGTGTGGAAAGCCCTTAGACTGAAATTTGTTCCACCACACTAATGACTCCATATCTCGGGCCTTTTTCATGGCCTCTTGGAGTGAGCAGGGTCAAAGCCCTTAACCCAACCACGTAGTGGGTTTAATAATCCATCAATGAATAAAATAACCAATCTACGCTCTGAGATATTTGGGACCATAACATATAGGTCCTAAAACTCTGATATATAGGATTCTACCGATCCACTCTGCCTCAGCTATGCCAACTCCTTGAATTGCAATTCTAGGTCCTTTTTGTCAAACCTGTTGATCAGTCTAGCAGTAAAATCCATATATGAAGTGATCTAATCGTTACCCAGTGTAACCTTCTCGTTACTCTACCACTTATACGCAGTCCCCTCCAAGTGTAAAGTTGCATAGGTTATAGCATCCTCCTCTGGCATGGGACTGATCTGTAAGTAACTGTCCAATTTCTGGACCCAAGCTCTCGCGGTGGTCTTACCAAAACCATCAAAATACAAAAGAATAATTTTACTAACTTTTTCTGCAACTCCTAGTTCTATGGTCTATTCCCCCTGCAAGGTTTATGCTTCATCCGGAGATCAAAGTACTCCTCGAATATCATCTCAACTCTGACTTCGGCACTACATGCCCACCAGTCTCTCAAGATCTCATCCTGAAACTCTAACTGAGTGGGATCCTGTTCAGGAACTTGGTTCTTGGGTACAAAAATTGGTATGCCAGGTCTATCACCTGCTATAAACTGTGAAGCTCTCCAGTTGGTGACCGATGCCTCACCCTCATCATCCTTGTACCTATGTCTATCATCTTGGTTTTTGCCCCCATTATTTCTATCTTCGTTGTTCCTGTCACCATTGTGCCTATCACCTCCTGGGTTATTCTTGTTCCTATCACCACCATTATTCTTGTTTCTGTCACCACCATTATTTCTGTTTCTATCACGGTGATTGTTGTTATTGTCCTTATTGTTTCTTCCATCCTGAGGTGCCAACTGCTCAAGGATATGAGCTATCTCTGCCTATGATTCTCTCAACTCTTCCCGTGACTCCCTCATTTCTCTCTACATAGCCAATTGACTCCTAGTTAATGCGTTTAGAATCTCATGCATACAAGGTTCCTCTTGTTCTCTGTCACCCATCTCTCCTAGAGTAGGTTCTATAACTGGTGGTAATTCTCCTGAAAATGAGTCTATAATCAATACTGGATTCTCTGGTTCTTCTAACCGTGGTACCTGTGTTTCTTGTTGTAACCTGTTTCTCCTTGTATTGTAGTGGTGTGTCAATGACTGCATAGGGTACATAACTCAAATCTCACTACATGTCTGTATCTGTATCACAGGATGTCAAGATCTTCTGCTCTGATACCACTATAACATACACCCCTTGTATATGTTTGCTTTGTATGTGTTTTTTGTGTTTTTCTTGTTGTTTGATGTTTAGGGTTTTATGGGTTTTGCTTGCATGTTTGTATTTTGCATTTTTGACATAGCATATGAACAATATATCGTAAACCCAAAAAAACTACAAACAATAGCAATAAGTTAATGAAGACCTATATGGAGTTAAGCCAAAATATGAAGATTTATTACTATTGTCATATTTCGTTTGACCACAAAATATTTTGTTTCGCTCCTTCTATCAGAGAAATCTGATCAGAAAAAGCCTGAATAGAAGGAGAAAAAGCTTAAATTCTTCAAAAACCCATGCTCTACCTTACAAAAATCCCAAAAATCTCGCCTGGAGAGTCCTTGAAGAAAACTCAGAAAAACCCAGAAATCTTTTGTCCTCAAGTGCCTTCCATTGCAGATAATTCTTAGTTTTATACTTAATCATTTTTGTATGTACCTTTGTATGTATTGTTGTATGTATATCTGTTGTATCGCATATACAAAGGAAGATGCAAAGTTAGATACAAGGGGCGGGATACAAAAGTGAATGTGCATCAAGTTATCTTTGTATATGCAATTGCATATACAAATGCATATACAAGGCAATATACAAGGGGGAGATACAAAAGGTGTGTCTATTTTTTGTATGTATGTGCGATTGTATCTTTGTACATACAATCCTATATACAATCCTAAGATACAATCCCGGACCTGAAGGATTATGTAATTTGGTTTAGAAAGGCAGATGCGGTTGTATGCATCTTTGTATGTACAAGCAGAGGTCAGATGCAATGTTTGTATTTACAAGCGATTGTATGCAGTTTTGTTTGTATATTCGCATTGTATATGCGATATACAAAAGATGATGCAAAAGGGAATACATACAATCTAGAAGTGACTGGGGAATTGAATGTGGTGGATAATCCGTTGGGGTCTGCAATTGTATATCGCATGTACAAGGTCCAAAAGGTGCAACATATAAGAAGGTGAGATACAAAGCCAGACCCGATGTTAATTTCAATTTGCTTTATAAAAATATTGGGGTTCGCCTTTGTATGTACATGCGATTGTATCGTATATACAAAGTCATATGCAAAAGCAAGGATACAAGGTCAAACCTATTTCAATGATCCAATATGGTTGATAATCCTTTGAGTTCCACAATTGTATGTACATGCGATTGTATCTCATATACAATTGCATATACAAAGTCACATACAAAGGATTTTTGGCGAGACAGGCCTTATCGACGGCTTAGTTTGAGGTCTTTCCGATGGCCGATAAGGAGGATGCAGCGGTGGGTCCCAGGTTCAGCTCAGTGGCTAATCAGATAGTGCCACGTGTCAAGGCCGATCCAAAGGCTAATTCAAAGGCAGGTGCAAAAGGTGATACAAAAGTTAAGGTCCACCTTTGTATGCTGGCCATTGTATTGTATATACAATTGCACATACAAAAGCATATACAAAGGGAGATTCAAAGACATGCAAAGCAATTTGATATGCAAAATGTAAAAAGTGAAGAAATCGCATAAGTGCAAAATTGAAAGATTTGAAGGACCCGATAGCATGATGACGTCATCCAGGCCTGTTCTTTGCCCAAGTTCTATATGATGCTGACATCATCATGGTTTTTACAGTGTATCCATTTTTGTATGTCTGTATGCATACAAACAACGGTTCTCTTGGTAGTAAGGATAAAATTGACGGTCGCCGACTCAGAAGCCAAAAATGCAAGTTCGGTCAAACAGGGAAAATTCAAAGGCCAATTATACAGATGCAGAGCCCAATTGTGCAAATGATCTCAGCGAGTGAGGATGCAAAAAATTCAAAGGGTCAAAGATTTAAAGTGTTGTAAAAGCTTTGTCAAGGGGTGATATGTCCCATCCGCCATCAATACAAATCTGATCTCTCAACGACCATGCTTTAGATATTTTATGTATTCATTGTTGAAGATAGATGTTTGAGCTGCTCACATTCAAGGCCCAAAATATCTTCCACCTTCCCTGTTCCAGATATTTTATTCCATAACTTCTTGCAGGTGGACGTCCCTTCCGACGATAATATTTTCTAACAGAGCCCATGGGGAGAATTGATTGTAACCGACTTAGGTCAAATGCAAAATGCTATATATGCATAAACATGAGATGTGCCTAGAGGTTGGAAGATTGAGTAATCTATGCTTCTGATTCCAAACAAAGTTTTCCTCTACTGTAACCTTGCCTTTTGATTAAATACATGCTTGTTATTTTACCTCTTAATGCTATTTTGACTCTGTGTGATCTAAGAATGATGTATTTGTGAATGTTTAATTCCTTCTAATCATCTCTTGCTCCTTGCCTCTGTTAAAATTAGCTTGATTTGTGTATGTTTATTGGTTGTATCTAGTCATTTTGTGCATTTTCTCAGTTCTGTGAGGGTTCTTTTATTCAACCTGGTGTATCACCTATTTCCTAATTTTGTTTCCTTTTACCCCTTTTCCCCTGCAGCATTAGCACTAGGTTTAGATATTTTCCTCTAAGCATTAGGCTTAGAATGAGGAACCAGCCTTCTCTGAAGGTCTGATCTCAGTTCGCAAGGTCCCACACTTCGAGATCATTCCCATTGTGTCATTAGAATGCTTGGACTCTCTCCAAGTAGGGTGCAATTCTATGTGACAACAATTACATAACTATATTGAGATTTATAACTTCGTGTCAGGCTGTAGCTGTAGTAGCACTTCCAGCACTTGGAAAAGCATTAAAAACTCACCCTACAGGTATAGAAATGATAAACAATTGCAATACAAGAGTTCTACAGCCCTAGACACCTCCTTGGATTTATATATGAGCACCCAATATAGAGTAGTCTGCCTTCCTAGAGACCCACGTCCTCTAGCAGTAGTACGACCTGTCAAGAAGTATATATCAACAACCAAAGATTATCATTGGCTCCCAAAATGGCCTCCGTAATGATCTAAAATGCTTGTAGGGGTTAGGCGACCTCCTTTGGATGATAAGCAATACCAAAAACCCTCACAAAGTCATACCAACACTCCACAAAGAGGTACAAATTGCTACAACATGTACGGTTGGTACTACAAGTGGTATGGCCGAGCCAAAGGGCAATAAATTAGTCAAAAAACTTCACAACCTGCCTCAATCTGACCCTCTGATATGAACTCACAAATACATACTACAAGATGAGTAAAAAATGCTCATTCCGGCACCAAACACCACTAAAATTAATCAAATGAAAGCACAAATGAGACTCCTGAATGCAGCCTCCAATATCTTCTCCTAATACGGTCTTCCACACATGAGGAAAGGGACTAGTGCAAGGGTTTTCCTCCCAGCAAAGCCATATAAAAACCCTTGAACTCCAAAGCCCAAGAATGCACGAGAAAATCTCATAGAGAGAAAGCCAATACAATAGTCAAGCTTGAATGAGGAATGAAAGTCACTTTTTTTCTTATATCTCTCCCTCAACTCCAATGCCCAAGAAAAGTATTTTATTTTTATTTTCATTAACCCCTTATGTCTCCTTATCACCTTGGGCATCCATCTCCTAGGTGAGTCACTTTTAAGTTATAACTTAATTTTATAAAATGACTTATATTATAACTTAAGTTATATTATGTCTATTAAAATAACATAAGTTAAATCTTTAATTTAACTTATATTATATCCAATGAAGCTCTAGACATCTCGAGACCATGAATTCTCATGCATCGATCATCCACAACTGGCCTGCTATAAATAGTAAGTGCCCCTATCTTGACTTACTATAAATAGTAAGTCACCCAAACTGACTCCCTAACCATGGTTATTAGCCTATGGGAGGCATGTGATAGGCTAATCTCTCGTGTTTAACTAACTGGGCTAAATGGGGGACATCACACAAATAATGTGCATAACAAGTATAATAAATCAAACACACTCTCCAGTCGCCATGAACCCACATGGTCCTCTTGCGAGCCGAGATATGGGAACATGGCTCAAGCTCTTTTCCACCCAACCATGATGCAATTACGCTTCCTTGGATCCCTTCCTGACACGAAGGAAACCCAGCCCTGCACGAATTGTCTAGCTACCTGGAAACAACTGGTAGGAGGGAACACCCGATGCAACCTGATGTCTAATGTGCAATTCTAAATAATGAAATGTAGATTGTCTCACAATAGGATTGTTGTTATATGGAGCCTAATCAAACTCGGAGTTTAAATTTACCCCACTTTTATCGGTGCGGTTTCCCCCCAAATTATTTAACAGGGTCAAGGGGCAGTGCCCTTTGTGGGGGTTTGGGGGCAACGCACCCAAGACATGGTCAAGGGGTAGCGCCCCTTGCGGGGGTTTGGGGGCAATGCCCCCAAGACATGGTCAAGGGGTAGCACCCCTTGCGGGGTCCAGGGGCAACGCCCCTAGTGCGCTCCCAAAACCTCCAATGATTTTTTATTATTTTATTAAGGTGTCGGGAGTTATTTTTTCTATTGGCCGACATAAAAAAACCCTATTTTTGTAACTGACATAAGGCTTTATAAAAGCTGCTAAGGGTTAGGGTTTCGATTGATGTATTGTAGCATTTTACAGCGGTATTGAGTTGCAAGGATTACTGGTTATAATCGGTTTGATTTACTGGATAATAATATTGGACTCTCTGTTGGTGGATGTAGCCCGAGTTTGGGTGAACCACGTTAAAACTTGTCTCTCGCTATTATTATTTCTGTGTATTTTCATTCTTCTGCTTAATCTTTATTTGCATTTAATTGATATCGTCTATCGGCTAACCCTAACAAGGATGTGGCAGTGACATATATCAATAAAGTTTTGCTAGACAAATATTCATCTTTTTCAATGACTGCTTACTTAGATCTAAGCCTTAGAAAATAGTTACAGGTTCAAATCCCAACAAGAGGAAAAGCCATCTCTGATAATCCACATTCGGCATCCTAGCGCAAAAGCCACCCAAAACACACAGCTAAAAATCAACTTTCTTTCAAAATAAATAAATAAATAAATACATAACCCAAAATCACCTATAACCACCTCTAATCTCTTTACAAAGCATCAATCAAGAAAACACACTTTTCAAACAAGCAACAAAGAAGAACATCATACTATCTTTCCTTAGTTTTGCTATCTATTCCATGATTCAAGAAACAAATATAAGAGAAAAATTCAATTTAAATAGAATAGTTGCCAACAATATTTAAGATGGCATTTACATAGATACCCAAATAGTAGATAAACTCAATGATTTCAAGGGTTTGATCTATGATTTCATATCCAACACATACTTTTACCAAAATACACTTTACTAATTATTTTCTTTACTAGACCAACGAGAGTACGGATATTCTTAAATATCATCCACTTCAACCATCAAAGGTCAATTTTGGCCAATAAAAATAGGACAAATATTTACCACTTTTGATTATGAACGAGGTGTAAAATTGCTATTGAGTGTTTGACCATTGAAATGGATGATATTTAAGTAGAGTGCGAGAGTACACTTTCAAGCAAGTAATTCATCCAAGAGATATCATTTAATCAGACAAATTGAATCTATAGGACTATTAATTGTTTTTATTTTCCTAGTCCATATTTCATTCAAACACTCATAATATAATAAGTTTTCTAATTAAAACCAAATATATAGTTCACTTCAAGAAAATTTGTGAATAAGACAATGGTATATCCACATTGGATTTTACTCCATCCACAAAAATCATAAAAGGATAAGATAACTTAATCTATAATCTAATTCATTCAACAACCTTACTATCACAATTGTAACAGGAACTGTGACAGGAAGTTAAAAATAAAGTGATAGAACTCACAACAAGTTTACTGTCACACTACTGACAATAACTAAATAGATCTGAAACAACATTAAAAATTAAATAAAAAGATAGCTTACAATAGAAACTAAAATTTGAGTTATGCAGGTTTTAAACTTGCTGAGACAGAACCTTATACTTTAGACTACAAGGGATTTATAGTTTAGATTACAGGAACCCTTCTAAGAAGATTTAAACATAATTAAATGACGGTGGCAAGAACCTTAGCTGCACAAGTAAAATAAAAGACTGCGATAGTAACAACAATTACAGGGAAGGTAAAACAAGTCTGCAAGGCCAATACCATCTTATTACAACAAAGGAAAACAACTTTATGAATTTAGGACTGCCAGAGATTAGATTATAATGTCTAGGATAACTTGCTATCTATGGATTCAACAATTGCATAAAAAAGGGCTGATCCACTATGCATAAAATTAAGAAAACAACGAATGGAAGAGATAAGAATAAGAACATAATTTAGCACTAGCGGTCAAGCGAAAATGCACAGGTTGATTCACACTAATCAGAGAGATCATAAATGGCTACTTAATCGAATAAGGGTTTGAAGAGAAGGCTGATTCCAAATAGATAATACATCATCAGCTAGGAAACTAAAGTTTACTCTATAAAAGATTGTCTTAGAATGCTAATGGGGACAGTAGTTAAAAACTCCAAGGTAATTTGAAAAATTACTGTGCCAGGAGAGATTTATACAACAGTAAAAACTGATTTATAGATCGCGGTACAGGTTAGAAAGAAGCCACAATAGAGAATAGTCAAAAGGAAGTTGCGACAGGAAAAACACAAGCTGTTGTGACAGGAATAACAAAGTCAGCTACAAAAGGAACGACAGGAATGACATGAAGTTGCGGCAGGAATGATAGGAAGTTGTGGCAGGAATGACAAGAATGGCAGGAAGTTGCGACAAGAACGACATGAATGATAGGAAGCCACGACAGGAATGACAAGAAATTTTATTTAGTCCTTTAATAGTTCGTGACAGGAAGCTTTTAAATCATAAACAAGAAAACATAAAATATTGGCTGCCCGTAGTTGTAACACAGACAAGAAAGAACAGATTGTAGGCCAAATTTACTATGTTTAAACAGTCATAAACAACCATTATTTATTACAATTATAACAAAAAATACCCATTTATTAGCTAGGAGAGAGAGATTGATTTATGCCTCTAATGTTGCCCTTTTACTGCTGCCTCCTATCGCTGCTCCAGAAAGAATAATGTTCTCCTTTCTGCTGCTCCCCATTGTGTCGATGCTCAAAAAATAAAATAATAATTCCTGCCCTCCTTTTAGCTAACCTGTGTTTTCTTTAAAAAAAATATGTCTTAAACTTAGCGTCCATATAATTGGGTTTTCTTTTCTTTTAATAACTGAAGTTTTCCTCCATTTGCATGAGAAAAACTCTCATTTCTTTTTAAAGAATAGAATAATAATAATCTTATTTATATTTCTGTCACTTGCATGGTAGTAATTTCTATATTTTTGTCATTCGCATGACAGTAATTTCTTTTAATTCCTTTATTTAGATTCTAAATATAATAATAATATTAATGCAATTTATCTATTTTTAATAAAGCATAATCACTCAAATCAACTCAAGAAATATTTGCAATAATAATAATATATATTTATTCTAACTAAACATAATTGTTTTTAGTCTAAATTAGATATTGTTTTTCAAAGAATAATATTTATATAAATAAGAAACACTTATTATTATTTATTATTAAATAATATAAAATACACCAATTTAAATATAAAATACACCATTTTAAGTATAAATACACTATTTTAAATAAGATACACCATTTTTAATATAACATACACCATTTTAAATATAAATCAAAAGAACATTAATATTTAAGACTAAATCATGTATTCGAAAAGGACTTACTGTATCAATTAAAGCACATATTTATCTACTCCCAAACACCAATTGCATTTATCGACTAATTAATAATGCATAAAAAGATCATTCAGAAAATGCAATATGCCATGAGACTATGTGAGTGTGTGAGTGCATTAGGGTTATCCATCCAAAATAGTTATTGCCAAGTGGCTAAAACAGCTCTACCTAAACCATGTTCTCGTCTTCGACATTTCCCTGCACTCAGTCGTACTTAAATTTTTATTAATAGGTTAGTTCCCAAAAATCATAGCTGAAGAAAACAAAATGTACATCCGTAATCGTACCAATAATATATTATTATTAAATCAACTTTTAAAATTTCTACATTTATAACTTTCACGATAGTTACTTTCACATGTGGAATCACTCATAGTGAATCAATCATAGTAAAAATGTTCAAAGATCTAATTTATAATAAAGTTCAAAAATGAGATGTGACATCCTTCCCCACTAGGAAGAGACATCGTCTTGATGTCTTATCACACACATACTAAGTAATAAAAGTATATCACTATAACAGTCATGTATCAATTAGTATCATCAAGGTCTCGTCAAATCAAACAAAGCATTTTTACTAATGCCTTTTACATCCTCCCATGTGGCACCATCCATAGATCTATTGGGCCTACTCAACCTTATACAAAACAATATCTCAATTTCGCATTTAACATTGCGTCCATTGAATAAATCCAAGTATATAATCAATCAATCAATTCAATGTGCACAATTGCCAATTCAATGTATATAATCCAACACATGGCACAACTTCCACACAATTACAATCATTCTAGCATAATAATAACAATCACATCTTTAATGCACACCAATGAGGCATAAATCAATCTATCATAAACGCATGCAAGCATGAATCAATCGTCACAATGCACATGCAATCTCATGGTAACACAATATAATATCCAAAGATCAGTCCTCCAAACTAACATTGGTCGAGATCTCCAACAACAAGACAAAACTCCAAAGGTGCACCAACTAGGTCATATCCAACCATTGTGCAATCAACTCTTTTGAGACTACTCCTCTCCATCCTTTAACTACTACTGCAATGAGAAGATGTTCTTAACCAAAAGGTGAAACAAACTATAAGCCAACCAATTCTGCAACATTTAGAACTACAACCATGCTAGGATAACATCCCAAGCTATGTACTAAGTCTAAGGAAACTTTCAAGGATATCATACCCCTTCTCAAACAAAAGATTACTCTCTCCACATTTCTTCCTCATGCTCTACCTGCAACCAAAGAACTCAAAGTTTAAGAAACATTAACTCAAAAAGGTTATAGGCATCACTACCGCACCTTTATCTTGATCAAAATCATGCCTCAACTCTAGACAAGGTTCCCCCACATGTGGTACTTCCTCACATTTCACTCCTAAAAGAGAGGGTTTCTATACCACACAAAGCTCTTGTACTGCCAAAACTAGAATCATCCAACATGTTTTTAGAGGGAAGAATCTATCCACTTCCTTTAATAACATAAGCCTTTCCAACAAGTAAAGCTTGACAATCTGTTACTACTAGGAACACATCTACAGCTGCTACAATTCGCCAACAAGGTGCAAACTACTTACAACACCACTTCAATTCTTAATCCAACTAGACCTAAATGGTCAAAAAAAGTAAGAAAACAACTATAATGCCATAAATATATACATTACATGCTTATGCACTAACTAAGGTTCTATCTTACCCTATGCTATGTCAAAACGTAAATGTAGTTATGAAACTCTCAAACAAGGAACACACCAACACAACATTCTCCAAAAGCAAGATTCAATCCAATAAGCTTTCTATATATCTTGTACACATAAACAACATTTAACTTCACACAAAATTCAACTCATATCAGTGATACATAGTGACACAAAAATCCATTTAATAATTTTCCTTAATACTTCAAATAATGTTTAATGCATCTAACAACAGTTAATGAATTCAATCTACCAAAGCTCTTAGTAACACACACACACTACGAAACAATATATTCTCTGCATCCTACTCCCTTATACAACCTATCAAATGCCCATCATGGACATGATAGAAATCAGAACATGATACATGACCAACATTTAAAAATATTCAAGCATAGCCACCACTAATAAATAAATAAATAAATTCCAAAGAAAAAAAGGTCAATTCCAACAATAAGGTATAAAATGCGTGCAATTTCAATAGTAAATCAAACATCACCATCAAGGTCACAAGTTAAGAAAATATCAAATTTTGATGGCTATACTTTTTCATAAATAAGAACAAAATTTCAATGTTGGTCCTTACAACATTAGAGAAATTACCAAGTCAAATGAATAAATATCAAAATTCAAAAGTTTCACATTGCATGAGCTATGTGACTAATTGTAGCCACTAGAGAGGGAGTACGATGCTACACTACACCTAGTACCAAAATTGGGGCGAGTAAGAGAACACACTCAATCACACAAACAAACAAGTCCTCTAAGACTCCAAACACATCTATATCATATGATCATTTCTACTTAACCATACAAACATCATTCAATGATGCTAGCAGCAAAGGTTTCTTCCCATTCAAGGGAACTATAATCATCATGCAAAGACATATAGTCATACACTAACAAACATTCAATAATCAAGATTTAAGCTAGGACAAGGTCAGGTTCACAACCAAGATATTTCAACACATCCATCTTTCCAACAAACAACGGTTGATATTTCTCACCAAACAATGATTCACCAAGCATATGGATAATATATTAATAAAACATTCTCATGAGACCAAATTCAATCATACTCAAGAACATAGTATTTCCTTTCACACAAGGTTCTCATAACGCCACTACCACAAGGTCATACAAGCACAAACATGACCCTACGATGGCCTCTTTGAGCACTTACACCCACTGCAAAGGCTCATGACAAGCCTTTAGGACATCAAGAGGGTAAACACACATAAGGAACTTCTCAACAATCACCAGGGTCTATCTAACCCCATAAAAAGAAGGCACATGTTATTCACAACAAGACAACACACAAGGACCCACACATGCTCGATCAAACTGAGCAACACACACCCCAGAGCTCCCAATGCTGGAACCGTGCTCTAATACCAAATGTAAAGTACTCATTCCATCACAAAAGTTACATGAAGTAAATAATCTACTTAAATACATCTCAAGTACAAGATAAATCTCATTAATGTAAATAAATAGAAGTCAATAAATCTTACAAAATAACATGCTTAATTCAGGTGATAGCACTATAAAACAATATACAAAGTCCAATTGGCTTTCATGCCATAATTGATCTAATGACAAGTGACAAATAATGTGTACAACAAGTATAATAAATCAGACACACTCTCCAGTTGCCACGAACCCACATGGTCCTCCTGCGAGCTGAGAGATGGGAACATGGCTCAGGCGCTTTTCCACCCATCCATAATGCAATTACACTTCCCGGATCCCTTCATGACACGAAGGAAACCCAGCCCTGCACGAAATGTCTAGCCACCTGGAAACAATTGGCAGGAGGGAACACCTGATGCAACCTGATGTCTAATGTGCAATTCTAAATAATGAAATGTAGATTATCTCACAATAGGATGTGGCAGAGATATATATCAATAATGTTTTGCTAGATAAATATTCATCTTTTAAAATGACTACTCACTTAGATCTAAGCCTTAGAAAAATAGTTACAAGTTCAATTCCTGAAAAGAGGAAAAGACATCTCTGATAATCCACATTCGACATCCTAGCCCAAAGCCACCCAAAACACACAGAGCTAAAATCAACATTCTTTCAAATTGAATAAATAAATAAATAACCCAACATCACCTATAACCACCTCTAATCCCTTTCCAAAGCATCAATCAAGAAAACACACTTTTTGAACAAGCAACAAAGAAGAACATCATACTATCTTTCCTCAGTTTTGCTATCTATTCCATGATTCAAGCAACAAAGATAAGAGAAAAATTCAATTTAAATAGAATAGTTGCCAACAATATTTAAGTTGGCATTTACATAGATACCCAAATAGTAGATAAGCTCAATGATTTCAAGGGTTTGATCTATGAATTCATATCCAACACATACTTTTACCAAAATACAGTTTACTAATTCTTTTCTTTACTCGACCAACAAGAGTACACTTTCAAGCAAGTAATTCATCCAAGAGATATCATTTAATCAGACAAATTGAATCAATATGACTATTAATTGTTTTTATTTTCCTAGTCCATATTTCATTCAAACACTCATAATATAATAAGTTTTCTAATTAAAACTAAGTATATAGTTCACTTCAAGAAAGTTTGTAAATAAGACAATGGTATATCCACATCGGATTTTACTCCATTCGTAACAATCATAAAAGGATAAGATAATTTAATCTATAATCTAATTCATTCAATAATCTTACTATCACAATTGTAACAAGAACTATGACAGGAAGTTAAAAATAAAGTGATAGAACTCACAATAGGTTTACTGTCACACTAACGACAGTAACTAAATAGATTTGAAACAACATTAAAAATTATATAAAAAGATAGGTTACAACATGAACTAAAATCTGAGTTATGAAGGTTTTAAACTTGCTGAGATGGAACCTTATACTTCAGACTACAAGGGCTTTATAGTTCAGATTACATGAACCCTTCTAAGAAGATTTAAACAGAATTAAATGATGGTGGCAGGAACCTTAACTACACAAGTAAAATAAAAGACTGCGACAGTAACAACAATTACAGGGAAGGTAAAACAAGTCTGCAAGGCCAATACCATCTTATTACAGAGAAGGAAAAAAACCTTATGAATTTAGGACTGCCAGTGATTAGATTACAACATCTAGGATAACTTGCTATCTATGGATTCAACGATTGCATAAAAAAGGGCTGATCCACTATGCATAAAATCAAGAAAACAACGAATGGCAGAGATAAGAACAAGAATAGAATTTAGAGTTGGTGGTCACGCTAAAATGCACAGGCCGATTCACACTAATCAAAGAGATCATAAACAACTACTTAATCGAATAAGGGTTTGAAGAGAAGGTTGATTCCAAACAGATAATTAATCATCAGCTAGGAAACTAAAGTTTACTCTACAAAAGATTGTCTTAGAATACTAATGGGGACAATAGTTAAAAAATCCAAGGTAATTTGAAAAATTACTATGCCAGAAGAGATTTATATAGCAGCAAAAAGGATTTATAAATCGGGGTATGGGTTAGAAAGAAGTCGCAATAGAGAATAGTCAAAAGGAAGCTGTGATAGGAAAAACACAAGTTGTTGTGATAGGAATAACATAGTTAGCTGAGACAGGAATGACATGAATGACAGGAAGCTGTGGCAGGAACGACAAGAATGACAGGAATGATAGGAAGCTATGGTAGGAATGACAAGAATGGTAGGAAGCTGTGACAGGAATGACATGAATAACAGAAAGCTGCGACAGGAGAGACAAGAAGTTTTATTTAGTCCATTAATAGTTTGTGACAGGAAGCTTTTAAATCATAAACAAGAAAACATAAAATACTGGCATCCCATAGTTGTAACACAGACCAGAAAGAACAGATCGCAGACCAAAGTTACTATGTTTAAACAATCATAAACAACCATTATTTATTGCAATTATAAAAAAAATACCCGTTTATTAGCTGGGAGAGAGAGAAATCAATTTATGCCTCTGATGTTACCCTTTTGCTGCTGCCTCCTATCGCTGCTCCAAAAAGAATAATGTTCTCCTTTCTGCTGCTCCTCGTTGTGTTGATGCTCAGAAAATAAAGTAATAATTCCTGCCCTCCTTTCAGCTAACCTGTGTTTTATTTAAAAATAATATGTCCTAAACCTAGCGTCCATATAATTAGGTTTTCTTTTCTTTTAATAACTGAAGTTTTTCTCCGTTTGCATGAGAAAAACTCTCATTTCTTTTTAAAGAATATAATAATAATAATCTTATTTATATTTCCGTCACTTGCATGACAGTAATTTCTATATTTCTGTCATTTGCATGACAATAATTTCTTTTAATTCTTTTATTTAGATTTTGAATATAATAATATTAATGCAATTTATCTATTTTTAATAAAGCATAATACTCAAATCATCTTAAGAAGTATTTGCAATAATAATAATATATATTTATTGTAATTAAACATAATTGTTTTGAGTCTAAATTAGATATTGTTTTTCAAACAATAATATTTATATAAATAGGAAACACTTATTATTATTTATTATAAAATAATATAAAAGACACCAATTTAAATATAAAATACACCATTTTAAATATAAATACACTATTTTAAATAAGATACACCATTTTTAATATAAAATACACCATTTTAAATATAAATTAAAATAACATTAATATTTAAGACTAAATCTTGTATTCGAAAAGGACTTACTATAGCAATTAAAGCACATATTTATCTGCTCCCAAACATCAATTGCATTTATCAACTAATTAATAATGCATAGAAAGATCATTCAGAAAATGCAATATGCCATGAGACTATGTGAGTGTGTGAGTGCATTAGGGTTATCCGTCCCAAACAGTTATTTCTAAGTGGCTAGAACACCTCTACCTCAACCATGTTCTCATCTTCGACATTTCCCTACACTCAGTCGCACTTAGATTTTCATTAATAGGTTAGTTCCCAAAAACCATAGCCAAAGAAAACAAAATGTACATCTGTAATCATACCAATAATATATTAGTATTAAATCAACTTTTAAAAATTCTGCATTTATAACTTTCACGATAGTTATAAATCTATTGGTCCTACTCAACCTTATACAAAACAATATCTCAATTTCGCATTTAACATTGCATCCATCGAATAAATCCAAGTATATAATCAATCAATCAATTCAATGTGCACAATTGCCAATTCAATGTATATAATCCAACACATGGCACAACTTCCACTCAATTACAATCATTCTAGCATAAGAATAACAATCACATCTTTAATGCACACCAATGAGGCATAAATCAATCTGTCATAGACGCATGCAAGTATGAATCAATTGTCATAATGCACATGCAATCTCATGGTAACACAATATAATATCCAAAGATCAGTCCTCCAAACTAACATTGGTCGAGATCTTCAACAACAAGAAGAAACTCCAAAGGTGCACCAACTAGGTCATATCCAACCATTGTGCAATCAACTCTTTTGAGACTACTTCGCTCCATCCTTTAACTACTACTACAATGAGAAGATGCTCTTAACCAAAAGGCGAAACAAACTATAAGCCAGTCAATTCTGCAACGGTCAGGACTACATCCATGCTAGGATAACATCCCAAGCTATCTACTAAGTCTAAGGAAACTTTCAAGGATATCATACCCCTTCTCAAACAAAAGATTACTCTCTCCACATTTCTTCCTCATGCACTACCTGCAACCAAAGAACTCCAGGTTCAAGAGAAATTTAACTCAAAAAGGTTATAGGCATCACTACCGCACCTTTATCTTGATCAAAAGCATGCCTCAACTCTAGACATGGTTCCCCCACATGAGGTACTTCCTCACCTTACACTCCTAAAGAGAGGGTTTCTCTACCACACAAAGCTCTTGTACTGCCAAAACTAGAATCATCCATCAGGTTTTTAGAGGGAAGAATCTATCCACTTCCTTTAATAACATAAGCCTTTCCAACAAGTAAATCTCAATAATCTGTTACTACTAGGAGCACATCTACAATTGCTACAATTCACTAACAAGGTGCAAAACCACTTACAACCACTTCAATTCTTAATACAGCTAGACCTAAACAGTCAACAAAATTAAGAAAACAACTTTAATGCCATAAATATATACATTGCGTGCTTATGCACTAACTAAGGTTCTATCTTACTCTATGCTATGTCAAAACGTAAACGTAGTTATGAAACTCTCAAACAAGGAACACACCAACACAACATTCTCCAAAAGCAAGATTCAATCCAATAAGCTTTCTATATATCTTGTACACATAAACAACATTTAATTTCACACAAAATTCAACTCATATCAGTGATCCATAGTGACACAAAAATCCATTTAATAATTTTCCTTAATACTTCAAACAATGTTTAATGCATCTAATAGTTAATGAATTCAATCTACCAAAGCTTGTAGTAACACACACACGCTACGAAACAGTATATTCTTCACATCCTTCTCCCTTATACAACCTATCAAAGGCCCATCATGGACACGATAGAAATCAGAACATGATACATGACCAACGTTTAAAAACATTCAAGCATAGCCACTACTAATAAATAAATAAATACATTCTAAAGAAAATAAAAGGTCAATTCCAACAATAAGGCATAAAATGCGCGCAATTTCAATAGTAAATCAAACATCACCATCAAGGTCACAAGTTAAGAAAATATCAAATTTTGATGGCTATACTTTTTCATAAATAAGAACAAAATTACAATGTTGGTCCTTACAACATTAGAGAAATTACCAAGTCAAATGAATAAATATCAAAATTCAAAAGTTTCACATTGCATGAACTATGTGACTAATTCTAGCCACTAGAGAGGGAGTACGATGCTACACTATGCCTGGTACCAAAATTGGGGCTAGTAAGAGAACACACTCAATCACACAAACAAACAAGTCCTCTAAGACTCCAAACACATCTATATCATAAAATCATTTCTACTTAACCACACAAACATCATTCAATGATGCCGACAACAAAGGTTTCTTCCTGTTCAAGGGAATCACAATCATCATGCAAAGACATACAGTCATACAGTAGCAAACATTCAACAATCAAGATTTAAGCTGGGACAAAATCAGGTTCACAACCAAGATATTTCAACACATCCATCTTTCCAACAAACAACAATTAATATTTCTCACCAAACAATGATTCACGAATAGTGATTTTTTTAGTGGCTAATATTCACCAATTGGCTAATAGTTGAAATCAAGGATTCAAAATTTGGCTAATAGTACAAGCTGTAATGTGACGTGAATCGCCACATTTTTACAAAATATTATTTTAGTCCTAGCTAAATCGCCAGAATATTTATTTTATTAAACTTTTAAACTCAAAGATTTGCCACAATATTCGATACCTAATTAGATTAGATTCGCCTAAATTTTATGTTATAGTAGAAAATGAAATTAATTTGTCAATAAAATTATATAATTATTGGTTACTTTAGGGCCATATCACCAATTTTTAATCACCACCATTGATTTTATTTATAAACTAATGACTAGGGTTGTATTCCATGGGTTAAAATGTACCCATGGAGCTCCAATGCCCATTGAGCCCAAATTTGTATTTGGCCTGTTGATCTCAATTTATAATATAATGGCTAGGGTTAAATTCCACAGACCAAAATGTACCCACAGAGCTCCAATGCCCATGGGGCCTGAAATTGCATTTAACCCGTTGATCTCCATTGAGATTAATGACCTAAATGCAATTTTGGGCCCCATGGGAATTGGAGCTTCACGAGTACGTTTTAGCCCATGGAATAGAACCCAAACTGTTAGATTATAAATAAAATCAAGGGTGGTGAAAAATAATTTAGGAATAATTTAAAATATTCAATGTTTGATTTAAAATATTAGGGAATTAAGGAATTAAGACATGAGCACTACACCTTAAACTAGTCAATCACTCCAACCCTTAGGCACTTACTTTTCCATAGGAATTTAATTTTTTTAAAAGGAAGGATTCACCATGGTAATCAATACATTTTCTTATTTTTTGTCAAGATTTGCCAGGATTTTCTACAAATTTCTAGTGATTTAAAATGATTTGCCAATAAAATTAATATTTTTTTTTAGAAAATAGGAAAGTTTCGCCAATAGAAATTAATAAATTTTTTTCCAAAATAATGAAAGATTCACCAAGATTTTATATCTTTTTTCAGGGGGGATTTCTTATAGTTATCATTGTTCACCAAGCATATGGATAATGTATTAATAAAACATTCTCATGAGACCAAATTCAATCATACTCAAGAACATAGTATTTCCTTTCACACAAGTTTCTCATAACTCCACTACCACAAGGTCATACAAGCATGAACATGACCCTACGACGACCACTTCAAGCACTTACACTCACTGCAAAGGCTCATGACAAGCCTTCAAGACATCAAGATGGTAAACACACATAAGCAACTTCTCAACAATCACCAGGGTCTATCTAACCCCATACAAAGAAGGCACATACTATTCACAACAAGCCAACATACAAGGACCCACACATGCTCGATCAAACCGAGCAACACACCCCAGAGCTCCCAATGCTGGAACCATGCTCTGATACCAAATGTAAAGTATTCATTCCATCACAAAAGTTACATGAAGTAAATAATCCACTTAAATACATCTAAAGTAAAAGATAAATCTCATAAATGTAAATCAATAAAAGCCAATAAATCTTACAAAATCACGTGCTTAATTCAGATGATAGCACTATAAAATAATATACAAAGTCCAATTGGCTTTCATGCCATAATTCATCTAATCACAAGTGATAAATAATGTGTACAAGTATAATAAATCAAACACACTTTCCAGACGCCATGAACCTACATGGTCCTCCTACGAGCCGAGAGACGGGAACATGGCTCAGGCGCTTTTCCACCCAACCATGATGCAATTATGTTTCCCTGAATCCCTTCATGACACAAAAGAAACCCAACCCTACACGAAATGTCTCGCTATCTGGAAACAACTGGCATGAAGGAACACCCGATGCAACCTGATGTCTAATATGCAATTCTAAATAATGAAATGCAGATTGTCTCATAACATGATGTGGCAGAGACATATATCAATAAAGTTTTGCTAGACAAATATTCATCTTTTTCAATGATTGCTCACTTAGATCTAAGCCTTAGAAAAATAGTTACAGGTTCAATTCCCAAAAAGAGGAAAAGCCATCTCTGATAATCCACATTCGGCATCCTAGCCCAAAAGCCACCCAAAACACACAACTAAAAATCAACTTTCTTTCAAAATAAATAAATAAATAAATAACCCAAAATCACCTATAACCACCTCTAACCCCTTTCCAAAGCATCAATCAAGAAAACACACTTTTTGAACAAGCTGCAAAGAAGAACATCATACTATCTTTCCTCAGTTTTTCTATCTATTCCATGATTCAAGCAACAAAGATAAGAGAAAAAATAAATTTAAATAGAATAGTTGCCAACAATCTTTAATATGGCGTTTACATAGATACCCAGATAGTAGATAAGCTCAATGATTTCAAGGGTTTGATCTATGATTTCATATCCAACACATACTTTTACCAAAATATAGTTTACTAATTCTTTTCTTTACTCAACCACTGAGAGTACACTTTCAAGCAAGTAATTCATCCAAGAGATATCATTTAATCAGGTAAATTGCATCTATAGGACTATTAATTGTTTTTATTTTCCTAGTCCATATTTCATTCAAATACTCATAATATAATAAGTTTTCTAATTAAAACCAAGTATATAGTTCACTTCAAGAAAATTTATCAATAAGACAATGGTATATCCACATCGGATTTTACTCCATTCGCAACAATCATAAAAGGATAAGATAATTTAATCTATAATCTAATTCATTCAACAACCTTACTGTCACAATTGTAACAAGAATTGTGACAGGAAGTTAAAAATAAAGAGATAGAACTCACAACATGTTTATTGTCACACTAACGACAGTAACTAAATAGATCTGAGACAACATTAAAAATTAAATAAAAAGATAGCTTCCAACATAAACTAAAATCTGAGTTATGAAGGTTTTAAACTTGCTGAGACGGAACCTTATACTTCAACTACAAGGGCTTTATAGTTCAAATTACATGAACCCTTTTAAGAAGATTTAAACAGAATTAAATGACGGCGGCATGAATCTTAACTGCACAAGTAAAATAAAAGATTGTGACAGTAACAACAATTACAGGGAAGGTAAAACAAGTCTGCAAGGCCAATACCATCTTATTACATACAAGGAAAACAACTTTATGAATTTAGGACTGCCAGAGTTTAGATTACAACGTCTAGGATAACTTGCTATCTATGGATTCAATGGTTGCATAAAAAAGGGTTGATCCACTATGCATAAAATCAAGAAAACAACGAATGGTAGAGATAAGAACGAGAATAGAATTTAGAATTGGTGGTCAAGCTAAAATGCACAGGCTGATTCACACTAATCAGAGAGATCATAAATGACTACTTAATCGAATAAGGGTTTGAAGAGAAGGTTGATTCCAAATAGATAATTAATCATCAGCTAGGAAACTAAAGCTTACTTTGTGAAAGATTGTCTTAGAACGCTAATGGGGACAACAGTTAAAAATTCCAAGGTAATCTGAAAATTTGTTGTGCCAGAAGAGATTTATACAATAGTAAAAAGGATTTATAGATCGGGGTACAAGTTAGAAAGAAGACACAATAAAGAATAGTCAAAAGGAAGTTGCGACAAGAAAAACTCAAGCTGCTGTGACAGGAATAACATAGTCAACTACGACAAGAATGACATGAATGATAGGAAGTTGCGGCAGGAATGACAGGAATGATAGGAATGACAGGAAGCTACGGTAGGAATGATAGGAATGACATGAAGCTGCAATAGGAACGACATGAAGCTGCAATAGGAACGACATGAATGACAAGAAGCTGCGACAGGAATGACAGGAAGTTTTATTCAGTCCTTTAATAGTTTGTGACAGGAAGCTTTTAAATCATAAACAAGAAAACATAAAATACTGGTCACCCATAGTTGTAACACAAACCAAAAAGAACAGATCGCATGCTAGATTTATTATGTTTAAACAGTCATAAACAACCATTATTTATTGCAATTATAACAAAAAAATACTCGTTTATTAGCTAGGAGAGAGAGATCGATTTATGCCTCTGATGCTGCCCTTTCACTGCTACCTCCTATCGCTACTCCATAAAGAATAAGGTTCTCCTTTCTGTTGCTCCCCATTGTGTCGATGCTCAGAAAATAAGATAATAATTCCTGCCCTCCTTTCAACTAACTTGTGTTTTATTTAAAAAAGAAAATCTGTCCTAAACTTAGCGTCCATATATTTAGGTTTTCTTTTCTTTTAATAACTGAAGTTTTCCTCCATTTGCATGAGAAAAACTCTCATTTCTTTTTAAAGAATAGAATAATAATAATCTTATTCATATTTTGTCACTTGCATGAGAGTAATTTCTATATTTCTGTCATTTACATGACAAAAATTTCTTTTAATTCTTTTATTTACATTCTAAATATAATAATAATGCAATTTATCTATTTTTAATAAAGCATAATCACTCAAATCAGCTCAATAAGTATTTGCAATATTAATAATATATATTTATTGTAATTAAACATAATTGTTTTGAGTCTAAATTAGATAATGTTTTTCAAACAATGATATTTATATAAATAGGAAACACTTATTATTATTTATTATTAAATAATATAAAATACACCATTTTAAATAAGATACACCATTTTTAATATAAAATACACCATTTTAAATATAAATCAAAAGAACATTGATATTTAAGACTAAATCATGCATTCGAAAATGACTTACTGTAGCAATTAAAGCACATATTTATCTACTCCCAAACATCAATCACATTTATCGACTAATTAATAATGCATAAAAAGATCATTCAAAAAATGCAATATGCTATGAGACTATGTGTGTGCATCAGGCTATCCATCCCAAACAGTTCTTGCCAAGTGGCTAGAAAACCTCTACCTCAACCATGTTCTCGTCTTCAACATTTCCCTGCACTCAGTTGCACTTAGATTTTCATTAATAGGTTAGTTCCTAAAAATCATAGTCAAAACAAACAAAATGTACATCCGTAATCGTACCAATAATATATTATTATTAAATCAACTTTTAAAATTTCTGCATTTATAACTTTCACGATAGTTACTTTCACACGTGGAATCACTCATAGTGAATTAGTCATAGTCAAAATGTTCAAAAATCTAATTTATAATAAGGTCCAAAAACGAGATGTGACATATCACGATGCCATATAAAACACAACCATGCCATAATAGACATGATCATGCATGCTTCCATCCTGATGCAATGTATCTTAGGAACAAAGATTCAAAAACCTACTTTTGATAGTCCATAACCTTCTCCTGATCCTCGTTCAACCCTTTGTACCTACTTCGACCTTCAGAACATACATGCATCTTCTCTTCTTATTCTCATTTCTATTACCAACTTAAAATAAACATGTGCATTTTTATCTATCTAAAATCTAAAATCTAAAATGAAACACTAAATAATTAGCCGATAGGCTTTTAGTTGTGAGCATCATAGTGCTCGGAATTGTCTCATGCCGTAAAAATCTTCACGCCAGTAGCAGATGTCAAATTTTCTAATCTAAAAACTCGTCGGTTATATGTGAGCATTGTAGTGCTCGGAAAATTGTCTCGCGGCGTTTTTTCCTGCCAATTAAAAAAATGATGCCCGTAAATTTTATAAACTCATTTGCATGTCGAGAAAAATCGTGCCACAAAAAAGTCTCATGTCGTTTAAATGCCCCCGCTGGATTTTTTGTTTTTTCAAAGGAAAAGGAAAAGGAAAACGGTTGAAAGCAAATAACTCACGCGAGCATATCCAATTGCAAGATTTTAGGTGAACTGAAGGGAGCGCATATTAACACCAGAAAAGTGAGCGAATTTGTTATCAGATCTAGGGATTTTTTTATATTGATTCGCATTAATTTCTGGGACACCTGGCCTCCATTCTCCTCCGATAGTTGGATTTTTATGATACAAAATGATACCTACTTATGAAATGGATTTGATTCACTTCTAAAACATATTAATTTAGGGATGGTGTGCATTGTTACCACTGACAAGCATTATGCATTCATTTCATATCTGTCATAGTCCTAGATCACTGTCCGAGAGTGTATATAAATACACTTGACTACAATGACAAGAACAAATGTAGAAGAATTTGATGAACAATTTGAAGAACTGCAGTAGATTAGAGTATGTTATTTGGTTTTTTGTTTTCTAAATTTTCTATATTTCCTCAAATCCATTGTTTGTTGGTGAGCGTTTATGATTCAGGGTTAAGAGTTCGGTTCTGGTAATTGCCTGGCAGCTAGACATTAAAATTCTCGTGTTTTTACCCATACAACCTTTCCCTACCTTATGGGTGAGGTCAGTCACCCCAAGATTGCTTCTACTTTGTATATAGGGTTTAGGGTTTAAGGTTTGGGGTTTGTAGTCCAGTTCTATTAATTGCATAGCAGCTAAATATTGAAACTCGTATTTCTTTTCCACAACAAGACAACAATGGCCAAAAAAAACATACCTCTGTCATGTTCTCGAACCCCATGTACCTTATGGCATTAAGAGTCAGCTCAGACAGCTTAAGCGTGTCAAATGATATGCTGCTCATTATTCTAGAAACATTCACAGTCGCCCCTTCCAACCGCTCAATAGAAAATTTCACCTTTTTCGCTTTCTTCTTTTCAAGTGTATCAGTGACATTGCCGCCTCCATCTAATGTTTTGTGCTTTCTTTCAGCAACAACTTCGCTTTCCTCTTGTTTTACTTCATCCTCTTCAATGTTCAAATCACTTTTTCTTTTCTTATTCTTCTTATTCTTTTTTGTCATAGAATTTCTAATCAAGAAAATCTATCATACAACACAAGGATTTAAGGGAACTACTGGAGAAAGGAAAATTAAGATTTTGTAATTCTTTTTTACTTTTTGTTGTTATTGTTGAATATGGCAGACAATATGCAAAATTTAATTTGTGAGAAGACTTGCAATGCCAATTGTTTTTTCTTATGATATCCATGTGTTCCTTTGTGAAGTGTAACCAAATTGGAGCCACTTGAGTTATTAGATAATTGACCTAACTGACAAAGAGTTGTTTTATAATAAAATTACACTATGACCAAAAGTTTTTGTCTTGCAAATCAAATTTCAGTATTTAGTATTTATAAGCATTTTGTGTTTCTAGTGAGTATTGCCCCTTTTAGTAAATAAAAAACAAAACCGAAGGAAACCCAATCTTCTTAATGCTCCCTTGAACTCCCTGTGGTGAATCCCTTACACCTCTGAAGTTGCAAGTGCTAGTTTATTATTAGCCTACAGGCTTTTATATGTGAGCATTATAGTGCTTGGAATTGTCTCACCTAAAAAATTCATGGAAAATTTTCTGAACTCTCGATTGTTCCCATCGGCGTATTCCTTGAACCTCCTATGGATGCAAGTGCTAGTTATTATTGTATTAGATTTTGGATAATAAAAGAAAATTATATTAGGGAGACCCTATATATGTAGGGAGGGGTGCACAACTAAGCTGGCATGAGAGTCTCCTTATGACTGGCACTATCCTATCTCACTTTGGGAGATCGTCCTGAAAAACTATAGTTGCTGAGGTAGTTTTATGACATGAATGAATGAATGAAAGATTTTAATAACATCCATTAAACCAAACAGCCTAAAAGAAAGGGAAACGACCCTCAAGATATTTTCAGTCTCCATGTGCATTGTTCTATCCGTCACACTTAAGCTTACAAGTTGGATCGAGGCTCGCACGCACTCCCGAGGTTTGTGGAAAGAAATAGATAAATATAATGCAGCGTAGAACTCAAATTTTGTTCTACAGTATCATATCATATCTCTACTCGCTCAGAACACAATAAAATTATGAACACCTTACCAAAGGGGTTACAAGCTAACCGTATGCTGAATAATCTAGGCAGGATAATAGCTTAATTGACATGCCATGGCAAAGCTCGTTCCTCAGCCTCAGACAATACTCCGCAACGAGGCGCGCTTCCTCCTTTCTGCTCCTTCGCCAGGTACTACTCACTTCTTCGACATCTATATTTCTTTTCTACGTTGGAACAAAATATAATTGGCATTCTATATAAAACGTTTTGTTCAAACAATCAATCCATTTTGTTTACTAAAAAACACAAGTTAGAGGAGTAATAGATAGAGTTCCCCTGGCCCCATGAATTCAAGGTCCCTCAAAAGGGTACAAGTCAAGTAGGCATTGGTTGTAATTGAGAACAGAGTAGATAAAGCAGGGTTTGAATCCTTTGATTTGGGAGACCTATGAAATGCTCACTGCAATTAGATCGAATTCATTTTAAAACTGGATATCAATGGAATAATATTCTAAATATGTAAATAACATCCCTTTGTAAATCCTACAGACTAATCTGGCCTAATTGACTTTATAAGTTATCTTACTTACTTTAGCCAATTTTGTTGGAAAGGAATCAATTAAAGAGGAAACCAAATTTGTTTGATTCTGAGATGAGGAGGCTCAAGGCTAAAATGATATCCCTCGCTTATTAGGATTACTGAGTTCAAAGCTAGGCTGTTTAGTATTTCCAACTGGAGCCGAAAGTTGGGTGATCCCATTGACCCGGGATTATAAGTATAATTGCAGGAGGAATCATCACAGTTCTGCAAATGTCAAATACTAATAGTCTCACCTGCGTGTACCCCAGCCTGAAGGTTTGACCTATCTAAGTGGGTCTCGCTCACAACTATAATTGAAGCTCAATAAAGTGACAAAGAGCAGGGGCTCGTATTTTTTTTGTGATTGGTATAAATTTAACTTATGTCTAGTTGTTAAACAAACACCATCTACACATGGTTTGAACCCATGGTCAATTGCTGGGGATTGACATCATTCAGGATATTGCATAGTAGCAATGGGTAGACTAGAAAAAACAGGTGGAAAAAAAATGGAAACCAGAAAAATGTGTAATGGCTGATATGCCAAAAAGAAAAGGGGAACCTACTACATAAATTGCAAGCAACTACATCATAGTCACAGCAGTGTTCCCAAGTGTTTGTATACATATGACTTTGACTTGATTCTCTAGGAAAATAAGCAGATTCAGTTCTTGGTCATGTCATTGCAGAGTCTTCTTTCAAGCTAAGTCCGTTATTTTTATTTGGATTATTAAGTTCTTCTCGATTCCAATTTGCATAATTATGCCTCATGTACATCAAAATAAACATAATAAAACATATAAATTGACAAAACTATTATATTGATGATTTGCATTCTATTACTATGAGGTTGGCTTATTTAATAGATATTTTTTTGTTCACTTTGATATCTATTCAGTGGATTTTCATGGAATAATATATACAGGTAAAGGCAAAGCCTAAAGGTGCTTTATCAGGTCAATACCAAGTGAGATATGAAATTCGCATATAAGACTACCCTTTTGGAAACCCTCAAGGGGATTGTTTTTCCATTTACCTTTTTGCTCAATAAAGTCGAAAACCATACCCACTCCAGATTTGAACATGTGCCCTCCTCTATGGAGTTCACATCTCTTCACCATCACACTTACATAAATATATTTTGATAAATTTTATGAATCAAAAAAGAGAAACTCCAAAATTACACAGCTACACAGACAATGGGATGCCGAATTTGACCACCTGTAAAACAAACATACCAGCTATGCCGGCAAGGCCGGGTCTAAGGTCCTGGCCTTTTTATTGACACAAACTTATCAGAAAACTTAATAAAAGTGAAGCTACAGTTCAAATGCTTCTTCTTAATCATTGTTGTATTTTTACCATCCTCTATGGGATCATTTTTTTCCCTCTTCCCTGTAGTGAAGCTAAGTCCGTTATTTTTATTTGGATTATTAAGTTCTTCTCGAATCCAGTTTGCATAATTATGCCTCATGTACATCAAAATAAACATAATAAAACATATAAATTGACAAAACCATTATATTGATGATTTGCATTCTATTACTATGAGGTTGGCTTATTCAATAGATATTTTTTTTTCACTTTGATATTTATTCAGTGGATTTTTTTTGGAATAATATATACAGGTAAAGGAAAAGCCTAAAGGTACTTTATTAGGTCACTACCAAGTGAGATATGAAATTCGCATACAAGACTATCCTTGTGGAAACCCTCAAGGGGACTGTTTTTCCATTAACCTTTTTGCTCAATAAAATTGATAACCATACCCACTCCAGATTTAAACATGTGCCCTCCTCTACGGAGTTCACATGTCTTCACCATCCCACACTTACATAAGTATATTTTGATAATTTTATGAATAAAAAAAGAGAAACCCCACAATTACACAGCTACACAGACAATGGGATGCCGAATTTGACCACCTGTAAAACAAACATACCAGCTATGCGGGCAAGGCCGGGTCTGAGGTCCCGGCCTTTTTATTGACACAAACTTATCAGAAAACTTAATAAAACTGAAGCTACAGTTTGTATTTTTAGTATTTACCATCTTCCTCTTTGAGCATGGGATCAATTTTTTTTCCCTCTATGTATGTAAGATTTTTCACGAAGAAAACCTTGGAGATCCTCTTTGCTTCTGCTGTTGACTAATAGGAGTTAATGGGCACTCTCCATCATGTATATTTCTTCCTCTAGAACCTTACAAGGTTTTGGCACCCTCCAAATAATCCCCTTGAGAATCTCATGACATTGTGCTTTGGCAAACTTCTAGAGATTAGGGATCTTTTTGTAGCAGCTCCCCTGACCTATTAAAAACCACTGGCTCCTTTCTTTTCCATATGTCTCTAGCAGCTTCTTCATGTATCTTTTGCTTATTTCCCAACCAAGTTTTCATGCTGAACAAGATTGACATCCCTATCGTTCTCCTGTATCCCATTCTTTTTAGAGACAAAGAATTCTTTGTAGGGTGGGCTGGAGTAGGGTTTCAAAAGCAATGTTTTAAATTCCCGACTCAAGTTTTGATTAAATTACAAAATTTCTGGGCCTAGCCTTTCTATTGCTTCCAATTTGGAAGAAATTTTCTTTTGCTCCTCCTCATTGCTGAACTCTGAAATTTGCATAACCTTTTTCCACACCCTTGCAATTGCATTCCTCAACCACTGTTGCTTTCATTTGTTCCATCACATTGATTCTTGTAAAGAGGGGAATGCTGTATGCTGCTTGCCTCTCTTGAAGTACCTAACATAGATACAAACTTCTTTGGCTTCTTTGGATTCTATCAACTAAGCTTGAGTACATGCTGATTTTATCCTTCCCTTTAAAGTGTGGGATCCCAAGGTACAGTCTGGGAGTTGAGCTGTCTTTCATCCCAAGACTTGGTAAGTTAATTTGGTTTTTGATCTCCACATTTAAGAAGGCCTTAGATTTCGTCCTATTAATCAATTGGCCCAAGGCCCCCTTGTAGATGGACAGATTCTTTTAATACATTTAAATACATTTTCTTAGGGTCGACATTTCACCTCATCCTTACTGAGTGGGTCTTCGAATTACCTAATCGCGTCTTCATCTTTATCTTCATTATTGTTGATGATTTCCCCTTGAGGATTCTCTAACCCGAGGATTTTGTTATGGTGCCTTCTCATAATGGTCGTTTGAAGGAAAGCTTAGTGGTCCTTATTCCTATCCCCTTCAAGTCAGTTGACCTAGGTGCTCTGTCTCTGCCTCCAGAAAATCTATTCTCCCTTATAGATCTCTTCCAACATTCCCGAAGCTTCTTCTTCCTTTGCTTTGTGATCCTTATCTAGACCATGGTGTTGGATGGCATTGTGCACTGCCCTTGCTCTATTTTCAATTTGTTCCATTGCAAAGATTTTGTTAATTTCCTCCTTAATCCATCTTTTTGATTTCCCTTGGGAAATTTTGATTTCCTCGCTACACTGTACATCTTTGATCCTTGATCTCCATTTGTTTGCTGCCAACATTCCATTACTAAATTAAATTTTGAATGTTATAGCCACATCTTCCTAAATCGGAAGGGAGTGTTTCTGGGGGGTAGGTGATCTGTAAGGATTTGGAAAAGACTAAGAATGTCCAGCAAGATGAATTCCAAAGGTGATCAGCAACAAAAATCTTTCAGTTTTGCTTACAGAGTGAAATCACTTCTTTGTGAAAGTAGCAGTTATGAAACTTCCCCGACATTTCGAAACTGCTGGATGAGGATTATTAGTGGTTTCATCACAATAGGTGGAAAACAAAATTTGAAACAAACAACTGACTCTTTTACTTCCCATTCTGTCTGAGGAGTCTTCGGAGGAAGGTTCTCAGGCAGCTATAAATAAGGGTGGAGAGCATGGTTTGCATCACTGGATGCTTGAGTAATTGTTGCATAGATCAAAGTAGGAGAATTCAGCTGAGTCTTTGAGCTTCACAGAGAAGTTAGGAGCAACTTGAGTTGCATCCACTTTGTGTACTTGTTCTTGAGCATAAATAATATTTAGGTAAACAAGCAATTGCTGCTACCAAGTTGGGTTTTCCCCTTAGAATTTTTCTGAGATATCATCTCTGAGTTTCATGGTGAATTCTTTTCATTTCCAGCATTGTTTTTCTTTGTTTTCAGCAACAATTACTCCTTTTGTGAACTGTCATTTGTGTAAGCAAGTTGAACAGTATTTTGATTCATGTTCTAGTAAATTCTACATACGATTTGAGACTTAACAGATCATATTGGTATCAAAGCAGTTTGCTGATCTTTTGGAAAATTGTGGAGGGAGTTTGTTGTGTGACAACTACTAGATCTTCAAAGGAGAATGAGATGCTACCTCGCAATCTGGAGATTGGCACCCATAAGTCAAATGAAGAGGTTAAGATGGAAGATTTGAATGCATGACTGTCCGCCTTGGAGGATAGTATGGAAAGTGTGATGAAGAACCAACAATGGATAGGCAAACAATAAGAGCACATTGTTACAAAATATATGAAAGATATATTATGAATGATCAGTGTTATTTTACAAAGAAGAGCGAATGCTCTTATAAGGAGATTACAAAATACTAATAGCTGTATAAAGCAAACAACAGACGCTAATAAAGCATAAAACTAACTTACAGAAAAGATTGACCATTATTAGAAACTTAACTAATTTAGATTAATACCCTCCCTTAATGATCAATCGGTCAACAACACCAAGATGCCCCCGAAATTTAACAAACTTATCCGGGCCCAGAGACTTAGTGAGAATATCGGCAGTTTGGTCCTCTATAGGAACATACTGCAACACAACGGATCCGTCCTCAACAAGCTGGCGAATGAAATGACAAGAGAGATCAACATGTTTTGTCCATTCATGGAAGACAGGATTCTTTGCAAGTTTTAGCACCCCTTGATTGTCACAGTACAAGGGTGAAGGCCCTGCTGGAGACATTTGCATTTCTGAAAGCATCCTTCAAAGCCAAACTGCCTCACAGGCTACTTTAACTACTCCCTTATATTCAACTTCTGTCGAGGAGAGAGTGACTACCTGCTGTTTCTTGCTGGTCCATGTGACTGCACCTGTGCCTAGACTGAAAACATATCCAGAGGTAGACTTCCTATCATCAATAGACCTTGCCCAATCTGAATCGGTAAAACCAAGCAGCTGAGGATCTTTGCATCTGCCATACAAAATGCCAAAGTCTGTAGTGCCATGTACATATCTCAACACACGTTTTGCTGCAACCCAATGAGCAGCTTTAGGAGCAGTCATGAAGCGAGAGATATAGCTAACTGCAAAACTAAGATCAGGTCGAGTGGCAGTAAGATAAATGAGGCTGCCAACTAATTGTCTAAATGCAGATTCATTCTCTATAGGAGAGTCGGAATTAGCTAAGAGTTTCAGCCCTTTCTCCATGGGTGTAGAAGCAGGTTTGCAGTCTGTCAGCCGGAATTTGTCCAATAGACTTCTAGCATATTTGGATTGAGAGATGAAAATGCTGTCAGGGTGCTACCAAACCTCAATACCTAGACAGTAATGCAGGAGGCCCAAGTCTGTCATGTCAAAGGTTTGACTGAGATCATGTTTGATATCTTGAATCAACTGCTCTGAGCTGCCAGTAATAATCAGATCATTGACATAGACAACAATGTAGAGACTATCATCAGCATACTTTTGGACATACAGATTGGAATCAAAAGGACTCCACTGAAAACCATGATCGACGAGGTACTTATCAATTTTCATGTACCATGCGCGGGGAGCCTGTTTGAGGCCACAAAGAGCTTTCACCAATTTGCACCCCTGGTGTTCTTTGCCAGCAACCTTGAAACCAGGAGGTTGCATCATGTAGACTTCCTCTTGCAAATCTCCGTTGAGGAAGGCACTCTTGACGTCCATTTGATGAACTTTCCACCCAAACTAGGCTGCCATAGCAAGGAGAAGCCAAATAGTACTCATTTTGGCTGTAGGAGCAAAGGTCTCCTCATAGTCAATGCCTTCTTGCTGGGAGAATCCTTTGGCAACCAACCGAGCCTTATACTTGTCAAGAGTTCCATTAGCGTTGTACTTGACTTTGTATACCCATTTGCACCCAATGGGCTTCTTCCCAGGTGGAAGATTAGCAAGAACCCAGGTATTGTTCTTCAGAAGACTGTGATGCTCAGCATCCATAGCCTTTTCCCATTCAGGTATACCTTTAGCCTCATAATATGTTTGAGGCTCTGAGATGCTGTGCAGATTGGCCATGAGGGCAAAATTGACAGTATTTTGCAGTTTGCTCTTCTTCCAAGCAGATCTACCCTCGACTAGTTCATTATCATGAAGATCACCAATTGTTTTGGTCCACCATTTAGGTCGAAGAGCAGGTGAACCACCATCTGAAATAGGTGCATCAACATCACCAGGAGGGGTAGGAACAAGATTAGGAGGATCCAGAATATTCTGAGGAGGGGCGGGTGTTGGATCAACAGTCTGAGATACAGGCATAACATCAGGAACCCTCCCATCAGGTGGAGCGAGAGGAATGCGAACACCTAAATCAGAATCCTCCAAAGACTGATCCTCAGATGAAGTAGAGAGCAGAAAAGGCCCAGTAGTTTCATCAACTACAACATCACGACTGAAGATGAGACGATCAGTGTCTACATCAATTAGTCTGTAGGCCTTATGATTTTCACTATAGCCAATGAACATGAGTTTCTGGCTCTTGGAGTCCAGCTTAGTGCGCTTGACATCTAGAATCCAAACATAAGCAGTAGAGCCAAAAACTTTCAGATGATTGACGTGAGGTTTACGTCCAGACCATGCTTCTTTAGGAGTCATTTTTCTGATTGCATAGGTGGGAGATCGGTTCAGAAGATATACAGCAATGTAGACTACTTCAGCCCAGAACTTCTTAGGGACACTTCGATGTTCTAACATAGAATGTGCCATCTCTGTAATAGTGCGATTGCGACGCTCAACAACACCATTTTGTTGAGGTGTGTAAGGTGTAGTAAGCTGGCGTTTGATGCCATGTGTAGCACAGAACTGCATGAAGGTAGAGGAACAAAACTCCCCCCCATTATCAGACTGAAGAGAGATGATTGGGCAACCTGACTCTTTTTCCACCATGGCCTTAAAGTGCTGAAATGTACTAAGCACATCGGATTTCTTCTTTAAGAAATATACCCACATCTTCCTGCTGAAATCATCAACAAAAAGCAGAAAATACCTGCACCCAGTAACTGAAGGAGTGTTCATCAGTCCACATACATCAGTGTGAACCAATTGCAAAACCTTGGATGCGCGCCATTCACCATCTAGAAATGGAGTTCTATGCTGCTTGCCAACTTGACATGCGTCGCAGACGCTAGGAAGTTGGGTCTGAATTTCTGGAAGACCACCAACTAGACTCTCTCGAGCCAATTGAGAGAGATAGTGCATGTTGAGGTGCTCATAACACTGGTGCCAGAGTTTACTGATGGAGGTGCTCCTGGCTGCCATAGCTTGCTTTGGAGAATCACTAGAATCCACGAGTCTAAATAGACCATGATCCTCAAGAGCCTGGGCAATAGTGGTGCGTGTGTCACGGACCACTATGCTGCATGAGTGCATGCTGAAGACAACATCCAGATGAGGTGAATGTTGCATGATCTGACTGACAGAAAGAAGGTTCAGCGCCATTCCAGGTACGAAGTATACATCAAGAAATATTAAATTTCTCCTACCAGACTGAATGTGCACGGTGCCTTTTCCGACAATGGTATACTCTTCGCCTCCTCCAAAGACGCCAGAGTCTCTGAATGGGGTGTACTCAGTTAACCAGTCTCGCCAATGTGTGAAGTGTCGGGAGGCACCTAAGTCGATGAACCAGGCAGAAGATTTGACATGATCTACAGGTCTCTTGGCCATACAGGCGTAGACCACAGACTCCTGCTCAGTGTGTTTGGCAGAGGACACCATCTTCCCGCTTTTCGATGCACGAAAAAAGAGATACCGGAGGATGAACAAAAAAAATGGCACAGATCTCGAGACAAAAAACCCAATAAGGTATCCAACACGGATTTTGAGAGGAAACTAAAAAGATTCTTGTAGAATTCTAACATGATCTGTACAAATTTGAAAATTAACAGAGACCGTCCACGAGTCATTGAGAAGCAAAATAATCTTCGACCAAAGACAATGGGACCCACAGACTTCAAACAACGATTCGCCAAACAAATACTATATCACTGATAATGGAAACGATGCCAAAGATCAACCATGGGAAGTCTTTAAATCCAACGAAAACTCTTGCTAAAAGACGAAGTCACGAAGCACGCGACCATTCCAAGATTTGAAGCTAAGACAAAAAAACCAAAGAGCATGAGATTCGTCAAAATCCTGAAACGGCAACAAACTCTTGTGTCCTTCAGGAAACAAATCACTATCTTCAAAAAACGACCTCAGAAAGAAAAAAAAAAAAACCGTCGGCAAATAGAAATCCCAACCCGGATTGTAGACGACTCTAGATAAATTGCGTCTGAAACCCGTATAGGGATAGATCCACGCCAGAAAATAGTCAACCACAAGATTCAACAGGAATCCGCCTACCAGAAACGCGACCCACGACCAGGAAATAGAAAGGAAGTCGACGTTCTTCAGAAGGGGCATTCAGAAAACGCGCCCTCTTTCGAAAAGAAACAGATCTGTAGGTCGTACGACCTGTACGGAGTACAAATGGAACATAGGTGGCAAAAAAAATTCAAAAAAATAGGTTCCCAGTTCGATTTTGCTCTGATACTATGTTACAAAATATATGAAAGATATATTATGAATGATCAGTATTATTTTACAAAGAAGAGTGAATGCTCTTATAAGGAGATTACAAAATACTAATAGCTGTATAAAGCAAACAACAGATGCTAATAAAGCATAAAACTAACTTACAAAAAAGATTGACCATTATTAGAAACTTAACTAATTTAGATTAATACACATGACCAATCAACAAAGGCAAATGGCTCAAGAGCAGTTGTCCATGGGTAACTTGGTAAAGGCTCTAGTAAAAAAATTTGGCATTGGAAACGAAGAAGAGATGGACAATGAGATGTTCTTGAAGGAGCCATATGAGGTAAAGAATGTAAAAGAGCAAATCCCAATAAAGTAGAGACTAAAATTGAGATAAAATCTTTTGAAGAACAAGTTAATGCTGATTTTTTGGATTCTTGGATAAAACAAATAGATGTTTCACAAAAGATTTCTTTTACACATCTCAAAATGGAGGGTCATGCACTTGTATGGTGGGAAAGCTACATAGCTAATTGTGATAGGAGGAAGAAGCCTATTGTGTCTAATTGGGAATAATTTAATAATTTGATATGTAGGAATTTCTATCCCATTGGGCATAAAACTGACCAAAAGATAAAATGGATGTAATATAGACAAGGAAGTGGGCAAAGTGTGGAGGACTATACTATAGAGTTTCGGAGGCAAGCCATGTTGAATGGCAAGGATTTGGAGGAAGAAGATTTGCTTGCGAAGTATTCCAGAGGTCTCCACGCCCACTTCCGTAGGAGGGTGATCACTACAAATTTGAAGGACTTGGATAAAGCTTGTGTCCAAGCCTACTATAGAGAAGAGAAGAATAAAAGGGGTGAAGGAGAGTCTTATAAGCAAGGTACAAGCCAAAATCAGCCCAAGAAAGGCAAGATGAATTACATCAATATAAGAATTCAAAGAATCATTGTAAGAATCCAAATAATCATTGTAGTCATTGTAACATAAATGGACGTGTAGATGCTAAGTGTTGGAAACTACATCCTCAGAACAAAATTAAGAAGACTCAAAAAAGTACATGGTAACACTACAAGAAGAAGTTGAAATAGAGGATAGTTCTGATGTGGATGATAAGCTTGGATGCATAGCTACCAATGCAATTAACATGGATAAACAATTTGATGAGATGAACAATTTTTTCGTACTTAAGTTGCAAATAAAGAGAACAAGGGGTAATGTACTAATAGATCTCAGTTCACAATGCAATCTAATTTTTGATGAACTTGTTAAGAAGCTTGGTTTGAAAATACATGATCATTCTCACACACATCCTTTGTGTTGGGTGAAAAAGATGTGGAAATATAGGTAACAAAAAAGTGCATATTCTAGTTTGGAGTAAATGCACATTATGTAGATGAAGTGGATGTAGATGTTACTCCTTTTGATGCTTTTGATATAGTGCTTGGCAATCCTCACTTATATGTTAGAGACACAATTTTATGACAAGGGATAACAAATATAGATGGGTCAAGGATGGAATTAAATACACCATATAGGGACACCAAAGCAAGGCAAAAGTTGCAATGATAAGTTTCAATCAAGCATAGTTGCTAGGAGACCAGTACTGGTACTGGTATGAGAGATTGGTATCGGTATCGATACATCTATTTTTTGAAAATTGGAGACGGGGGGTACTTGGGTGAAAAAGATGTGGAAATATAGGTAACAAAAAAGTGCATATTCTAGTTTGGAGTAAATGCACATTATGTAGATGAAGTGGATGTAGATGTTACTCCTTTTGATGCTTTTGATATAGTGCTTGGCAATCCTCACTTATATGTTAGAGACACAATTTTATGACAAGGGATAACAAATATAGATGGGTCAAGGATGGAATTAAATACACCATATAGGGACACCAAAGCAAGGCAAAAGTTGCAATGATAAGTTTCAATCAAGCATAGTTGCTAGGAGACCAGTACTGGTACTGGTATGAGAGATTGGTATCGGTATCGATACATCTATTTTTTGAAAATTGGAGACGGGGGGTACTTGGGTGAAAAAGATGTGGAAATATAGGTAACAAAAAAGTGCATATTCTAGTTTGGAGTAAATGCACATTATGTAGATGAAGTGGATGTAGATGTTACTCCTTTTGATGCTTTTGATATAGTGCTTGGCAATCCTCACTTATATGTTAGAGGCACAATTTTATGACAAGGGATAACAAATATAGATGGGTCAAGGATGGAATTAAATACACCATATAGGGACACCAAAGCAAGGCAAAAGTTGCAATGATAAGTTTCAATCAAGCATAGTTGCTAGGAGACTGGTACTGGTACTGGTATGAGAGATTGGTATCGGTATCGATATGTCTATTTTTTGAAAATTGGAGACGGGGGTACTTGGAGACACCATTTATTTTTTAATATAATTTAATAATATAAGTATATATGTTTTTGTAATAAGTATATATTATTGTACACATATAGCTATAGACAGTAATATATATAGTAATATAGCTAGTAATATATACATATATATTTTACTATATATATATTACTGTAGACACTAGTATTGAGATTTGAAGTCCACAATAGTAAGAATCCATTGAGCTCGTGCAAAAGCGGCAGAAAATATGAATGGTAGTAAAAGAAAAATAGTGGAGATGCCTTTTTATTGATGCAGGGTACTTGGAGATGCTTAGGAGACGTGACCGGACGTCTCTTGTGAAGGGAGATGTACCCAGTCGAGTCTTTGAGACAGGAGATGCGTACCAATCTCCAGGACGCTTCCTGGGGGGGGGGAGACACGTCTCCTAGTAACATTGCAATCAAGCTATCAAATTAATTCAATAAACTAAGCAATTTTGTAAGCAAGAAGATGGATTGAGTATTTCTATGATGAATAACTCAAAATTGAAAGGTTTGGATGAAGTCTTGCCATCTTTTCAAGTGTTCCATGACCCCAAGGGGTTGCTGCCAAGAAGGGAATTAGAGCATGAGACTCAATTCCCACTATAATCTCCTCTACCAAAAACATTGACTTGTATTGGCAATCACTTCTAGAGAGCAACGAGGTTAAGAAGTAACTTAAAGAGCTATTGGAGCAAGGGGTCAATTTGCCCTAGTGCTTCACCATGTGGTTTGCCTATTATGATGGTATGTAAGAAAGATGGTTCTTGGAGGATGTGTACTATTGACTATTGGGTCTTGAATAAAATCATCATCAAGAATATATATCCTCTTCCAAGGTTAGATGATTTGTTGGACCCACTACAACATGCAAAGTACTTCACAAAGTTGGATCTCAAATCCAATTACCACCAAGTTTAAAAGAAGGAAGCCACTTGGAAGGCCACTTTCAAAACAAAGCAGAGTCTATATGAATGGTTAGTTCTTCTATTTGGATTATGTGATGCATCTACAATCTTCATGAGGCTAATGAATGATGTACAAAGGAATTTCATAGATTCATGTGTAGTTGTCTATTTAGATGATATCCTAATTTTATAAGAAGAAAATCACATCCATATCGAGCAAGTCTTGCAATCCTTAAAAGAAAAGCAACTTATAAATTTATATGTTATATGAAAAAGTGAGTTTGGAAAAGAGTCATTGCCATACTTAGAACATGTGGTTGGAGGGGGAGAGTTGAGAATAGATCCTTCTAATGTGGAGGCTATTGTAAATTGGCCTACACCAAGAGCACCACAGAGACTAGGAGCTTTGTAGGGGTAGGCCAATATATGGGAAATTTATTCCAGCCTTCTCTTCTATAGCCTCACCTCTACACCAAGTTGTAGCCACGGGAGAAGTTTTCATTTGTTGGTGTAGGTTTTATTTCATTTTATTATGTATTTTCCCACACCTAGTTTAGCTTGCTTAGGCTAGTCAAAATATGAGTAATAGGGTGAGAATTGTCACGTTCTTCCATGGGAGTTACTCTTTCCTCTTTTAGAGATTTGGGACTTACACTTCCTATTGGTTGAGCTTTCCACCTTCTCTTCCCTTCATTTCTTATTACTGCACTCATCCCTCTTTATATTTCATAACTTGATTAATGGAATAACATTATTTTGTCTATTTGGTTTTTGAATCTTAGTCTTAGAATAGTGGTTGTGGCTAATTCATAGGCATCAGGTCTTGGTTATGCTTTTCTTATTGCAAAATCTAACATGTTATTAGAGCCATGATGTCCTAGATTAGTCCATTTTCCATTTTTGAGAGCCCTAGGCTTAGGAGTGATTTTGAGTAGAGCTCATTTTTGGTGAATGGTGGAGAATTTTGACCTCACTATTGTGTTTGAAAGGTTCAAAATAGTCATGATAGACTTTCATTTTATTTGAATTGGATATTGGAAAGTTGACTAGCCTTGGTTTTTGGGTGCATGTTTTGTGTTCTCTCTTGCTAGTAGCATGTCTTTCGGTGTAGTTTGGCAAGTTTTCGTGCCTGCCATTGTGTTGAGAAGGGCCCAAAACCCCAGGGATGACCCCATTTGCCCAAATTCGAGCACCTTTTTTAAAGTATTATTTAGTGTGGGTTTGGTAACGAGGTCCATAAGCCTTACAACAAATGTCCACTACAGGACCATACAATCCCTAGGTGCATGTTTTGTGTACTCTCTTACAAGTAGGATGTCTTTCAGTGCAGTTTGGCAAATTTTCGTGGCTACCATTGTGTCGAGAAGGGCCCAAAACCCCAGTGACGACTCCCCATTCGCCCAAATTTGAGTACCTTTTAAAAACATATTGTTTAGTGTGGGTTTGGTAGCGAGGTCCATACCCCTTAAAACGAATGTCACTATAGGACCATACAATCCTTAGATTGTGGAGATACCCTCCAACTTATATATTGTGAGATATTGCTCTACCTATGGGGATATCGCTCCATCTCCTCTTATAGGGCCATCGCTCTACTCTACCTACAGGGGTATCGTGTTCCTAGCTCCTCCCGCTCCACTAGCTCTTCTTGTAGGGCTACTTCTCCACTAGCTCCTTTTGTGGGACTACTGCTCAATTAGCTCCTTTTGTGGGACTACTGCTCTACTCCTTTCCACCGACTCCTTCTGTAGGGATACAACTCCACTAGCTCCACTTGCGAGACAATCGCTCTATTCCACCCACTCCACTTGCAAGGACATTGCTCCAATTGCTTCTCCAGTAGGACTATTGGTCCAACTATAGGGATACCACTATCAACACACCTTCCGACGCTAAGATGTCCGTTTGGGGATTTGAGCTTGGGTTTCCAACATTAGAACCTTATGGACTTAACCATTTGTGCTCAACCCCCTGGACACCCAAATCCAAGCACTTTGGCTAAAGATTTGGTTAATTTTTCTTCACTGCATGCAGTTTGACGTGTAGCTGTATAGTTTGCAGTGTACAAGGAAGGTTTGGTTGTCTTGTTCATGAAGGATGAAGTTTTTTTTTTGCATCTATATGAGGTTGTATGATATTTGGTTTGACCGAGCATTAAGTTTTAGGGTACTGTGTGTATATTGTGACAACCCTCACTCCACTACATATTAGTATGAAGTTCATAATACTTTGTATGCAATGATTGCCAATTTAGCTTTTCCTAGCGAATATAAATCCATTGGTCCTCATACCACCTAGTGGTCCCTTCAACCTACTCTTGATGATTGTATTCTAGGACATCCACTAGCCACTTCTCACCAACATTTTCAGCTCATTGATGGCAACATTCAAATGCTCGACGACAATAACACAAGCTGAAATTACCTTCTGAAAGTTCCATCAAGCCAACAATGTTTTCCTCAACCCAGTCAAACTTGCCAATGCTAGCATACTTGCACTAGCAAGGTACTTCCGATATATGATTGTTGAATGCTCACTCATGTGCGATCTGCCATGCGGAGCCTTGACTAGATAGTTGATTGCCACACAAACTAAGTTGACCCTACCACTTGTCCTCATTCTATTGAGCCACGTGTCTAATCCTAGAGGCACCATGTGTTAGCACTGTATGATGCCACGTCAACACCTTTTTCAAGAACCTAGCCTTCATCGTTGGAGATTTTGATTTTGGAGGTCAACTTCAGGAGGCCTATTCTTTGCCATTTGGATTTTGATTGGGGTTTTATTTTTTTGACCCTGCCTAGGTTTTTGATGGCAATGCAATGATAAGTTTTGTTTTTGTAATCAATTCTCCAGATTTCTAGAAAGTATAGTTTCTCCTAAATTTTGCTAGATAGTTCTTGTTTTGAGAACTTCGAGAGCTCATATCTTGTTCATATGGATTTCTTTTGAGTCCCTTTTTTTAAAATGCATGTTTTTCACGTACTTCACAATTGTGCTCTCTGTTTGTTCTTTTATTGTGTCAAAATTGTATTTTCAACATTGTGATCATTTTAAAAGCTGTAAAAATCTTGTAGAACTATAAACAGGCATTGTAAACGCACTAGTGATAAAGTCCCAATTGTGTACTTGTTGGGGGGTTCTTGCATCAAGTAATAATGGGGGGGTGTACTTGTGTGGATGCTTGAATTCTATGTTCTATCTTTTCATTTTTGCATTATGGAACAAAAACCTATATCGATCTTAACACTCTACAACTATTTTGCATGGAAAACTCAATGACAATGTTGCTAAGGTCTAAGGGATTGTATATATTAACTCAAGGCACTGAATCTGAACCTAAATAAGATGTTGAAATATAAAGTGGCTAAACAAATGTGATGAAATCTTTGGTTTCTTATGTCTTGTTGTATTTTTTGATTTGTTTTTTCATGTTAATGCATTAGATATTCTTAAGGCTATATGGGAAATGCTACAAAATTTGTTTGGATAAAAGCAAATGAGATTAGGGGTCATATGTTGGAGAATAAATTAATCAGTCTGAATCCATGTAATTTTGACAACATTTAGGAATCTATCACACAGTTTAAGTCACTGAGAACATAGTTGAAAGATTACAAAATTGATAAACAAGACTCTCAACTAGTGCTAAGTATGTTTTCTAAGCTTGGACCTGATTATTTAGTGTTTGTTTCCACCTTCTATACTACTAATTTTGACATAGGAACAAAGCTCAAAATGCCCTTTTTTGATGCTTTTGTTGATGCACTTACTACAGAGCAAGACAAACTTATCCAGATGTGCACCCTAAAGCCTTCAAAGTCTCATGCTTTGGTTGCAAACCGAAACACTAAAGACCAGAAGGTTCCTCGTAGCAAAGAGAAGAAACATAACAAGAAAAAGAATGGCATGCAAAAACAATGGAAGTCCTCCACTGCTCGTAAAGCAGAATCAAAGACCTCCTCTTCTAAAGGTGAAAATGAGAAGAAATAGAAGGTCAAATGTGCCTACTGTATCTAGGCTAGTCATGACGAACCTACATGCATGAAGAAACAGATAGATTAGCTAACAAACATTCTTCAGAAGAATAATATCAGCCTTCCAAATTCTTTCTCCAAGGGTTCATCCACTTCCATGTCTATTAAAATAGAGTCTAAGGATAAGGGCAAGGCCCTTGTGGTAGTTGCAGCTCCATCTTCCAGGACATGGATACTTGACTCTAGTGCTTTTCACCACATGGCTTCATCATAGGATGAGTTCTCATCTTTGGGGTGACGACTTTTCAATCGATGTATGTGGGAGAGGGTTTGTTGACATGGGTGAGGGAACATTTCACAATGTTCTATGTGTGCCCTCTTTGTCGACTAATCTCCTATCGATATATTGTATCACTCACATTGGTACAGGTAAGCAAGTTGAGTTCTCTCCAAATGTAGTGGTGATATACGAGTTGTAGAGTGATACCATAGTGGTAGTTGGGAAGGTAGATCATCAGTCTCAACTTTATGCCTTATCACATTTTGTTTTTGATACCCCATCAACAACACTTCTTGCTCACATAAATGAGCAATTTGGTCACTTGAACTACCACTACTTATAGTAGTTGAGCTAGTAGGGCATGGTTATAGGATTGCCTAGAGTCCCTTTTTTTGATAGAGTTTTCCATGGTTGTGTCTTGGGCAAACCTCTTGAAGAAAAGTGTGACAAAGGCAAAGCACAATGTGCCGCAGATTCTTGAGTTGGTTCATAGTGATTTATCCATGCTTTCTCCATACGTCTCATTCAATTAAGGTTTGATACGTCCAAAGCCTTCATTGGTGACTTCTCGATACACAGGTCTACTTTGTTAGAAGAGTGAGGTGTTTGAGCACTTCCAAGACTTCATAACACTTGCTAAAGAAATAATTGGGAAAGTCATCAAAGTTATTTGCACAGATAATAGTGGTGAGTATGTAAAGCATTTGTTTGAGCAGTTTTGCGCTACAAAGGGTATTGACTTGTAGCATATAGTTCCCTTTAGTTCATGGCAGAATGGTGTTGCCGAGTGAAAGAACATATCACTAAAGGAGATGGCTAGTTGTATGATCCACTCTAGATTCCTAGGATTGTAGTATTGGGCAAAAGCCATTAACTTTGCGAACTACATCCAGAACCTTGTGCCCCATAAAGCCTTGAAAGAAATTATCTCAGAAACCAAGTATGTCAAGAAAATGTTGAAGAAATTCAGAATGGAGGATTGTAATCCTTTGAGTACTCCCATGGTAACAGGATGTCAATTAAACAAAGATGATGAATCGCCTGAAGCAAATCAGACTCTCTATAAGTCAATGATTGGAAGCTTGTTATATGTGACAGCTTCAAGGCCTGACATCATGCAGGCAATTGGTATGGTGGCAAGATTTTAGGTTGCACCAAAGGAAACACATGTACAAGCAATCAAGAGGATATTCAAATACTTGAAGGGTACATTAGACTTTGGTTTATGGTATCCCAGTGGTGAAGATTTCACTCTAACAACATATACAAATGTGGATTGGGTAGGCAGTGTTGATGATCAGAAAAGTACAAGTGGAGGAGCATTCTTTCTTGGTAATTATCTTGTGTCTTGGTTAAGTGAGAAACAAGCTTCAGTCTCTCTATCCACAACAAAAGCGTAATACATAGCAGCAGCATCTTGTTGCACTCAGGTTTTATGGATGAGGCAAACATTGAAGGATATCAAGGTAGAATATGATCATCCTATTTCTATATTCTATGATAATACAAGTGCAATTAACATTTCAAAAAACCTGTTTATGCACTCAAGGACAAAACATATACCTATCAAGTATCATTTTCTAAGAGAACAGGTGGCAGATGAGCAAGTTAAGTTGGAATACATTGCTACAAAAGAACAGATTGCTAATATTTTCACAAAGCCACTACTGAAGGAGACTTTCGAAAACCTAAGTGTAAAGCCTCACAAATACATGTAAAAGCCATTAAACCAATCTCAAAAGTAAATGAAGTAAATAATCCACTTAAATACAACATCACAATATCCAAAATAAAAAGATGTAAACAATCCGCTTAAATACAACATTCAAAGATAAAAGATGTAATTAATCTGCTTAATTACAATATCTCAAATAAAAGATAATCCCATAAATATGAATCTCAATGTCATTAAATCTTACATAATCACGTGTTTAATCTAGGTAACAAGCACTATAAAATATTATACATAAATCCATTGGCAAGCATGCCATAATACATCCAACAATAAATAAATCAATACCCTCTTCAGTTGCATGAACCATGAAGTATTTACACTTCATCGGATCCCTTCATGAAACGAAGGAAACCCAGCCGTGCACGAAATGTCTAGCTACTTGGAAACAATTGGTAGGAGGGAACACCCGATGCAACCTGTGTCTGAATATGCAATTCTAAATAATGAAATGCAGATTGTCTCACAACAGGATGTGGCATATATATATAAGTTTTGCTAGACAAATAAACATCTATTTCAATGTCATCTCGTTTAGATCTAAACCTTTAACATAGTAACTTGGTTCAATTCCCGAAAAGAGCAAAAACCATCTCTGATAATCCACATTCGCATCCTAGCCCGAAAAGTAACCCAATAACATTCCTAGATAAAAATCTACCTAAGCAAGTAAATAAATGATTCAATGAATAAAGATCCAAAATCACCTATGACCACCTTTGATCCCTTTCCCATGCATCATAAAGTAATATATTTGATTACATTCTCAGTTTGTATTCCCATGGTTAAGTAGATTATAGAAACTAATGATTTTGCTTCATATCCAAATACTGTTTCATAATCAAGCAATAAAATCAAATGAGGAGGTTTGACTACTCCACTCTCTCAGAATGAGGTTTCATGCATACTTATGTCAAATATTAATTCTATCTTTCCTCAAGATCAAGTAAATAGAATAAAACAATCAATGTTTTCCTATAAATCACTTCAAATCCCTTTTCCAAAACTCTAATAAGAAAAACACACTTTCCAAGCAATAATTCCATTCTTTGTTATACAATTTTGCATCCATAAAGTTGTCAATTTGATACATTCACTTCATCCATAAATCAATTATAATTCACAATATAATATTCATCCTAAATGTTTTCAGCAATCATACTGTCAAACTTAGTGATAAGAAACAATTCCGTCCATTTATCTTGCAATTTAACACGTTTTATCAGCCAATAACCTTATTGTCATTGCAGTGATAGGAAGTTCAGAAAAATAATAGTAAGAAAAGTAAAGACAGACCTTTTGTCCAGATAGTGGCAGTGTCATATCTCCTACAATTACACTATACAATTATGATTTACACATATTTCAAATGTATATATATTTCTATAAATTGTGTCCATATTTTGAATTAGGTGTTAGAGAAAACATTATAAATTATTCAAGGATAAATAATAAACAAATATATTTATATTGTTATTATACATTATATAAAATTCAATTATGAATATGTGAACATTATTATCAAATATATATATATTAATATATATAATTCAATGTTGTAATAATAAACACATATAGTAAATAATATATAAGTATACATAATACTTACCGGTGATGATATATTTATGTTACATATTATACAAGTAGCGTTCAAAAAATAAACGCATCCCTATGAAGGATCGAAACCCTTAAAATATTATTACAAGCAAAACGCAGTATATTATGGACGTGTCACTTGGAATGGAGACCCGTCGGGTCTATAAAAGAGGATACCCGCCATTACAAGGGCATCGAAGAATATACAAACCACAGAGCGGTGGCAATAGCGAAAAAAAGCAGATCGGGAAGGAGACGGGACCTCCGGCGACAGGAGTTAGGGCGCGAAGATCCACTGTCATCAGAGGCCGCGAACAGGTAAGTTAGACTATGAATGAGTTAAGATTGTTAACAGATGTTGCTAATCGTAAATGGTATAAATATAATAGGAATTGATAACAGAAATCTGAATATGGGTTTTAGACAATACTAGATAAACGTATATGCGAGGAAATGGAAGTCCATGGTATAATAACAAAATATATATAGTAAGTAAACAATAAATAAATACTTAGCATGGTGAAGTTATAATAATCTGAGTAAATGGTGTTAGACCATACTCAATAAGTTAAGTATCATATACAAGTAATCCACTGTATAACAAACAGAAATATATACTAAATAAGCATTGAATAATATATGGTTAGAAATACATCCTTAAAGACATGAGTAAGATATATATTGATTACATACAATTTTTAAAGAGAGACCATAACCATCTCGTCCTTCTATCTCATCCAACTATAGGAGAGGGGTCTTGTTAGGGAAAGGCGGGATAATTCCATCACGATGGATTGGAGAGGGTTTAACGCGCCCTAGACAAGGATGCTAGGGAGAGGCGGAGTAATTCCATTCCCAATTGCATTGGAGAGGGTTCAACGCGCCCTAGACATATAATTTCCCCATCCATGGTTAAGGAATAGAAGGAAGATGATATGGGAAGATGAACTTAGATTGTTACTTCTCTATTACTTCATCCTTAAAGGAATGTTAGGTCTTGTGGGGAGAGGCGGAGTAATCCCATCCGTAAGAAGGCCCGTAGGCTGGGACAAAGTCTCCCGTAGGTTGGGTCAGGAGATAAGCCCGTAGGCTGGGACATAGTTTCCCGTAGGCTGGGTTAAGAGATGGTTTCAGCGCGCCCTATACATGTAAAACCTAGTTCCATAAGGGGAAGTAATAAAGAATATGAATTATAGAATGGTTAATAATCTATAAGTAACAATTAGGAATCTTTTTAAGTAACGAAATGAAAGCATCGACATTGATCTTATTTATTGTTCTCTTTGAGTATCATTCTTATGCAGATTCAGGTTTTAGTGTTTCCTATAAGAAGGGGAAATTACAGGCAGGAGCTGTTACAGTAAATTAAAATGCAAAAATCAGAGAACAACAAATTATCAAATGGTCTGTCACTTGAAGGTAAGGTTTTAGGAAAATGTTTTAACAACAAAAATAATACTGAAAATAAGCTCCAGGAACCAAAATAAGTCCGTCTATGTTGAGAAGTTTTCCAAACATCAATTCCGTCAATGAATAAAAGTTGGTTCTTTTGGCAAAACTGATTCCTACAGCAATAAGAAAACAGTGAATAAAAAGAGGGAGGTCGATCTGTTTTAGCAAGGTAAGATCGCCCAGGTGAAGAGATCAAAACAGCCAACAAGAGGTCATGCACAAGCAGCAAAAACCAGAAAAATAAGAGCAACAAAGTCAAGAGTAGGATCGGCCAATAAAAATAACAGTTGGGAAACCGAATACTCATATGCCAACTTCATGGCAGCACTTAACCAGAATTAAAATGCCATGGTTTAAAGAAGACTAGCGGCCAAAATGGAATAAAAGGCTTGGTCAATCAAGTAAAGAGGCCAAATGCCTATAACAACAAAACAAGGAAGAAATGATTTATAGATCAGGGTACATGTTATATAGAAGCCACAACAGAGAATAGTTAGAAGGAAGCTGCAACAGGAAAACACACGCTGCTGTAATAGGAATGACAGGAACGACAGGAGCTGTGGTTGTGACAGGGCGCGGTAGGAAGTTGTGACAGGAGGTCGCGGCAAGAAGTTTTACTCAGTATTTAACAGTTCATGACAGGAACATGACAGGAGTGACAAGAACAACAGAAAGTTTTATTCAGTCCTTTAACAGTTCGTGACAGGAAGCTTTCAAATTTCTTATAAGAAAACATGACATACTGGCCATCTAAAGTTGCAACACAGACCGGAAAGAACAGATCTCAGGCCAGATTTACTAGGGTTAAACAGTCATAAACAACCATTATTTAATGCAATTATAACAAGAAAAATACCCTTTTATTAGCTGGAAAGGAGAGAGATTGATTTATGTCTCTGATGCTGCCTCCATTCGTTGCTCCAGAAGGAATGGCGTTCTCCTTGCTGCTGCTCAGAATAATATAATAATAATCCCCTTTCTGCTAGAAAAAAACTCCTTTATCTCTATGCCTTTCTTCCTTTTATTCCAATCCTCTAATCATGGCATTTATTATTTTTAGGTTTGAACTGATTTTGATAACTGATCATTACTTTCAGTTTTGCATGAGATTTTTGCTTTTTAAAAGGCTCTCCAATTTCAATTTAAAATAGAATAAATAACTTATTTAAATTTTTGTCACTTGCATGACAGTTAATTATTCAATTTGAATTCCAAATATTAATAAGTTATTAAATAAATTTATCTATTTATAATAAAATACAATCATTTAATTTAGAACAAGAATTATCTGCAAATATAATAATAATAATAATAATAATAATAATATTAACTATCTATTGTAAATTAAGCACAGTCACTCAAGAGTAATTTTAATAATAACAATAATATTAATAATAATAATAATAATCTATTGCATTTTTTATCACAATTATTTTAAATCTAATATTAGATATTGTCTTCCAAACATCCATAATACAAGAAATAGAAAAGCATTTATCTATTTTATTATTTAAATAATTTAGTTACACTAATTTAAAATACACCATTTAAATTTAATCAACACAACTTTTAATATTAAATAAAATAATGCATTTAAAATAAACTTATTATAGCAATTAAAACACAATATTTTCTAAGTATCTAACCATCCATCACATTTATTATCCACACAATGATGCATAAAAATTTAGTCATTCAAAATGCATTATGAGATTACGTGAGTGTGTGATTGCATCAGAGTTAACCATCCCATCAGTGCTTGCCAAGTGGCGAGAACATCTCTACCTCAACCATGTTCTCATCTTCGACGAGTACTTGCATTCATTTGCACTCGACTCGACATCAATAGGTTAGTTCCCAAAAAACATAGCCGAAGCAAAACATCATAATCATATCGATAATATGTAATATTTAAATCAACTTTCTAATTTTTGTAAATATAACATCATGATAATTACCTTCTCACATGTGGAGCTTACTCAAAGTAAAACAATCATGGTAAATGTTCATTAATCTAGAATAATAATATAGTCCATAAAAACGAGACGTGACACTAAGGCAGAAATTGGGAGTCAAATCACTCTCAATCAGTCATTAAGAGGAAGCATAAGTTCAGGGGGAGCTAATCAAAGCATTCTCTTTAGCTCTGAGGAAAACAAAATTTAGAGATAGATGAAGATCCCTTTGCCATTGATGTCATAGGGGGAGAAGTAGAGACGAGGGGAGCAATACAAAGGAAAAGAGAAGTTGCCATCAATGACAAAGGGGGAGATTGTTGGATTGTTGGCATTGATGTCAAAGGGAATATACATCAGCAATGCTATTGAAACAATTTGGTGAAATAAATAAAGAAAGACAAGATATAAAATTGGTGAAATAGATAAGGAGAAAAGATTATGTTTATGTTTAAATTAAAGATTTAAACAAAAGAAAATGATTTAAGCCTGACCGACTTCATACCTTGGCACCAAGGCTCAAATTTAAATTATATCAGCAAGGTGGCCGACTCCCTCACAAGGAAGCACCAAGTTTTAATATTTACATGTGTGTTGAGGCCAACCTACACTTGAGCGCTTCATATAAGAAGACAAAAAATGTCTTATGTTTATATATACAACAAGGGCTACAATTTTATATAGAGCAGCGATTTGTTTTAGAAGGGGTGCGATCAAGAAAGAAGAGGAGTGATTAGTAAATGATGTCTCTTTATTATGAAAAGGTATGTCTCTTGTTTGATTGCCTCTCTTGAGGATATATAAAGGATAGATAAAAAGTTTGAGTTTGAAGTGTGAGAGAAGTGTATGTATGAAGAGTATATAGAGCAGATCTAGGGCAGAGTTTCATGAAGAGTATTTGTAATAAACAACCCCCAAATTTTTTCCCAAACTGATTTTACGGGAAATCCCAAATATCACCAAACTGCAAAATTAAGCATACCAACATACTCCATGATGTTTGGGAAGATGAATGATGCCTTCCGGGTGACTTTCTAAAAATAGACGGCTTCTCCAAGAATCTTGGAGAGCAAACTGGGAACCCGATCAAACATCAGAAAACATCACTGCGATTCTAAACACCATCTGAGCTCAAAGCCAAAGAGAATTAATCCTTTTTTCAGAAGGAAACCCACTTTTATAATTAATATTACACTAAGTTGCAATAATTAAATATAACCTTAGGCAACCTTAGTGAAATATTAATTAATTATCAAAATAATAGTCCCAAGCGAAAATAAGCACTAGAAATGCACTGATAAATAACTTCAACCCATTCTTGATGAAATGAAGACTTGAGACACACAACTGCTCTGCAAATAGAACCACAACCACTTCGAGAACTTTGGAGTTCTTCCAACATGTCGGATAGCCTTCACAAGAATACGAACAAGCATAATGCACGCAATAATCAATGTGCCAAAAATGGAACATTACAGTCTTCCCTGCTCAAGATTGCTTGTCCTCAAGCAATTCATGCTATCCAACAAAGAGACCAACCTGATTTAACAATAATATACCTGGGTCCCAAATCAATCTCAAGAATGCTTCACATCGCTTTTGCTGCTCCACTCTGATATAACTGTGAACTGCACAGCTGACACTCTGTATAATCCTTTGAAACATTCTTCGAATCACACAACTATTTGGATCCCAATCATCAATAAACCCAAAGATGAAAGGGTTAGCAATCATCAATACAATTACCCAACATGAAACTACTGCTGGGAACCAACATCTGAAATGTTCCTCCGTGGAAGAACATAAATCAGCTTGATCACAAGCTGAAAACAATTCTGAACAACCATGAATCAGCTGATTCTCACTCTCTAAAAGTGCATTAGTAACTATAACACTTGTTCCTTTCAGCTGAATACTTCTGTCATTTTCCCACAAAGAGCTTAAAGCACTAAAAAGATCAATCTCATGGCTGCATAAGTCTGAAATAATCTCAAGAAATTCAGATTTCAGTGATCTTAAAATGAGATAGCAACAACAAAACTAAAATCTTTTGAGAACAGTAAGAAATTTAGGCCATCTACAATCATAATAAGTCAAAGTTATGACCAAAATTTCTCTCCAATCAATCATTATGTATGCAAATGAACATTTATGATGGCTGATTGGATGATGGACAGCAGCTTTATGACATAAATTTGGCTCCAAAATCATCCATGAATCATTCTTACTAACACCACAATCCTCCACAGAACCCCGAGGATGAAAATATGCCATCATTGCACTCAACTCATTGCATACCTTGAGCACATGTTCAACTTCAACAACTAATGATTACTTCAAGTTGATGAAGTTTTTGTACAAATTAACATCCCACGAATGCTTTGCACCAGGATCCCATATCCTGTTACTATCCTCCTCCATGTTACTTACATCCAATTGGTCCTCATCATTCAACATGAGGAGTGAATTGTCTTTAGTTAACTCAACTTCCATCATAAGAAGGAAATGATCAAATGATTGGAAGTTGTTTTCACCTTTTTGTTCACACAATTCATCAATTTGCTCCAACTCTGTATCATCATACTTAGGAGGATGTTCTAAATCATAACTTCCTTGGAGCAAATCAAACTCTTCAATTATCAACTTGCCTTCATCTGCTCTAGCAGCTCCAACTTGCTCCTTGAATTGTAGTACATCAACAAGCTGATTTACAGCTTCTAAGAGAGCCATTTGGGTACTCTTTAAGGAATCCATAGTTGTTTTAAGCTTAAATGTAAGCTTATCAATTTCAACATCTCTTCCCTTCAATGCTTCACCTAATCGATCAGCAAACTCAAGAACATGATCTCTATCAGAAAGTAAGTTCAAATAATCTGATTTCACCATTTCTAAAGCCTCTCTGACCATACACCAATCTTCAATTAAAGATCCCTTTTACATGCCTATTTGTCTCCTTTCAACTTGTGCTCTCCAAATGTGATCTTCAACAAAACTATGTATGCTATCCAAGTGTGTTAAAGATTGAACAATCTTATCTTCACCAACAACTGATTCTTGAAATCAAAAGTTGCAACAACAATGGATGCTGATCCAAAACAAACTCTTCATCAAATGACTCTTTTGAAAGGACACTTGGTTCTTCAATTTGCATGGAAGATGAGTCTTCTTCTTCACTTTCATCAAATGTTATGGCAGCATCCAATTCATCACCGAGGGCTGATTTAAAGTCTTCAACATCATACTCTTCATCATGAATCTTTGAGGAATCAAACAGTTCTACATTGGAATTTTCCACTCATAATCTGAATTACCTTCACAAGCATAGTGAAGATACTCCTCGTCAGGGGCTGTCCTGAGAGTTTCAGTAGCATCAATCTTTTCATCTTTAATGATTTCATTGTTTCCCATGTCTTCAACAATATACTTTGCTTTAGTGTTCTCAGGCTCACTTGCAAAGTCACCGGCAAGCAATCTATCGATCATCTTCAACTCATCAATTGTAGTGGCATCCTTAGGATCTTCATCAAATGAAGGACTTGCTAAGTCCAACACTTTTGGCTCCTCGTCAAAGCAAGGCTTAGCTTCACTAATTTCTCTTGTAGACTTCTCCAAATCAGCAAACTCCTCTATGCATGTCTCATGATTTGTGACTTTGTCTTCATCATACACAGACTTAGACTCATTTCTAATCAAGACTTCATCTTCATCATTTTCGGATTTCACATCATTCGGAAAAAAAAACATGTGGTGAAGGTTGCTGATTCAACTTCCTTTTTCTTGCATTGGTGGTTAGGCTCGCAAGAATCTTTGCATAGGAAACAAAGATTTCTCCTTCTAAGTTCATTCTTGCTGAACTCTTTCTTCCTCGAAATAGGAGGCTTCTTGATCGGTGGGCTGGAAAGTGATGACTTAGAAAAGTTCTTGATCCTTGCCATTGGAGTTGTTAACTCAGGCTTGCATAAAGACTTTTTCTTCATCTCCTCTTCCTTTTTTATCTTCTGAATGTATTCTATAAATCCCCTTTTGTCAGGATTACCCTCTTTGATGATTTTCAAGAAAGCATCCCAAGGAAGTTGCTGCTTACAATCATCTGTTAGTCTTTCATACTCATCAATAATCTTAGTGGCCTCATGATGATACTTCCTTCAATCCAACTTCTCTTGAACTGCTCTTTCTAATTCATCCTGGCTTTGCCTAAGAGAATCAAATAAAACATCTGTCTCACTTTTCCTCTTAAGAGATGCCATAATCTAACAATCACTGAACAACCTCTCTCAGCTGCCACATTGAACAACATGCAATTGCTGATCACTCACATGCAAGGCTGAAAACTGACTTGCTCAACTGAAAGATCTGCAACAAATTAACTCCCCAACAGGCTGGCAAGAACATACCAGCTCTGATACCACTAAGGCCCAACCACTACACCAAAAGACCGGCTTGGAGGTTAGGGCGGCATTCCCGGGTATTAAGGGTGGGAACTAGACCTCCCCAGGGCGACGTTCCACTACGGACATTCGTGGCCGCCGGGGCACATCACCTGCGCACAGGGAGATTACAGCCCACCACGCTCCGCAGGGCTTGACCTCGAGACCTCGGCGCTGATACCACTGTAATAAACAACCCCCAATTTTTTTCCCAAATTGAAATACAAGGATATGACAATGTTAGCACAAATACATAACCAACTAAATGCCTCACACTTTCTGATCACCCAGATCCCAGGATGGGCAAGGTGAGAGCATACGGTGATTTGGCTTACAATGAACACTATGAAATCAAGAGCTACAATTCATCCGCTGCGGTGGGCATCCACTTTCGTGGGGATTCACCACTTTCCAGTGGGTATATAAACAACATGAAAGATTACAAAGCCATCCACTTATTCAGTTAGAATACTCCACTTTTCCAGTGGGTAAGAAATAAAGAAAGATTCATTTTCCACATTGGCGGGAAACCATCCAGGGGTTCTTAATGTGAATTAAATTACAATGAAGTATAAAGATAATCTATTCATGTACAATAGCACAAGAGTTAAAACTAGATGAGTAATTTCCCTGAAGATCATTGATAAGAGACATACCCTGCAACATGATTGGCAAATGTAACATTCATAAGCTGATAAAGATTGTATAATTAGATATATATGACTTAATTAGATATATATGACTGATCTCACATTATTTTCTTCTTGCTGATGGTAACACCCTGTACTGTGGTCTGAAAATAGAGCAGAAATCACCTAAACAAAGCACATGTCTGATATACTTCTTGCTGCTCCAATTCTGATTATGATGACCAAACTAACATTTCTGAGCACACAGATTTCTGAACCCATGTTTATGTCACACACAGCAAACAAGTTTCCTGAACATGGCCGTACGGCATGTACTTGGTACGACAGCTCACAAGAATTTCAAATCAGCTTCAAAAATCTTCATATCACTCTTGAAAGTGGCGTCTAGGCTAGACAAACAAAATGCAAACAAGAGATTTTCAAAAGACATCAACAATTAATTTTAATGTGCATCGAACCCATAGCAGATGTACGGCCTTAGATATGTACGGCAGTGTTAAAACATTATAAAATCAGACTTTAATCTCAAATAAATTGCTCAGATCCTAAAGCAATCACACAACAATAACAGTGCAATCCCTTTCAACTCCATACAAAGAAGATTTATCATGCTCAAAATCCATATTTCTCAATGTACGACCCTTCTGTATGGCTAAGATGAAACACACCAAAAACAATATTAAACTGCAATCCACACACACCAAACATATGAAATCCCTCTCCAGAAATAAGAACAATGAAAACATACAAAAAACTTCTCAAATTCTCTGAAATCCATTAAGCTCCATGGCAAACTCTGTATGAGCTTGCACCAATATCTGTCTCCAGCACAATGGTGATTCTTGTAGTGAAACCACATCCAACCTCAAGAGGGTTTTCGTCCTCAAGAGCATTCCACAAGAGGGTTTTTGTCCTCAGAGAATATGGAAGAACACGTAGGTTCAATCCAGCAGAATAACAAATACAAAACCAAGCATGCCCAAACAATGAGCCCATCTCTTCCTTTCATAACTTTTTGAGAGAAATAAAATATTATTTCTTCTATCCCTTCATATTTCTCCTCAAAAGTATAAAAAATAATTCATTATGTGCGCACAACTTAAAGTCACCTTTTTAATTAAAAGCTTCCCTTAGCTCAAAAGACCTCTTTATCAAAATAAAGGAAATATTTGATTCACAAGGTCCCAATATGATGCATGTATGATTTAGAGCTTTTCATCCCTTTCCAACGAGCTATAACACTTAAGTGTTAATTGAACATTTCCCAACCATTTTAACTTAAGTGCAATAATTAATTGTTTAGCTCATTAAATCAACTGATTTTACGGGAAATCCCAAATATCACCAAACTGCAAAATTAAGCATACCAACATACTCCATGATGTTTGGGAAGATGAATGATGCCTTCCGGGTGACTTTCTAAAAATATACAGCTTCTCCAAGAATCTTGGAGAGCAAACTGGGAACCCAATCAAACATCAGAAAACATCATTGCGATCCTGAACACCATCTGAGCCCAAATCCAAAGAGAATTAATCCATTTTCCAGAAGGAAACCCACTTTTATAATTAATATTACACTAAGTTGCAATAATTAAATATAACCTTAGGCAACCTTAGTGAAATATTAATTAATTATCAGAATAATAGTCCCAAGCCAAAATAAGCACGAGAAATGCACTGATAAATAACTTCAACCCATTCTTGATGAAATGAAGACTTGAGACACACACAACTGCTCTGCAGATAGAACCACGACCACTCCGAGAACTTTGGAGTTCTTCCAACATGCCGGATAGCCTTCACAAGAATACGAACAAGCATAATGCACACAATAATCAATGCGCCAAAAATGGAACATTACAGTATTTCAGACTTCTTCTGAAATATATATGCAGCCCTTGTGTAAAGAATAAAAGGCAGATTTGTAAGAGTTCATGGCAGAACTATAGAGGAAAAAGTGAAGTTTGTAGAGGGAATTTAGAGATGATTATAAGGAAGAAATTTGTGTGAAAAGATCTCCATATTGTGATCAGTTTTTGTGAAGAAAGAATATTGTGTGAGTTGTGATCAGATTTGTGAAAGGAAGTATATTAACATTCAGGTCTTGTGGAAACATATCATCTATTGAAGAGTTCATGGGTTGGTTCCTTACTGGGTTGGTGCTTTCAAATTGTACAAAAGGGGATTGGAGTCTCCTGTAGGTTGGTGCTTACAAAGATTGTAAGAGAATCATATATATAAACAATATTTTGTTGTGGTTTTCTCCCGCAAGGGTTTCCATGTAAACCTTGTGTTCTTGTGTTGCTTAATTGTTAGATCTTAAGTGAATGATATTGTGCAATTGATGCTATTGTGGTTGTTAGTTTGAAAAAGTAAAAGATTGTTTTATATTGATTCACCCCCCCCTCTCAATATAACCGTGTGCTCATCAGGAAATAATTAAATAGAAGGATCACTAGGAGTATAACCCTTAGAAAGTCTTCCAAAGAGGAAGGAACTTTATTTGATATCGTGGATGGTTGGCTACACAAATATTGTTTTGCTTTTGTGGGTTAGTCTAGTATATATATTATATAATAACTATATTTTGCACACAAAAATAGAAAATTGTGAAGACAACTATAGTGATGATTGATAATTCAATGGCAAATGTCAAATCAATAGAAATCAATAGTCATAATATTGCTCTTCATTGAGAGCATCGATATTATTAGTAGGTTCATTAGAATCATAAGCAACCCCAACGTCACTCCTACTAGCTGTACCATGCAAGTCCCGTGTTGTAGCCTTGGGCCCCTCATCCTCGATCGAGACTAAGGAACGTTGTGTAACAAAAGCATCTAAGTTGGCATTCTTAGGGGCTACTTCCCAATTCCTCATCACCCCCTCCTTGTACTCTACTTGCTTATGAGAGGAGGTGCAAATTGGAATGCACATACACCAACTTCTCAGCTTTTTTCATAGTCATTGAGTTGCACTTAACTAAATAGATAAAGGAGTATATACTCTAGTTCTACTTAGGTGAAGAGAAACTCACAACTTGTTGAGAATCAAGAGAAAGTCAATGCAAACAATTATAATTTGTAGCTGCCAAAGAAAAGTAAGTTAAAAATAAAAAAATGAATACTTGTGATAGAAATTTGATAGCAAGAGGTTGTAGGTAAACATATCCTTGGCCATGGAGGTAACACCATGTATGAATGTCCTTGTACTAATCTCGAAGAACACCAAGGTTCTGACACATTGAAGCTATAAAATTTCCAAACTCACCCATGACTATGTTCTCTACATTTGGATTAGGGAAGAGTCTAGTGAATGTTGCCTTGTACCCTTTGCTAACTTTAACGTCTCTATATGGTGGCATCCTTTTGGGCAAACAAATTTCTCTGTGCTGTAATTCATGGGGGTCAAAGCAAATGCTAGGAGATGCAAGGGTGTGGTCATCTTGTTCCACCATTCAACGATCATTGTTTTCTCTTGCTTGAAAAATATTTTTGAGGGGTCTTTCATCTTAGTTGCTATTATGCCTCGTATTTTTCTATTATGGAGTAAATGCCGTTATATATCTCGCCCAAACATGGCTAATCCATTTCAGTGAGCTTGATCATTCTCATGATGGGCTAAGTGAAGCTCAATGGATATTCTACATGAGTCTACCAATCATTGTCTGGGACCAATGCTTTGACCTTTTGGGTCCTTTGTATATTAGTTTGTCTCCAAACACTGACGATTTTTTATTACCATGGCGCTCAATGCATCTTGCCCCTTATCAAGTTGTCTCAAGATGATTGTGTGTGACGTAAATTGAGTCTCAACAACCTAATAGGGTGTTAGAATCATGGTTTGTAAACTCAGATTTGACTCGGACTCGCCAGACCAAAAATTTTCGACTTAGCGAAAACTTGACAAAACTCAGACAACTTAAAAAATACTTGAACTTTTGAAAAAAACATAATTTTTATGCAAAACACAGCTACAAAATGTATCAAATGAGCTTGGTGGGGGTTTGGAGGCAGCACCCCCAGTGGGGTCGAGGGGTACCGCCCCTCATGGGGGTCTGGGGGTAGTTGTGTGATGGATAGGCCCGAATAGGGTTTATATAGCCTCTAAATTGTGGATTTTTCACTTTTTTTGCATGTGGTTTTTGCGTTTTTCCGTGTTGTGAGCGTGTTAAACCTAGGGGCGATTTTTTTGGTTTGAATTGTCGAAAACTCGCAGATTACTCGCTAAAAACTCAACGAGTCTTTTCCTAGAACTCGGCATTGCAGACCGGTGAGTTAATTGTTTAGTTACTTGGCATGAATTTTTTTCGGCGAGTACTCAACGACCTTGTCAAGTATTTCAACTCTGGTTAAAAAGATTAAAACAAATTTGAAAATAGATGAGGTAAGTACTCAGAAGTAAAATAATATTATGGATATTAGAAAATGTAGAACAAAATTTTAATAGCAAACTTAAAATTAATCACAAGTAAAATATTGAAATTTCTTAAACCACCTTCAACAACTCCAACTTGGAGAAGGCCTTGAAGATGACTTTTGACATGATGATTAGTCATAAATATCTGAATCTCTTTAGCCTCGATGTAGATTTTCTTTATCCACTCGATCTGTGTGCCAAGATTTTGTAGCATCAAGTGAGTGATTGTATGACAGATGGTGTCCAAAATGTGTTTGCATCTCACCTCAACAAATAACTCTATAGCTCTACAATTTTTAGTGTTGCTTATTATGACTTTGACAACATTTGAGGTCCCACCACCTCAATCGACTCTATTAGGATGTTGGCAATGAAGTTTGCATCTTTCGTTTGCCCCTCACTATCAACTATCTTAAAAAACATTGCCTCTATAGGGCACACTGCAATGATATTAATTAGGTTTTACTTTTTTTTCAGTTTTTCCATCCATTAGAAACGATGAAAACTCCTGTTTTGGTCCATGAATTTCTTTCCATGGCCAATAAGGTGGTGGTTACCTTTTATACAGCCAGGACGTGTATACCTTGTGGGTGCCTCATTGATTGACCTCACCATTTTCTACCAATATGGTGACCTAAGGAGGTTGAAAGGAAGTCCATTGATGTAGATGCAATGTGCATGTACTCATTAGCAATGTTCCTCACCTTAATTTGAAATGCCCTTTTTAATGAGCTTGTATCCTTGATTCTTTTGCAAGAGAGATAGGGCCTATCGTCTTCTTTAGAAGATGGTATCACAAGAAGCGGATGTGTAGTAGCCACTATTGGAGTAGTGGAGGGCCTTGCAGGTGGCTTGTGGGATCCTTTCTTGGCTGAAGGATGAGTATTTGATCTAGCTCTCTCAGCTGTACTATTCACTTCCTCTTGCTCTTTGATATAAGTAAGAATTTGCCCCTTTGGCAACTCATTTTTTTTGGCCCACCACAAGCTTTGATTCATTGGGCAGCAGTTGCACACAAGTGAGCTTTCATTCTACTATATGAGCTCTTATACTTGTTTTGGTACTTGTTACAACTCCAAACGTCACCTATTGTTCCACTAAGCTGCTCATCATTGTGACAAGTCGCCAAAGCGGTGATGATAGGTCAAATTTAAAATCTCTGGCTGACTCTTGGCCCATTGAGCTTGAACTACGAACCATTGTAAACTATAACCGTACATGCATGTTTTAAAATAAACAAATATAAAAAAAATCCAAAAAATAAAAAGAATACAATAATACAACCCTATGTTACCAATACTTGTTAAAAAAGTAAGAAAACAAATTTAACCCCAGGATACCATTACTTGTTAAAAAAATGCTAACAAAATTGAAAAACAACAACAAACTTGGAAATAAATTTAAAAAATCTTGCAAAAACTTAAAAGAAAAAACTTACTTTGTGTTAGTGTTTTAGTTTGTACCTTTTGGTACAACACAAAATTGAATTGGAAGGGAAAGCTCCCTTAAAACTAACCTAGACACTAGACTCTGCACAAAATCTATAGGTACTCACACTATGCACAATAAATTTCTAGGAGATTTTTCCAAGTGAAATAAACTGAATGTATTTGCCCTCTCTTTTTGTCCATGGGTATGAGCGCGAGACTGCAATCAACTCTTCCCTCACAGGCGAGATTTTATATTTTGACTTGAAATCAAATGAATCAACAACTAATCTAGACACAACAAATGCTTATCCCATTGGCTAAACCCAGAAACAAGTAAGTTTTTATACATGAAAATTCAATAGTGAAATTACTATCAACACACAAACAACCCAAGATTTCGAAGATTGAATAACTAAGTTGCATACAAAGTTACAACTAAGATGAATAACAATGCCGATACAAAGCCTAAAACTATTATTACTTCCAATCCAATCAATGAAATATATACATAATCACAAATACTTAAAACTTAAATTGTACACTTGAATGATAATTGCTGCAGCATAAGTGTAACATGAACTTTCATTCCTAAAATATTGGGCACAAAGCACTTATTTATAAGTTTACAAAACCTTATTTTTGGGATTTTAGGATAATCATTAACTAATCCTAAAAATCAATGTCTTTAAATCTAACCCACTGAAAATAACTGAAAAGCTGGAAATAAAGTACTTTAAAACATTTAACTAATCTAAACAATGTTTGGATAAAAGCTCACTGAAGCAAATTAAAAATAAGTTCGCTTGCATCTGCCCAAAAATAGGACCTAACTCTAAAAATTGGATTAGCTAAAAATAGCAAATCTGAAAACTCCTCTGACTTCATAGAGTTGGCTTTCTGTCCTTCTAAGCATGCTGAACCCTCTCTACGAAACTCTTCACCTTCTCATTTGCAGGCCTGGAAATCACTCTTTCCTTGGTAGGCTGATTATGCACAAAACTCGTGCAATTTTCAATCATATTACAGATAACTGACTTTTCCTTTTCTTGTGCTGACATCTTCAATGTAAGGTTCATCAATTCATTGATGCTACCTGGACCAATTTGGTCAATCCTCTAACCAAATCCAATTGATGCTATGTGTGCTCTAGTCAACTTTGTGCAGTGATGAAGAATTGGGTTTGGTTAAAGGATTGACCAAATGTGCAATGTAGGCTCTCAACTCTTTGTTTTCTGCCTGTAGGACTGCCTTCTTTTCTCCATCTTTTGCAACCCATTCTTTGATGTTATATAGTTGCAAATTGCAACATATCCATATCCCCTTCTCTTTTGGAAGACCCCAACTTGGTTTGAGTGATTTGGAAATTTGTAGCTTGTACTTCTTGTACATTTTTATCTATTGGTGGTATGGCTGTTTCAGCAATGATATGCCCCTCATCATTCTTTTTGAACCTAGTTTGTCTCTTCATCTTTTTGATTTCTTCTTTTCTATCATAGAGGAGATAAACACCCAAATTTAAGGGGTTTAGCAGTCACAATTCTTCCCTTCCTTGGCCAAGACACCTTATTTCATTGAGGTGCATCCTTGATTGGTTTTTCAGGGGGTTCAATTGTGGTAGGAATTTCTTTCATAGGCCAAATCAATGGTGGCTGAATAGGTAGAATGAATGTAGTATGGGAAGGGAGACTATGGTCATGAAGCAGTGATGCAAAAGATAAAGATGAATCTTCTAGTTGAGATGAAGTATAATGGTGAGTAGAGGAACAGGGAGGAATAGGAGAAGTGGGCAAAGGAACCGGAGAAAAAGGAGCAGATGGAGTAGGATTAAGATGCACCTGTGGAGGGGGTTTGACACTCTTGTTTTTGACCAATTGGATTTTGCTAATTTCAGGCGAGTCATTCACCTCACAAGAGGCCTTAAATATCTTTTCTCTCCTCTTCATCACCCTCACTACCTCCTACAACATTTGTATTTGATATCAATGGTGCTTGAGAACTTGAGGCTGTCCTCTTATCCTGTTATTTTTGTGGCTGACTTGAAGATTTAGATTTGTTTTCCCTCTGTTGTTCTTGCAGTATTCTCAACCAGTTTTCTCTCTAGAAAACTCTTCGTCCTATCCATGATTGCTTTGTTCATCATCTCTATTGAAGGAGACTCCTTGATGGCCCAATTGGTTGCTGACAGCGGCTGCTGATCACCCTGTGCTTCTATAAATCGTGGTGATAAAACCTCTTCTTCAGAATCCACCAAATTCTGTGGCACACTTTCTGTGGTATAGCAGGCTAATTGGTGCAATGTCATCCGACTATTCTTCCTCCTTACCTCATAATCATCTGCATAGTTTGCCCAATAGTCTTCAATGTCATTTACCTGGACAAAGCCAGAACCAAGTCTCTCAAAAATGTACCTTCTAGTGTAATATATCCTTCTTTTATCATAGAATTTGAAGTCAAATTTAGAAATCTCACATCCATGTTTTTAGCAGCTAGAGTCAAAGAACACTTGTATGCACCAATTTGAATTGGGAACTTAACCCCAGTCCTATACCCGTCTCTTAAAATGAAATGCACTTCTGCTAGCCACTGACAATGCATCATAAGAATTACCTAGTCACTAGGGTACTGTACTTGGGCTGAATGGAGAGGCATGAGACGTGCCTTGGCCGTACCCAGGCTGGACCTATCTCGTGATGCAAACTTGGGCCAGATTGGTTTGGGAATGATAGGGCAACCTGTTGTACCCGGCAACATAGATCAAAATGGCTTTTATCATAGTAGCATTATTTTGAATTGGGATTGACTCGAGAAACCAAAAGTATAAATGGAATTCAATTACTAGGTAAAAGAATGCTGCTTTTCCATTTGATGCAGCACAAAACAGTTTTTATTTTTTTTATTTTTTAAAACTAGATCCAGGGTTTGGGGCGACAGCTCCCAATAGGGTTGAGGGGGACCTTCATGGTGCGTGCCATTTTCATAATTTTATCACTTTTAACCAAGCTCCAAATCCTTCAAAAATGCACTTTTAGGCTTAGCTTGATTTTTAATATTTTTAATGTATTTTTTTTGTTGGAACCTGATGGTTCTTCTTGGGTTCTTCTAGTATCCAGCTCCAGCCTGGGTATGACTAAGATGTACTTGGGCTGAATGGCTAGGTCTGGACTGGACCCTGGGTGGACACGAACTGGGATAGGATCCAGCTCAGAGAGGTCCAAGTTCATTTAGGGTTCTTGGTGAAGCCGGTAACAGAGCTTAATATAGCCAAAGCATCAACAGATTTTAGGAAAAACAATACCCTTGATGAAGCAGCAAGAAAACTAAGAAGTTTCTGATCTTTCCCATCAGTTCATCCATCTAGAATAATGATGCAACCCTTCTTTTTTCTTATAGAGTGCTGATCATTAATCAATTTACCAACATTTTCTATGGATTCGTCCAACATTGGCCCTATAATTTCATCAATAACAGGGGCTCTGTACCCTGTACCTCAAACAGTCAATGCATCTAACAGTTATGACCAATTAGAGGACCTGATAACGGAAATAAGAACTCAATTAGTAAAGAGAAATTTGCTATATTATTTAATTTAACACCTCACTCTAAAAAATGGAATATAAACTTTAGAGTGAGATTGCTTTCTTTGCTGCCTCACGCTTGCCTTTATTCCAACTGGTGCTTTAAAGAGAGGGTTAGGCACCAGGAGTAGAAGGGGGGATGTATATGAATTTAATCCAGTACTAGGTGGGGTAGAAGAACCTCTTAAGGTTCCTAGGACTGATAATAGTGAGACTCACAAAATTGAAAATTTCCCTCCTTCTCTTTCTCGGTTCCATTTTTCCCTTGAATCTCTCATTAAGAGCAATCATCTCCCTCACCACATTTGGTTGAATAATTTTGCACGGACCCAGGTCATGGCCTTGTATGTGTGCAAGGTGGTATTTGAGATGGTTTATGCTTCCATGTAAAAATGTATTACAGTAGATGTTTTTTCACCTGTAATTGCATGCTTCCACGGGATGCTGTTATCTGGATTTTTAAAAGTTTTATATCTAGAGCAAGAAAAAAATGCATAGGTCTAGAAGTTGAACAATAGAGAAAAGATTGTCTGACAACTAAGGTCAGAAAGGGAAAAAAGTCAAAGAATGCTTCAAATTTCAACTACCTCCAAAAATCCTTTCAATTAGTGAAGTGAATTGTTTGGATTGATGAGACTAAGTTCTTACTTGATTCTTAGGACCAATGAAATTTGAGGCCAAAAATACTGCTTTTAATGCTGAGGTGCACATTCAATTTAGAAAAGGATTCTACTCTGATTGCATATATGCCATGGTCGGTCTGACATAACCTTGTTCACCATTTAGTTTATTAATTAGAAAGGCTGCTATCTTGTATATCAAATCAACATCTGTCAAGTCCAATCTGTTTCAAATCTTTACCTAGCAACAACTCATTTGCACATTATATATAGATCCTTTCTTTGCTGTATGCTTATGTATTAGATAGACAAAGTGTTCCATTTTTGTTAGATGTGTGTTTCCTTGATTAATATACATGAGCTGTTTTTGACTGGACACTTCATACTTTCGGGGAGCAGATTATTCAGCCTGTGCTGGGTAGTTTCCTGCTGCTTTTGATAGTAATGTTTTTTGGTATGCATTCTCAATATACAATCAGGAGTTGAGAAATCTGTGAGTAAATTGTCCACTAACGTTTGTTTATTATCTTTGGATGCTTGAGAGCTGTAAAAATATGCTAATTGGACATCATTTTCTGGGTTTTGTAGTGGCTCAGGAGTTTGCTAAAATTGCAGTTAATATCATACTCAAGGGTGATGTAGCTGCTAGAGGGTATTCCAAAGCAGCCAATGCATTGCAAGTGACGGTGGATGCAGTTGATCAGGGTGTCAAAATGCTCTATGACGTATTTATTATTGGATCTCAATCAAATTTCTCACCTGCTGAAATGATTGAATATCTTAAAGAACTTGGATTTCATAATGAAACAAGAGAATGTTTGGCAGATTATTTCACTGAACGGTTACATGAAATTAGAAGACTGGTAGCAGTTCCAAGGCTTAATGTGCCATCATACAGAAAACTGGAATGGCGGCTTGATGTACAGGTATGGGGGATACCCTTTTTCACTTGTCGGAGAAACTAGAAAGAGGAAGTATATGTCATAGTGAACAAATTTAAGCAAGTCATACATATTTTTTGCAATCTCTTCCTTAACTCAGTCATTTTTATTTTACTTATCTTTCTTGGGAGTTTTGGCATTCAGCAGTTTGTTGGAAGGTTTTCTGAAATTGTCTGTGTTTTTGGAGACGTTTGAAAAAATAGGTCTATTTTTATCTTTCATCTTACTGGAATCTTAGAGCATTGCATCATGAATAAACTGCTAATGTTGGATGGAAAGTAATACTTTATCTATTAGAGTATCTAATGTCCTGATAGCAGGATTTCCAAACTCTAGAACCAAAAGAAAAGAGTATTTCCATTCAGGCTGATTTTTAATCATGTACAAGATCTGGAAGCATTGGTTTCAGGGAACAGGAAGTAGGAAGAGATCAAGTAGAAAACTGTGTGGTGCGAAAATTGACATCACAGGGGTAAAAATAACCCATGAAGGAATTTTGTTTCTTCTAGGGGGCAGCGTCGGGCAGATTTGATGATGACGGGTAGTCATGGCTGATTATGCAGATAGAAAATAATTTGAACTTCGAGAACAATAATAATTGGAAGTTGATACAGGCGGGATGTAAGGAACGAATAATATTAGAAGAATTTTTTTACAGCAATCAAAGAAAGAGTGAAATAATGAAGGGAGTTATTGGAAGTTGGAACACCCAAATTCATTATTGAAGCATTGCAAACTCAAAAATCTGTATCTTGAATAGATTGCATTGAAGATTAACTGAAGTAGGAATGGTATTGCCACTCAAATGAGGACAAAAAAAAAAGAAATTGACTTACATTTCTACCCATACAAGTAGGCATTGGAATCATATGCAAGCAATCATGGAAGTTCAAAATACTTAGACTAATTTATCGGAGTGTGAGAAGAAGTCAATCTGTTTCCTTCATGAATTATGAGTGCTTAGAAAATTTTAAAATTATGTAATTTTTAAGGGAAAGAAAAGATGCAAAAGAAATTCTGTATCTGGTGCATGTCAGTAATCGCAATTGCTGATCAAAAAATAAAGGCATTTGAATTCCTCAATCAAAAAGAAAATTCTTTGTTATCAAAGGTGAAATGTGACAAAAGTCTGATGTTTTATTGAATCAATGAATTGGCAGAGGAGATTTATTAACAAGATTTTCAGGATAGGACTTACATCTTCATGGAAGGAAAAAAGAGGCTAAGTTTGGTTTGATTGAAAAGTGTAAACAAAATATGGAAAACTTAAAATCTCAACCACCCTTCTTCTATATTATGTATATGCCACACTAATGAGGTAGCTATCAATATATGGTAGCCATGTTTAGCCAAAAGGGATTTTATTACAGCGGTTACTTAAAGGATGAAGAACTATATAGTTCATGATTTATATGTAGTAGCTTTCATGCATGCTTTGATAACATGAAAAACATATTTATTGGGTAGCCACTTTGAGCTAAGCTTATATCATGATTTATTAGAACTTATATTAACTCAGCAAAAATTAATGTTTGATAGAAGGAACGAGATAGAAATTATGATGTTTTATCAAGATTCAACTATGTAGTTTTTGAGTCAAACTAATTGACCCATATTTCATGAGTAGTGGTTCATACGAACCCATCTCTCATGAGCATGAATGGCCTACTTGGCACTCATTGCATCTAGGTGATGCTAATAGGGGTGAAGCATTGGGACCCTTGTGAGTAACAAGACTTCCTAGGAGGTCACCCATCCTAGTGCTTGTAATATCCCCAATGGATCTGCCCTAAAATTCTGGAATTAAATTTATGAAATCTGCCCTAATTTTCTGCACTTTATATTTCTGCTCAAAACCCTAAATTCTGATTTATTTTTCTACACTTTTCTGATTTAGTTTTCTGCCCTAAACCCTAGGACTGAATTCTGATTTTATTTTCAGAAGCATAAATACTTATAAGCAGCCAATAAACATGCTCCAAACATCCATAAAACATATGCCAAACATGTAGAACCATCAATAAAGATATCCACCATGAGAACCAACCATCCAAAGGCCAAACATGTGCAAAACAAATATGATTTCTGATTAAATAAGTCTGCTGCTCCAAATCTAGATATGCTGATTTGGAATTACACCAAATTCATGTGCTCAAAGTCAAACAATACAAACATAGCCCAGATTTCTGCTCAATAATGTTCAACCTAAATTAGGTTTGTGCATACCATGTTATAGCAAATATGACTCAAAATAATGAAGTAGCGACCTCTCAAGGAAGTGGCGCTCAACCTAGGGCATGAATCCTAGTCAATCTTTGTCCAAAAAACTCCTCCAAAGATGGCTCTCAAATCTGCTCCAAAAATGATTTTCAAATGCTGCTCCAAAATGACGTGGCTTGAATGCTTGAAATCCTCAAATTCCAATGAAGTGCAAGTGTGGACTCCATGTGAATTCGCTTCCAAGATGAGATTGGGTTTTCGTCCAATCCACCTAATATTCTCAAGGGTTTTTGTCCTTGGAATATGCTGCCCTAAAGTGCAGCCAAGAGTAAAACTCCAAATGCAAAGTTGTGATGTGAATGAAAAATGAAATGAGCTCAAACAACTTATATTTATACATGACTTTCCTTTTCTCCTCAAGTCTGGCCGACCTCCTTTTGCCATTTCCTTTTTATTTATTTTTACTTCTCTCTCCTAGGGCTGACCTCCCTTTTAAATCATGTTTTATTTCACTTTTTCCTTCCCAAGTGGGCCGACCTCTTCAAGATAAGATAGGCACCCAAAATACAAATCAAAGAGTTGATTTTCCTCCTTTCTCCTTGGCCGACTTTCTTCTAGGCGCTCACTTTGTTTTATGGCCTTTTTCTATTTTCTTCCCTTCATATCTTGGCCGACCACATAAAAGGAATATTTTCCTTTATTTTCTTTTATTCTCTTCTCCAAGAGGGCGAACCTTTCTTGGCAGTAGATATCACATTTTTGGGCTCTTGATTGGTCTTCCACCTTCAATGCTATTTTATTTGGTTTTTACAATATTTTCCCTTGACATCACAAGACTTCCAAAGGTATTTTCCCTCCATTTTCTTCTTCTATTCTTCTCCTTGGTCGTTCTACATTAGGGCAAATTATTTTAATTGTTTTGACTTCATAAAAAATCCTACAAAAATATACCAAGTCATCTTCCATGCTCATTTTTCCCTACAAAATTGGCTAAGTGTGAAAAATCACCAATTAGGTCATTCCCTGAGCCCTTCGGCTTAGCCTATGGGAAATAGGATAGGCTAGCCAACTCCTCTAGATGATCACTCCGAAAATGGGGACATGACAGTACTACTCCAACTCAAGCGCACTGAACCATGGAGTTTTCCTCCAAGATCAAGTCCACTTAGCTTGCCATTGCTTATTCTCTCTTGGGATTTTGGGCTATTTCAAGAGCGAGAAATAGCCATTGGAGGAAAAGCTATCAGAGACCAATTAGCTGGTCTAGATCTGCAAATTATTATAGATTGTTCATAAATAGAATGGAAGAGAATAGACGAGCTAATATCTTATATTATTTGCGGAGACAAAGAATGTATTTAGTGATAAATAAATATATACTAAATTTAATGAACAATAACTTCAAAGAAGGAAGGATCTTTTGGTTAGATAGATGAGATTAGCTAAATATTTTATTCAAGCAAATATACAATGGATGGCTCTATGCCTATTTCCAGTTCTTCCTCCCAACTAGAGGTCAATGTTTCAATTAAATGAAGGTGTATTTATTAGTTGGGATAGGAAGGTGTGTATTCGTTCAATTTGATGGGAAAGGGCAATGCATAGGGACCAAGTTATGGATAGCAGGCATGCATTGATGAGCTATAATTCAATGAATACAAAGCCTACCTTTATGGTGGCAAGAAACATAGAGATATAGGTAGGGGGTTTGGCTGAAGTCACTAATTAGCTGCTTGGATGCCCTCCCGAGGTGAAGGACTAATTCATTTCATTGATTGGATTGAAACCCCGATGGAGCAAAAGAATAAACAATAGATTCCAAATTGGTTCAGTTTGAATTGAGAGCATAGGACAATTATTCCGTTGTTGCTCGGGACACCATACCCAATTTAGTTCATGTCTTCTCCCTGGCTGGTTCGAAGCAAAGCAGCTCTACCCACCTATATCTATATCCTTACCTATACCTATAGTCGGTCTTCATCTAGATACTCCATAATACTCCTCTAGCTAGCGGGAGAAGCAATCAACTCCTCCTAGCGGAAGACACATGAATTGATTGGATGGAATAAAACATGAAAACTACTTAATCAAATTATGTTTAGTTCCCATAATGAAGAAAGGGAATACTCGAATAACAAAAATGTCCTAATTGAACAAGAAGCCGTATGAGATGACATTCTAATGTACCGTTTTGTACAGTGACAGTGAAGGTAACTTATTTGCCAACTTTTCCACTCTCACCCCCAAAAAACCAAACTTTGCTTTATGCAAAGTTGCTAGAGTACGATTAACCTCTAAATACGAAGTAATTGCTAATATAGCTAGTGTTGACCATAATTTACAAGAACATTCTATGGTATTAGTAAGAGGCGAATAAGTTAAAGATTTGCCATTTGAAAGATATGGGAATGATGGAACCTGTGACCACATAAGATCATATAGAAATCTTAATCATTCATTGGATATGATGGCAAAATAACTCAATAAAGAATTAATTTCATTGGAGTCCATAAGTTGACCCCATGAGGCAAATAATGAAAGTGTTGATATTCACCTGTAAGATACTTATTGGGCAATATCGATGTACAATGCACAAAGGAATAGATGCATGGATAGATGCGCACATCCAAATTGAATGTTGCAATAGGTTTTAAGTATACTATTTTTGAGTGAGCTCTCCTTTCCAAAGAAAGCCCCACTATAGATAGGTGTTGAATGGGATGAAGCTTGCTTGATAGATAGCTGGAAAGATCTATGCATAAGCATGAAAACCAACTTAGTTAGAGAAAAGGTTCTAAATGGGGATAGTTGCTTCTACTACATCCATTTGTCTGAGGCAGCCATCAATCTAGGTCAAATTCCTCATTTATTTTCATGCAATTCCTTTGTAAATAGTATAAATAAGTGTGTTAGTTTGCACTTATTATCATCAATTGTAATTCTCATGCTTGCATTATGCTGAAATTGCTATTCATCAAGTGTTCAGTGTTATTGTGATTATGCTATTTACTCAATGACATTTATTACTCCTATCTTGCTTTTGAATGTTTATTGAGATGTTTCATTATGTGTGCTAAGGGTTAAATTGCTTTGGCGAATTTGCAAACTTTGTATTGCAAGTGTGCTTGAAGGTGTAGCTCGTGGCTTTGTACCAAGTCTTACACTCAATTTAACCATAGTCTTCGTGTTTATATGTTAGCCTATCCAACTTCATGTGTGTTTACTCTGAGCATCTTAGCCTTTTACCCTAGGCAAAACCAAAAAGGTATGCATTTACAATTTATTCAGCATGAACATGAAATCACCCCCCAAAACACTGTAAAGTTTGTAAATTGCAAGTACATATTATTTATAGTAGGTGAAGTTTTATTTTATAGGGAGCTTCCCTGTCTAATTTGAAGAGCAGTTCTACTGCACATCTATTCCATTTTGTGTCGCATTGAAAGATGCGAATTAAAACGCTAACACATGGGAACCTAATTTGCATATATAGAGCGATGAAGTTACTGTATCGTGTTAATATTATACCCAATTACAAAATGATTTTTATTGGGAAAAGCAGTACAATTGCAAGCTCTCCTTGTCGGTTTTATGTCTAAGTACTTGTTTCCAACTTGCTTTTGTGACAACATATTATTTTGCAATTTTTATCACCATTGAAGAGGATTTCACATCAGTCAGAGAAGGTTTTTTAAAGATTTGGGAGGACCAAAGGATTCAGCAGCTTCCATCTCCTTTTATTTATCATTCAAATCAAATTACTTGATATGTTGCCAACAAAATATCCTTGATGAAAATGCCTAAAGTGCTATGTTATTCACTTAAAAAAGTGGGCCCAAGACATATAAAGTAACTAAAATATCCCTTGAATTGAGAGTAATCATTTCAAGTTACACATAAACCGGTGTAATAGTCACACTGTTTTTTATATTAAATGCCAAGAGGAAGTAACCATAAATCAGATGACAGATGGCTACCTGAAAATCAGGCTAAGTCCCAAATGAGAGGCAATAAGTGTGAGAGGAAGAAACACTGATTTCTGTCATGACAAGCTTAGAAAGCCAGAGTGTAGCAGGATTGATTGACTAGGTTATGCCATACAAGTAATAGCATAAAGTGCATACATGTATGTGTGTTTGTGTGTGTAAACCGTGTTGACAAGTCTATATAAGTATTACACTTGTTACTCTAGAAATTCACTTCATTAGTACTAGATGAAAGTTACAGAATTAATTTGAGAACACTTGTCCTACGATGTTAGTTTTGGAAGATAAGATATATTACTGGTGGCACTGGCTTTTATTCTTATTAAACAATTTCTTGAATCTATTAAAAATCACTATCTAATGTCTGTACGGCTTTACGAATTCCTTGCTGCAGAGTTATTTAAAGAAATTGAGGACTCAAATTTTAACAAATGAGTAATTAATAATTTAATACAACACCAAGATCTTTGTTTAGTAGTCATCTAAATGCCATTTTTGGTTAGCGACTTAGATTGTTTGGATTCTAGTTGTGACTGCACAGTGCACTAGGTTCTTATACTTTCTATTGCAATTGGACACTAAATTGCTCTTTGTGCTTTAGATTGCTAGCAGAAGTCTCTTGAATCAGGCAGAACCATCTTTTCTTCTGAAGCTTTCTCTAAATCCAGTACATGTGGGAGGTCTGCCCATATTTATGGACAGGCAAAGTCAGTCCAAGGCACAAATCGGTGAAAGAGCAGAAAAAGATGTGATCTTTATGGAAGCAAATTATGCAACTCTGAAAGAAATCTGCAACCAGTTAGAACAAGCTCTTGCTGAGCGCCGAAGCAGGCACAGCCGTCGAATACTACACCAATTGCAGTAAACACACATTTCTTTTTCAGTCTTGTCCAATTACAGTTTTTTGTTCTGGTTCATATCCTATGAAAAACACATTTTTGTGTTTTTTATAATTGATGTAGAGGGGTTAATGTTTTTTCTTTTCTCGGAAGGCAGCGTGAATGATGCAGTGGCTTATAGATCTGAGCATATTAATATAAAATAGTTTTTGTAGCTTGAGTTAGACAATGCTCAATAAAATTCTCAGTGTCTATTATGATCTACCAGACACTCGATTTTGTAGAAGTTGTTTTGTAGACCCATATCTGTAAGACTGTAAATATCTATGTTTGTTTGTTAGAGGAAAAAAATTATTTAAATTGTAAAATGTAAAATGTACATCAAGGCTAGCTGAGTTTAGTAGTTTTTTTTATAAAGGGAAATGCAATTATGTTGCATCCTGTCAGAATCCATTAAAATGAACATGCTTACAGTAACAGGCAGCAGCGTTACATCAGCAGTTGTGATAGCATACAGGCTACATTGCAATGCCTTAAATAACATATATTTGAAAATTAGACTACAAATATCAGGCTACATAGCAATGCCTGCAGCTTGAGATCGACAGATTCCTGTAACTTTTGAATGTTTGAAGCAGAAAAGACAACAGCAGCAGCACTTTGCTTAAGCGGACATATTTTTTACCAAGTAGAAGTAATATTTTTAATTTCTGCCAAATTCCATATAAAATTATGAAGATTTCAAAATGAGGCAGTGTATATATATGCTATTTGTATCACTGACAAGGCTTGGTTTGCTCTTGAGCTTGGTCATGATGTCAAAACTTAAGGGTACAAAATTTGAACAAAATACAAAGGTAAAAACTCAAATATCTCTTTGTTCCCACAATGGGTCTAATATGTTGGCTTCAATGAGACCTAAAAAATCACTCTAATGAAAATGTGGCATCATTGAGGAAAAAAAACCATTAGATAACCTGAGAACTGTTTAAGAAAATTTATCTCTGTGGCAAAAAGAACCATTATAGTGAAAACAACATACTACTAAGTATTATTAACAACATGGAGCACACTGTTTGCATGTATACTGCAACATATATAGCTGGGGGGTGACTTTTTGCATGTAAATATCCTCAAATCTTTGCATTATAAGCAGTCAGTGCTGGGGATGTCGTATTTTCTCTGTTCAAGTTCCTTCAATTCCAAAACAGTACTGACATTCACTTGTTTAGCATGTAGCTGTAAAGAGTTGAAAACCTCCTCCATAGACACCATTGATTTTTCTCAACGGGCATCATCATATCAAAGAGTCGGGGATTCACTTTGTCAATTTTCAGAAACTCAGTTTTAAAGGTGGTGTTCAGAAATAGGGACAAAATTTGCTGGAATAGACTTAATGCATTCTTTGATTAAAGTAACCATTTAATAACACAAAGCAAAAATGGGAAAACAATGTCGAGTCTATTTTTAAAGGAGAAGGCCACCTTATAGAATAATTATTTGCAACAAATATGATAGGCAACTTCTTTACATCTCTTTGTAAGATTCCAATAGCACAAATATTAACAAGCATGATTAATGAGAGCTGTGAGTAGCAACTACGAGAAAGGACTGCCAACGATTCTATATAGATATGATTGTCCGCCCTTTTGTGAGATTTCGTCCTATCATTGCCAAAAATTGTGAGTTGAGTCATAACAAAACAGCTTAAAGAACTTGGAGACGGGGGGATGGCAGGGGACATGTTTCGGGGATGGCAATCTGAGGGCCAATTTTTGGGGACGGCCGGGGGACGGCAATATATGAATTTTTCAAATATATATATATATATATATATATATATATGAATTAACAGCAGTATAACAGTAGTATAACAGAAGCATAAACTATTAAACAGCAATATAAAATTATAAATTAAACTTAAAGTCTTAAAGTTAAAGTGATTAAACTGTTAAACTCAAAGTCTCAAATAGGCAAACTGAAAACTTCAAAGCTCAGGAGGAATGCAGATACAAACTCGACTCGACTCAGATCAGAAATGTGAAATCGTTGGGTTAAATACAGAAGAAAGCGGGGACTCAGATCAGAAGTCTTATTAAGCACTCTGTCTCTTCAATGCATAGTAAGTACTTCATTCATCATCTCACACACCATAATCTTGCAACATCAATTAGCATTCTTGGCACTTGCAAGAGCACCACACATAATCCATGGCAACTCATGCTACAAGATAGAATTGAGACCATGGTAAAGTATTTTAGTTGATACGATAGAGATCCACAAGAAGATTCCAACATCTATGTGTGCATGATTATTGAGCATGTCTTTCTTGGAACTTGGTGTTCATTCTTTCTTAAACACCAAGCCTCCATTAACTTCTGCTTATCTTTGCTAATTTGACTTCTCAGTCATCTGTCTTCTGTCTTTATTCTAAATTCAAAAATGGGTAAAGCAATATTCTTACCAGTTCAGAGATGAAATAAATCAGATTCCATCTTCTTACTATTATGCTATGTCCCTCTCTTGACTTATTAATATTGCACTTTCTCTTCAGTATATGAGTTACATTGCGTGATTCTCTTGAACACTATACAGTAATGGTCAAATGTCAATAGGAATGCAGAATAAATTGCTTCTGAAATAATGCAGACTTAATTGTTTCTGTCGTCGAAATAATGCAGACTTAATTGTTTCTGTCGTCGAAATAATGCAGACTTAATTGTTTCTGTCATCGGGGACGTTTGGCCGTCCCCGGGATGGTCGAGGGATGTCTACGACGTCCCCGGCTGTCCCCGGGACGGCTGTTAGGCACAATTTATAATTGCTATGTTAGTTTATATCGGCAAATATGTTTGATTAGTTGGTATTAGCGAGTAGTTACTCCCGATCGGTGTTTCGTTGGCGACGGTTGGCAACCGTCCACAACCTATATATGTATTGTCACTTCATTGTATCGGACATGGAGTTTTTGGGTTTTATTGTAATTGCTGTTTGAATCAATATATGCAATTGAGTTTCTGAGTATCAATTAAATTTTCATTCTCGTACAATGTGATAGTTCAATTATCTTTCTTGTTTACTCTGTATGAAAATAATAGACTCATTCGGCAATAAACAATTTGGCACCGTTGCCGATACAGAGTTGGGTGGGAAAGGTGACAAATAGTGGATGACGAGTAGTGGTTGACAACTTGAACCGTCAGAGGAATTAAATAGTTGGTGAAGAAGGAAGGAGACAATGGCGATAAAAATATAATGGGGCAACCAATTCATACTGACGAGGAATTAGAAACTAGAAGACAAGTGGAAAGAATAGAAGAAGAAATTCAAGATCGGGCGGAAAGCGAAAGAGAAGACAACGAACGAGAAAGGAACGATCGGGAAGATGATTTAACCCAAGATCTCGTATACCTATGGCAACTGTCGGTTGGACAGTACGTAAGGAACGAAGCCATCTGCAGGGATATCCCGGAGGACATCATTGAAGACAACTTGGAAGTCAATAGAGAGGTGGACAATCTTCTCAATCGTATTCCGTGACTTTTGGCAAGAAACTTGATAATTCTGCAAGACCTCCAAGAAGAAAGAGACAGAGAACTACACCAACAACAAATACTCAAGAGGGGTGAGGAACACATGAAACAAGAGGAAGAGGAGTGTGACGCTAACCGCCGTCGCACACCATACAACTGAAAACTATACGAGTATCGATTAATGCCCATACAACTTAATAAAGAGAAAAATCGAGTACCAAGTGGGCAAGAAACACCTGAAGAAAGGTTAAAATTTAAGATCATTAAGATTAAAAGAACAAGAAGAACGAAGAAAGAGATTAAAACAAATTGCTGAAGAAACAAACGAGCATCATGAAATAAACCAAGATACCACAGAAGCACACGAAAGCCTCGTCGAGGGAGTCGAAGAAAATTTCAGAACACCAGTAACTAACAAAGAAAAAGAGAAAGATGATAAAAATGAATTAACAGAGGAACTTGAAAATAGTATACGTCGAATCCGGGAATTGTCAATATCAGAAGACGAAGAGCCAAGGACTAGAGGATCCGAGCCCAAAACCCCCAGGCAGAAGGAGTAGCGGAAGGAATCCGAAAAGACTCAAGGTGCAAAGGACGCTGAAGGAGGAGGTGGGAAAGACCCGTATGTGGCCGAGAGTGCAGGGAAGGCACCAGAATGTCGAGGGAGAACCAGTCCAGTTAGGCCGAACACACAAGGAGGACATCGGGGAAGAAACATGGTGACTATGCCGGGAAGTTCAAACATGGGGAGTTTGAGCATGGAGAAGCAAAAGCTGCCGAAGTTCCTTGGCAATGGATCGGAGGACCCGGTCTGACATTGCAAAACCTGCGAGACCATATGGATAGCCAATGGACAGGACGACAGGTCCTATTGGCTAAGATCATTTCCAGCCACTCTGAGGGGAATTGCGATAGATTGGTATACAGAATTGGACGCCACATCAAGAGCCAGTTGGGATGCACTGAAGAAAGTGTTCTAGGAAGAGTTTAAATTACTACGGGATGACAATGAGATAGTGGCCGAGATATACAATACAAGACAAGGTAAACATAAACATGAAAATGTCTGAGCATATAACCGAAGACTAAAAGAACTGGTAAAACTATAGAAGGAACCGGCTGACGGGTTAAAAAAGAGATGGTCCATTGAGGGTTTGATCCCCTCAATCAAGAAGAAAATGAAGATAGTACCCCTAGCATCGTATGCAGAGGCTTACAACCAGGTGATGGACATTGAAAGTGAAAACAAGATGTCAAGCCGAGGGACGAAGAAAGATGACGACGACAGCTCCGATGGCAGGGATGAGGAGGAATCAAAAACCGTACAAGCATTAAGAAAAGACATGATCAGAATGATGAGGGAATTTAAAGTCGAGAAGGAAACAGTGAAGGAAAGTAAGGAATTATGGTGCACAGAGTGCGACAATGAGGGCCACATCAAAGAAAACTGCCCCAAGAAGATGTTCTGCGAGATTTGCCAGGTAATGGGCCATTCTATCAAAGAGTGCCCGTACAATTTGAAGATGAGGAGCACCCAAGTACTTTATACTCAGGGTGAGCAATCTACCCCGCCGAACACACCGCCCAAACCAAACAATCAAGATGCATCGCCTGGCGGATACTGCAATAACCAGAGTGGAGGAAGAGGTCGTATCCAGTACGATGCAAAAGGACGACCGATGATCCAATGTCGACAATGCAACAAGTGGGGGCATTTTGCAAGGGATTGCCCGAGAAACAACCAGAATAAACCAAATGCACTGTGCAAATGGTGTGGGCCCGACGATCATGAAGACAATGACTACCCAAAACAGAAAGGTATGGTGAATCTCATCCACATTGAAGAGGAGGATGACGAAGTCTTCGCCGTCACCCGAGCACAAGCAAAGAAGGCACACTATCCAAACCCCCGAACGGAGAAAGAAAGACTCTGCGATGCAAGAAAGTGGAGATTGCCATGGAAACAGAACGGAGGAACCCAGACAAAAAGGCAACCACGACCTTACGGTTGGAGTCCGACAGAAACATTGCAAGTTAGGTACTACAAGCTACCGTACCAATCAAAATGGCGGATCTTCTCCAGAGCATGCCACAGTTGAGGATGGCAATATCCAAAGTGGTGGAAGAAAACTCGAATGAAGGCCAGGTAGAAGATGACGTCATAGTAGAACCATCGCCAATTGGTGAACAAGTGCTCGACCCGAGGCTATTGGCAGTTGACATGGGGAAGAAATTGGCCGTAGTACACATGGGAATCCTCGGAAGGAACCTAACAAGTACAATAGTGGACGGGGGATCTGGGGTGAATGTACTTTCAGAAGAAACATGGAAAAGCCTCGGCCAGCCCACCTTGTGGCCGCAGAACTTCCAGTTAGTGGAAGCCGAGCAACACGGAATCAAAGCACTGGGAGTGCTAATGGCTCAAAAGGTAAGGATTGGTACTCAACAATTCTTGTTAAATTTTGTATTCATAACAGCACACAATGCATCCTATGATGCATTACTCGGTTGAGGGTGGCTAATAGCCGCCAAAGCCAACCACAACTGGAAGAACACCTTGTCAATAGAAAACAAGGGTAAGAAATTTATCATAGACTTGAGAACACAAACCGTCAGTGAGGAGTTGGCATCCGACTCTGACTCAGATGGAGAAGAGTCGTCAGCAGAAGGAGAAAGAGGGCCGATGGAGCCCGATGACGAAGGGGTATTAAAGTTACAAGAATGCTCGGAAGACGAGACAAACTCCTTCAGCGGGTTATTCCATTGGCAGATGGAGGATTATGAATTTTTCCAGCCAGAATGTAATATGATTTCAATAAAAGAAATTGGCGAGTGCTCTCGGGCAACTAGTGAACCACTGGGCAATTCTCGGCCAACCAGTGAAACACTCGGCGATATTGAAACACTTGGTAAGAAGGAATTGACTCGTGACAAAGGAGAGGAAGGTAATAATCAACCGGAAGTAAGTAATGTTTTTTCAAAAGCATATGAAGAGTATAAAGAAGAAGAGGCTAGAATAGACAGTACACCAGAGCAACTAGTGGCAGAGACAAGTTGACCAGAAAAGGCACATAAAGAATATACAAAGGGTGATGCCAAGATAGATGATACATTTGCGCATAAATTTGAACCAGACAAGGTGATCAGGTATGAGGAGCCACTGGAAAGCAATGTGAATTAGGGTGATGGAACTAATCAAAAAGTGATTTTTGCGGGTGACGACTGGAACCCAGCATTGAAAGCTGTTGCATTTAAAATTTTTTTCGAGTACAAGGACATATTCGCCCGGACATACAAAGATTTGAAGGGAATACCTCCGGAACTATGCATGCACAGAATCCCCCTGATCTCTAATGCACAACTGATGAGAAAGAGACCATACCGAATGAAAAAGGATTATGTAGTATTTTCGTCAAACTGGAATTTTCTTGAAGTTATGACGATCGGTGAAAAACAAGAGAGAAAAGATGATTGTAAAAGGTTAGACAATTTATGTGTGCGGAATATAGTACACGTCTCGCAAAAGACAACAGTTCGAGAAATTAATAAAGGTACGCCTCCGAGTAAGAAAATTAAAATATTTAATTTGGAGCGTACGACTACTTGTCGTAGAGTTAAATCAACCTCGCAGCAAAATCTCAGAAGGAAACATTGCGGATAAGGGATTACGGGACAAGAAATTTCTACAGTCGGAACAATAGATAACAGGTGGATCCCGTCGAAGGGAAATAGAAAAGCTCAATTTAGTTTGCTATGGATGGAAAATTGGAAAAAATGGAAAAAATAGAAATGTCGAAAAAATTAGATGTCCGAAAAAAAAAATTGAAAAAAAAAAAAATTGAAAAAAAAAAGAAATTGAAAAAAAAAAGGGGGGGGGGGGGGGAGTTGTACGGCCCTAACTGTACGACCCCTAGCCGTACGAGTGAAAGAAAAGACGTGGCCAAAAAAGGAAATATTCTCTTGTTGCCGTCCGTGCGAGCCCTGATAGATAATCGAGGAATTTTTGTTGAGATGTGGTCACTTCCATATGATGAGCTTCCAGTCTTTCCAAACCACCGTACGAAGTTACCTGTCATCCTTACGTTGAAATCATACGAAGTTCCTGCCGGGAATGTGCCGCCGTACGAGTTGGTTATTTTGCTAAGTCTGTGAAGATTTCTACAATGTCGTACGACAAACATTGAAGACCACCGTACGAGTTGTAGTTGGCAATTCTGGTCGTATGAGTAATACATGTGCAGCCGTACGAATTGAATTTTCACTTAGTTTTTTTTCACTGCGGTACGAGAGAATTTCCTCAGTTCTGCAGCCGTACGGATTGACTTTCTCTACGAGTTCTTGAACTTGTGTCTACCGTACAACTTGAGAATTTCTACCGAGTGGAAGGTTTGAATTCTGGTCGTACGATAATACATGTGCAACTGTGCGAATTGAATTTTCATTTAGTTTTTTTCACTGTCGTACGAGAGAAGTTCCTTAGTTTTGCAGCTGTACGGATTGACTCTACAAGTTCTTGAACTTGTGACTACCGTACAACTTGGGAATTTCTGCCGAGCGAAAGGTTTGAGAGGGATTCCGTACGAATTGTGCCTCAATTGGATTGCCGTACGACTTGGTTTGTGGCACGATCTGAAGAGTTTTAGAATCCTTGCCTGAGGTGAAGCCATACGATTGAAAATCTTCTCTTGAAATCTGTCTACTATGGAGGGGCGAGTGCTGCGCCGTACAAGGAAAGAAGAGGTGAGAAGAAGTGTAGGAATAATTGGCCACTCAGTATAACCGCCCACAATTCAGAAAAATGATGTGCCCCTCAACCCCGCTGGGGGCGTTGCCCCCAGACCCCCGTTGGGGGCACTACCTCCAAACCCCGCGAGGGGTGCTGCCCCTTGACCCCGTTGGGGGCGTTGCCCCCAAACCCCCATCAAACCAGGCAAAAACAGAGAATCATTCTTGTTGATTGGTGAATTAATTGCATGTACATTCATGACACTACACAATCTTTTCATGATCAAAATGCTTCTAAGATGCTTGCAATACTATCTCGATTCAGTGATCAATGGGGTGCAACATTCTCAGCATTCAGTGTGCTATTAGATTGGGTCCCTTGGTTGGTTGGTCTACTGGTAGCTGTTTCGAAAGTGTTGGTTCTACTTTTCCTCAACTCATACTTCATAGTAGTTCATTGGGTCTTGCTTTGTAGTCGTCTGGAAGGCGACAATTTTTTTTTTGGGGGGGGGATGATGTTAGGCACAATTTATAATTGTTATGTTAGTTTATATTGGCAAATATGTTTGATTAGTTGGTATCGGCAAGTAGTTACTCCCGATCAGTGTGTTGTTGGTGACGGTTTGGCAACCGTCCACAACCTATATATGTATTGTCACTTCATTGTATTGGACATGGAGTTTTTGGGTTTTATTGTAATTGTTGTTTGAATCAATATATGCAATTGAGTTTTTGAGTATCAATTAAATTTTCATTCTCGTACAATGTGATAGTTCAATTGTCTTTCTTGTTTACTCTGTATGAAAATAATAGACTCATTCGGCAGTAAACAACGACCAAGCGTCCCCAAAATCATTTTCGTCGTCCCCAATAATTTTGTGCCATTTTGGAAACGTCTCTTACATTTTAGTTTTATAGTGGATGCCAAGGGGACGTCCCTTGCCGTCCCCCCGTCCCGGAAACACCACTGGGTACGGGGACGTCGCTGGAAGAGGTGGAGACGCGTCCCCGTGTAACCCTGGTATAGAGAGGAGGAGGGAAATGTTCATATACTGGGATTCCACCAATGTACATATTTATGACGAGACCAACATTTAAAGGGGATGTTTTCATATTCAACAAGCTGCTTGCATGTGAGATGCAGGATCATGGTGTAGGTAGGGTTTTTTTAAAAATAATAGTTAATGCATATTCCATCATAAGTAACATTTTCTTGACCAAGAGTTAAGTCAGAAGCACAAACATACTCCCTAAAAGAATCTCCAATAGCTTTGAAAGTGATATTGATCCCAAATTCCAAAGGTAAACCAATAAGTCTGCCAGTTACTGTAGGTTAAAGAAAGGTCAGGCATGATGGACTAGTATATGTGAATGACATTGACTCATTCAGAAAGAATTAATTTGGATTTATATCTTGTAATGGATCCAGGATGCTCCATTGGAATATTGAATACCCTTCTAGATATTTCAATTTATATCTTGTCATGGATCCAGGATCCTCCATTGGAATATTGAATACCCTTCTAGATAGTTCAATAGGAGACTAGATCTTCTTGAAGTGGGCTTTTGTAGGAAGTTGTGCTTCCACAGTCTATCTGGGTTGTGCTCTGTTAGCTTATTCTGACATCATTATTAGTGTGCAGTATCAATTATGTAATCAACTTTGGTGATTGATTATTGATTATTCTATATTATGGACAAGGTTAATCATGAAAACCTGCAGATCAGTATTTCATAAACAGAATTGTGCAACCATGAATAGAAAGGGCCCCTTTGAGCTAATTTTGTTCCTCTTGTCCGTTGTAGCAGAGGGGGTGGGAACATATGAACCTTAAGCATAACCACTATATTTCTGTTAAGCTTCCAATGCTTCAACTTCCATTCTCATTCAGTCTGACAGAAGACCAAAAGCCCCATAAACATGACATATTAATGCTCTCTCCTTGAGCTGTCAAATGCAGCTTTCCACAACCTAAAGGAAAATAATAACTTCTGGGAATGGTTTCCACCCTTAGATAACATTAATTCACCAAAATCTTTAAATGAGTAGAACTCCCAGATGCACATTGAGCATAATGATGAAGGCAACTGATATCCATCATGTGGGTCGGGCCCGCATATGACGTAAGGAACATAACCACAAGAATGTGAAAGAACTAAAGAATGCAATCAAATGGAATGATCTTTCCTGTACGATTTGTCTTACAAGAAAAAATGCAATCTTTGATAGTAGATCTGTTTTCCTTTTGCAGTTCAAGTATAATTAGTATTACCAAGTGACATTGCGACTCCTGAACTTGCCAATTAATATTCATGTTCTCTTGGATTTATGCTTGAGAACACTTGTGGTGCCCCCTGAAACATTTAATCTCAGTGTTCTGTGTGCTCAAGCTTTTGCTGTTGAAGTCCCAATGTTTCTGAGATTAGCACTGGCTTTGAATCTATTTCTTCTCTTTCCTCTGAAGTGTTACACTGAATTGTATGAAGTTCCTGCTAATCTCCATTTGAGGTTTGGTTTGAGTTTGATCTAACTATTTCACCATTTCCTTTCTGCTTTTAGGGTTTTGTTTCTTGGGATGTTGCAATAGTTCTACTTCAACTACTTTCTAGTCTGAGTGCAATACCATTCTGCTGTCATCGACTGCTTCTTTAGAAGAGTTTACTTTGGGACTTGGTATCCTTATTTATGTTTTTGGTGTGCTATTTTCTTGTTCAACTTCTTCCAATATTTGTTAAGGGTTTGCTACATCAAGCCTGGTCATTTTTTGGGTCTGTGTGCTTGAATTATTGATATATGTAAGTATAATTTTCTGATCCTTTCTCAGCCTCATATTTCTCTTTGGCATACATACTTTCGATATGCTACATTTTTGGGTATTGTTTCCTTGTCTTAATTAGATGCTAGTTGATTCTGCCTAATTTCTAGCCAGATTCCTGTGTGTTCAGAGCAATTTGTGCATTAAAGTGGGAAGTTTTCCTGATCTTCTGGTTGGTTTCAACTTTAAGTATGGTCCAGGCAATACCTTTTTCGATTTGTAGATCTACAAAAATTGATTGAAGCTGACTCACGTGTGCACCAGGCCACCGGCAGATGTAGATTACCAATTTTCTTTGTATGTCTCAAGGACCATTGACCTTGGGTTTCAGGAGAGCCACTGGGAATACTCTGCTTTTCCAGACACCCTAAGAGTAGGTCATTCTCTTGAGGTCATCATCAAGTTTGTATCGGTCCTTTTGTGAGGATCAATGAGGATGCTCATGAGTTTGATGTTGACTAGAACTTTCTTTTTAGTTCTTTTACCTAGGCTCTGTTGGAAGTTATTTTTGACAAGGGAGCTTCCTCAAACAATTGTTTTTATCCTAGAACTTTCACACAAATTGACTTGTGTAGGGTCTTCCCTGTAAAAGAAAATTTTGTTTTCTTCTGCCTAGTTTTTATTTTTAGGTACTTGAGTTTTTGTTGTTGTTCCTTTTGCTCTTTAAATAGCTGTTTTAACTTGCTTTAACCTGCATTAACGTAGTTTGTTTGTTTCTTTCTCTTTCTGCTTAGGATATCCTTTGAACTTCGATATTGTGTTGCCAGTCCACTATTAAAAAACCAAACTGCTTTAGGATTGTAGTCTCAACCAACTTGTTAAAACAAAAGGAAGATTCATGTACATTTTAGAGTTAAATTATACTGTCCAATTTTTCATACAGTTCAATTCAAAAATAATCTCACAGAATTTGAAAATATTACAATGAAACAACCATTTGGTACCAATATCTTGAAATTACTTATGGTTGTTGGGAGGAGCATAATCACATGAATATGCAAATAAGGGTTTAATCATTTTGATTGCATTTTTTCACTTAGTTTTCTTCATGAGTTCTTAAGATCCTCTCTAGTCATGTGGGTGAGAGGTTTTCCCCCTTAACCTTTGCCGGGCCAAATTCTTCTTTCAAGACTAACTTGAAGAAAGGGCCCATTAGCAATGTTGTTATTCGTTTAATACATAGATAAAGCGAGGTAAACAACATCATTAGAAAACGAGGCATGGAAGGTGATGATGAAGGCAAGTTTATGAACTCAAGGAGGAGTGTGAGCTAAAAACAATGGCATAGAGGGGCTTAGTTTGAAACTCAAACACCATTTTCAATACATAGACTGTTAAGACTCGAGAGCCTTTTGAAGATGTGGGATTTAACATGGACTTTCGAAGTTGTAAAATTGAATGGTTGAGTGATAGCCAAATGGAAAGACAAGAGGGTGGGTGATCAAGTAGAGTTGCTACAGATGGGAAGTGTAATTGTACAACTTGACCCCACTTTCTTGTCTACGACTAGACCTTAGGTCAACGTGATGGTATGTAGGTTAGATGCAATTGTTGCATATGTGCACTCTAAGAGTAGCATATTGTGGTATAAGCTGAGAGAGCTCCCTAGTCATTGAAGAGTAATAAGTCAAACTAATAGAAGAAATGCGATGTGCCCAATTCAAAATCATATCACAATTGTTTAAGATCTAGCGTGTAGGAATTGTAAATTGAAACCCTAAAGAAGTAGCTTACAAGAATTTTGAGGTTCAAATTGCTTAAATCAAATTATTATATAGCTAAAGAAAAGATATGAAGGGACTGGAAAAATACACGCCTTCATAAAATACAATAACTTACTTCTACACAATGGCTTAACATAATTATGTTATATAAACCTAACAATCTTTGCTAATACACCTGAAGTAAATGAGTTAGTTGCAGAGGCCATCTTAAGTCAATTCATTTTCAGTGAAGTTTCATGCACTTTATTTTAGCTTAATTCATTTGTATAAAATGTTCTTAATATTATTTAGTTTCATTTTTATATTTCCATTTAAAAAAATTAAGATAAAACATTAAAAAAATTAAAATAAACAATTTTTTTTTCTTACCTCACCTTTCTATAAGTCTTATTTATTGTGTAGCTTGTCTATAATGTCTCTTGAGTCCAAATATCTAATGACAATTCTCCATACATATAAGCATGCCTAAGGCATTATAACATACAAAATAACATGTGTAAGATATCATGACCATATTCTCCATACAAAATAGCATTGGTGATGGGACTTACAACAATCTCTAACTTCAATGTTTCTACCTTGCCATTTTTCATCAGGATGAAGCATGTTTTTGTTTTCGTCAATGGGGCCCCCTTTCTTTCACTACATAGTTACTGTTGTGCTTTAAAAACTGTGAGAAACTAAAATTTAAATTTGTTTGAATTTCCCTCTCCCGCTTAATTAATTCACAAGCTCTATGCTTTCTTTTTTATGTAGACGATTTAAAGGTTTGTCTAGTGCTTTGCTTTCATTTTTACCATGCTTGTTTAAATTTGTGATGACATGCCATCTCCGATTGTTACGAGCACCATGCAAGCCATTATAGACAACAAAATACTTCTCATTTGGGCGCTTCTGGCCATATTACCTTCGAAGGGTTCATTCACTTGAAACTTACTCTTGAATGGGTTAAACGAATTGGAAGGTGTGGAAAAATTGGAAGGCCTTGTGCTCCCCTGTGTCACACCCCGTTCTAAAATAGACATATCATCTCTATTTCAAGAGGAGATATAGTTAGTCAGTGAAAATATTATGATTAAAGTAATGTTGTGTTAGAATAGAAAATGCATTTGGTTTATATTATTTTATATGCAAGGAATAATTGTCTATGACATTATTATGCACGTGGTTAAATAATGTGATGGACTAACTACTGTTGTGCGACTGAGGTGGATGCAAGAACAATGTTTTTTTCCCTCCAAGATGAGGAGAGAGAGTATCACCGTAGAGAGGGTGCTAGATCGCGTGAATACAATGATCATTGTGCCAACTAGAAACACACACACTCACTTTAGAGGTTATGTCAATTTTAGAATAAGTCTTATTCTTTATGTCGTTGGTCGCCTCAGTAAATTTTTTAACGTTGTGATCATTCCGTACTTGTTTAATATTGTCGTTATCATGTCGATGCCTTAATCTTTTACGTCAACAATCAGTAAGGTTGTGTACGTCTCTAAATGCCAAGACAACATGAGTAATTGACCAATCAAGTCTAGTCTTGATGTAAAGGCCTAAGTCAGCTTTGCAAGACTCCATCATCGTTATTGTTTTCGTGAATAGCATAATCAAAGCATTTAAAAGAATGCATCAGTGACATCTGTAAATTAGGTGTACTATTGTTTTTTATTTTAAATTATTTATAAGCTTAGTCATGGTTAAATTTAACCTCTAGCTTGTGGTAAAGGAAGTTAAGTCTTGGAGACTCTCATTGTGTTCTTCCCTAGATACTTGGAGGAGTGGAAAGGAGCATTAGCTTCATACTCCTATTTTCAAGCTCTTTAGACCACTGATGGTTGAGAGAAAGAGGGGAATGATTATGTGCAACTATTCTCTAACCGACAGGGAGTGTAGTTATAATGGGAGGATAAGGGATCTCGATAAGGGAAGTCGAGAGTAGGAGGAGGACAATATCTCTTGGATTGGGAGAATAGAGGCGAGAAGGAGCTCGATAGGAGAGAGTAACGACTACATTAACAAAGTGACATGTATGCCAATGAACCAGTAGTAAATTGTTGATATTAAGCTCCATACTATATGTAAAGTCATTTCCATTTTCTAAGTAAGCCTCGAGAGGCAGCAGGGTTATATGAATCAATTGCTATCTATGGAAAATAAAGCTTCTCTAGATTTATATACACTTTTGACATAGGAATATATATGTGGATACTCCCAGAATGGTATTCTATTTCAATATAGTATTGAAGTTACATGCTTTTAGAAAACTGTGAATGTTGTTTTGGGCAGACTATGATAAATATATATATCATTCATATCATTTAGAATTCGGTCTGTAGAATGATCGAAATGTCATAGATATATATAGCTGATAGGTAGTCATGTATTTATATTCTTTTTAAAGATAGTTTAAATGCAAGTTAAACCTGCGTATGGGCCTATATATATACTGATATATTGGTTGGTCATTAAGCTTGGATAAATTCTGTTCTTATATGAACGTACTGTGTGTGAGATATTACCTTAGTATATCTGTTGTGAGAACATCGTATATAAGACAATATATGACGAATGGTTCGGTGTGTTGTCGACTGTGTAGGGTCGATTTGAGAATATCAATCTATACCTATCTATCTATGGAAAGAACTTACCAATTAAGTTGGTAGCAAATATATATATACTGGCCGTTAATTAAGTTTGGATGAATTATGTTCTTATATGAATGTACTGTGTGAGATATTATCTTAGTATATCTATTGTGAGAACATTGTATATAAGACAATATATTACGAATGGTTCGATGTGTTGTCGACTATGTAAGGTCGATTTGAGAATATCAATCTATACCTATCTATCTATGGAAAGAACTTACCAATTAAGTTGGTAGCAGACCGAGAGCTTACTTATTATCTTATGTCTTTGAGTAGATTGAAACACACACACACACACACACACACATATACACTGGCCGGTCATTAAGTTTGGATAAATTATGTTCTTATATGAACGTACGGTGTGTGAGATATTACCTTAGTATATTTGTTGTGAGAACATTGTATATAAGACAATATATGACGAATGGTTCGGTGTGTTGTCGACTATGTAAGGTCGATTTGAGAATATCAATCTATACCTATCTATCTATGGAAAGAATTTACCAGTTAAGTTGGTAGTAGACCGAGAGCTTACTTATTATCTTATGTCTTTGAGTAGATCAAAACATATTAGTATTATGATGTCATAGTATCCTTCTAAAGGAGCTATATCAGTTCGATGTCAAGAGGTATCATTACTCTTGTTATTTATAAAGGTTTATAGCTTGTGAATGATCAATGACTTGATTAAAAGATTTTAGTCGAATAGACTTCATATTTAGATAATCATGCAAAAGAATCTATTTAACTTATGTCGTAAAGGTAGATAATATAAGTGTTATCATTTTGATTTCTATGAGTAACCGAGAGTTCTCATTTACTACTTTTATTTCTGGTTAAGAGGAAACCATTCTTTTATCTTATGTTTTGGCCAAGATGGTTCGATAGATGATTGTAAATTGCTTTTACCTCATTATGACAATATATAGTTATTTTATATAGTTCACTTCGACAGGAAATTACTCAAATATAATCATAGACTAAGACATACATATCTTAGTGGCAAGTCTTAGGAGTCTATATACGTCGAAATCAACAATATACCTTGAGAATGTATGCCAAATTTATTTATGAGCACGGAAATGGGTTGACAAGCCTTTGAGTAGATTGACAAGTTGTCATAGACTTGAGATTGCAATGATGCAAAGAGGGGCTCAATGCATGTTTTTAAGTCACCTAAGCTCTCACCTTATACTTGTCTTATAGTAAAGGGTATATTTTACGTCTTTAAGATTGATATTGAATAAACAAGTCAAAGTATGTTGATATAATATTTACTGAAATATAAGAATGTTTTCTCCAAATCGAGAAAAGAGTGTGTGAACATATGACTTATTATATGAAAATTTGGCCAAAGTAATGCAAAATTCACTACTTGTATTGTCGGTTCACTGTGTACTAGATAGCTGAACAGTCAGAGTGGGTTATACATAGCTAGAGCTAGACTAGAGTTGTAAGCCCAATTGTTTTTAGCTAGGACACTACACTAGTTTTTAGATGGCACAAAGAATCGGTTGATTCTCATTATCTATACCCTCGCAAAGGGAAGGGCCACTTCTAGAGGGAAGGTGTGCGAAGGACCGCCGATTTGTGGTTGGAGGAAAAGCACTAGGGTGATGCTCTCTCTCTCTCTTTCTCTCTCTCTCTCTCTCTCTCTCTCCTGCAGTTGACTACCAAAGACTTGTGAACATGAAATGTTACTTATTATGTAAATGAAAATGATAAATATTGTAAGTCGCAAGGAATGCGACCATCTGTTATTTGTTCTTGATAAAGTGTAAAATTTGTAAGTCGCATGTGAAGTGACTATCAACTGAAATTATATATTGTACTTTGAAATTGCAAATGTATTATTATTGGATTTTTTTTGTTATAAAAAAAAGAAATGAGATTTTTGCATTTATTGTAATTATTTTATTTAATATTCCAATTGGGATGTTACACATGGTATCATAGCTACCAGGTTCAAAACTTAGACCTAGGAGCTCATTGCGAGGTTTCATAGATTGACAAGATATGCTAATGATTAAAACACTCGTTCTTGTGCTAGAATGGCAGGAAAGAGAAGGACAAGAAAGCGAGCAAAGGAAACAAAACCTAGGGATATGCCTAAGGTCACCATTAAAAAAGAGCCATCTCCTGAGCCAAAAATGAAGGAACCAGTGAGTTACTTAGAAGGAGCTTGGCTCACTGATTCAGAAACACTAGCCGATGCACTCAAACGTATCCGCCTAGAGAGGAGGAAACAGATTGAGGTAGCATAAAGGTTGCCAACCCCTACTATTGTTAAGATTAGTAAACCATCCACCCACCGTGGTATGTCTTTCGAGTGTGGTCGGGATGCACCTGTAATAGGAAAAGAGGTGTTGATTGAGTACTCATGAGTACACCCACCCACTAAGTTTGTGTTAGTCGATTTTGATGGGGAGGAGGAACCCAAGGAAATTCCTTTGTTACAAAGTGATATGTAGTCACTTTGTATGCATGAAAACATAAAAGTTTTATATTTTGAATAAGGATGTAAAAATCCATTAAGAGAATAAAGTAAAATTTTTGGCTTTTGTATTAACTAATGTATATGTGATGCATCTCTGAGTTTTTGTCTTGCAATTTTATGATAGTATATCAAAAGTTCAATGTTTTGATAAATTTCTATGCTAATGTTAGGTGTGGATAAGTATTGTTATGGAACATATTGGAAATCAACCAGGAGGGAGCCCTGATGGGCCAAATCCTAAAAATAATCATATGGCAAAATTAGTCCAAAATTTGTTAGTTTTAAACGAAACAAAAGAAAGATTGGAAACCCAAGAACAAGAAGTTAGAGGGGGAGAAAACAATCAAGAACACCACTCTGAGGAAAGAGAAGAATTTAGTTTTCATGGTGAACTGAGAGTAAGTAAACTAGACTCTTTGATTCATAATGAGGCAAAAACTCGTCTTACCAATGAGTTAGCCCTAGATGTAAAGAAAGTTATACCTCCTAAGTTCGATGGAACTATGAGTGGAGACACAACCGAGGCTTGGCTGATAGAGATGGAAAAGTACTTTGAGATAAGAAATCACTCTGAATCACTAAAGTTGTATGGGGAGCATACCAGTTAGCAAGAGAAACATCCACGTGGTGGATGAATTAGAAAACAAAATTAGGGTTGAGTTCTTTAAGTCTAACTTGGGAACAATTTGTGGTCATATTTAGGAAAAGGTGGTTGCCCCAACTATACTTTGACCAAAAATTAACAGATTTCCAAAATCCGTGTCAGGGAGATATGATCATCATTGAATGTTGGGGAAAATTTACTAGGTTGTTGAAGTATGTGCCACAATATCTGAAGGATGAGAGATTTAGGATAAGGAAGTTTATTACGAGCTTGAATGCTCAGATAGGCGAAGAAGTAGATGTCCATGGACCCACAACCATGGATCAAGTCTTTGAGAAAGCCATCAAGCATGAGCAAAAGCTCAAATCCATCGCAGCATATCGAGAAAAATATCGAAAGAAATTTAACTGGAGTCGTTCTTTGACATCTTTCAAAAAGCAAAGCAGAAATTAGGAAACTAGAGAGAAACCATGGTAAAAGTTCTAGATATAACAGAAGTGAACCCATGATGGAAACAAAGATTTTAATCCTAGAAAGAATGATGATAATTCCAACCGATCTTCAGGTAAGAAAGGTCCTCCTGGAGCGTGTTTTACATGTAGAGGATATCACTATGCTAACCCGTGCCCCACTAAGAGCCAAGGAAATTCATATTGTGGCAATCCTTTACATTCACAACAAACAAGCTTCCAACAAAGAATTCATGCTGCTTTAGATAGTCGTCAAGTTGAGTATCAAGTTACTCCTATTGAAACTTTAGGTACACTTTTTGGAACCCTAATTTCTTTTCTTATAGATACATGAGCAACTAAAAAATTTGTGAACCCTAGTATACTTAATAAGATGTCCAGCAAAGTTGGTTTCATGGCAAATTTGTGGACAATAGAGTTTGCAAACTAGTCAAGAGTTCGGGTAGAGCAATGTTTGTTTAAAGCTAGATTAACCTTACTCACTTTTTCCATAGAGGTCAATCTGTATGTAGCACCTCTAGGGTCTTATGATGTCATTTTAGGGATGAAATGACTATTGCAACATAGGGCAAAGGTTGATTGTTTCTCCAAAACAATAGAATGCCTAGATGATGTTCGAAATGTTGTCCTAATCCAAGGATTTCAGTGTGAAATGAAAAACAAGCAAATTTCCGTGATGCAATTGAAAGAGCAAAGTGGAAAGGTTGCCAGATGTTTGTAGTTAAGATGGATGAGGTAAAAGAAGATGGGAAGGAGAAATCTTAGGAAAATTCAATAGAAGCATACCCTTATCTTCATGACTTTTAGGATGTATTTCCTGAAAACCTTTTAGGTCTGCCCTCGAAAAGGGTTTTTGATTTTTCAATTGATATTATTTCATGTTCTGAACCAGTGTCCAAAGCACCTTATCAGATGACTACCATTGAGTTGATGAAGTTGAAGGCTCAACTTCAAGAATTGTTATCAAAAGGGCTGATTAGACCTAGTGTGTCGCCTTGGGGAGTGCCAATGATCTTTGTCAAGAAGAAAGATGACACTCTACACCTTTGTATAGACTATCGTATGCTTAATAAAGCAATGATTAAGAACAAGTATCCTCTACCTCGTATAGATGATCTCTTTGACCAAATGTGTGGCACAACTATATTTTCAAAGATTGACCTAAAGTCAGGTTATCATTAGTTGAGGCTGAAAGAAAAGGACATTCCTAAGACAACTTTTCAAACAAGGTATGAGCATTACGAGTTTACAATCTTACCTTTTAGTTTGACCAATGCCCTAATGACCTTCATGAATTTGATGAATAATGTTTTTAGAGATTGTCTAAATAAATTTGTTCTGGTGTTTTTAGATGATATTCTAATTTATTCTCACAATGAGGAATGCCTTCAGCACTTGCGGATAGTTCTGCAATGTCTCAGAGAGCACAAGCTTTTTGGAAAACTATCCATGTGCACTTTCTTTTAGAAAGAAGTGTAGTACTTAGGCCACATCATATCGGCTAAGGGAATTGTTGTGGATCCCTCAAAGATAAAGGCTATTCTGGAATGGTCCATACCTAAAAATGTTCATGAAGTACATAGCTTTATGGGATTAGTAGGATATTATAGAAAGTTCATTTTGAACTTCTCTAGAATTGCCCATTCCATCACTTCCTTGCAAAGGAAAGGAAAATGATTTGAATGGTCAGACAAGTGCAAAGAAGCCTTCAATATTCTTAAAGGGAAATTGACTTCGACACCAATTCTTAGAGTACCAAACCTAGAGGGTCGTTTTGTTGTTGTGACTGACGCTTCAGGAGAAGGGTTGGGTGGAGTGCTAATGTAAGAAGACCAAGTTGTGGCCTACAAATCTAGGAAGTTGCGACCCTATGACTAGAATTATGCTCCTCATGATCTGAAATTAGAAGCAATTGTACATTCTCTCCAGGTCTAAAGGCATTATTTGTTAGGAAAACAACTTGAACTAAAATCTGACAATCAAGATTTGAAGTATATCTTCACGCAACCTAACCTTAATGCCTGATGGAGAAGATGGTTAGAGCTCATTTCAGACTATGATTTTGAGATTATTATATTAAGGGTAAAGAAAATCGAGTGGCTAATGCCTTGAGTCACGGAAGGCATATTACGACAATAGTGTCAGCACACTCCGATTTCCGAGCTCAGGTATTGAAGAATTTGGTCAGAGATGAATATATGAGCAGATTTTGAAAGCTCTAACAGAAAATCCTCAAGACACAAGGTATGGTGGATTTTATTTTGAACTTGATGGATTATTGAGATACAATAACCGAATTTATGTTCCAAATCAGGGAGATTTAAGAACTGTGTGGAAAGAAGCGCATTCTGCACCATATTCAGGTCACCCTAGAGTGACAAAATTGTTGGCTGATGTGAAACCCTTGTATTTTTGGAAGGGAATGAAGAATGATGCCGCAAGATTTGGGGCAGGGTGTCTTGAATGTCAGCTAGTTAAGGCTAAACACTAGCACCCGATAGGACTCTTGTATCCTCATGATATCCCTGAATGGAAATGATAGGTAATCAGTATGGACTTTGTCCAGAGATTCCTTATGTCATGTTATAAGCATGATGCTATTCTTGTAGTAGTGGATAAACTTTCTAAGGTATCCATTTTATACCTGGTAACCTTACAGATGGAGCACCCATTTTAGCCAAGAAATTCATGCAAGAAGTTTTCAGATTGCATGGAATCCCTGAAAAGATAATCTTAAATAGAGATGCAAGGTTTTAGCAGACATTGTTTTCAGCATTAGGGTCACAAATGAATATAAGCTCAGCCTATCATCCAGAGACATATGGTCAAACTGATAGAAATATTCAAATACTGGAGGATTTGTTGAGGATGTATCACATGGATCAACGATATAAGTGGGAAGAGTACATTCCACTAGTTGAATTTGCATACAACAATTCTTATCATTCTGCAATTAAGATGACTCCATTCAAAGCATTGTATGGTAGAAAGTTTCAAACTCCTATAAGCTAGGATAACCTTGGGCTAGAAATGCTATCAAAAATGGAAGAGCAAGTTAAGATGATTAGGAAAAGATTGGCAAAAGTTAATGATTGACATAAAAGCTATGTTGATGCCAAGCGTACACCCTGACAATTTTCAGTAGGAGATAAAGTTCTCTTGAGAGTTAAACCATATAAGAGCCCATTTAAGTTTGGAACGTTTTCCAAACTAGCACGTAGATATGTGGGACCTTTTGAAGTCCTAGAAGTGGTTAATCCAGTTGCTTACATGATAACTCTACAACCAGCTCTTGCTAGAATGCATGATGTTTTCCATGTATCTTATTTGAAGAAATATATATTAGGATCTAATCATATACTTGATTGGAATGCTCTCCAAGTACAGGACCCAGGGGTGGTCATGATCAAGCCTCTCAAAGTGCTTGAGGTATGCCAGCTCCGCCTGCACAATAGAGAGGTTACTCAATGCAAGGTCCAGTGGGACCAATATTCAGAGGAAAATGTTACTTGGGAGGGTTACAATGATTTTTATCAAAAGTTTCCACATCTTTTTATGCAAACTTGATGTAAAAGAATATAATTGTTATATTTATTTTGTTATGGACACAATCTTTGAGGACGATGATCTCTAAGGGGGGAGATATGTCACACCTCGTTCTAAAACAGACATACTTATCATTTTTATTTCAAGAGGATAGATAGTTAGTCAGTGAAAGTATTATGATTAAAGTAATGTTGTGTTAGAATAGAAAATGCATTTGGTTTATATTTTTTTATATGCAAGGAATAATTATCTATGACATTTTTATGCACGTGGTTTAATAATGTGATGGACTAACTACCATTGTGCAATTGAGGTGGATGTAGGAACAATATTTTTGCCACTCCAAAATGAGGAGAGTATCGCCATGGAGACGGTGCTAGATTGCATGAATACAATGATCATTGTGCCATCTGGAAACACACTCACATTAGAGGAAATGCCAATTTTGGAATAAGTCTTATTCTTTATGTTGTTTGTCGCCTCAGTAAAATTTTAATGTTGTGATCATTCTGTACTTGTTTAATATTGTTGTCATCATGTTGATGACTTAATCTTTTACGTCGACAATCAGTAAGGTTGTGTACATCTCTGAATGCCAAGATGACATAAGTAATTGACCAATCAAGTCTACTCTTAACGTAAAAGCCTAAGTCGGTTTTGCAAGACTCCATTGTCGATATTGTGCTCGTGAATAGCATAATTAAAGCATTCAAAAGAATTCATCAGTGACATCTATGAATGAGGTGTACTATTGTTTTTTATTTTAAATTATTTATAAGCTTAGTCATGGTTAAATTTAACGTCTAGCTTGTGGTAAAGGAAGTTAAGTCTTGGAGACTCTCATTGTGTTCTTCCCTATATACTTGGAGGAGTGGAAAGGAGCATTAGCTCCATAATCCTATTTTCAAACACTTTAGACCACGGATGGTTGAGAGAAAGGGGAGAATAATTATGTGCAACTATTCTATAATTGACAGGGAGTGTAGTTATGATGGGAGGATAAGGGATCTCGATAAGTGAAGTTGAGAGTAGGAGGGCAATATCTCTTGGATTGGGAGAATAGAAGCGAGGAGAAGGAGCTTGATAGGAGAGGGTAACGACTGCATTAACCAAGTGACAGGTATGCCAATGAACCAGTAGTAAACTATCGATATTAAGCTCCATACTATATGTAAAGTCATTTCTATTTTCTAAGTAAGCCTCAAGAGGCCGTCGGTTTATATTAATCAATTGCTATCTGTGGCAAATAAAGCTTCTCTATATTTATATACACTTTTGACATAAGAATATATTTGTGGATACTCCTAGAATGGTATTCTATTTCAGTATTGTATTGAAGTCATATGCCTTTAGAAAACTGTGAATGCTATTTTGGGCAGATTATGATAAATATAGTTATCATTCATATCATTTAGAATTTAGTCTGTAGAATGATCAAAATGTCAGATATATATATATATATATATATATATATATATATATATATATATATTGGGCGATCATTAATCTTGGATAAATTTTGTTCTTATATGAATGTACTGTGTGAGATATTACCTTAGTATATATGTTGTGAGAACATTGTATATAAGCCAATATAGGCTGAATGGTTCAGTGTGTCGTCGACTGTGTAAGGTTGGTTTGAGAATATCAATCTATTCCTATCTATGTATGGAAATAACTTACCAGTTAAGTCAGTAGCAAACCAAGAGCTTACTTATTATCTTATGTCTTGAGTAGACTAAGACATAAAAGTTTATAGCTTGTGAATGATCAATGACTTGATTAAAAGACTTTAGTCGAGTAGACTTCATATTCAGATAATCATGCAAAAGAATCTATTTAACTTATGCCATAGACGTATATAATATAAGTATTATCATTTTGATTTCTATGAGTAACCGAGAGTTCTCATATACTACTTTTATTTCCGATTAAGACGAAACCATTCTTTTATCTTATATTTTGGCCAAGATGGGTCAATAGATTATTGTAAATTGCTTTTACCTCATTATGACAATATTATAGTAATTTTATATAGTTCACTTCAACAGGAAATTAGTCAAATATAATCATAGACTAAGGCATACATATCTTAGTGGCAAGAGTCTTTTAAGTCTATAGACGTCAAAATCTATAACTTTATGACAGAATCGAGTATACCTTGAGAATGTATACCAATTTATTTATGAGCACAAAAATGGGTTGACAAGCCTTTAAGTAGATTGACAAGTTGTCATAGACCCGAGATTGCAAGGATGCAAAGAGGGGCTCAATGCATGCTTTTAAGTCACCTAAGCTCTCACCTTATACTTGTCTTATAGTAAAGGGTATATTTTATGTCTTTAAGAATGATATTGAATAAACAAGTCAAAGTATGTTGATGTGATATTTACTGAAATATAAGAATGTTGTCTCCAAGTCAAGAAAAGAGTGTGTGAGCATATGACTTTTATATGAAAATTTGGCCAAAGTAATGCATTGTCAGTTCACTATGTACCAGATACATGAACACTCAGAGTGGGTTATACATAGCTAGAGCTAGACTAGAGTTGTAAGCCCAATTGTTTTTTAGCTAGGACACTGCACTAGTTTTCTGATGGCACAAAGAATCAGATGATTCTCATTATCTATACCCTCACGAAGGGAACAGCCACTTCCAGAGGGAAGGTGTGTGGGGGACCATCGGTCTGTGGTTGGAGGAAAAGCACCAGGGTGATGCTCTCTCTCTCTCTCTCTCTCTCTCTCTCTCTCCTGCAGTTGACTACCAAAGACTTGTGAATAGGAAACATTACTTATTATGTAAATGAAAATGATAAATATTGTAAGTCACAAGGAATGCGACCATCTGTTATTTGTTCATGATAAAATGTAAAATTTGTAAGTCTCATGTGAAGCGACCATCAACTGAAATTGTATATTGTACTTTGAAATTGCAAATGTATTATTATTAATTTTTTTTAAATTTTTTTGATTAGATCAGCTAGAAAAGAGGGTCCAGAACCCTATACAAACTAGCCCCTAGGGCAACAAAAAAGGTAGAAACTAGGACTGAACCCAACACAAAGGCCCATAGGGCAGAAAAATAGACCACAAAAAGGCCAAACAAAGCAAAATAGAGCAGAAACAGTAGAAGAATAGCCAATTAGCGACAAACAGAAATAAAGGATCTAAACAAAACCAGATCCCGAAGGCATTAACCTAACACCCTTGATCCTTTGTCGTGAAGCCGCAATAGACTTGGGCAGCCCTTTCTGCTTTCGATGAACGACAGTCCAAGAAAGCCCATAATCAAAGTCCTTAGAGCGAGGAGAAAGGAGGGGCCCCTCACCCGGCTCCACAGCCAAGGGGCAGTCATGCGCTGAAGAAGGGGCCAATAGCGCAATAGAGGAATCCGAAATCGCCAAAGATGAAGAACCTACAAAAACAACGACAGGGACAACATCTAGAATAGGATCAATAGGAACAGCGGTAGGAACAACATCCCGAATAGGACAAGCAAGAACAACGGTAGGAACAACATCCTGAACATGACTGATAGCAGGAACAACAACATCAGTTGTAGAAGAAGCCACCAAGGGCTCCCCAGCAGGCACCTGAGAAGAATCAATCTCCAGGGAAGGCTCACCCTCCTGAAAAGAGTCATCAGTAAAAGACGCCAAAACAATCAAATGATCCGAGAGAGCATCCTTCCACCAAGTTGCCGCACCCTTACGACGAGAATGAGGGCAATGTTTGCATTTATTGTAATTATTTTATTTAAAATATTCCAGTTGGGATGTTACAGATGGTATCAGAGCTACCAGGTTCAACACTTGGACCTAGGAGCTCATTGCGAGGTTTCACAAATTGGCAAGATATTGTAATGATTAAAACATTTGTTCTTGTACCAGAATGGAAGGAAAGAGAAGGATAAGAAAGTGAGCCAAGGAAATAGAACCTAGGGATATGCCTAAGGTCACCATTAAGAAAGAGCCATCTCTTGAGCTAAAAATGAAGGAACTAGTGAGTTACTCAGAAGGAGCTTGGCTCATTGATTTGGAAACACTAGTCGATGCATTCAAACGTATCCGTCTAGAGAGGAGGAAATTGATTGAGGTAGAAGAAAGGTTGCCAACCCCTACTATTGTTAAGATTAGTAAACCATCCGCCCACTGTGATATGCCTTTTGGGTGTGGTCGGGATGCGCCTATAATAGGGAAATAGGTGTTGATTGAGTACTCACGAGTACACCCACCCACTAAGTTTGTCTTAGTCGATTCTGACGGGGAGGAGGAACCCGAGCAAATTCTTCTGTCAAAAAGTGATATGTAGACACATCTTATCTCAGTTTATCCTATCTCTCTCAGTTGGCTTGAGAGAATTGGTAGATGGCCTTCTTGATATTCAGCAGTAGATACAGGGTGTTTGCGGAGCTTGCCAAGCAGGGAAGTAGCACAAAACTCCATTTGAGGATGAACAAGCTTGGAGAGACAAGAGAGTCCTACAAGTAGTTCATGCAAATATTTGTGGACCAATGAACATGACATCGGTCATTGGTGCTAAGTATTTTCTTCTATTTGTTGATGATTTTAGTAGGAAAATGTGGGTGTATTTTCTGAAATTAAAATCAAACATGTTTAATGAATTTCAAAATTTCAAAGCCTTAGTAGAAAAAGAGTTCAGTTCTAACATAACCACTCTTAGATCTGATAATGGAGGCAAATTTTGTTCCAAATAATTCAATGAATTTTGTGCTAAACATGGCATAAAACGACAGTATACAACACCCTACACTCCACAACATAATGAAGTAGTTGAAAGGTAGAACCGTACTATCATAGAGATAGCCTGATGTATGATGGAGCACAAGAGTGTTCCTAAGAAGTTTTGGGTTGAGGCAATATATACCGCAGTTCATTTGCTCAACAAGTCTCCAACACAGGCGATGAAGAAGAAAACCCCTGAGGAAGCATGGTTTGGGAGGAAACCGAAAGTCATCTTAAGGTCTTTGGTTCCATTGCATATGCTTGGATTCCAAATGGAAAACAAACCAAGTTAGATTCTAAGAGTAAGAAATTGATGCTTGTAGGGTATAATGACAATCATAAGGCCTACATGTCGATTGATGTTGACACCGACTGCTTGACTTTCAATCAAGATGTTGTGATTGATGAAGTTGGGCCCTTCTAACCTTCTGTAGAGTTCAAAATTACAGATGACTAGCTTGTTGTGGCTAAGGATTCAGGTGTTCAACTTCATGTAGCTCCACCTAAAGAGGGGATTTAGAGCATGAGGAGTCTTCTAGGCTAGTCATAAACCCAAATTTCATTGATGATAACCTAGATCATCATCCAGATGACACATGAAAATGTAGCCCAAGTCATGGTGACAACATTGGTTTGGATGAAGAGGTTCCCAAGAAGAAACCAAAGTGGTGGGAAAACACTAGTGAAGATGTTTAGGTAAGTGAAATGATCGAGGGTAGATCATTGAGAGGCAAGAGCAAGAAGAACACAATTAACTTTTCTCTAATGGCTAATATTCAGGGTGTTTATGAGACATGTATTTGAGGAGGCAAAAGGAAAACTTGAATGGAAAAAGGCCATGGCAATCGAACATGAAAGTCTTATGAAAAATAGGACTTGTGTAAAATATGCATTCCATAACAAAGTTACTGAAGTAAATAATCCACTTATTTACATTAACCCAAATAAAAAAGATAAATCTTCTATATATCAACAATACTGACATTACATCTTACAAAATCCACGTGCCATAACAAGGTGTTAGCACTATAAATGAATATACAAAGTCCATCTTAGCTCTCATGCCATAAGTCATCTCAAATAATAACAAGGTACAATAATCAAGTACAAGTAATGAATAATAAATCAAATCACTCTCCAGCCGCCACTAACACACATGGTCATTTGCAAGCTAAGAGACGAGAACATGGTTCAAGTGCTTTTTCGCCCAACCATGAAGCAATTACACTTCCTTTGATTCCTTCACGACACAAAGGAAACCCATCCCTACACAAAATGTGTAGCAACCTGCAAACAACTGGCAGGACGGAACACTTGATGCAACTTGATGTCTAAATGCAAATCTAAATGATGATGTGCAAATACCTCACAACAGGATGTGGAAGAGAAATATATAAATAAAGTTTTGCTAGACAATCTTTCATCTATTTCAATGAACACATGGCTTGGCCCAAGCACTTAAAATACTTATGGTCAAATCCTAAAAAGAGGAAAAGCCTTCTCTGTTTGCCCACATTCGACACCTTAGCCCAAAAGTAACCCAAACACACATAAAAGCTAAACTACCTTCTTTTCAAAGCAAACATCAACACATGTTTGCCTAATAACTATTTCCAATCCCTTTCTTTTGCACAATCAATAGAAATACCCTTTCAACAAATATTCACAAGAAGAGTTTCTCTTATTTATTCAAGTTACGCATGGAAACTATAAAACTAGGTATATTATTTATCCCATATATCATTCATAAATATCCCATATGAATCTAAACTAAGATTTGCTATTTGCAACAAGTTTATAATTCCATTGAAATAGGGTTGCAATAGGGATTAAAATGAAACACAATTGTTTAACATCATTAAGTTTGCCTTTTAAAACTTCATTTACAGCGAAGCATAAGAAGAAGAGTTGAATAAATATCCTAAAATTTACTACATGAATTCCTGTTGTCTGCTACAAGAACCACGTTAAAAGTCTGCTACAGAAACTGAATAAATGTCTTATACAGAAACTGAATAAAAGTCTACTACATGGATAAATAGACTGCGACAGGAATTTAAGGTAATCTACTACTAGAAGAATAGTAAACTGCAACAGAAATTTAAGGTAATCTGCAATAGGAACAAATACAGTCTGCTACAAAAATAAAGAGTCTGCAGTGACAGGAAGTAAATAGCAACACATATTTTTCCTAGATACAACTATACATTCTTTACTTTTGCTCAATCAATGAGATTACATTTCAAGCAATATTTCTAACAAAGAGCTACATTTAATCATTCAAGATATACATAGAAAGCGGTAAAACTAGTTATAATCCCTAACTCATGTTTCACTCATAATTTCTCAGATAAAGCTAGATCTGGAATTGAATAACAACAAGCAAGTTCATGATTTCATACAATCAAATGATGACAAGAATTTTTGGATTGAGAATCGAGCACAAATATTGTATTCAAAATATAACCAAAGTTTACATTAAGTGGTCAAGGGGACCACAACAAAATTGAGTTGCAACTTACATCAATCCAAAAAAACTAATTCTCTCTAATATAAATGAAAAGTTTTGCATTTTTCAAAACTAAAGTAAACATTAGAGAAGCATATGATGTTTATCTCCTGTTCCAACTACTTTGAAAAATCCACAGAGCTATTAATTTTTGTTTCATCCCTTAGTAATTCCTTGCAACTTGAGAGTTCTCGTTGTCATTGTTTTTATCTGTCTCATCATTAGGCACCTATATATCTTCATTGTCATTATATTCTACTTCCATTTGATCTTGATCTAAATCCTTGTTCTCATTAGTTGACATTGCATCCTTTTCCATTTCCATGTATTGATAGTATAAACCTTGACTGTCATCAAGTTCAGTTCCATTTTTAGACTCTTCAGAACTGACCTTCCTTAACTCCCATCTTGGGTCTTCATGCCAACCCAGTTCATGATCCGATATATGCAATATGTTATCACTGTGGTCACAAGAATCCTCCTAGGTATAGTACCTAATCTAGGAGAAGCTTGGAGTTGGTTTGAACTGATACTGTAGTTCTGGCAGGAGTTTTCCCATTGCTTGCACAATTCACTTTCCTTTTTTTGTTTTTTTGTTTTTTTTCTGTTTGAGCTTACTGTAAAGGTCTTGGAAGTCTGTGTATGCATTGAAAAACCTTTGGTCAAATTTCCTTGGGTTTCTAGTACAAAAATTAGATTCTTTTATATCTTCTTTGAAGAAAGTAGCCCCAGTCTCCATTAGCTCTTTGAATTTTCTTAAAGAGATCTCCATTGTAATAGTAACCTATTCAAAGAATTTGAAAGATATGAGATTCAAAAGAATCCCAGTGGGTACCCTCTCCCTGCCAAGAAACCTTTCTTCATTCCTTTTTTTCCATAAGAACCACAAAATTTTAGTAGATAGAACAAGCCAAAAAGAATTATCTTTTGCATTTAGGTCATCAACAAAACCACAAATGATTTCTTTCCTAATAATATTCACAGTGGGACTTCACATATCTATATTACCCATAAACATGGACCATACAAATTTAGCATAAAAACAATCCAGAAAAATATGAGTAACAGACTCAGGAGTGTTACACAATGGGCAGACAACAGATCCAATACCAATACTTAACTTATTTAAGATTAACATCCATCTAAAACATGCCTTCTTAGGTTCTAGGACTTTAGACCATAACATCTTGAAGGTTTTGGTTAATGCTTTATTTCCCAGGGTGTCACCCCAAGTAGTGCTGATGTGGTGGAAAATGTCATAGGATTTAGTAAACATTCTATATATCAACTTGGGTTTCATATTAAAAAATAAGGTTTCATCCTCCCATCTCAAATTTCCAATATTGTCTTCCCAACAATCGACACCTTTGAGTGTACCTTGCTCATCAAAGCCTTATTTATCATGGAAAAGGTTCTGAAATGTATTTCATCCAGATGAAATTGATTCTTTATTATATCCCATCCTTTAGGATATCCATCTTCAAACAATTCTATTAAGTTATTTAATCCTTTTTCACTACATTTTCTAGTAGAACAGCCTTGCAATAAGGCTAAAGGTTTTCCTTTGTGTAATATATTCCACCAGATCGAACTTTGACCCCAAATAGTCAATCTATCCAAATTGAAGGCACCTATTTCTCTAATGAAGGGCCTAGCTTGTTCCCAAGCCTGCCAGATGTTGCTAAATATTACAGAAACCCCAGGCTTAGACTTGAAGTCCCCAAGCAAAGCATCATAAAAGTAAATCTTCCCCTAGCATTTTTTCTTATATGGAACAAAATTTCCAATGTTATTTCTAACCAAGACCTTCCAAGGCTCATCTCCTACCAAGGAATTGATAATCCATTTTGTAGCTAGTGCAACACCTTGGATTCTAAAGTCCTTAAGGCCCAGGCCACCTAGCTCTTTGCTAACACAACACCATTCCCACCTTACCAAATGTTTTTTTGACTTTCCCTTTCCATCTGACCACGAGAAGTTTCTAATCAGTTTATGAATAATCTTAAATTGATATTTTGCAAATAGCCACATTGATGAGTAGAATATTGAATAAGCTAAAAGAATTTTTTGGCAAACCTGAGTCCTCCCAGCCAACGAAAGATGCATTCTATTCCAATTCTTGAGTTTCTTTTCAATTTTTGTGAAGATCCAATCCCATATAAGCTTTAGTGAGGGGCAAATGGCAAAAGGGATCCCAAGAAACCTGACTTGTTTTGAAGGCCCTCCCCACTGCCATTTACCAGCACTAAGCCAGTCAGGCATTGAATTGTCCCATGTTAACAACACTGATTTAGAAGAAGAATTTTTTTCCCCCAAGGCTAAACAAAAAATATTTAATCTCATCTCTAGGTTCTCCATTTCCAACTTGTCAGCTCTAGGGAACATAGTTGTATCATCTGCAAACTGGACATTTAAAATTATGTCTCCATTAGGCAAAGAAATGCCTTCAAGCTTGCCTCCAATTAAATCTATTCTCAAGAGGTAGTGGAGAGCCTCAAAGGCTATTACAAATAAGGAGGGGGCAAGGGGGTAGCCTTGCTGAATAGATCTTCCCATCAAAAAATGGGCAGACAATTCACCATTTACTTCAACTTGGCCAAATGCATCCACAAAGAGCATCTCCACCATTTTACAAAAGAATTCAGGGAAGCCTATTGCTTTCAAAATCTTGAAGATAAAAGACCATTCAACTCGATCATAATCCTTCTCAAAATCTAAAAGGAGGATACCCGCATTTTGATTAGTGTCTTTAGTACAATGAAGAGCCTCCCAACTAGTAATAAGATTTTCTAAAATATATCTGCCTTTAATAAATCCAGTTTGAGTGGAGCTGATAATCTCTAGAAGGATATCTCTTACCCTTAGAGCTAAAACCTTAGCAATAATTTTATATGATACATTCAACAATGTTATAGGTCTCCAATTTTTCAGTTCTGTCTTGTCTCCCTCTTTTGGTAAAAGCTTAATTATTCCTTTATTAATCTCTCCCCACAAAGTCCCTTTATCTATAGCTTCATTATAAAGTTCAAACAAGTCATCCACTATCCATTCTAAATTTGCTTTGTAAAACACAATCGGAAGGCCATCAGCCCCAAGAGACTTCCCATTACTCATTGATCTAATGGTAGTTTTTATTTCTTCTTTGGTAATCTTCATGTCTAAGGCTTTGCTCATTTTTGAATTCACCTTAACCTTATAGATCTTTCAACAGAGTTCTTGAGCCTCCAAACAACCCTGCCTATTGTCTTCAGACTTAAAGAGATTTTCATAAAACCTCCTAAAGGCTTCCAACATCTCTTGACTGTATAGACATATCCCATTTTTTACTACAAATTGAACATTTTCCTTTATATTTTTGTATTTAAGAAGATTGAAAAAATATTTGGTTCCCTTGTCCCCATCTTCCAACCAGTTTAGTTTAGCCCTAATCCTAGCCCCCTGAGCCTTTCTGATCTGAACTTTCCTTAAACTGTGTTTTACATCTCCCATTTTGACAATTAGGCTTTCATCATTTGGATTGTCTTGAATTTCTTCCGCAACTTGAAGGTATTCCTTTTGGAGTAAAAGCTCTTCTTTTTTCCTATCTAATGCATATTTCTTTCCCACAATTTTGAAAACTGATTTGCAGTACTTAGCCATCTTATTCCAATAATAATAATTTCCTTTGTTTTTATACATTGATTTACAAATATTTCTAAGAACCTTGATGCCCCCAATACAATCTTGATCTTTTAAAAGTTCACAGTTAAGCTTGAAAAGGGATCCATTCTATTTCCTAATATTTCCTTTTTGGCTTTTAATTGATATCACAATCTTAATGGGATGATGATCAGAGAGAGGATTTGGGATCACTTGAACCTTATTCATTCCTTTTTTGTGTATTACCGAGAACGAATCTTTCTCCATGTAGAATCTGTCAAGTCTGCTATATATTCTTTGTTAGCTTTCTGGCAGTTTGACCAAGAGAACCAGATATCTTTACTATTTTCCTTTTCCCCTTCTAGTGGGTCTACCAATTTTAAGGATTTTTTTAATCTTAGCCAAAAAAATTTCTCATTTCCTTTCCATTTCATAGGTTTTCCTCCTTTTTTATCCTCTAAGTGCTCTATCATATTAAAGTCTCCACCTAATACCCAAGGTACCTTGGGAAGTTCATAAGTCATCCAATTCTAGAGTTCTGCCCTATTTAAGTATTCATTAGGGGCATAGATTGAGCAAAGCCCAATAACCACCCACCAACATCCAAAGTAATCCATAAACATCTATTACAAGGGGATCAACCATAGTTATGGACAAGCATCTCCCATTTTTTGTTGAGCAGAATGGTATTACCCCCTCTGCCCCTATCATGTTTAGAAGTAAAAGCAATTGCTTCTTTCCATACAAATCTCAATGAGTTTTCCAGCATGAAACCAGCTGCTTTAACTTCTTGGATAAACAAAACATCTATATCCTTGTTTTTATTGCAAAAATCACTCACAACATACTTTCTATCAGGGGATTCGAGACCTTTGACATTCCAGGAGTAACAATGGATGTTATTGATTACCAAGGATGTTTAGGGGGAGGATGGGTCAATCTTCTTATTGACACTATCAAAGTATTTAGGAATTAGGTCCTCCTTCCCCTTTTTCCCTAGCTTCACAGAGCTGTTAGTTCTACACATATTTTTCCTTTTTTTGCCCTCTTCTTCCAAATTGTCAAGCTCTTGAAGTTTCTTCCTCCCTCCCCCACTAGCAGGGCCAATTTTACCTCTCATGAGGCTTTGCTTGAGGAGATCCAACTCTACTCCTCAGGGATCTGTATCTTTCTTTTTCAAGAATTCTTCCTTCAACTTGTCAAGTTTAATTCTCTGTTCAACAACCTCTCTAATCCTATCTAATGCCAATTGTTGTACATTAATGATGACAGGAATTTATGTAAATATGTATATATATAGTTTAACAATGTCATTTTGCCAATTAAACATCATTAAGTGAAAGCATAAGAAGGCAGGTTGAATATATATCTCCTTTATCTGCTACAAGGATTCATTCAAGTTCGCTATAGGAACAGATTCCAGCTAGAGTGTAAAATAATCTGCGACAGGGATTTAAAAAGTAAGCTACAGGAATTTTGAGTCTACTGCGACAGAAACCATCTAAACTATGACAAGAACTAAAATAATTGTAGGAACAAGAATTAGTAAACAACTGTGACAGAAACCATCTAAACTGCTGTGACATGAATATAACATAATATGCTACAGAATCTAAATTAAAGATACACTAAAATCCAATGAAGGTAATTAGAAAAGCATTAGATCATAGAGGTCCAAGTACATGCTGAAACAATAACAGATCACAAAAGCTAACTATGGTGACAGATATCATGAGACCATTTTTAGATGAGCACATAGGAAGATACCAACTCTCATGGCCGATACACAAAAACAGGCCGATAAGGATTTGGAAATGCAGGCCACGTTTTACTTACAAATCGAAAGATTAAAGCATGTTGAGATAGAAAATAATAGTCTGTATTAATACGAAAGGTAAAGAGGTCAAATATAGATCCTCGAACTAATACAAGAATACAGCGGTAGAAATAGATATGCAGGCTGATTAAAACATATCAAACCATAACTCAAAGATTGGCGATGACTTATCAAACACACATAGAGTGACTTCTAACAATAGCTCAAGTGATAGGGAGTCTTACGACAATTTAAAAGAGATAAAAATAGGAAAGATAAACAACGCTCAAGAAGATAGTCGGCAAGAAAATGTTTAATACATGCAAAGACTGGTTTAGAATCGTTCTATAGATCTTGTGATTTTAACATGCATCTCCATGGTTTAAAACATACCCAGAAGCTCTCTAATCCTTCCCTTTTGTCACTAATGATGTCCTTCCTGTTGCTCCCTTTGTTCCCTTCTATTGTTGATAAAACGCAGTCCCTGCTCCCTCCTTTTTGACGCTGAATAATGGTGATATCTCTTCCTTCTGTCACTCGTTTCTCCCCCATCTTTCTGTCATGCATCCCTCTTTTATGAATATTTTCCCTTCTAATCATAGTGTTCATAAATTTAGACCAAGCTTTTTATTTTAACTCCTGTTCTCTTCAGCTTTCATGCCCTTCGCATTGAAGAAAAACCTCCAATATCTCTTTTGAAATTTTACTTAAACTCCCTCATAACTCTGTTCAAATTTGCAAGGAAAGATTTATTTTATTTTTAGATTTCTATTTATAATATATATATATATATATATATATATATATTTTGATTGGTAAGTGAGAAATTTTTAGGCTGGCCCACTCCAGCGGAGGTCACAAGGGGGACCTCCTCCCCATATAACTGCCACCACCACTGCAATGCAGATCGCCAACGGTGCAGCCCTGCTAAGTCTGCCATCATGCCGCTTGTGGCGTGGATCGCCACCGGTGGATTCGTCATTGTACACCAGAATTCAAACACACTCCACTTAAGGACCTCAAAGTGCCAAGAGTCACCTACATAGAGCCACAACCATTTAGAAGCCAAGATGTCTTTGGGGGGATTTGAACCTTGGTCTCCACAATAAGGACCAAGTGGTCTTAACCACTAGACCACACCCACTCGACTATTCATAATATATATATTATTAAAAATCATTATTTATCTTTAATAATTCATATTTATTTTAAGTCTAATAAGAATATATATATATATATCAACTTATTTAAATAACGAAGAAAACACTTTAATTTTTTTTTAATAAACCAAAGTAAAACAACTTATACAATTCTTATGTCTCTAAGTTGAAAGAATGTAATAACTACATGGCTAACTAGGCAATTGAAATGAACATTTTGTAGCAACGAAGAAACATATTTATCTAAGCATTAAACATCAATCACATACATTAACCATCTAACATACTCAAATAAGACTAGTAATCACATAATGATACATAATAAAGCCTCAATGATGCAATATGACATGAAGCTAACTGAGTGTGTGCGTGCATCAAGTTTATCCATCATGCCAACTCTTTCCTAGTGGCTAGAACACTTCTACCTCAACCATGTTCCCATCTTTGACATTTTTTCCTGCACTCGGACGCACTTAGATTTTTCATGAATAGCTTAGTCCTCATAATCATAGCCAAAGCAAAACAAAATGTACATCCATAATCGTACCAATAATATTCAATTATTAAATCAACTTTTAAATTATGCATTTATAACATTAACGACAAGTCCTGTCTCACGTGAAATCACTCATAGTATAACAATCATAGTAAAATGTCCAATAATATAAATTATAATAGAGTCCAAAAATGAGATGTAACATCCTTCCCCACTAGGATAAGACATCGTCCCGATGTCGTATTACACATATACTGAAATAATAATAGTATCTCACTATAACAATCAAAGTATCATATTAAGCAATGAAGCATCACAACTATGCAAAAATAAAAGAATCTCTGCTAAATCCTCAAATGAGAAAAATATCTGTCTATCTCTTCTGCATCTTCCCATGTGGCACTATCCACAAAATATTGGTCCTACTCAACCTTATACTGAATAATATCTATATTACACGCTTTACATTTCATCTATCAAAATTTTAAGTATATAATCAATCAATACAATCAATAATACACATGGCACAACTGCCAATACAATGCATATAATCAATACATGGTACAACTTCCATCCAATTGCATTATTCTAGCATAAGGATATTAATCACATCTTTAATGCGCATCAACTGAGGCATAAATCATAGTTCATCATAGACATATACAAGCATGAATCAACATCACAATGCACATACAATCTCATGGTAACACAATATAATATCAAAAGATTAGTCCTCCTAACCGACACTAGGTTGACATATCAAAACAACAAAACAATCTCCAAAGGTGCACCAACTAGGTCAAATTCATCCATCGTGCATACAAATCCTCTGAGACTACACCACTCCATCCTCCAACTGCCACTGCAATGAGAAGATGCTCTAGCCAAATGGCGCAACAGACTACAAGCAAGTCAAGTCCACAAAATTGAGGACCACAACTATGCTAGGATAAACTCTCAAGCTATCAACTAAGTCTAAGGAAACTTATAAGGCTACCATACCCATTCTCAAGGAGAATTACAACAAAAGATTACGGGCATGGGCTCTCAACATTCCTTCCTAAGGCACTACCTGCAACAAAAGAACTCAAGGTTCAAGAAAAGTTAACTCAAAAAGGTTATAGGCACCACTACCGCACATTCATTCTTGACCAAAAGCATGCCTCAAATCTAGACATGGTTTCCCTACATGAGGTACTTCCTCACGTTTCACTCCTAAAAGAGAGGGTTTCTCTAACACTCAAGCTCTATACTACCAAAATGAGGATCAACCAAATAGGCCCTCAGAGAGAAGAATCTAACCACATCCTCTAATAACATAAGCACTTCCATCAAGCAAATCTTGGCAACCTGTTACTTACGAGGAGTGCATCTAAAGCTGCCACAACTCACCAACAAGGTGCTAGTCTACTCACAACACCACTTCCACCCTTAACTAAGCTAGACCCAAAAAAGGTCAACAAAACAACACTTCACCAAAACAATTACTAAAAGAAAGATTCAATCCAAATGAGTTCTCTACATATCTAAACAACATTTAATCTCATACAAAATTCAACTCTCATCAAGTGATCCATAGTGACTCAAAAATCCATTTTAAACTTCCTCAACACTTCAAACAATAGTCATTGCATCTAACAAAAATCAACGAATTCAATCTATCAAAGCTCTAGTAACACGCACACCAAGAATTAGTATATTCTCCACATTCTACTCCCTTATACAATCCATCAAAGGTCCATCATGGACATGATAGAGTACATAACATGGTACATGACCAACAATTTAAAATATTCAAGCATAGCCTCCAATAATAAATAAATAAATTCCAAAGTGAAAGAAAAGTCAATTCCAACAACAAGACATAAAATGAGCTCAATTTCAACAGTAAATCAAACATAACCATCAAGGTCACAAGATAAGTAAATATCAAATTTTGATGGCTATACTTTTTCATAAATAAGAATAAAATTTCAATGTTGGTCCTTACAACATTTAGAGAATTACCCAAGTCAAATAAATAAAGTATCAAAATTCAAAATTACGACATTACATGAACTACGTGACTAATTCTAGTCACTAGAGAGGGAGTACGATGCTACACTACGCCTCGATCCCAAGTTGAGGCGAGCAAGAGAATATGCTCAATCACACCAACAAACAAGTCTTCTAGGACTCCAAACACATCTATAACATAAGATCATTTCTACTTAACCATACGAACATCACTCAAGATGCCCAACAACAAAGGTTGCATCCCGTTCAAGGGAATCATAATCATCATGCAAAGACACACACAATCATACTCTAGCAAACATCTAGTAATCAAGATTAAGCTAGGACAAAATCAGGTTCACAAACCAAAATATCTATACACATCAATCTCACCAACAAGCAGTGGTTAACATTTCTCACCAAACAAGGATTCACCAATCATATGGATAATGCATTAATGAAAAATTCGCATGAGACCAAATTTCTTCACAACATGACAAGCATACTTATTGCATACTAAGCAATGGGTAAATCACAACTCAAAGTCACAAAATGATTCTAACACTCTAACATCACAAGGATTATGCAAATGCCCCTTTTTACAACCCCTTTTTGTGAACTCTTCAAATAATGCAATGCAACAATTACACCCAGGTTCCCACATAAATCCCAGGGGAAAATGCAATCTAGGAACATAAGTCATTACCCTATGTGATAGGTAAAAAATAAGGTTAATAAGATCAAGCATGGCCATGAAAACTTAACCCTACCATCATCAAAGAATTTAATCCAAATGAAATCAAAAGCATGCAATTCAAGAACAATATCACCTAGATTGTATGATTTCTTATTTATGATGTGGATTGCTTCTTCAACAATGAACAATTATGAAGATAAAAGTTGCTATGATGGATGGATGATAATGATAATAAGCTCAATGGATGCTAAAATACTCAATGTGCTCAAGATGATAATGTAGACACTATATGAATGCTGGATAGGATGTAGTATGGAATGAGAGGGTGTTTATATAGAACTCAACCAAAATCAATCAATGGTAGAGATTTGGTGGCTATGTGAATGGCTAGGATGAATTGATAGTCATAGGTGAATGTGTAGATGACAAGTGGAGGGAAAATAAGGCTTATGTGTGACCGTGTACATAGAAAGTACTACATGTGAAAGATATTAAATAAAAGATGTAGTACTACTTATCTTTTTAAATGAAAGAGGCACACATGTTGGCTCATTGAGATAAATGATAAGAAGGAATTAATTAAATAAATAAAATTTATTTAATTTATTAGAAAGTGGGATTGTGAAAGGAATTTTAATTAAATAAATAAAATTATTTAATTAAAATAGATAGAAATAAGATAATTAAATAATTAAAGATTATTTAATTATAGATTTAAAAGAAATAGAAGAAATAGCTAATGAATTAATTAAATAAATATAGATTTATTTAATTAATAGAAGAAATAAGTGCTAGGGAAATTGCTCAAGTGTGTTAGACAAATGTAGATGATGGATAATACAATATTTGATGCTAATGATAATTAAGTCAATTTTGGGTGTCTACATTTTGCCCCTCTTTGATACAATGTTCATTAGAGCATTGTGTCAAATAAAATACGATGATCCATTTGATAAACAAAGTTATGCCCCAGTGTAACCGGCAGGTGATGCCCCCTCGAGAGGTAAACCAAGCGAACTAGGAAGGGTTGGGTTGGCTCGTGATAAGATGAAAGGCTAGAAACAAGGTTGACACGAAGAAACGGGGGTTGGGTGGGAGAAAAATGGGATGGTATAGAAAAATTAGGGTTTGGACAGGGGCTATAAATAGATCCCTCAAGGGTAAATAGGCTCATTTGTGTTCAGAAATCTATAGAGATCTAGAGCTCCTTAGAAGTGTTGTGCGACAAGAGTTGGAGAGCTATCAGGATGGTGATTCCACACAAAGATTATTGTACTGAGCGAGTGAGGACACATGGGTGACCAGAGGGAGTAGGCATACTGGTATGTATCAAAACTTTTGCTAAAAGCATGAGTTTTGTAGGCTAGAAGCGTCATAAATGCACACACGTCACCAAAAGCAACTAGGTTTAAAGGCTAGGTAGTTTAGGTCGCTTGTGGGCTAAAAGCGGTCACTTAGGGTAGTTTAGGTCACATATGGGCGTGACTTAGTCACTTATGGAAAAAGTGAGTCGCTTGTGGTTGGCTAGCGGAAATAGATAGGCGAAATGCGCATATGGCTAGAATAGGTCGCGTATGGGTGAAAAATGGACGCATGTAGAGAAATAGCTCGCTTATGAAGAATAGATGGACGCATACAACAAGTAGGTCACTTATAGGCAGAAAGCATGCGCATGTAGTGTTTGAAGTCACTTGCAGTCAACAGTCGTGCGTATAGGGTAAGTAGGTCGCTTATAAGCTAAAAGTATGCACATATGGTAAAATGGTTCGCTTATGCTCAAAAGGATAGTGCTTATAGAAAAATGGGTTGCTTACAGTAGAGATATTCAAGTATAGCATGCAAAAGTCAATTTTGATAGTACAAAGACTGATACGGTGAGCGGAATGATGCAGGATATATTACCATCGTTGTTATCACAGGAGCCACATCCTAGGGATTTGCGGTTGGTTAGATTACTAGATGCAAAGGAGCGGCTAGTGCTAGAGATCCTTGGATTGGAGCATGTGTTGAGGTTAGAGCCATTGCAAGAGCATCGAGGATTGATGACGTCGATGGTGGAGCGATGGAGGATCGAACACAGTTCGTTCTTGTTGCTGACAGGAGAGGCAACTATCACTCTGGATGATGTGTTCTAGATTCTGCGAGTTCTGATTGATCGGGACTGAGTAGATTATGATCCTGATATGGGTCCAGCTACATTTAGACAGTTGTTTAGGACACTAGACATTGGAGTAGAGGGCTCAGACATTCCCATGGCGAGGATGGAGGAGATATGCGATAGACTACAGCAGGTAGTAGTGGCGATCATCAGGTGGCTGGTGGGAGACTGGCGAGCTAGAGGCTTTTCAGTTGGATGGGGGACAGTGATGGAGGGGATGTTCTCCTATGGGACTAGATATGCATGGGCAAAGTGTGTGCTAGGGCAGGTATATCATTATCTGCATGATTGCGCATACATGTTTGGAGCGAGTATGTCAGCTGGAGTTACAGTGTTGCATGTGTGGGCATATGAGCATATCCCAGTGACGAGGCCAGATGGATGGGTGACGAGAGTAGCAGGAGAGCCATATTCTAGGATGTATAGATGATCTCTGACTTATCAACAGCGGTGAGGAGTTGTATATTGGAGGGGGACACTGGATGAGGTAGATAGGTTTGTATGGAGGTCATGGCTCAGATGTGAGATATGGGATGAGGAGGATGCAGAGCTTGTCTATGCGATGCCGGCGAGATACATTTTTGGTCGCAGGAGATATATCATAGAGTGGCATTTTTCTAAGAGGCTATTGAGGCAGTTTGGGTTACCATAGGGAGCACTAGTGGGAGATGCTATTTTTGGGTGGACACAGCAGGAGGTTTTTGATTGGGGGCTGGAGATTGTGGTGGACACAGCTTTGATGGAGAGGGATGGGCTACAACCAGTTATGTGGCCATGGAGACAGGGTCTAGTAGATCTGGGGACTTTGCCAGATTACGATGCACATTGGGTGACAGCTAGACTGACTCGACTAACGAGGGTGGGAGAGATTGGAGAGATTGGTATGGAGAGGCCGGTGAGGAGGTGGTGATGAGCTCCACCAGCACAGGTAGCTGTGCCAGTAGCTCCAGGGATATAGGTGCAGGGTCAGGGTCATGTACAGCCACAGGTATTGGCACAGCCAGTAGCACAGATGATAGGAGATGATGATGTGGGTATACAATAGCTGAGGCAAAGGATTAAGGAGGAGAGGAGATGGAGGCAGCGAGCTCAAATGAGACTAAGGAGAGAAGAGATAGAATGCCATCAGGTGGTGATAGGCTTACGACATGCGAGAGTACAGGCTCGAACATACCAGGCACAACTGCAGGTGAGAGCACAAGGAGGTGATGGACAGGATGATGGTAGCCCTGCTAGGGTGACATGAGAGAGGGATGCAGCTGTATAGTAGGTGCAGCTAGTTATTGCTGAGAGAGATGCAACATTACATCAGATACAGGCTATTAGAGCTGAGCGGGATGCGGCGGTACAACAGGTGTAGTTGGTGGGGGTTGAGAGAGATACAACTGTGCAGTAGTTGCAGGTGATGACAATAGAGCGAGATAGAGTAGTTGTCGCATTGGGGACAGATGGGGCCATGATGTACTTGGCTACACAGCTGACTTAGGCATAGGGTGAGGCTAAGTACTACATGGGTTTGTACCATGGAGCAGTGCCTGCAGAGTAGAGACAACTGAGTTATAGGAGCAGGTCAGGGGCTTCAGCTTCTTGGAGGACAGGTGGATCACGATCTGTGGCTTTGGTTATGGTACCTCCTAGAGATGGTAGGCTAGGTACAGGACCCAGTGGTGGACAGAGAGAGGGGGCTGCTAGTAGTCACTAGGGCTACCTTGTTTTTGTTGTATATTATTGTATCATGATGAGGCCTATGGGATGATTGTACATATATTCTTTGATGGCTCATGGATAGCCTATGTTGTATTTGTAGACACTTGTATATTGACACATGTGATATATATATATATATATATATATATATATATATATATATATATATATATATATATAATTGCTTTTGGTTCTGTGTGATTATGGATGCACTTATGGTATGATGGTTATGCATTTGTTTTGTATTTTCATGGGCTATATGGATGTTTTATACAAATGATATAAATATGCAAATGAAAATAATGGAAATGTTGTATGCTAATGATAATGCAAATATGTAAATGGTAATGATATGATATAGACTTATGCATATATTATATAGATGGTAAGGATATGACATGTCTAACACACTTGTTTTGTAGGATAAGGATGGATAAAAGGATGATAGAGGACAGATTGATCTTGGTTGAGGACTATATAGGCAGAAGATGGAATGGATGGATGGTATGGTATGGCAGCTTTTAAAAGTAATTGCTCAAGAATTAAAAGAAATGCAATCCTTATGTTTGATATAGCATATGGATGTTATGCACCAGAGTATAGAAGACCAAGGTGTTGAGATATCCAATGCAAAACTAACATACTACAATATTGTCTAAAAGATGTTGAGCCAACATACACAAGATATGAATAGCAGCTAGTGTTCTGAGATAGACTCACTACAACAAATCCCTGTGATTAGCTCCCTTTTTTTTCTCTATTTTTTGCTTCCACCCACTATTTTAATGTATTTTTCTCTAATTTTTTGAAAAAGTCAGTGCTATTTATCGGGGTGGCGCTATTTTTGGCATTGTTTGCATCGATCAGAACACGTAGGCACTAATTTAGGCACAAATTAGTGCCTAATTTAGTGCCGACTTTAGCACTTATAGTATCGCCTACATTAGCACCACCTTTAGTGCCTACAGTAGCGCTGACTTTAGCATCGACTTTAACGTCGACTTTAGTGCCAACTCTAGTGCCAACTTTAATGCCTATCTGTGTTAGATAAATGTCACATGGTGGAGGATGGTGTCAGGATGAGTGATGATTGTTGTGGTAATGTTATGGTCAAATGTGTTATGAAAATGAGGTGGCATGGGTAGTGGGCTATCAATGTTGGGAAAGGGGTTAGGGAGGATGTAATGGAGGAAGGGATGTGTGTCATGGTATGATGTCTATATATATATATATATATGTGTAGATAGAGAGAGACTAATTTGTGCCTAGTTATGATGGATGATTATAGAAATTATAATGAGTGTGATATGAACTTGCTATTGGTAATTTAAGCTTTAGTCTAGTATAAAGAAACTAATTTGTGCCTAGTTATGATTTCAATGAAATTTAATTGATGTGTAATTTAATCAATTACATCTCTCTATAATTACAAGTCCTCGCTATTCCATCCACCTTGTCTAGCATAATCTACGAATTTGTTGTTATGATCTCCTCCAAAAAGATATGTTGCGGCAAATGAACCATTTAAGCACTCATGCTAACAAGCATTAGGCTATCATAAAAGAGTGATTGTAAGGCACTATACTAATTCACGATCTTCAGGTTGAGCTTATGAGCTAAATTACATGTATTTTGCATATGCACCTAAGACAAGCCAAGGTTTGAACAACTTACACAAATTTGTATCAAAAATTGAAGACTCTTGATATGAGTTATAGTATACAAAGATGCAAATTTCATATCAAAAATTTATTTGAAAATAAAGGAATAAATTTTTTTGTTATCAACGTCTTTAATTTCGAAGTGGGTATCATACATGAGAAGATATAGTACAATAACTAGAAAATGAACACAATTGGTGTCGATGTTCTATGAATATAATATTGATTAGTGATTTCATAGATACTTTTCTCCTCAAGCATGAGTGTTGACATTGGTTCTAATTCACAAGAAGGGATATTACTTCAAGCAACTCTAGATTCTAATGCTAAATTTGAATGGCAAATGCACAATTGAATACAATAGGATAACACTTTGGCAAAGAATTATAACAATATCCTAAAACAACTCTTCGATCTAAACACTTCAATCAATACTTTCTTCTCTAGGTCATCCATCTCTAATCAAAGGAGCCACTAATGCATAGAGTTAAAATAATGTTGTCAATTGTCATTTGAGAATTAATTACTTTCTATACAATTAATGAAAATAACTTTTGCAATGAAATGTACAATTATATATATGCTCACACAATGACTCTTCCAAAGCCACTAAGTTTTGATTTAATAGCTACTAGAATCATGATAAAATCTACCATGACTTGTTAATTACAATTGTATTTCCCCTTCTGATACCCATGACTACATCTATTCCTGTATATTTTGTTCCATGTTCTAGAAGTAAAAAATTAATTGCATACCAATAACAACGTCCTTGCAAAAATATAGATAAGTACAATTTATATAACCAAATTAACACTATTATCACCTCCAAATCTAACTACATTAGAGGTCATTTATTTGCAACCCCTTTCTTTTCTCATTGATATATCTATTTGTTGTATGTTTTGAATTCTATTTTTGGTCATTTGTTGACATTAATAGAATTATTTGGAAGGGTTTAATGTATCTAACATCTTGATAATTTTCTTTCTTACAAACTAAATTAGTTTGCTATGTATTTGACAAATTCTCTACGCACTTAAGTTTTTCAAAATAGTCTTTTGAAAATAGTTTAAATCTTGTCCAAATCTCTAGACAACTAGAATTGAATTAAAAGGTTGCCTTATTGCCTCAAGACTAAAGATGGTAAACAATATATAGTTACAAGGAACAATATGCATTCTACTTTATAAGTAATTCACAAATGTCATCTAAGCCAACTACTGTTGATGCTTATTTTATTTTATTGTTCTAATACATACAACTTTAGACATATGCCTCCCATCATGAACTAGAATAACTACCATATAAATTGTATAACTCATTTTGTATAAGCACAAAATAATCTTGCATAGTTGATTGTTTCATGTTTAGTTTGCATCAATGACCTACTCTTAATTCATGTTTAGTCAGGGTGATTTGAAGGAAGATCAAAGTTGCACTCCAAGTAGATGTGTGGATAAAGAAGGGCTTAGCGGAATATGGAAACCTTTAGATTTTGTGATTTTTGTTTTTCCATTTCAAAACTATTTGTTTTCTTTCTTTACTAATGAACATTTATTCAGAAGCCCTTTCCTACACTCAAATCTTCAGTTTTAAACTCACTTGCATGGAAGATGCATTAAAGGTACCAATTATATATGTTCCATGATTTAAATCCATTATTTTGTGGTTCTCAGTATGACAGAAAGAAGGATGTTGTTGCTTCTTAGACTTGTTGCACACCTTGCACTAGGTCCACAGGCTGGTGGAATGGTATCCGAGGACACAATGGCTCTCATATCATATTTTTTTGCAAGGAATCAATTTAAAATGGTCTGAGGCCTAGCTTTCATTCCAACCTAGGATTCCATCACAATAATGTCATATTACAGTCTTCAGATATGTGTATAGTTTATGTGCATGGTAGCAACCATTTAGTAATAATTCCTCACACACCACACTATAACTGAGATGTGTGAATGCCCTAAAACTATACAGGTTCAGTCCAAACACTATCATAAGATCATGCTTGATAAGATCACAAATACATCATAGTTTAGGTTTCTTTGTCAGATGTTGTAGTTGCAATTGCCCTATTAGACATGTATGCAAAATGTGGAAGCATAGACAAGGCATGTGAACTGTTTGACAGAATGCCTCAAAGAAATGTGGTCTCATCGACTGCAATGACTACAGGATATGCAAAAAATGGATTTGTTGAAAAGGCTTTAGAAATTTTAAAGCAAATGCAATTGGCTGGTGTAAATCCAAATTCCACAACCTTTGCCAGCATCCTCCCTGCCTGTGTCAAAATGGGAGCTTTGGAATATGGTATGGACATCCATCAAAACATAAAGAATAGAGGAATTTTGTCAGATGTTGTAGTTGCAACTGCCTTGTTAGACATGTATGCAAAATGTGGAAGCATTGACAAGGCATGTGAACTGTTTGACAGGATGCCTCAAAGAAATGTGGTCTCATGGATTGCAATGACTACAACATATGCACAAAATGGATTTGTTGAAAAGGCTTTAGAAATTTTAAAGCAAATACAATTGGCTGGTGTAAAGCCAAATTCCACAACCTTTGCCAGCATCCTCCCTGCCTGTGTCATAATGGGAGCTTTGGAATAGGGTATGGACATCCATCAATACATAAAGGATAGAGGAATTTTGTCAGATGTTGTAGTTGCAATTGCCATATTAGACATGTATGCAAAATGTGGAACCATAGACAAGGCACATGAACTATTTGACAGAATGCCTCAAAGAAATGTGGTCTCATGGACTACAATGATTGCAGGATTTGCACAAAATATGGAATCATAAACAAAAAATGTGAATTGTTTGACAGAATTAAAATATGTTGTAGTCATCAAATCCTCAATCATAACTTCCTCACAATGAATCGAGGCCATTGTAGAGTTAAGCCTAAGGTTTCTTCTTAGTTCAAAATGAGGATTAGGTTGAGACCTTGACATTAAAGCAAAATATAAAGAAATGAAAAGGAAATTGCATCCAAGTAATCCTAATTTTTTCTGCCAATAATTCATACCAAAGATTGAACAATTTAAGGATATTGCAATAGGTAATTTGTATCGACACAAATAATATTACTGAAGCATTACAAAGTTTAGGCCATAAGAATCATCCTTTTTTAAACATGGATTGCAAATAATTCTAAAAATTTAATAATTCTAAAATTTAGAAGTCTTGGTCATTAACATTATTGTCTGCTACAATGTCATCAAGTGTATCATTGTCAATGTTCATATGTTATTTCAAGCATTTAATATTATCATCATCCTCATCTTGACCTGCATCATCTTCATCATCATTGAAATTTGACTGTAGACCATCTATATTGTTACCAGATGTATTTGGATCATCATTTTCTATACCATCCATATTGTTGTCTTCCATAACATCATCTAACTCTGGATTGTTGTCTTCTTGTGCCTGAACATAACCATCTTCAACATCATCATGGATGTCAATTTCTTCAATGTTCTCTAATCCATCTCTCTCATTTTGTTGGCCATCATTGTTTTGCTTAGTATTCACTAATGCATCGTCAAATACATGCCTTAATCTTGGATCATAATGTATGACAAATATCCATTTTGGGTCCAAAATATCGTCATAGAAAAATACCTACACATGAACGACATACATATATTAGATGTATGGTATAACAATTTTATTGATTAATAAACACATGTATATATTCACAATAAACTATGAATTAATAGATTAATGATCACTACCGCTTCTTGTTTGAGTTAAAGAAATATCTGCTCACAATGAATTGGTAGAACATAAGGCTCCTTATCCTCCAGTAGGAAACATGAGGAATCTATAGAAAATAATCCACTATGGGTATCATGTCTTCGTGTCCTCTCAAATGCTTCATACCATCTACACTTAAAAACACAACATTTAAAAGAGTGGTAATCCAACTCAATAATTTCTTGTATTTTCCCAACATATTGTAGATTCCCTTCAATTATATTCTTATCTTTTGAGCTTGATCAACTGGATTGCTTGAAGTCAACCATGATGCCACAATCGAAGGATCGTCTCTTTACATCTACACTTTCTACACGATAATGTCGACCATATGACCACATTGCTGGATATTTCCTTGCCTGTGAAAGACCATTTATTTCAGTGAAAACAAATATAATTCAACGAATATTAAAATAGTTAATAGTGTCAAAACTGTAAGGAAACAACATTTTGTAAAATTCCAACTGTACATTTCTTTCACATCCTCTAGACATGTTGATTTTGTCTTCTGTTATGTTTGAATCTATACCTACATCTTCTATTTGATTTTGAATTTGTTCAGTAACCCATTCTAGTGTGCAATCTTTGCCCCATTCCCCAAGTAGATCAGTGGGAAGTGGAGTATTCCTTGGGTTCGATCTCTTAAACTGTCTCCTTGCTTCTAACACTTCTTCTCTCTTTTTATCATATAGATCGATCCATTTGTTCATAAAGTCCATGTGGTACAGAATGAACTTATCGAGTATAGCACTTTCGTCTACACCTATTACATGTCAACATGTTTATTTCAAACTCCAAATGTTTGCATGCTGTTAATTTGACAAATAAATTACAGAGTAAATTAATGATTGCAAGAAAAACAACCACACTAATCATGAATTTACTTACTAATTTCTACTTGAACACCATTAGATTGTGGTTTTTCTCCATCAATAATATCTGATGCTCGTTCTTCATCCCAGAAGTGTGGCCCATCTTCAAAATCCTTACCAAGGAATTCACACAGGAAGAAAAATGCTTCATTCAATACATACCCTTTAGCCATGCAACCCTCTGGATGTGCCTTTTGTTGGACATATCTTTTTAGAGTTTTCATATACCTCTCAAAGAAAAACATCCACCTCTTTGATACGACACCTACCAATTCAATGTCATCGACTAGGTGTATAACTAAATGGACTTGTAGGTCCATGAAACTTGTAGGGAGCTCCTTCTCAAATACACATACAATTTCTGCAATTTCCTTCTTCCATTTTGGCACTTGACATTCGTGGATCTCCTTGGAGGTCACCCACCTAATATACGAATAGTAAATTAGTATGAACCTTTAGTCAAAAATTAAAATACAATATAATATCTCTATGTCTCTCACACATGAACATTTCATATAACCACATACCTTGTAAATGCTGACAATCGACTTATGGCATTCCTTAAGTCAACTGTAAGACAAGAATCCCCCCTAATTGCCAATGGCATGATATACTATCAAACACATTTATGAAAAGGTCATTAGTAATTTATCCTCACACAACAAAATATCAAAATATATTTAGTACTTAATGAATGTTACCAGTAAATGTTAAATGATGATATATAATACCTTCATAAAATTATGAAAATCATGTGTTTTAAATCCTGTGATATGTCCATCAACTGTAAAAGCTTTAGCCAATGACGACCCATAGCCAGTAGGTGTCCTTATTGAACGGATGACATTTTTTAGTTGGTCTAGCTCTTTTTTTTCAAAATCCATGGAGCTTCTGCATATGTTTCATTTTCCCTGTTTGGCCACAAATATTTTCTATCAATTTTGGTACGCAAAAGAGCAATATCTCTCCTCGAAGATAAGGTGTCCTTCTCTTTGCCTGATATATGTCAAAATATAGAATCTGGGACATTTTTGAAGATGTGCATAGGATCTAATAGGTGAGATATTAATAGATCCTTCCAGTAAGGGAGCTCATAAAATATGGATTTCCTTTTCATTCCTTGTGGCATATTAACTACAACTTGTTATGGTTCTTCAATTGAATCACCCCGTTCAAAAAAATCCTTCCAAGCTTTCAATTCAGCATCTTCATACTTCTTAAGCCAATCACCTAGACCCATAATCATGGGAGGGCCTCTATTTTCAACTTTTCCATCAAATTGATTCTTCAAGCGATTTCTAAACTTATGATCTAGTGGTAGAAAAACCCTGTTGTTTGCGTAAATAAATTTATGTAGATCTTTAGAATATCGCCCTTGAAATTCTGCACATCTTGGACATGCAAATATCCCCTTTGTTTGAAGCCCTACAATTCAATAAGTAATGTTAATAACATCAAAAAAATAGTATAAAACTAATAATGAAAGTTGGGATGGAAATAAATTATGAGTGTAAATACGTAAATATTTTATCTTACCAGAACAAACACCAAGTCCTGGGAAATCATGAATAGTCCAACATAGCACACCATACATGTAGTGCCCCTCATTTTTTCTTTTGTTAGACTGATAGTGGTGTTCTTGGGTTAGACTTTATGACTCTTTCTTGATGTTAGATACACTGTTTGATGATACTTTATGGTTGATAGATGACATTGAGGATGTTGTTAGTACTGATGATTCATGCTTATAATGTGGTTTCATTTGGACCTAATTGATTATGTGGATTCTATTGCTTTGAGTATCATGTGAATTATTGGATAATGATTCTTATTTAGTTGACTGGTAGTAGTTGATCTTACTTACAGCTTTATGATTTGTGTAATGAAATTTATCTGATTGATGTGTCAGTGTGAGGGACAGTATAGTATTACTCATACAAGAGTACCCTACTATGCTACGAATCCCTCTCACAGTGTGTTTGATGTTATGGTTATATGTATTATTCAACCTTTTGTTCTGATGCAGGATGCAGGTACATGACATCGACTCCACCTGGTTTATCAGGTCCGAGCGTGTCCAAAATCCAATGGAATAGTGGAATGGAGATAACAAAGGGTTCCCTGATTTGTCACCATCCTTGTAAGGATGAGTATTTTTGTGTTTAGTCAGTAGGTTGATAGAGGTGGGTGTCAGGTTTGTTGGTTTGGGATTTCATGTTTGAAATCTATTTTATTTGTAATTAATTATAGTAGATAGAAATAGGTTATTTTGTTAAATAAATAATAATAATATTAATATAAAAATAATAATTTGTAAGTTAGTGATATTTTATTTGTGTGAATAAAATAAATTCATTTTTGGTTGTTGCAAATTAAGATTAATGAAATTATTTTATTTGTTTAGTTGTCATGATAAATAGCAAATGCTTTTATAAAAATGCAAAGGGAATCTTAGATTTGGGGGGGGGGGGGTTATTAAATAAAAATATTTTGTTTTAGAGAGAGAGGGGATGGTGGAGAAAGTGGGTTTATGTGTTTAACCGAAATAGATGTTGCATCTGGCTATTTAATTTTCTTCTAGGGGAATTTGGAAAGGGGGAATTTGTGTTTTAAAAAAAAAAAAGGGAGGATACCGGGGATAGGGGGGATTACTAGGCAAGAACAGAAGCGGGGAAAATAGCTGAGATCAGGTATGTGTTCTATTCTTTTATGATAATTACTCAGTTTTTTTGAGATCCCTTGCTTTAGTCTTTGCCATGAATGATCTTACTCTATGTTGTTTTGATAATAAAATGGTTTTACTCCGCACAAACCCTTCTTGAGATTGCATTGGTAGGTATGCATGTTAGGGTATCTGAAATTGATGTACCATTGAGATCTCACCTTCCCTTAACGATCTTCTCAACAAATCCTTTTCGTATGAAACATGCAATATGAGACGTACACTTTCTGACCATATCAATTATCGACTTTGGTAGATCCGTGGCCTAGGGTGTGAGGTTCTTTTATAAAATGTGCCCTTTTCTTAGGCCCTAAAATCCTCAAGACTTTTGTACCACTTCCATACTAACCAATGATGGTTCCTATATAATCATTTTGAGCCTACACAATTCTCAATGTCTACTGCAAAATGGTGTTTCACGTATTTCATTGCCATGCATTCAGAAAACCACAGTAAAATACGGGATTGGAACGACATCATTCAATGGAAACCCATCTTCTCTTGCTCTACAGGATGGTCATTTGTTGAGTTTTAATTGGTACTCTTTTATGCTTCTGACAATAGTTTTATACTTGCATGCAAACACCTAAGAAAAGAAAAATAATTAAGTTTCGAGCAAGTTGTAGAAAACCTAACTAAGGTCGCTATATGGTTTGAATCCTATCAAGACAAAATTGTTGATTGAAAAGTTTCTAAACTCAGGCTTACCATAGTTATGTTGCCTCACCTGCAACCATTAGTTTCTTCTGGCGATGATTCTAGAGACCGTGAGTCCATGAGGATTATATGACAAACAATCTCCATTCATTGTATGTGCCTTACTAAATCAGTCGCAAGACAACCTATATTTTTGCTGCAAATTATTTTATCTGGCAAGATTTCTATTTTATTCTATTTCTAATGCACTGCGCATACAATCTGGGAAATTCAACTTAATGATAGAGGAGTCAGCTTCAGGCTTTGCTGCTTTCTATGATCCCATTGACTAGATACGAGTAGGTCACCGACCCAGACTCAAACTACCATTCAAGCTTGGCATGGAAGCAATCTAAGTTTCTTTTAAACGTTCTGTAGTATCCTATAATCATTACATTTATCCTAAGATATCTCTTTGAGCTAATCTATCATGCGCATATGCGAGAATGGTTCTTAAGCCTTAATAACGAACTGTGTAGAGCAATTCTGCTATCAATTCGATCGCTTTTGAGGTAATCTATCAAATCAAATATGAGAACACATATGCTTGATTGTTTCTGACACCCCTTCCAACAAATCTATTTTGTGAATGCTGCAATCTTTCATCCAGCGAAGCGCTACTTTTTCATATCTGACGTTTATCTGCTATCAAGTACATTTAACCTCTATCCAAAATCGTTGTTCGATGAGGCTTTTTTTCTTTTTATTTCAATCAAATGTATGCAGGTAGCTGCGTTGTGAATATTTCTACAACTGTAAAATGCTTTTCTATTATATTTCGACTTCTCTGTAGATTAGATGAGGCCGCCTATAATTATGGCATGTCATGGATAGAGTTAAGAGATAGTAAATTATTAGAAGGTAATCTGTTAAATTTGAAATAGGGAAGTTCAATTTGGTTTTCATAATAGAAAGTTTTATGATATAAATTAGAAGTCCTCATAATTGTAAATAGATATATAAAAGTTATTCGATGTGATAAAAAAATATGTGATTAAGTATATAAACTTCTATTTATTAATGTATGTGTTTTAATGTATGAAATAATATATAGAAATGACTTTTAATGCATGTGTTTTTAGAGGGCATAAATATGTGTTTAAAATAAATGGTATATTATTTGTGGAAACAAAATATGTCTTAGTTAAATTTAAATTTATGTTAATAAAGCAATTGTATTATAGTTTTCTTATTATGGAATTTCAAAGTTAGAATATTGAATTATTGTTTGGAAAGAAAAGCTGGTGGATTGAAATGTTAGTATAGCTATTATTTTGAAAATAAGCTTGTTTAGATAGAATAATTGATTCATAGCTCGAATTGGATAAGGTTAGTAATTTTGAATAATAGATATTAGAATTCATCTTCCAGCGAGTTAAATTGTGTTTTGGAAAGAGTCTAGGTTTATGTCGTAAAGTTGTACTTCCGAGGCCTATGATGTAATGTCATTTTTAGTGCAATTTGGTACGTGTTATAAATTTATATGTGTTTTTAGTATAATGTGGTCTTGATCTTGAATGAGTTCCTTGGTTCCAAAGGGAAAAGTTATGTATTGGTCTTGGTTAAAATTAGACCTTGTGCATTCAAGTGAATTCAAAGTCGGGGAAGTATCATATTGTGGAAATGTTTTGATGATTCTGTCTTATTACAAGGGTATCCTGGATGTAGATAGGGGGGAGTGTCTCTCAATGTGGGGCCAGTGCCCTAAGTGGTTGCCTGGGTAACCCATTGAGGGTTAATTAACAAGTGATAACTTTAAAATAAACTTAGGGGGTTTTGGGTAGTCTATAAAATTAAGAAAGATAATTTGGATACCTCTCCCATGCCTGTAGTGCTTGTTTAGGTTAAGGATGGAAGAGAAGGCCTGGTTCGCAAAATCAACCTCCTTGTCCTCACGAAAGGAGAGTCGATTCCACATGTGTCACCCTATGGGGCCGGTGTCTAGTGAGAGACTGCTAGGGTAACCCTTGATAGGACCATGTGATGACACTCCTCCCACTGCAACCTAGCATACCCTAGTTAATGTTCTTTGTTAAAGTGCCTCAGAAAGTAGTGAGTCTATGATGATCTTTGGGTGTGCTTGTCATGTTTGAGTTACTGTTAGTTTCTTGTTGTTTTTAGTTTTACCACCTGGTTGTCATTTGGGACCTTATCGTTATCTCCTAGCTCGGGGGGTGGACCTCAAGGTTCCACATGGTTGGGTGAAAGAGCTTAATCCATTGGTTTTCTTAGATGTGCTGGTTCAAGGACATTACAGAAGTGTTTCCAGTTTCAGATTTGTTCTGCATCTTCAGAGTTGTAGTATACCTTCATAATTGTATTATATTGTTGTATATTGTAAACCGATGTGATCGGTCATGTAATCTTGTATTTGAACCTTTGTAATTTTCATCTCTGCAATTAAAGAATGTAATCCTCTTTTGTTGTATATCAATGTATATCACTTGTATTGTTATGATTTCACGTTTATTTGATGCAATTATGTTCCCTAGAGGTGTTAGTTGCTTGTTTAAATGTTGTTAATAGTGTAATTTTATCTAATGATTAATGCATTTTCTTGCTTCAAAAAAAATATTTCGGTAAATTTGCATTTGTTAGTCTAACACTCTAGGGTTGCATGAAGGGGCATCACAATACAACATGAAGGACCTATTTGATGGGGGATGTGATATGTCATACATTCTTATGCCTTTCCATAGCAGTTGCATCTCATCAATAAAAAGGCGCAAGATAAACATCCATGTTTTTAACTTGATGTTTTCCTGGAACAATGAGAGTCAACATAAGGTGCTCCTTTCTAACACTCATCCATGGGGGAATATTGTATACTATCAATCTGACTAGCTTAGGAAAGAGAATGGGCACACTCCATCAATTGCAAGACCAAACCTGATACTACGGGGTTCATCTTTGAATTTTCTTGGCCATTTTTCCTCTATGTTTCATTGCTTTGGAGTTAGCCAAAATTCGCATGAATCCATCTTTACTCCTATTTTTTGCATGCCCATCCATCAATTGTGCAAGTGACTTGCAACGAAACATTCGTTGAAGTCTAGGTATAATTGGCATGTGATGTGAAACCTTCTTTGGAACTATAGGACCTTGTACATCTGTATGATATCTCTTCTCTTTGCATACAGGGCATTCTACCTTGTTTTCATATTCATCTCCGTATAAAATGCAATCATTTTTACATGAATGAATTTGCTTATATTCAATCCCCAACTCAACCAACAACAAACGCACCTCTCTGCAAGTTGATGGCAACACATTCTCTTTAAGGAATATTTTAGTTTTTAGTGCGCTGTAAGATTGCCAGAGATTAAATCAATTGAATGTTTGACTTATGATGAACATGTTTCATATGTCAATCTATACTAGGACTATTTATATACAATATATGGTTTTAAATTCCCCTTAAAGAAATATAAATGAAGTTGATGAATGTTTACGAATTATGTACACCAATTGACAATGCAAAGTAAGAAATGGATTTCATCTCACTTTAGTAGGGTAGTGAATCCTTTGTCTGACCAACCTGATGGAAATAGGTTGTCATTCATGTCAAAAGGTTCTTCAAGAGGTTCATCAAGAATGTGCTTGCAGGATGATATTGTGGACTTATATTCTTGATCTTCATAGATGTGGTCTTCAATCAAAATATCTCCAAGCATGACAAAGTTGAAATGACAGGTTGAGTATGATGTCTAATTTTGTGATGTTTGTTTAAGAACATCATCAGTTTATCTTCATTGAGGTACTTCATTGATGTCTTCATTGGATATGTTTGTTGTACTTATAAGGTTTGAATGCTTTGTTCAAAGTATGATGTGATCCATCATCAGGAGTTAAAAATGTTACATGCAAAGGATAAGAGTGTTTCATGATGCCCTTCATGGTAACTTGTTGTTGCACTAATTTTATATTCTCAAGTTGAAGAAGTTGAAAGCCCTAATTTTACTTAAGGAGCTCACAATGGTAGAATCAAGATATTGGTACAGTAATGATAATATACAGTGCATATATGGTTATGCTTCAGACTTTGTTTGTTTGATGCCAAGATTGTTATCATACTATTCACAATAAGGTTGCAAAGTTTGTTTCAGGATGTTTTAAGGACAGAGAAAGCAAAGTGTTCAAAGGAAGAGTTGTTATAACTTCAAGCCAAGATAGGATGGCATATCATTATAAATCACTTTGCATCAATCTTTGTGTTCTAAAAATGTCTTAAGAATGCCTCAATATGCCTCAATATGGATAAGGTTTTAGGATGTTGATTCTTGAGATATTAATCTCTATTCACATATTCTGCCCATCACATTTGAAGTGCTCTTTTTGTTCTATCCTGCAGTTGACTTGTGTTCACAGGTCATATCACTAATACTTACCTATTGGATGGTTTATATCTCATCAAAATGACCGGCCTCTTTTTTTCTTCACCGATGGCAGCGGTAGCACATGGGCGCCAAGTCTTTTATCAACGATCACATTTAAATTTACGGTGGGCGCGAGGAGTTTTAGCAGACTTTTGAATCTTTGTTTCCATTTTAAATGAGTCGATGGTCAGTGGTGATGTTTGAATTAAAAAGCCCGAAGGAGAGATGCAAGTCAAAATTTATTTTGAAGACTATTGTTCGATGGTTGCTATCGTGGGATTGATTTATGCATAAAAAGCTTTAAAATATTTAGGAGGAACCCGACTACTAAGCCTTTTATGGCTTTGTTTCATATTTTTAGAAGCTTTGTTTAAAGTGGTCGACCTCACTTTTGTGTCATTTTTATGACTTAAAAAATTAAAAAGTAATTTCTATTTTTGCTTTGAGAAAAAGGTGGGTAAGTTAAGATTTTTGAGGAGTTTTTTTAGATGAAAAATTTATTTGGAAACAAATAAGATGCTTTTTCCTTTAGAAGGCAGATTTGATATAGAATATTGTGAAGGAGAAGATTTTTCTTAAAGAGGAGAAATGAAGTTGTTTGAAGAAGATTTTTTAAGGAAGAAGTTGAAAAGATAAAGAATTTGGTGATTAAATAAAATTGCAGGAATATGCAGAGAAGAAGAATTTGAGGAGTTTTTTTTTTTTAAAGAAAAAAATGTTTATTGTTGGAGAGATGATTTTGCAGATTGGATACAAATTTTTGAAGACAAATTTTATGGATTGAAGAGAAGATAAAGAGTTTGATGATTAAATTTTCTTGCAGGAATATCAAGAGAAAGATAATATTTTCAGGGCAGATTGGTGCAAAAATAAATATGATTTCTAACTCTTATTTTGCAGATTGATTGAAGGCTCATTTTGATATTATTTTGTAGATGAAGAAAATAATTTTTGTGTGAGATCTTAAAAATGGCAAATGATCAGGAAATTGAAGAGAATTGAAATGAAAAGTCTCAAATATGAAAAGATATTCTTTCATCTCTAAGAGGAAATATAAATGATTTTGGTTTAGTGAATTTGGAGAATGTGAAAGGTTTTGGGGATTAGATATATGTTCTTTTATTTTTGCAGGTGACAATATAAGATGTATTGTTTTTGAAGACATTAAAAAGAGAAGATGAAAGGACAAAATGATATTCAGTGAGAGCAAATGACTATGCAGAATGTGAAAGGTGAAAAGACATCCAATTTTCATATAATAGTTTTTCAGGTGCATTGATTGAATGACTTGTAAGACAAAGATGAAACATACAAAGTAATGCAGTGTTGTTGGTTGGATCAGTATAAAGGATTGTTGAGTGTATCCGGATGTCAGATTGAATAGAATGGGTATTTGACAGACATATGTTTTGTATTGAATGGAAACAGAGTGTCCCTCTGATTTGCTTATTACATTTGTTAGTGATTTGGTTTGCCAGTGAGGCTTGTGGTCAGTGAGTCCATGGTCAGTGAGACCTCTGTATATGTCAGTGAGACATTTGTAAGAAGATTTTTCATTTAAGCCAGTGAGGCAGTTCTGGAGTGGTTTTTCTACCCCTGGAGGGTTTTCCACTCGTGCAATTATTGTGTCTTGATTCATATTGATCATCTCTCTGTTGTTGTATGTTTTACTCATGAGTTTTTGTTTATGTGTTTGACAAAGTTATGTGCATATGTGTTTGACAATTCAATGATAACTTTCTCTCCTTGTGCTCTCCAAGTTAAAGTTTGTAAAAAGATTCAAAAATTCACACAACACTGATTCACCCCCCCTCTCAGTGTTGTCCTTAACTCCTACAATTGGTATCAGAGCTAGTTTCCCTTTTGCAGCTTAATCATCTTGGGTAGGTCCTGTGTGTGGAGTTCAAATGGGTAAGTGCAGGAGAAATAAGAACATGAGAAATGTTAAGATTCATACTGGTCAAAAGACACAAAAGACATCATTCATATCAAATCCAGATGTTGATATAAAGTCAATTGATAAAGATGTTCTTGTTGAGTCTGATATTGTCTTAAAAGAAAAGGTTTCAGATGTTCCTCAGTTTGATGGTTGAAATTTTTTAGTTTGGTATGTTAGAATGCAAGTGTATTTATCCTCCTTAGGATATGATGTTTTAATGTCAGTTGAGAATGGTATTTCTGTAAATAACAAAGAGGCTCTTAAATGCAATCATATAGCCAAGAAGGTTATTTTATCTGGTTTATCTAATGATATTTCTTGTAAGGTTGTGCAGTGTGAAACAGCTCAGGATATTTGGAAAGAACTGATAAAAATTTATCAAGGTAATTTGGTGTTTAATGAAAATGATCATGAAAGGCAACTTTTAAATGAAGGAGTTGAAGTTCAAACCCAATCAGATTTAGAAGAAGCTAGCATCACAAGTGATGATGATCAGGGATATGAAGAACAAGATTGTGAGATTGATATGGAAGGAGAGCTTCTATATGCTTTGAGTGAGCTCAAGAAGTATAAGAGAGAAAATTAGGAACTAAGTTTGCAATTGCAACAAGAAAGAGATTTAAAGGACAAAGCTCTTACAGATCTTGAAGGTGCTAGAAACCTGATTGTAGACTTAAAGAATCAACCAAGTGAATCAGATAAATTGATTGTTAGTTTGAAGACAGAAATTGAAGAAGCTAAGAGGATAGCTGATGTCTCAATATCTAACCTTGAAGTTGCAAGGATTGAGAATCTAAAACTAGAAGGTGAAATTATTAATCTGAAAAAAATTTATGAAGGTCTCAAGAAATATCAAGTGTTTGAAGATAGCACAAGCAAGCTACATGAGATGCTTGGTAAACAAAAACTATATGGAGACACTACTGGACTTGGTTTTGAAGAAGGAGAATGTTCAAAAGTCAGAGAGACTCACAAAAAGAAGATTGATTTGAATGCTGCAACTAAAAACAAAATGCATAATCAAAGAAGAAGAAATGCTCCTGTAAGACAAGCATACATGTACAGGTATAACTATTCTTTTAATGGTTATTGTTATACTTGTAATCAATTTGGACACAAATCAGTTGTTTGTAGAAGGAATACTGATATTGTTTGTTACAAGTGCAATAATGTTGGACATATTCAAAGATACTGCAAAATGAACAGAGTGTATGATCCTTCATGGAAGCTTAATATGAGTGCTCAAAGGTATTATCAGTCAATTAATTCTGATTACAACATAATTTGTTATAATTGCAACTCTCTTGGTCATAAAGCACATAGTTGTAGAAGAGCATCACCTGATTTGAAAGGCTGGGAAAAGAAAAAGGTTGAAAAGGTTTGGAGGAAGAAAGCACCTGTGAAAATTTGGAAGAAGAAAGAAAGTAAAAAGAAGTCAGAATCTAAGCTTGTGCATCTTGCACAAGTCATTTCATCTGTTGCATAACATAGCATGAAGTAAGGGGGAGGTATCAAATGTTTTATCAGTTAACCCCAAGAAGTTTCAGGAAGGAGACCATTTGATATGATGATCTTGTTTGTCTATCATTCTTGCCATGCTATGAAATAGTTGATGATGATGTTGCTAATAATATTGATGTTTAGTGTATGACAGTGATACAGGTGTTCATTGGCTTATTATGCTTTCAAGATATTGAAAAGGTGTTTCAGGAGTTCAAATGCACAAATTGTTGATGATCCTGTCTACAATGGATGAATTGTCATTGCAATTCAAAGTATTGTTGCAATAAAATCTTGATTTACTGATAAAATCAAGAAACATGAGTTCTTGTTGATTGCAGTAGGTTTCAATATGATCAAATTTGACAAAAGATGTACAGGAACAACAAGATTGTCTTCATTCCTTTCATGTCAAGAAGGATGATCTTCATTCTTGGTTGCAAAATGAATGTTCATTTAGAAGTGATCACTGGTATAATAATTTAACATGTTCTTTCTCATTAATATGATTTAGAAAGGTATGTGCAAATTGTGTGTCTCCAATTTTGGAGTGGTATCAGGTTTCCATGATCAATGACATGTTCAGTGAATGCAAGGTATTGATAAGTAGTTAAAAGATTTATTAATTAAAGAGATTGATGATGTTGAATATCTTGTTCTATTCATATCATGTTGGTGCTCACAAAGGATCTTGGATAGATGTTTTTTTCTTATGTTGCCTAAGGAGGTTGAAAAATGGAAGAAGTTAAATTCTTGTCAGTGCATTTGGTTTGGCAAAGTGTTGTTGCAGGAAGAACTTGGTGTGCAGTCTTGATGTGCTGATTTGAATTTCAAGGTTAACAAGGGATCAGTTCTTATGTTGTGAAAAGTGTCTTGTGCAGAACAGGAGGATAAGTCAGATGGTCTTAAGTTTTTGTCATGTCAAAAAAGGTGTCAGAATAGTTTGGTTGCAGGATGATAGTTCATATCAAAGAAGTCAATTTGATGGTCATATCTACTACCTTGTTGAGTTGTTTTTATGGCATATGTTTTGCATAAGTATTGAAGCTTTCAGGTGATTTGGAGATAGTGTTTCACTTGTTTCATTGATGTTCTTCCTCACTAATATGTTTCAGATAGAGTTCTTCAAGCTATGACATTGATGGTAATATCCTGCATTTCATCAGAGGAAGTTAAAGGTATGTTTTTGAATCAGCAATAGCAGATGGTAATGTTCAAAAAGGTTTGTCATATGTTGGCTTCAGGGTTGTTATCATCATAAATCATTACTTGTTGAAAGGTTAACAGGAGTTTATGCCTTCAAAGTGTTCATAATTCAATTTGCTTATAATGGTTATGATCATGCTATAACATCTTTAAGTGGAGTTGTTCTCAGGGGGAGTTAATCAGAGGATTGAGGTGTCACTATCTTGGGAGATTTGAAAAGAGATATGTTTTCTTCATGCTCATATTGGTATTTCTTGTTAGGACAATTGATAGTGACATTTATGAGTAGTGATTTGTTTGTGTACTTCAACACAGCGGGAGTAAATAGATTTGTGTCTTTGTCATCAGATGTCAAAAAGGGGGAGAAAGAAAAATTGCATTCGGTGGTTTTTCCATCAATGACAAAGGGGGAGATTGATGGAAATAGGTTGTCATTGATGTCAAAAGGTTCTTCAAGAGGTTCATCAAGAATGTGCTTGCAGGATGATATTGTGGACTTATATTCTTGATCTTCATAGATGTGGTCTTCAATCAGAATATCTCCAAGCATGACAAAGTTGAAATGACAGGTTGAGTATGATGTCTAATTTTGTGATGTTTGTTTAATAACATCATCAGTTTATCTTCATTGAGGTACTTCATTGATGTCTTCATTGGATATGTTTGTTGTACTTATAAGGTTTGAATGCTTTGTTCAAAGTATGATGTGATACATCATCAGGAGTTAAAAATGTTACATGCAAAGGATAAGAGTGTTTCATGATGCCCTTCATGGTAACTTGTTGTTGCACTAATTTTATATTCTCAAGTTGAAGAAGTTGAAAGCCCTAATTTTACTTAAGGAGCTCACAATGGTAGAATCAAGATATTGGTACAGTAATGATAATATACAGTGCATATATGGTTATGCTTCAGACTTTGTTTGTTTGATGCCAAGATTGTTATCATACTATTCACAATAAGGTTGCAAAGTTTGTTTCAGGATGTTTTAAGGATAGAGAAAGCAAAGTGTTCAAAGGAAGAGTTGTTATAACTTCAAGCCAAGACAGGATGGCATATCATTATAAATCACTTTGCATCAATCTTTGTGTTCTAAAAATGTCTTAAGAATGCCTCAATATGCCTCAATATGGATAAGGTTTTAGGATGTTGATTCTTGAGATATTAATCTCTATTCACATATTCTACCCGTCACATTTGAAGTGCTCTTTTTGTTCTATCCTGTAGTTGACTTGTGTTCACAGGTCATATCACTAATACTTACCTATTGGAGGGTTTATATCTCATCAAAATGACCGGCCTCTTTTTTTCTTCACCGATGGCAGCGGTAGCACATGGGTGCCAAGTCTTTTATCAACGATCACATTTAAATTTACGGTGGGCGTGAGGAGTTTTAGCAGACTTTTGAATCTTTGTTTCCATTTTAAATGAGTCAGTGGTCAGTGGTGATGTTTGAATTAAAAAGCCCGAAGGAGAGATGCAAGTCAAATTTTATTTTGAAGACTATTGTTCGATGGTTGCTATCGTGGGATTGATTTATGCATAAAAAGCTTTAAAATATTTAAGAGGAACCCGACTACTAAGCCTTTTATGGCTTTGTTTCATATTTTTAGAAGCTTTGTTTAAAGTGGTCGACCTCACTTTTGTGTCATTTTTATGACTTAAAAAATTAAAAAGTAATTTCTATTTTTGCTTTGAGAAAAAGGTGGGTAAGTTAAGATTTTTGAGGAGTTTTTTTAGATGAAAAATTTATTTGGAAACAAATAAGATGCTTTTTCCTTTAGAAGGAAGATTTGATATAGAATATTGTGAAGGAGAAGATTTTTCATAAAGAGGAGAAATGAAGTTGTTTGAAGAAGATTTTTTAAGGAAGAAGTTGAAAAGATAAAGAATTTGGTGATTAAATAAAATTGCAGGAATATGCAGAGAAGAAGAATTTGAGGAGTTTTTTTTTTTTAAAGAAAAAAATGTTTATTGTTGGAGAGATTATTTTGCAGATTGGATACAAATTTTTTGAAGACAAATTTTATGGATTGAAGAGAAGATAAAGAGTTTGATGATTAAATTTTCTTGCAGGAATATCAAGAGAAAGATAATATTTTCAGGGCAGATTGGTGCAAAAATAAATATGATTTCTAACTCTTATTTTGCAGATTGATTGAAGGCTCATTTTGATATTATTTTGTAGAGGAAGAAAATAATTTTTGTGTGAGATCTTAAAAATGGCAAATGATCAGGAAATTGAAGAGAATTGAAATGAAAAGTCTCAAATATGAAAAGATATTCTTTCATCTCTAAGAGGAAATATAAATGATTTTGGTTTAGTGAATTTGGAGAATGTGAAAGGTTTTGGGGATTAGATATATGTTCTTTTATTTTTGCAGGTGACAATATAAGATGTATTGTTTTTGAAGACATTAAAAAGAGAAGATGAAAGGACAAAATGATCTTCAGTGAGAGCAAATGACTGTGCAGAATGTGAAAGGTGAAAAGACATCCAATGTTCATATAATAGTTTTTCAGGTGCATTGATTGAATGACTTGTAAGACAAAGATGAAACATACAAAGTAATGCAGTGTTGTTGGTTGGATCAGTATAAAGGATTGTTGAGTGTATCTGGATGTCAGATTGAATAGAATGGGTATTTGACAGACATATGTTTTGTATTGAATGGAAACAGAGTATCCCTCTGATTTTCTTATTACATTTGTTGGTGATTTGGTTTGCCAGTGAGGCTTGTGGTCAGTGAGTCTGTGGTCAGTGATACCTCTGTATATGTCAGTGAGACATTTGTAAGAAGATTTTTCATTTAAGCCAGTGAGGCAGTTCTGGAGTGGTTTTTCTACCCCTGGAGGGTTTTCCACTCGTGCAATTATTGTGTCTTGATTCATATTGATCATCTCTCTGTTGTTGTATGTTTTACTCATGAGTTTTTGTTTACGTGTTTGACAAAGTTATGTGCATATGTGTTTGACAATTCAATGATAACTTTCTCTCCTTGTGCTCTCCAAGTTAAAGTTTGTAAAAAGATTCAAAAATTCACACAACACTGATTCACCCCCCCTCTCAGTGTTGTCCTTAACTCCTACACAACCAAATAGTGAGTTGATTTCTAATAATATTAATGTGCATGCCAGTTTTGAAGTTCTACTTGCACCCGATTTGAACATGGGTGTCTTCGCTGCTTGCTTGATGGAGTCTTTCAGGTTGTTATCATCAACATTATGTTGGTGGTAATTACCCCTGCTATCATCATTACTGTCAACCATATGATCATTATTGTCATCATTGTTTCCATCCCCAAAGAAACCTGTAAGTATTTCATTCAATCCTTCTTCATGCACTGCATTTTCACTATCATGATCATCATCATTAAGGCTAGCTGGCATGTCATCAGTGTATGTGGATCTCATCAACAGTTCAAATTTCTCAGTTGCTAGTATTCTCTTCAATGTTGCTCTTTTTTGCCTGGTATGGTTTAAAGGATGGTTTGAATCATCCCATCCAAACCTTAATAACCCAGTTGGATCTTGGGTATTAGTATGTGTTTCATCAACATCTTCTACCTATCAACAAACATAAGCATTATTTAATGTTTGGCAACAATTGCACTAAATTCAAAATGTATCAATTTCAAAGAAATATAATCAAATATGGCTTAAAAAATAAAAATATAAATTATATGAACATATGTACATCAATTGAATAATGGAACATTATTTTATAGACTACCTTTTTTATACAATAATTTAAAGAAAACACAATTTTGACAACATAGTTTATAAAACATCAGTCCACACTCATTTATTATTCTTTGGTTTTCTGCCCTTAAGAACATCCTTAGGGAGACCTTGCTCTTCCCTTTTCTTTCGCGCAGGAGTGCGTTTTAAGAAGGGGTAATAAATCAATAACTCATCCCCAATGGTAAGGTCCATGATAGCCTCAACCATTATGAATCTATCAACCTCTCTTTCCATATCTCCATCTTTATCATTTATAACCTCAACAAATTGACAATTCAGTCTTACATTAGGGTCCCTTCCCTTACTACTATTTATAAATCCTGCAATATTTTTGTGTGTGTATGCACGTCCATCTATATACATAAGATGACCTCTATTCATTTCTTTTCCACTTTCCAATTGGAGACGATGTGTATACATATTTGAATTTAGACCATATGCTGACATGCTAGGCTTATATTTTGCTAGCCTTCTCCATTCACCACTGTAATATGATGGACCATAATATGGCATTAATCTTCTAGTGGTTTGTTCTAAATTGTTTCTATGTTTAGATCCCACATGTACATTTTGGACGACAAAGATGCCTAGATTCGCTCCATGAATATTGGAGGGTCATATCATGTAGTTGTATCCCCAAAATTGAAACACCTCGTACACTCTAGGTAGTTGTTGATCACTAGGCCAAACGCAATATAGTCGACGATCAAATGTCTCTTTGTAAATTGATCTCAAACTCAGGGGCAAGTCATCGTCTCCATCACATTCATTCTCATAGGGTATGTAGTCCACCTTCCCCTTGTCTTTAAGCAAATTATGCATCTTTAAACCGGTTCTTGTTCTGTTACTTGTTTTCATCAATTCCTCGTCTTCGGAGCTGGTATATTGGCACATATTTTTGTTAGATGTATCATCTAATGAGTGATCATTGCCCTCTAGGCTGGAAGTCGATGATCTAGGAAACTTTAAACCAAGAACTTTATCCTGCAAGTATCTATTAAGAAAAAAATTAGTTATTTAAATAATATAAAACAATGTTTAAACGAAGTATACATGTTATTTATATCAAATTAGAAAATTCCTTACCACAATTCCTATTGGATTTGAATTGATTGTAGGAGGCATACTACCAACTGGAAGCTCATCATATATGTAATGTCTTTGTACAATCGCTCATTTGAATTGTTTCTTTCCACGACATACAGAACATCCACAAACAACAATTTTCTCAAAGTATTCATCCCATGTACTATAGTCTTGACCAACCTCTTGTTCAGTGTAATCATTTGTTGTGTCTGTAGGATCCATTGTCATATCCTCTTCCACCCACTGTCGTCTATGTGATTTAACAGTTTTAGGTCCATATCCACGTACATATCTTTTTCTTTTGCTAGTTGAACGCTCAGGCTCTGCATTTGCTCCAATCTCCATCTAAAATAATCAACAACATGCATTAATTTATGTCAAGATTGGATAATACATTATAAATTTCAATAATACTGTGAAAAAAGATGGACGTATCACAAAATGCCATCAGATCATTTTTTCCTAAGTCAAAATTTGAGTACCTGATGTCCCGCTTCATCCGTTGTGTCCTCATTTGATATGACACTATCTGTTGTCATGGCCTCGTCTATCCCCTATAATACACAACATAGTAAATAATGTTTAGTACACCAATTATATCATTTCAACTAATATTCTATCCAACACAAAACCTCACTTTAGTCATATATGTGACATATTCATATCATGTTTTGGCCATCCTAATTTTCAAACTTTTCTCTTGATCATAGAATCACATTTAATCACCATTCATGTGCATTTTCAACCAATAAGTTTGACCTCAGAGGCCTCATGGACAAAAAAATGACTTTATCTCCTCTATGTTGTAGCATTTGTGAATTCATAAACACCTTCCTCCTTTGGTTGAGGTTGCTTTCTCTTCTTACCTCTATTGTATCTACAGATTCCATTGTCATATCTATTTCCACCCACTTTCCTCTCTACGAATTAGTAGTTCTACGCCATCCACGTCCTCTCTCCATGGCCTCCTCTGGATCCTGTAATACACAACAATGACAATAGTCACATAATAGCTATGCACCAAGAGGTTAAAAGGAACCAATCAAGATAACCACACATGAACAGCAAATGTGTCCTGACAGATTATATAAATTTACTATATGTTTGGATTTATCCTCTAACCTTTCTACACCAGCCCTCAATTGTGCAGACCTCCTAGTTGTTATATGCAAATGATTTGTATCCTTGCATTCCTATTGGCAAATACAGTGAACTGATTTGAATCCTTGTATAACCAATTTGTAGGTACAATGAATTTATTTGAGTTTTTTGCATTCACAATTAAAAAATCACACTGAGATGGTTTGAATCCTTGAGTTTTAAGTAAAATGAAATGGGTGAGACCAGTGCCTTGTTGGGTAAATAGAGTCAAATGAAAATATGAGATAAGTGGCTTATATTTGGTAGTAATTCTAACTATTTGGCACACTAATATTGGTTAATAACTTGTATAACCGTGCAAGGAAATAATTGACAGACTCTTCTTAATAATCCAACTGACACAACCAGGTTACTTGTAATTTATCAAAAGGATCTTTAATCCCTACTTGAAGGAACCAATTGAATAAATCAAACAAGAACAATAGATGATATCAACTTGGAAATAGAATGCCAATCCTAATTATGTGGTTCTTCTTACTAATCAAATTAATACTCCCAGATTACTGTGATCTGAAAACAATGTTGGTAAGATTTTTGGGATATCTTCAATGGGGCTCTCGGTATCACTAAAAGTAACATAGGGGAGAGGACCCAATTGTTGAGCATGTTCCAATAGCTGTGCTGTGTTTGTGGACTTAAGGCTCAATATTTTTAAAACTTTAGCACTAGTAGTTGTAACTTTAAGGTTGTTAATGTTGACTATAAGTACCTATAATTGAATGAAATGTGCCCTTTAGATTTAAAAACAACCAATTATGTGATGCCACATCAGCACACCAACAAAACATGACTTAATGAACAACTATTGGTCCACCTTTGTTTTGGGAACTATTAGACACCTTAGCAAAAAGCATGCTGAGCAACTATTGGTCCACCTTTGGTCAAGAGCATTGCCCTTAGACCTCACTCTAGTTTTAAAAAGAAAAAAATAAAAAACATTTTGAACCATGCTAGATGGAAAAACAACATTTTTTTATAAAATTTTTGACTTTTTTCCAATTAAATCCCAAATATTTGAATTACATTTATTCTTCTAGTTTGCTAAGTCAATCTTTATCCTAAGTAATGCTCCTATGGCCCTAGCAGAGATACAAACACATGGCTCCACAAAGAGATAGAAATTTTGGACTAAATGATACAAACTTCTTTCTACCATAATTCATGATTCCATATTATAATTTTTGTTTTTGATGCCATGGATGTCATAATTGATAAGTTTTATATTCCTAAAACACTTTGACAATATTTATATATCTAAAAAATGATACAAACTTCTTTCTACCATAATTCATGATTCCATATTACAATTTTTGTTTTTGATGCCATGGATATTATAATTGATAAGTTTTATATTCCTAAAACACTTTGACAATATTCATATATCTAAAAATGTTGTTTCTTTTATACTTGATTTTAGTAGCTCCTATTAGATTAGTTTATTTTGTCTTTAAAATTTATTTAATAAAGGATGCATGAAACCGATTTTAAATCCTTAAAAATCTCTATATTTAATTGCCTAGTCTTCACTGAGTTTTGACTGAATCTAAGCATAGAATATGAGGTCAAAAAGAGTCCAAACCAGTCGGATCAAACCATCATAAATTTTTATATGGCAGGCAGCTGTGACAAGAGTCAATACTAGAACTTGTAGTAGAGGAAACCATCGTAAATTTTTATATCGCAGGCAACTGTGATATATCAATTTAAATATTAAGGAAGCACTAAAATGGAGACAACCAAATAATTGAATAACTTTAACAAACAATTGATACCAATATGGCGCCACAGAATTAGAGATTTTCCATTAACTTCTTCAAAATTATGCTTGCAACATAGTCTTGGAGTTTGTAAATATTATGGAACTTTTTCTACTAGCTCCTCTCTTCCCCTTATATCTTTTTATCAGGTCTTGGTCTCTCTTTTTATAGGAGAGGTAAACAAGCTTCAGACCCGTTACAACAGAAAAGACATAACTATTCATAACTGTTAAGAAAATACTTTTAAACTTAACAAAATGTTTTTAATTAGAAAAAAACCAATCCGTTATTCACTGAATAGAAACTTGTGACCATTCAAGGCCTGGGCAAGGCATTCTATTTTCTGATTTGGTATCTCCTCTTCACATTCAATCCTCTTCAGAACCTAAATATGTTCATAATTGTTCATAACTGTTAAGAAAATACTTTTAAACTTAACAAAATGTTTTTAATTAGAAAACACCAATCTGTTAATCTGCGAATAGAAGCCGTGACCATTCAAGGCTTGAGCAAGGCTTTCTATTTTTCCATAAGGTGCTTCATTTGTTTGCTAGCTAATTTACTCCCTTTGAAGATTTCATGGCGGCGTCAGTCATATCAATTGCTCTACACAGGAACATATTAATTTTAGATAAATGTTCAATATACTCCTGTTTTGCATATGTCTCAACATTAAGGGCTATCCCTTTCATGTCGTGCTCCATGTTTATCATTTTCTCAAGATACTTGTGAATATTCTGCATGATCATATCTTCATTATTGATTTCTTGTAAAGCAGTATTTAGAACTATGGATACATCTTCCTTCCACTCTTCATATTTTTGCGGTTCTCCAGTATCATCATGAATTAAGGGAGCGATATCAAAAGAATTCAACTCCTTATTTAATTTATTATGTTACTTCTCATGCATCTTGACCAACTTATCATACATCTGCAATCCTTCTTCTGTTAAAAGTTTTTTTTCTAAAAGTTCCTCTTTCCTTTCCATCATCCTCTTCTGCAATCTTTTGTTTTCTATAATGGCTGAATATGTTTGTTGGAATGATTTCCAACAGGTATCTGTATATTCCCACATCTTTTTGAACCTTTCTTTTATTATTTCAGAGGCCATGGTGTATTTGAGGGTCTTTACTTCCCTAAAAAGCTTGTCACATTTTTTCTGGGATTTAGCATGGCATTCTTTCCAATAGATTACATCTGTTAATGCCTCTATCATTTCTTTGTCTTTCTGGATCCATGGGGAATGTACCTCAGATGCAAAAGAAGAAGAAGCTCTTTCCTTGTGGTATATTAATTCTTTCTTCAACTTGTCATTTTCCTTGATTAATTTCTCAATCTGGACCTTACTGAACTTTGCTACATTAACATTTAGTTCAGTAGTTTCCAAGGGATCTGTGTATCCTATCCTTTTGACCAAGAGGTGAACAAACATTTGATTTGGGTCACTGGTTATTATTGGTCTCTTATCTTGGGGATAAAAAGACCAAATCAATAAAGTGGCTTCATCTGCATTATACCCCAACCATGAGTATACTTTGTCACTTGCTTCCTCTGTCAAACTCAGTGTTTTATCTTCCCTCCTCCTGAATGTATCAAATACAATGGCGGAGCTCATATCCCAACCTGGCACAAGCAATACCTTGGCTTCTTGGAGTAGTTGTCTTCCTCTTTCTGGAGTAATAGACTCCATTTCTCTATCAATCTCTTTTTTCAATCCCTCCAAGGTGGCAGTTTCTTGCTTAGGGGTAGTATCTTTCATTTCATTTCCTTGATATTCATATATAAAAGATTTAAATTCAGGAGTCTTAATAAATTCATCATCAGAGACAAGCTTTTGAGTAGCCATAACTCTGATGTCATCAGATAGATCCTCAAAAGTCTCAAATTTTACATGGTTCAATTCTGCAGGAGACTCATAATGTGGAACAACAAGATCACTTATTGGTTGCATTTGTTCAATCTCATCATCACTCACTTCTTCATCTATATATGTATCTACAGAAAATGATACTTTAGGGATTGGTTGTGAAGGTATGTGAGTCAGAGGCTGCACCTCTTGAGCTTGTGTCCTAGAGTATTGTATGTAAGTTGTATCAAAAGCAATTAATGGCACACCCTCAATTATCTCATCTACATGAGTAATAAGCTTCTCAACTCTTGATAGTGGGTCTTCAATTTCAGAAAAGGCTCTTGAATATGAAGGAACATTCTTGCATTTCCAATCCTCTGCACGTAGAATTTTATTAAATATAGCCATTCTATCATCAGTAGAGGCTTCGTCTCAATTTCTAATTATATCTACTTCTGAAAAAAGATGTTCATAACCAGATAGACCCTGTGAGACCCTGGATCTATGAATAAAAGCCTCTGTATCAAAACCTTTTTCTTTCATCTCATATTAGGAGACCATACTGTGCTAGTTTGGCATTGACTTCTTCATAACCCTCATTCATGACTATTGTGAATTCCCAAAGTAGAAAGTGTTGGACATGAATGATTGTTTGTTGTTCCTCTTTAGATGAAAACCATCAGATTTATCCAATTGTCTCACAATTTCTAAGTATGCAATTCTGTCTTGGACAACCCCAGGCAATAGATAAGGGGAACCCTCAAATCCATAGACTCATATCATGGTGTAGTCTGAAAAGGCATACCAATCTCCCCAGTTATGACCCACCTTGGTCTTTGGATCATTTTCCTTTGGCCTAAGAAACCTTTGTATCCTAGGAGAGAGGCTGTAGTCATGATAATGTTCCAATAGTTGCATTAGAGGCTTCACAAAATATTCTTCAAAGCAAAAATAATGAGATCTATTAAAATGACAATCCCACAGTGAAGTCCACATTTGCACTGGTTTTGGGTCCCCATTGTCAAATGAGTCTCAAATTTTCATCTCTGAACTCCACCACCTCTACCATGCCCTTCGTGCAAAAACAAATGCATTAACAAAGAGTAGTGTTTGAAATTAATCTTATCACTATTATGTTTGATTTTCTCCAATCCATGGTTCAGAGCATTAGCTATGTAACTTGCATAATCAAAAGGCCTTGCTCCCTTTGTTTGAGTATCTGCAGCTAACACCATAGGTGCAATTGACATATGTGGGGGAACCTCGAGACCTAAGACTTGACTAGCAGCATAATAAGTGTAACGAAAGTACTCCTCAAATAATTCTTCAGAAAATGGAGGGTTCTCAGCATTGGAAAATTTCCTCATCTGACCCTTGTCATCTTTTAGCCTGTGTAAAGCTAACTTGACTCTCTTATAACTGGTGTCCATATGCCTATACTCCAGAAATAGGTCTCTGACTGTAATGGGCATGTCAAAGCCACATTCCAATTGAAAAACATTCGCAATGAAATCCTTGGAAAGCACTAGTATATTATCACCAGTGTGTGATCTAATAGTTCTTGTTTTCAGGTCATATTTGCTAGCTAAGGCTTTAATCAAATCCACATTGATAAAGACATTAGACACTATTAGCCTTGCTAAATTTAACCTCTAAGGGTTGTAGATAGGATCATACCTACATTGTTTCTTGAAATGATACAGAAACAATTGATACCCTCGAAGAGGGGTCCAAACATCTCCTAACTTCTTATAGTCGTCTATCAATTTATCTATGGAGGGATTAGTTTGGGCACTTCTTTTTGGTCTCAGCCTAGACCCTGGGCATTGGTCAATTAAATCTTGATTCAGTGATCTTTTCTCGACCTTCTGCTTTTTAGCTTTATGTTTCTCTGGATTATTTTCCATAATGCATACTCTAAAGCTTCTACACAGTATAAATTTATAGTCAGGACTGATATACTTACTTGAAATATATTTTTGGTTGGCATTTTTCTGCTCCTTGCTCTGTGAGAGGTCAAAATTCCCTTCTCCTTCTTTCTTCAGCCAAATCTTACAGGGGTGGATTAACTTATTTCAATCTTCGCTCATAAATGCACCTTGAGATGTGTATCTTGTCATCGAGCCGGCTTATTAATTGTAAATATTCGACCGATGTCTTGGAATGTCACATCAATCTTCTCTGACAATCATCGTTGTATCGCTGAGACTTTGTTTTATATTCCACTGAAGTCCATCCCTTCCATCGATAAATTTCCTTTTCTCGATCCATCAGTGAGGTTCCATATGAAGTTGCCCCGATGTGCCCTAGTCCGGCCGATGTTCTTCATATCCTCAATGTTTTATAGTTATTTCGGGCTATTGCTGGAACTTCATCCTTAGTTCCACCGATCCTTACATGCTACAACGATGATTTTTTCTTTGTTGGTTTTATCGGCATGTCGGGGGAACTCATATATAAGTTCTTCTGAAATTGACATGTTCTGGCGATATAACCTTCTTGAGCCAAATCTTACAGGAGTGGAATAACTTATTTCAATCTTAGCTCATAAATGCACCATCAATGTGTATCTTGTCAGTTTATTAATTGCAAATATTCGAGTGATGTCTTGGAATGTCACATCAATCTTATCTAACAATCATCACCGTATCATTGAGGCTTTGTTTTATATTCCACGGAAGTCCATCCCTTCCATCGATAAATTTCCCTTTCTCGGTCCATCGGTGAGGTTCCATATGAAGTTGCCCCGATGTGCCCTAGTCTGGCCGATGTTCTTCATATCCTCAATATTTTATAGTTATTTCGGGCTATCGGTGGAACTTCATCCTTAGTTCCACCGATCCTTACATGATACAACGATGCTTTTGTCTTTGTTGGTTTTATCGGCATGTCGGGGGAACTCGTATATAAGTTCTGCCGAAGTTGACATGTTCTGGCGATATAACCTTCTTCAGCCAAATCTTACAAGAGTGGAATAACTTATTTCAATCTCAGCTCATAAATGCACCATTGGTGTGTATCTTGCCAGTTTATTAATTGCAAATATTCGAGTGATGTCTTGGAATGTCACATCAATCTTGTCTAACAATCATCACCGTATCGCTGAGGATTTATTTTATATTCCACCAAAGTCCATCCCTTCCATCAATAAATTTCCCTCTCTCGGTCCATCGGCAAGGTTCCATATGAAGTTGCCTTGATGTACCCTAGTCCGGCTGATGTTCTTCATATCCTCAATGTTTTATAGTTATTTCGAGCTATCGGTGGAACTTCATCCTTAGTTCCACCGATCCTTACATGCTACAACAATGCTTTTGTCTTTGTTGGTTTTATCGGCATGTCGGGGGAACTCATATATAAGTTCTGTTGAAGTTGACATGTTCCAGTGATAAGCTAACTCCTGTCGAGTTCATCGGCTTATCGGTGAGGGTGTGATATGTATTCCACCGAAATCCACATGTTACGGCGATATAACCTTCTTCTACCAACTTTATCGGTCTGTCGGTGGAACCATGATGTGGTTTCCACTAATGTCTGCATGTTATCCTGATAAGCTCATTTTATTCCATTTTGTCAGTCTATCGGTGGGATGACCTCAAAGGTTACCCCGATAGATCGTTGTTTTGCTGATATAGTGATACTATATCTTTATCGGGCCATTGGTATAGCAAAGTGAAAGGTTCCAACGATGGGGTCACATTGGGCCGATATGTTCTTAGGAAAGGCAAAGGGTACAATTTGTGGAATGGATATGCAAGACTTAGGTTAATTATGGATTTTGTAACACAATTGATTGCTATTATGAGATTAAGGGTATAATGTTCGGATCTTGGTTGAAAAATGGATTAGGGTTTAAGGTATAGTTTTTAGGGTTGAGGATTGAAGGTTACATTACGCTGCAATGAAAGGTTATAGTCCCATTACAGAACGATGTCCTCGCAAATGGACCATGTCGAGTGCCCTCATCGATGTTGGTAGGGGATACATGAAAGGCAAATGGATTAGGTAGATAGTGGATTATGACGTGGAATCTATAGGGGAGAAAAGTGGATTATGATGTGGATTATGTAAGGAAAATAGTGGATTATGATGTGGATTATGTCGGACTTATGCCAAAGCATGGACCATAGGGATGGTATGTGGAGGGTATGTAGGATAGTGGATGAATGATGGTAGATTTATTGCAGAATGGAAGGGAACCATAACCAATGGTTGCACACATCCCCATAAATGTTGAAGCTTATGATGCGGAGGTGGTGTAGGGTACAATGGAGATGTTTGATTAGGAGATGGATGATGAAGGGCTTTAGGAACCCACATAGACTTAGGCATTTTATTACTTTTCTTTTATTGTGGGATGGAATGTTTTGACACTTTTGAGCCGAATGAGAATTTGAGATGGGAGTAGATGGTTGGGATTTTTTAGAGGTAGATGCCTCATTTAACTTGATTTCTTGTTGCTTAGGTACCCATACCATTTTGGTTTTGGACTTTGCTTGTGGAGGTATGGCCTTGGATAACTTTTTGGATTGATTTTTCTTTGACTCTTTGTTTTTATGTCCTGAAGCATGAGGACCCTTAGGATGTTTGGCTTTATCAGTAGAGGCATCTAATTTTACATTTCTGGATCCCTTGAGGATGGTGGAATGAATGGAAGCTTTAAGTTTAGCTTTAAGATTAGGGTTGAGGGTTGAGGGATTAGGGATTAGGGTTTAAGGTATAGTGTTGAGGGTTGAGGGTTTAGGGTTGAGGGTTTAGGGATTACAGTTTAGAGTTGAGGGATTAGGGTTTAAGGCATAGTATTGTTTAGGGTTGAGGGTTTCGGGATAGGGTTTAGGATTTAAGGTTCAAGTGTTGAGGGTTGAGGCTTTAGGGATAGGGTTTAAGGTTTAGCGATAAGGGATTAGAGTTTAGGGTTGAGGGATTAGGGTTTGGTGCTAAGGAATTAGAGTTTAAGGTATAGTGTTTAGGGTTGAGGGTTTAGGGTTTAGTGCTGAGGGATTAGAGTTTAAGGTATAGTGTTTAGGGTTGAGGGTTTAGGGATAGGGTTTAGGGTTTAAGGTTTAAGGGTTGAGCCTTCAGGCTTTAGGGATAGTGTTTATGGTTGAGGGATTAGGGTTTAAGGTGGAGGGATTAAGGTTTAAGGTATAGTTTTTATGGTTGAGGGTTGAAGGTTGCGTTACGCTGCAATGAAAGGTTATAGTCCCATTATAGAACTATGTCCTCACACATGGACCATGTCGAGTGCCCTCATCGATGTTGGTAAGGGATACATGGAAGGAAAATGGATTAGGTAGATAGTGGATTATGACGTGGATTCTAGAGGGGAGAAAAGTGGATTATGACGTGGATTATGTAGGGAAAATAGTGGATTATGTCAGACTTATGCCAAAGCATGGACCATAGGGATGGTATGTGGAGTGTATGTAGGATAGTTGATGAATGATGGTAGATTTATTGCGGAATGGAAGGGAACCATAACCAATGGTTGCACACATCCCCATGAATGTTGAAGCTTGTGATGCGAAGGTGGTGTAGGGTGCAATGGAGATGTTTGCTTAGGAGATGGATGATGAAGGGCTTTAGGAACCCACATAGACTTAGGCGTTTTATTACTTTTGTTTTTCTTGTGGGATGGAATGTTTTGACACTTTTGAGCTGAATGGGAATTTGAGATGGGAGTAGATGGTTGGGATTTTTTAGAGGTAGATGCCTCATTTAACTTGATTTCTTATTGCTTTGGTACCCATACCATTTTAGTTTTAGACTTTGCTTTTGGAGGTATGGCCTTGGATAACTTTTTGGATTGATTTTTCTTTGACTCTTTGTTTTTATGTCCTGAGGCATGAGGACCCTTAGGATGTTTGTCTTTATCAATAGATGCATCTAATTTTGCATTTCTGGATCTCTTGAGGATGGTGGAATGAGTGGAAGCTTTAAGTTTAGCTTTAAGATTAGGGTTGAGGGTTGAGGGTTGAGGGATTAGGGTTTAAGGTATAGTGTTGAGGGTTGAGGGTTTAGGGTTTAGAGTTTAGGGATTACGGTTTAGAGTTGAGGGATTAGGGTTTAAGGCATAATATTCTTTAGGGTTGAGAGTTTAGGGATAGGGTTTAGGATTTAAGGTTCAAGTGTTGAGGGTTGAGGCTTTAGGGATAGGGTTTAAAGTGTAGCGATAAGGGATTAGGGTTTAGTGCTGAGGGATTAGAGTTTAAGGTATAGTGTTTAGGGTTGAGGGTTTAGGGTTTAGTGTTGAGGGATTAGAGTTTAAGGTATAATGTTTAGGGTTGAGGGTTTAGGGATAGGGTTTAGGGTTTAAGGTTTAAGGGTTGAGGCTTCAGGCTTTAGGGATAGTGTTTACAGTTGAGGGATTAGGGTTTACGGTGGAGGGATTAGGGTTTAAGGTATAGTTTTAGGGTTGAGGGTTGAAGGTTGCATTACACTGCAATGAAAGGTTATAGTCCCATTACAGAATGATGTCCTCACGCATGGATCATGTCAAGTGCCCTCATCGATGTTGGTAAGGGATACATGGAAGGCAAATGGATTAGGAAGATAGTGGATTATGACGTGGATTCTAGAGGGGAGAAAAGTGGATTATGACGTGGATTATGTAGGGAAAATAGTGGATTATGATGTGGATTATGTCATACTTATGCCAAAGCTTGGACCATAGGGATAGTATGTGGAGGGTATGTAGGATAGTGGATGAATGACGGTAGATTTATTGTAGAATGGAAGGGAACCATAACCAATGGTTACACACATCCCCATAAACATTGAAGCTTGTGATGCAGAGGTGGTGTAGGGTGCAATGGAGATGTTTTCTTAGGAGATGGATGATGAAGGGCTTTAGGAACCCACATAGACTTAGGTGTTTTATTACTTTTGTTTTTCTTGTGGGATGGAATGTTTTAACTTTTGAGCCGAAAGGGAATTTGAGATGGGAGTAGATAGTTGGGATTTTTTAGAGGTAGATGCCTCATTTAACTTGATTTCTTGTTGCTTAGGTACCCATACCATTTTGGTTTTGGACTTTGCTTGTGGAGGTATGGCCTTGGATAACTTTTTGGATTGATTTTTCTTTGACTCTTTTATTTTATGTCCTGAGGCATGAGGACCCTTAGGATGTTTGGCTTTATCAGTAGAGGCATCTAATTTTGCATTTTTGGATCCCTTGAGGATGGTGGAATGAGTGGAAGATTTAAATTTAGCTTTAAGATTAGGGTTAAGGGTTGAGGGTTGAGGGATTAGGGTTTAAGGTATAGTGTTGAGGGTTGAGGGTTTAGGGTTTAGGGTTGAGGGTTTAGGGATTACGGTTTAGAGTTGAGGGATTAGGGTTTACGACATAGTATTGTTTATGGTTGAGGGTTTAGGGATAGGGTTTAGGATTTAAGGTTCAAGTGTTGAGGGTTGAGGCTTTAGGGATAAGGTTTAAGGTTTAGCGATAAGGGATTAGGGTTTAGGGTTGAGGGATTAGGGTTTAGTGCTAAGGGATTAGAGTTTAAGGTATAGTGTTTAGGGTTGAGGGTTTAGGGTTTAGTGTTGAAGGATTAGAGTTTAAGGTATAGTGTTTAGGGTTTAAGGTTTAAGGGTTGAGGCTTCAAGATTTAGGGATAGCATTTACAGTTGAGGGATTAGGGTTTAGGGTGGAGGGATTAGGGTTTAAGGTATAGTTTTTAGGGTTGAGGGTTGAAGGTTGTGTTACGCTGCAATGAAAGGTTATAGTCCCATTACAGAATGATGTCCTCACGCATGGACCATGTCGAGTGCCCTCATCGATGTTGGTAAGGGATACATGGAAGGCAAATGGATTAGGAAGATAGTGGATTATGACGTGGATTCTAGAGGGGAGAAAAGTGGATTATGACATGGATTATGTAGAGAAAATAGTGGATTATGATGTGGATTATGTCAGACTTATTGCAAAGATTGGACCATAGGGATGGTATGTAGAGGGTATGTAGGATAGTGGATGAATGATGGTAGATTTATTGTAGAATGGAAGGGAACCATAACCAATGGTTGCAGACATCCCCATAAATGTTGAAACTTGTGATGCGGAGGTGGTATAGGGTGCAATGGAGATGTTTACTTAGGAGATGGATGATGATGGCACTAAATTAGGTGCACTTCACACCGGTTTTGGCTTCCCAAAGAGATTACATTTAGGGCTGAAAGTTGGCACAAAAGTCGGCGTTAGAGACGTTGACTTTAGCACCGACTAATGAATCCAAAAAAAAATTAAAATTCACACCAGCGTTAAAACATACCACACAAAAAAAACACAAATAAGTTAATAGATTTAAGCCCACAACATAGTGTACTCTGCCTCTGTTTTAGGTTTTTTGCAAAGCGACGACTTTATTATGTTGAAAACGGAAGTTACTCAAAAGTTTCTACAATGGATCCGTGAATTTGTATTTTATTTATTTTTGGTTCTAGACATCCAGAAGATCAAAAAATGCTTTAGTTAGCTGCTAAATTTGGGGTTTCTAGCTACCTTAGCCATTCAATCAAGCTTGTTCGTCTACCTTTTAGCAAGTAAGTTAACTCTTGACCTAGGTTTTTATCAATTTTGATATAATTTTGAGCTCAAAGAAAGTTTTTCTAAGATGTTGTACTCATGCTTTAGGGTAAATTTGAGTAGTAATGTTGTTAATTATCCTTTCTTGTAGTATAACTTGCATTTACTATTTTTAGAAGGCTTGTCGAATAAGGTCTCTTTCTACATCATAGCCAAAATACAAGCTATTAAGTTTTGTTTTTGGCTACTATTGGTCAAGCACACTGTTAATTCATACCTGGCTACGATTGCCTCCATAGACTAGATGAAAATAATTTGCCCTAGGTCACCTCAAAATGTCAAGCAATAGAGGGAAGGGAGCAAACTCTGGCCACAATCAGGCAATTCATTGTCAATTTATAGATTTGTAAATGTTTCCATTGTTTCTTTGATTTTTAGTATTTAGTTTTCTATTTCTAAATTTAAAAAAAAGAAATTTATTATATATATATATATAGGGACATGAGACTGACAAAGATAAAGAGGCATTGGCTTCCATAATGGGGGTAGACGCAGTGAACAAATTGGATGGTGTTGACTTGACAATGCTTGCCAGATACATAGAAAAATGATCTAGTAAAGCCCCTGAAACATTGCAACCAAATCAACAATGTCAAAGGGAATCAATTGATTCCCCAAGCAGTCATGGATTAGGCAAAAGATCCAGGAGGAAATCAATAACAGTAACCTCTAGGAATGTGGAACAGGGAGTAGAGGATTCCAATGACCCAGCCACTCTTGGGACACAGACTTCTTTGACCACCACGCCATGTTTTGCATCTTGCATTGCTAGCTACGATACCAAGATAGAATACAGTGTGGTTTCAAGGGAAGTCTGAACGACAGATGTTGGAAAAATGTTTGTGAATAGGTTGAAGGAATCATGCCTTCAATAGTTCAAAGACCATCTACATTTTCCATTCTCAAAGATACCCATGCACCTGCAAAAAGCAGTTATCCAAGACATGGAGACTAAATTTGGCACAGGTTGGTCTGTAAAGAAAATAAAGCTATGAATGTCTCAAAATTGCAAGAGATTTCGGTGCAACCAAACAAAAAAGATAAAAAAAATCCCTCTCGAGCAAAGGCTCAAAAAAAGGCCAATTGATGTAAGTCTCAAAGTATGGAAAGAGCTTGTAAAAGCATATGAGAAGTCCGATGCACGGAGGAAGTTCGGTGAGGAGAGTATGCAGGTATTTAAATTTTATCATAAGATTATATCAAATTTATTAAACGATTTTTAAATTTTATTTTTTGCTTTACCTAAATTGAATTAGTATATGTTTCAGGACAAGGCCTCCAAGGCTAGGCTTGACAAACTTCGCGCCACTCATCACAGTGGCCAGAAAGGTTTACAAGCCTTGATTTGTACATTTGTAAGTATATTTAATATGTTAAATGATATTTTTTTTATTTCCTAGGAAAAAGTAAATGATTGCATATTAATTAGTTTAACTAGTCCATGTGCCATGTTTTGACAGGAGGAGAAATATGGCTGGCAACCAACGCAATTAGAAAAGGAAATGTTACAAAGCAAAAAGTGGACTGATTTTGTAATCTGGATGGAGAACAAGGTATCAATAGTTGATTTTCAATAACTTAGTTGGATATTGTTGTGTTAATATGTCAATTTGCATTTCTTGTGTTGAGTTTCAATAATCTTTGAAGACGTTATAGAGTGATACTTGAGACAAACAGCTACAGTTGTACTCTGTTTATTATTTTTGGTTTCTATTGGTCTTCTTGTCTTTTTGACTCAAGTGGATTGTTATTCACGAGTCGCTTGTCATTCTTGTTGATCATGTGTATGTAGTTATCATTGAGTTTTCAGGTGGTCTCCTAAGTGATCAAACCAAAGGGTTTATCTCAAGTCTTTGTTTCCTAACCTTTTTATTATAAGACTTAAAGGGGGGCATGCATTACAGTTACGTTGTTGGTTATATTTCAAACCTTTGAAATATAATAGTGGACATTTAAATTTTAATATGTACATTTTTTTTTGTTGAGAAGGAGCCATCATTGGCAGTAGGCATTAACTCTCCTCTGCCATAACAACTTTGGGAAGTAGTAGTCTTTAATGTGCTTGGTTTTGGGGTATGTGAGGGAGAAAAGGAAGGAGTGGGGAACCATTTTGGGGTGGAATTCTTCTTTTTTCCTTGGGGTCGAGGAAGGAAGGTTGATGGTGGGACTATAAGTGATTTAGAGGAAGGGAGACTTTGGGTTTGCTCATCATGTTGGCTGAGTGTCTTGCTGTTTGGGTTGGAGACTAAGATTCAAATCGCCAACTGGTCTTCTTCAACTAAGCTACCCTTTCTTTTAATTAAATCTCCTTGTCATCTATTCTTGTAAAATTACACTGACCATTTTGGTGAAACATTTCCTTTAACTTGTGTAATTGTATGTGGTCTTGTGAAAGCCTATGCTAAAGGGTTTGGATGAGGAAAATATTGTTAACTATGAGAGTTCAGACTTAAGATCATGGGACTTATGAACTGTGGCAAATTGTTGGTTATTGTGTTTTGGATTTCTATCATGAAGGAAGCTACATTAATTTGGTCACAGTTTGAGGTGGAGTTTCAACCCCTGGCTAGAATTGCTAGAATGATATCATTGCAACATACCATGAGTCTTGAGGAAACTTGGCCTGGTTCATGGTTATCTTTTTTGACATGGTTGTAAACCCTAATGGTGTTGGTATTTGACCTATAAATGTCCACTCTCTCAATTGTGGATGCGAAGTCTTCTTGGGATTAATAATGCCACTCCTAGGTGGGCTTTTGGGATGGCTTTGGATCCTTGGTTTAGGTCAACTTGCCCCCCAACACTCCCTCCAAGGTTATGAAGTTTGCATTATTGAAGCCACAATGGAATACAATGTTGAAACAACACTACATGATTGTATTTGATTACCAGTTGACTCTTGGAAAGAATGGGTTTTGTCAATTGCATACAGTTGTGTAACATTGCAATAGTTGTATTGTACTTGTAACTAGAACAGTCTATTGTGAAGGCATTCGTTTGATGACAATGACCTTTGAGTTCATTGTAATGACTTGAACTAAATTAGAAATGTGATTTCAAACTAGTATTTATTAAATTGGAGACTGTTTGTGAACAAATTTATCTTAGTATGGACTTCCCTGTGTTTGAAAGTCTGAGCACTACCCACGGAATAGTAGATATTATGTACTTGTGATCACTGCGTCATTTGGATAGAGGACTCATAAATGGAATATAGGACCTTCTGTTTCATTGTCCATAAAATCCTAAGGGTTGATTAAGTTATTGTGCATGTATGTAAATGGAAACTTTAAGCTCTTCGAAGGCTTGCTTATTGTTTGCAAAGTAGCATTAATTTCTTATTTTAACTGCGGAAACATCTTGTGGACACTAGTATGGTGTTGACTAAGGAATTATCTTGTAAACACTAGAAATGTCTATGCATGTTAATCATAGAGTGTAACCCTACATTTGGAAGGAAATTGTTACTGTAGATGTGACATATACTGTACAGTGGTATTTAGTCTATGCAATGACATCTTTAGTAGGAGGTACCTTCAGATTTCTGTAGCATCATGTCTGGGCTAAGGTACCGTAAAGTCAAGTGTGCATTATATGGTGGTATTGTATTGGAGGTTGTTGTATGCAAATCTACAGTGATATAAGGAGACTCGACTCTCGTCATTTCATTGCACAAAGTGAGTGACAAAACAACTACCTAGTTTAAAATTGGCCCTTCTTTAAGCAACATATGTAGCAATGAGACTTAGGATTCTTGAAAATGAGAAGCATCCTTCTCCCCATACAACCTGCTAACTAGGGCCTCTCTGTTTATGTGCATGGTTGACCTCCTTGCCATTGCTGGCTACCTTGAAGACACCCTAAACTTTATCATTGAGATACCTGTTAAATCTATGCTAGTTGTATGCATGTGTTTTTTTGGTGCTTGTAGATCACATATGAATATAGGCTTAGGAGTATTTACAACAACACTGCTTTTTGATTTGGATCCTAAAAATGCTGCACAACTTATGTTCTTCTCTCAAACATCTATCCACAAGTGGGCAAGTGTGGTGAGGTAAGGAGATTGATGAAAGATAGAGGAATTAAAAAAATGCCTGGATGCAGTTGGATTGAAGGGCATAAAATGGTACATGTTTTTTTGTGTAGGAGATAGATCACATCCATAGACAAAGGAGACCTATGCAAAGTTGGAGAAATTGGCTTGGAAGATGAAGGCGGCAAGTATTTTCCAGATTCAAGAATTTACTTAATGCTGTGGAAGAATGGGAAAAAGAATTATTTCTCTACCACCATGGTGAAAAGTTGACAATTGCATTTGGTTTGTTAAACATGCCCCATGGAACAGCTATTAGACCTTTATCTTAAGGTTACTCATGAACCTTAAGATAAATAATTATTGAAAAAAAACTATGCATTCATTAATGACATGTAAGAGAATTTAATCAACTGCTACTTAAAAACTCTTTAATGTTTCTGTCTAATGCAAGTTATTAGATTAATAGTGAAAAAGAACATACATTGACCACGCAATTTGTGGCACTTAAGGTTATGTAATAGAATTTACAGTTGATAGTTAAATTGTATAACAAATTATTTTATGATCTTTAGTAATGTTTATTAGAATTGTTGCATGTTTACATCATTGGAATGACATATTAGCTGTAACTTTTTTGAAATTTTATTATGGTATATGCACTTTGATTTGATGTAATATGATTATGGTTTTGTTTCATATGTTGGAATATTAGATATATAACAGAAAAAAAAATTATTACATGAAATAAATAATAACTTTTCATTTTATGTTTTTTTTTTGCAGAACACTGGTCTTCTAGAAGATGAAGATGATCCTGATGATATAGATCCAGATTACATTAGTTCTGGTACAGATCACATGGCAAAGGATGATGATGATGTAGATACAGAAGACAACGAGGCCAATGATGATGATGACGACGACGATGATGATCATGATGATGATGATCACGATGGTGATGATGATGATGAGGCAGTTGCTGGTAGTATCTAGTGACATTCATGATCATATAGACTGGATCATGGATCATTGCTGATATATCATTATGATGCCTCTTTTCATGGTTACTATCATATGTATCATTTTCACAGCCTGCAGTACCATATTATTGAGTTGTATCATTTTCACATGTATCAATTCGACTTATATCATTTGGACATGTATCATCTTGACTTGTATCAATTTGAGTTACATAATTTATTATTTTTACTTATATCATTTGTACATGTATCATTTTGACTTATGTCGACTGTTGGACATGTTATTGATCTACTGGCATATTTGACTTTCACTTGTTTTGGTTATATATGATGATGATCTTATCAGTATTGACTTGTCAATTTATATATATTGAAAGTGGTCGATGATTTTTGGATGGATATTTATTACGTATGATGATTTTAATTTACTGCAGGATGGATGTTGTAAAATTCAATTAAATTATAAATATTTGACTCACTTGTTTTAATTATAGATGATGATCATGTTATAATAATTATCTTGTTATTTTATAATAATTATCTTATTTTTTTATATAATTATCTTGTTAAATTGGAAGCAAAACCCAAAGCAACAAAGGAGGTCATAATGGAAGCAAAACTTGGCATCAATTAGGAAGCCAAAAAAGAAGCTATTTTAGATGCCATACAAGAAGTAAAATATGAAGCACGACTGAGAGCAAAACTAGAAGCAAAAATGGGAGCAAACATCAAAGAAAAACTAGAAGCTAAATTGGGTGCCAAATCCAACACAAAATTGGAAGCAAAAATCGAAGCAAATCTAGAAGCAAACCTGGAAGCAAAATCGGAAGCAACATTGGAAGCAAAACTGAAAGCCAAACCGGAAGCAAAACTAGAAGTAAATCTGGAAGCAACACAAGAAGCCAAACCAGAAGTAGAATCGGAAGCCAAAGTGGAAGCCAAATCTGGCACTAAATTGGAAGCAAATCTGGAAGGAAAATAGGAAGCAAAACTGAAAGCAAAAATTGAAGCAAAACCAAAAGCAAAACTAGAAGCAAAAATTGAAGCAAAACCAAAAGCAAAACTAGAAGCAAAAACTGAAGCAAAACCAGAACCAAAACTGGAAGCAAACTTGGAAGCAACACAAGAAGCAAAATCAAAAGCCAAACTGGAAGCCAAATTGGGTGCCAAATCTGGCGCTAAATGGGAAGCAAATCTGGAAGCAAAATGGGAAGCGAAATTGGAAGCAAAACTAGAAGAAAACCTGGAAGCAAAACTAGAAGAAAACCTGGAAGCAAAACCCAAAGCAAAACCGGAAGCAAACCTAGAAGCAACACAAGAAGCAAAACCAGAAGCAAAATTAGAAGCCAAATTAGGTGCCAAATCCGGCGCTAAATTGGAAGCAAAATCAGAAGCAACACTAGAAGCAAAACCAGAAGCAAAATCAGAAGCCAACTTGGAAGCCAAACTAGAAGCAAAATCGGAAGCCAAATTGGGTGTAAAATCCAACGCCAAATCTAGCTGTTGCTTTCCGGTGTAAAAGTCAGTGCAAAATTTATCGCTAAACCTATCTAAAGTCGGCGCTAAATCCGGCGCGAAAGTAATCATGCAAAATTGTGCCAAGTTTTGCGCTGGACAAAGTGTCCAATTTATGAGCTCAATTGCACTAAAATCTAGCACTATTTTAGGTGCTAATAGCCTATTCTGTTGTAGTGACTTTGACGCTACAAGCAATGGTTTGAGCTTATCTCCACTACACATAGGGATACCTTGCTGGTTATATGTATGGAGCTAGTCTTAGCATAGAATAGTCTCAAGTGCATAAGAGACTGTTTAGCTTCTTAGATGCTAGAGATATTGATATGTAAGATGCTAATCCCAACACGTACAAAATATGCATAGGAGGAGAATAAGATCATCCCGCAGACACAGCATACGAAAGCAATATGACCATGCCCCATTCCGTACTTCATCGCAACATACCAAGATATGATAGATCAAGGCAGTCTTGATTAGGCCTAGGAAAGGGACAAAAGATAAATCAAAAGATAAAACAAAAGATATTGTCATCATGTTCTCTTGCCAAATTGAAGTGCTCTTAAATGGATTTAAGCTGGAGCCTTGTTAAGAGGAAAGCTACATCCTGTTGAAGGCTAAATATGTTGATAAAATGCTATAGCAAATGTTGGCTTGAGGCATGTAGATAAATAAATTTCAGCTTATTCTTGATTGGTTAAAGTGCTTGAACTTTCTCTGATACGCATAGTCTGCTTCTTGCTTGAGCTGGTCAAAGAGAAGATGGAAGATGAAAAATGATGAAGAAAAAGATGGGGTGGATCATATGTGCTTGAGTACTAGATACATCCTTTGTATTCCAGACTGCCTACATACCTTGTGTCCATGGGATCAAAGCACATTACGATGGTGATGAGACATGATGAATATGTAGTTCTGGGTTTATTGATGATGTAAGTGATGAAAGATAGAAGAAAGAGAGATGAAAGATTAGAGGATGATTAGAAGAAAGATGAGAGATGGATGATGAAAAGGGGGCTATCATCTTCACCTGAATCAAAGTGCTTCCTTCACATCTCAAATTGCCTACATACCCTATATCCATGGGATCAAGGCTTTAACGATAGAGCTAGTGATATAGTTCTTGCTGATTGTGTTGATGGTTGATGTCAAAGGATCAAATTTATTGCTTGGATTTTTGGGATGTTTTGATTTTTTTTGGATTTTTGATATGTTTTGATGTTTTTGATGATGTTTGATCTTGGATTGATTGCGATGATGTTGGTCCTGGTTCCAAATGTTTGCCATGTTTGAAGTTGGATGCGTGTTGTGTTTGCAGTTGAAAGTTTACTGTGTTATAAGCTTGGGTATTTGTTGTGTTATGAGCTAGAGTTGTAAGTATCCACTTCCAAATAAGGCTTAACAAGTGCCCCCAGTGTGGGATGAGGTTTATTATGGAGAGGCTGCGTTTATGGGAACAAGATGCTAAGGTGCCAAATGATATAATTACCCCAACGAAATCCAAACTGTGAAAGCTAGCAGGGCAGAGGCAAAGGCAAAAAAGGCTTTTATTATGGATAAATGGGCAATGATGTTTGTACAAGGCGAAAATGTGGATTATGATATGGATTAGGTAGGATAGAATGGTAGAGTATAATATGAAACATTGTGATCAAACAAACTAAGTGAATGATGGGAGATAGTTGCTACACATAGCGCCTGTTTGCCAGGTTTTCACTATGGTACTTATCCAAGGTGCCTGTTTACCAGGTTTTCACCAGAGGATGAATTATTTATCTTATACTATTTTTCTTTTGTTATCCAAAGTGCCATAAAGTGGTTTTCACTATTGGATGGATTTTTTTTTTTAGGATAGCTGAGATTCATGGATAGAACTTCTTGAGATGAATGATGTTGACTAGTTCATCCAAGGGAATGCCTTCAGGTGTGGAGAGAGTGTATACACCTGATCCATAAATTGTTGTGATGACAAAAGGACCAAGCCAATTAGGTTCAAACTTGCCCTGTTTCTCTCGATGCTGTTAATTTCTTTGATTTTCTTTAAGGACAAGGTCTCCAACTTGAAATCTGTGTTCTCTGATTTTCTTGTTGTAGCTACGGCGTAGACGGTTTTGATAGACTTGGAGATGGTTGAGTGCTATAATACGCCATTCATCTAATAGCTCAAGATCATGGAGTCTGGATACTCGATATTCTTCATTTGAGATGGTATGTTGTAGAGATACTCGCAATGAGGGGATCTCAACCTTAATAGATAGGATAGCTTCCATGCCATACACAAGAGCATAGGGTGTAGCTCCAGTGGGAGTTCTGATACTTGTTCTATAAGCCCATAATGTAGGATTAAGTTGTAGGTTCCAATCACGACCAGCTTCATTGACTGTCTTTTTGAGGATCTTGATAATAGTTTTGTTAGAAGCCTTAGCTTGGCCATTACTTTGAGGATAATAAGGTGTAGAGAATCTATGATGGATATGGAACTTGTTGCAAATATCTCTAACCTCTTGGTTCTTGAAAGGACGACCATTATCAGTGACAATGGTTTGAGGAACTCCATACCGACAAATGATATAGTGTAGGATAAACTTGGATATTTGCTTGCCAGTAATATAAGTCATTGGTATTGCTTCCACCCACTTTGTGAAGTACTCAGTGGCGGTTATGATGAACTTATGACCATTTGACGAGGTAGGATGAATTTTACCTATGAGATCAAGTCCCCACTGCAAGAAGGGCCAAGGAGTAGTAATAGGCTGAAGTTTGTGTGCTGGTGCATGTATTAAATCTCCATGTTTCTGACATTGTAGACATCTCCTTGCAAATTGCTATGCATTTTTCTCCATAGTTGGCCAATAGTATCCAACTCGTAGAAGTTTCTTAACAAGACCAGGGCCAGCAGAATGCGATCCACAGACACCTTCATGTACTTCACGTAAGGCAACCTTTGCTTCCTTAGAATCAAGACATCTAAGAAGGATACCATCAAGACTTTGGTGATAAACAGTGTCTCCTAGGATAGTGTAGCGAGAGGCTCGACGGATGAAGGTTTTTCATTGGGTGTTAGATAGTTGAGATGGAAAGGTTTGATTGCGGAGATATTTGTATATGTCCTCGTACCAAGGCAAATTGGGACGAACAATTTCACATATAAGCTCAGACTGCGGTACTTCAAATGCTGGAATCAAAAGTTGTTCAACCAGAAACTCACACTTATGTGTATTGGATGACATATCTAGAAGAGATCCAATCATAGCCATGGCATCTGCTGCTTTGTTTTGTATCCTTGGAATATGTTCAAAGGTTATAGTGTCAAAATATTTCTTGAAATCATCAACCATTAGCTTGTATGGAAGAAGCTTCTCATCTTTTGTTTGATACTCATCTAAGACATGTCTGATAACTAATTGAGAGTCACCAAAGACCTGTAACTGTTTGATAGCGCATTGTACTACCATGTGTAGTCCTATGATTAAAGCTTCATAATCTGCTATGTTATTGGTACATGGAAATGCAATTCTATATGATTTCAGGATATAATCTCCTTGAGGGGTAACAAACAATATTCCTGCTCCTGATCCATGTTTTGTGTAAGATCCATCAAAATATAGTTGCCACAATGTTGGTGAAGTTAAATTAAACAATTCTTCATCAGGGAACTTTGGACATATTGGATGAATATCTGTGACATGTGTTGCGGCTAACTGATTGGCGATGACTTGTCCTTTTATAGCCTTGCGATCCACATATTGTATGTCAAATTCACTTAGGATCATAACCCATTTTGCTAATCTTCCCGTAAGGATTGCTTTAGAGAGAAGATATTTGAGTGGATCAATGTTAGATATGAGCTTTGTTGTTTGGTTCAACATATAATGTCGCAACTTTTGGGAAGCAAACACTAATGCTAAACATGCTTTTTCCATAGATGAATAATTAAGTTCATATTCCACAAGAGTTCTGCTGATGTAGTAAATAGCTTGCTCTTTTCCTGAATCATCATGCTGAGCAAGAAGGGCACCCAATGTTGTTGTTGAAGATATGTAGAGTAAAAATGGTCAGTCCAGTATAGGAGGTACTAACATGGGAGGTGTTGCCAGATATTCTTTTATTTTGTTGAAGGCCTGTTGACATTTTTCATCCCACTTAAAAGGTTCACCCTTGCGAAGAAGATGTTGAAAAGGATGACACTTGTCTGCTAGTTGTGAGATAAACCTGTGAATTGATTGTAACCTTCCTTGTAGACTACAGAGCTGCTTGAGATTTGCTAGCAGAGGCATTTTCATGATAGCTTTTACTTTGTCAGGATCCACTTCTATTCCTCTGTGAGACACAATGCATCCCAATAGTTTTCCAGATGTTACGTCAAATACACATTTCTTTGGGTTTAGCCTGACTTGATATTTCTCTAGTCGATCAAAGATTTGTGCTAATACCTGTAGATGTCCTTCTCTTGTCTTGGATTTCCCTAGAATATCATCAACATAGTCTTCCATGATAGTGTGAAAAAGGTCATGGAAAATAGTTGTCATGGCTCATTGATAAGTAGCTCCAACGTTCTTAAGACCAAAATGCATTACAACCCAGCAGTATGTACCCCATGGACAAATGAGTGATGTCTTGTCTTAATCTTCCTCCACTATTCTGATTTGGTTATATCTTGAGAATCCATCCATCAAAGATAGCATTTCATGTCTAGCTGTGAGATCTATAATGTTATCTATGCTTGGTAGTGGAAAGTCATCTTTAGGGCATGCTTTATTAAGATCTCTAAAATCTGTGCAACAACAAACTCGTCCATCTGGTTTTGTTACAAGTACCAAGTTTGAAACCAATTCTGGATAATCGATAGGCTTTATGAACTTTGCTTCTAACAGCTTCTAAATTTCTGGCTTAACCAATAGAGCTACTTGTGGATGCATTTTGCACAATTTTTGTTTGACAGGTTTTGAATTAGGAGATACCGCTAGATGATGTACCACAAGTGATGGATCTAGACCTAGCATGTCAGCATAAGTCCATGCAAAATTGATAGCTCTTTTTATGAAAATGTTGTGAAATCTCTTCTTTCCTGCTCTGATAGTGATGCTGCCAAAAAAGTGATCTTTGGATTATGTTTTGTGCCCAAGTACATGTCTTGTGATTTTTCAACTAGCACAGTTGATTTCTCATGATAGTCAGAGGTGATAGGAAGATCAAATCCCCCATCCTCGGGCACCTCAGGGAGGTTTTCACCCTCAGATACGTCCTTTATTTTTACTTTTTCACAGTCATGAGGCACCTTTCAGTTTTCACCTAGTGACCTATCTTTTTTGATTTTATTTATTTCACTTTTGCGACTGAAGGATTTGATACTTCCGCCAAAATATGCTAGTTTAAAGAGATCCATCATGAAACCTTCTTTATGATCACCCAATGGAATTCCTTGTCGTAAGCCCATGAATTCAGCAATAGCTTCATCATTTTCAAATGTATCCAATATCAGTGCCCCCTGTTGATCCCAATTGATGAGGTCAAGATATACGAGTGAAAGGGTAACAGACGAAGGCTTTTGGCTAGAGGAAGTTGTGGAAATCATGAAAATGGAGGTTTCTTGAAAAAGGTCGATAATATAAAGGGAGGAGTCGTCGATGGTATTCATATTAGAAGTCTCTCCTACAGAGGAAGGTGCAGCTTCCATATCAAAAATACACTTAATGTCTTTGAAAGGCCGTACCTCCGGATGATAGCCAAGGCCTTGCTTATTAAACTTTTTAGACACAACAATGGGTTCAATAGGTCCTTGTTCCTATGATCCCAATCCACCATGTCCTTTGTAGCCCATGTTCTTAATAATGCAGAACCCATTGTTATATCTCTCCACTTCAAGTTGGACTTGGTCATTCTCATCATAGAATATCCATGAGTTGATGTCATCAATGTCTTCATCATCCAGGAATCCACCTTTGACGAACACTGTGGGTGGGGCTTTTATGATAGCTGCAGATGAAGATGGATTGGATGTAGAAGGTTTACCATGAGATTTGGGAGACAAGGGAAGAGTTCTAACACAATACGATTCTTGCAATGTGTACTCACTTGGACCATGTTCGGTGTACTTGATACGGAGATTGGAAGTGGCTTTGCTAGATGATGGCTTGAGTAGGGCAGATGGATCTACATAAGATGAAGATGGGTATGCTTCGATGTTGATAGGAATGTGGTTAGGGCTTTGATATTTAGCTTGAAAAGCACAGAAAAATTCAAAGGGATTAGGATCGGCATAGATAGTAATTTCAACACCGTTATGTGGAAATTTAAGACATTGATGGTATGTAGAAGGAACTGCTTTAAGGGCATGAATCCATGGACGACCAAGGATGATGCTATAAGGAAGCTCAATATCAAGGACTTGACAATGGGTGTCAGTAGTGACAGGACCAATTTGGATAGGCAAATTGATAATTTCTTCAGTATCTCTCTTGGCATCATCATATGCTTTAATAGTAATGACCTTGGAGGTGTCAACATCTTTCTCAGAGTATCCCAATTGTTTTATTAATTTTAAAGAACATATGTTAAGACCAGCTCCACCATCCACTAAGATTCATTTGATATGGCGTTGATTGATAAACACTTCTATATGGAGGGCTTCATTATGTGATGGGTGGATGGAAGGTTGAAGGTCCTTGTCAGAAAAGGTGAGATGGAAAGGGGTTGCAATACTAGCTACCATAGATTGGAATTGTGTGGTATCAATATCATTGGGCACCGAAGATTCTTGTAAGGTTTTGTCAAGGATAGCTTTGTGAGCAGGGGATATGCGAAGCAACTCAAGAATGGAAATATGTGCAGGTGTTTTGCCAAGGTGATCAAGAATATTATAGCTAGAAGATGATCAGGGAGGATGGATAGGTGCTCCTTGAATGGTAACACGGCCTCTTCGAGCAGTTATAGTGCAGTCGGGTGCTTTGCCTTGGATAGTGATGGTAGAAATGCGAGCATGGTCAATGCGGCCAATAGTGGATGATTCATAATTGTACTAAATGGCATTCCTAGCATGGGGGTTACTTGGTTTGTCATGAGATGGAAGTGGGTTCTTGAAAGCATCTAGATCATAATTCGATGTCAGTTGCTGTGTAGGTTGCGATGTTGGAGGTGTGATTTTAATTAAACCTTGATCGATGTAATCTTGAATAACATGCTTTAAGCGCATACAACCATTTGTTTTATGTCCTTTGACTCTATGGTAGTCGCAATACTCATTCTCTCTGTACCAAGGAGCTTTGAAGAGTGGTTTGCCATTGGGTGGTGCATCCGGTAACATAATATCTCCTACTTCGAGAAGCTTTCGAAAGACAACTTCCATAGGTTCTGCTAATGGTGTGAATTGTCATCGAGGATTTGAAGTTTGTCGTTGTTGGGTTTGTTGAAAAGGTTGAGTTGCTGTAGATGCAGCTTGAATGTTAATAGGAGCTTTCATTGTTTGTATGTTCTTTGTGTCTACAACACCATCGTTAACAACATTCTTGTTCTTGTTCCAAAAGAGATTTATCGTTGGAGTTTTGAGGGTTGTCTTTGTTATCTCAAAAGATCTTGATAGTGCCCTTAGCAATTAAAGCACCTTCAATGATGGTTCCTTTGGAAACAAGTTCATCAAAGGTGCTAGCACTTTGCAATTGTAGTTGGAATGAAATCTCAGGATGAAGATTCTGGACAAAGATATTGAGCTGCTTTTTCTCAGGTATTTCCCATGATAGTTTGGTAGCCATATTACACCATCATTGAGTAAATGAAGAGAAGGCTTCACCATTGTGTTGTTTATTGTTGACTAGGTCGTTCATGTTCAATGTTAAAAGCAAAGTGTGATCAGAATTTATTTGCTAGTTTCGCAAAAGATTTAATGCCCGGAGGTAAATGAGAGACCCATTCAAGAGCTTGTCCCGCTAAGCTTCGGGGAAATAGTCTCAGAAGATATGTATCATCTTGAGCAACATCGAGACATGCAACAAAGAATGCTCTAAGATGGTCTTCCGGATTTCCTTTTCCTTTGTACTTGTCAAATTGTGGAATTTCAAAGTGTGGCGGAAAAGGTGTCATATGAAGTGACTTGTCAAATGGATAAGCGCATATATCTTCTAAAGAAAATGTCTTCTTGCCTTGTCCTACCGCTTTGTTAATCATTTGTTGAACATCCGTTGGAGATAATTGCTATTGTTGCAAAGGAGGTTGTTGGTTTAGAGGTGAAGTGTAATATGATGTGTATTGTAGTTGTTGTTGTAGGATATATGAAGCCATGACCATTTGTTGAGGTTGCGTGCTCACAGTATATGTCAAAGGATGAGTATGTGACACATATGTGTTTGAGGATTGTTGTCCTTGAGACACAAGTGGTGGTTGAGTATATTGCGATGGATTAGCGCCAAGGGTTTGCATCACATGGGAAGTGGAAGATGGATTGACATTGGTCAATGGTTGTGAGTTCAGAGCAATATGGTAAGTGATAGAAGGATTGGTAGATGCAGAAGAAGGATGGACATTTGGGTTTGTGTTTTGGACAAACTGAGGATTGGTATATGTCATGTGTTGGGTGACAATGGGTAATCCTTGAGTAGTATAAGATGGATTGATGGTTTGTGAAGGATTATAGGAGGATGGTTGAATTAATGTAAGTTGATCAACATAAGAGACCGCAATAGTAGGATTAGCTTGTGAAACAATAGGCGGGTCACTCATGTCAATGAGACTAACATTGGGGTTGTATGGTGTGTTGGATGGATTTGTAGAAATTGTGGAGATAACATTAGCAGTGATAGGAATATGGGATGCGGTTTCCACATGTGATGCAATGGGAGTAGTGGATTGCAATGGTTGTGAAGCTTGGACAGTTTGTGTTGTTTGGGTAGCTTGGGAAACTTGCGGAGTATGGGATATGGGGATAGCTTGTGACATTTGAGGAGTTTGCACTTGGGCAACATGGATAGCTTGTGTTACTTGAGCGCGAGATATGGTCATGGTAGGAGAAGGTGTATGTTGTGGAACATGGAAAGATGGAATGTTTAGATTTTGCGAAAGCAAAGGAAGTACATTAGTCAAAGTTATCAAAGGTTCTAAAGTGTATTCCAAGCTTGGTAGGTTGAATGAAGTAACAATAGGCAATGAAAGAGATGGATTGGAAGGTGGATTTTGTAATATGGACATGGTATGAGATGGTGTGGCTATAGTGGATGGTTCCTTTGTAACAACAGCAGGAGTGCTTGGATCATGCTCTCGAATAGCGGATATGTCAAAGTCTCTTGGTAATTTGGCTCCCATACATGCTAATTGCAAGAAGTAGTGGTTAGGATCGGATAAAACAAGCCTCTCAAATTGGTCCCATACATGTGTGTCTCTAAATTTTGATAAGTCCTCTTGGGATTGCTCTTCATAAGTCTCCAAAAATGTTTGAGGTTGTGTGAGGTTGACTCTCCAATGGTGTAACCATCGGGCACAAACATGTGAGGAGGCATGTCGATTGTAAATTGAGTTGCATCTCTAAGGGGCGTTGCTCGTGATTGTTGCATCTTGGCTTCCATCTCAGCTCGCAGTTTTACTTCCATTTCAACTTTATATTGGCTCCTAGTTTGAGGCATGATGGTTGATGTTGAAAATTGGACTTTAGCTTGTCAAGGTTGAGACCCAAAAGGTGATGATTGGTTGCTTGTTTAGTTGTTGGTTGCTAAGGTGGTTTGATGTTTGTTTTGTTGTTGTTGGGTTGCTTGGTTGTTGGTTGCTAGTTGTTTTGTTGTTGTTGAGTTGCTTGGTTGTTGGTTTGCTAGTTGTTGGTTTGCTTGGTTAAACTTCCCTAGAGGATAGCTCACACACTCAAGGGAAAAGCTGGTTGATGTTACTATTTTGCTGATGTTGCTAAGGCTAAAGCCAAAAGATGATGTTTTGCTGATGTTGGGTTGGTTGTTCGATGTTTGGTTTGTTGGTTTAAGGTCTCAAAAGGATGGAAAGTCCACAAAGACCAATTGTTTGTTATGCTCAAGATAGGAGAGAAAGTTCAGGTGGCTGCAAATGATCAGAGGCAGGTCTGAAAGTTAATGTTGAAGTTAGGCAGTATGGAAGTGTAGTTGATTTGACTAAGTTTATACAGATTGCTGATGTTTAGCCAGAAGCGACAGATAATAGCTCAAATTCTACTCAAATAAGGCCAAAAGTGACTGGCAATAGCTTAGAAGTGATCTAGTTTTAGTTCAGGTGACAGGCTACAGTATTAACTAGAGGCGATCCAATTTGCTATAGGCGAACAATTTTGATTCAAAAGCAATTTTCTGCTAGTAAAAATTGACTCAGTTTAGACCAAAGGCGAGCAGCAGTTGTTCAAAGGCAATTCAGTCTAAGCAAAAGGTGGCTAACTGCTATTTAAAGGCGATTTGGATGTCTGTATGCAGGCAATTACAGTTCAAAAGCGGTCTATGTCTGTTAAGGAATATGTTTGAATTGTGTTTTTGACAAGAAAACAGTGATTTCAGTCACTTACACTCACAATAATCACAAACTTGTACAACCTAGGCTAGGAAAGGACTGTATTTGTTGAGTCCCCTGGCCGTGCTTATTCAAAGTGGATAGCTTCAAAATCTTGGTAGCACCGACTCCCCTCCACGGCACTCACTTCTCACGCATACCAAGATCCAAGTTTCCCAAGGCTTGTCCCCCCACCAAACCTTAGGATTGTCCCTACTATCTCTACTAAGAACCACGTGAATCAGGGCGGCTTCAAAGGTCCCACCTTTTGAGTCAACAAATAGAAGGTTTTTGGCTACTACACAAGGTTGCTAATAAGGGCATCCGTTTGGGTGGCTATACATGCGGCAACACTACTCTCCGTTATGGAGTCTCCTAGCCTTCAAGGGTTATGCCTTGGGGGGTTTTGAGGGAGGTTGGTTGTTGGTATAACACAACAACACCCATTGTTTGAGGCTTTCGACACAAACATTTTTCTTATATAGTGGTTTGGAAGGACTTGGCTTTAGCTCGTTACCGCTTGGGTCGTACCCCTTCTCACACCAGGAAGGCAGGCCCTCTAAAGATAATAAGTTCTCATGCACCCAAGATCCATTTGGTAGGAAAGGGGAGAGGATACTTTTGCTATTAAATTTGGGTTACAAACATGTACAGTCAAGAAAGATAAATCAAGCACACAGCAAGCAATGATTCTTTTTAAGCACCAAGCCCAAATGTTCCTAAATTAGTGATAAATCACAAGTCTTGGACCGATCAAAGTTGCAATAGATATGTTAGTAGTTTGATAACCTCCTTTTCTAGGACAATCGATAGGATACTGCACAATACCTAATTAGTAGCCAAGAAAACTGAACTGCAAGTGATAAAGACTGAAAGCAACACAGTTACCACAGGCAATCAACTATTGATTAGAAGCGATCTATATTCTGCCGCAAGCGAAATGTTACATATCAGAAGTGATGCTAGTAAACCTAGATGCGAAGGGATAAAGCTCAGAAGCAATGCGAAAAAGCAACAGGCGACTGATTGTAAGTCATAAGCGACTCAGATTTGCGAAAAACAAGATATAAACAGAAAACTCTAATTTTATAGAAAGCGATCCAAATAGCTAAAAGAGGTCATTATTAGGATAAAAGTGATGCAAAAAAGACAATAAGTGACTACTATTAGCTTGTAAGCGATGCAAAAAGGACAATAAGCGACTACTATTTTCTCATAAGCAATCCTGGAAATACTAAAAGCAACTAGTTTCATCTTAAAAGTGATGCATATAATCGGACAGCGACTGGTTTAAACTCAGAAGTGACAAAAACTTGTCGAAAGTGCTCGGAAAATATGATCTTCACAAAAATAACTTCAAATAACAAAGTTAATCAAGGACGTGAGTCCCACAGGGCGTGCCAAAATGTGATAGGCAAAAAATCAGGTTAATAAGATCAAGCATAGCCATGAAAACCTAACCCTACCATCATCAAAGAATCTAATCCAAATGAAATTAAAAGCATGCAATTCAAGAACAATATCACCTAGATTGTATGATTCCTTGTTTATGATGTGGATTGCTTCTTCAACAATGAACAATTATGAAGATAAAAGCTGCCATTATGGATGGATGATAATGATAATAAGTGCAATGGATGCTAAAATACTCAATGTGATCAAGATGATAATGCAAATGCTATATGAATGCCGGATAGGATGTAGTATGGAATGAGAGGGTGTTTATATAGAACTCAACCAAAATCAATCAATGGTAGAGATTTGGTGGCTATGTGAATGGCTAGGATGAATTGATAGTCATAGGTGAATGTGTAGATGACAAGTGGAGGGAAAATAAGGCTTATGTGTGACCGTGTACATAGAAAGTACTACATGTGAAAGATATTAAATAAAAGATGTAGTACTACTTATCTTTTTTTAAATGATAGAGGCACACATGTCGGCTCATTGAGATAAATGATAAGAAGGAATTAATTAAATAAATAAAATTTATTTAATTAATTGGAAAGTGGGATTGTGAAAGCAATTTTAATTAAATAAATAAAATTTATTTAATTAAAATAGATAGAAATAAGATAATTAAATAATTAAAGATTATTTAATTTTAAATTTAAAAGAAATAGAAGAAATAGCTAATGAATTAATTAAATAAATATAGATTTATTTAATTAATAGAAGAAATAAGTGCTAGGGAAATTGCTCAAGTGTGTTAGACAAATGCAAATGATGGATAATACAATATTTGATGCTAATGATAATTAAGTCAATTTTAGGTGTCTACACCCTAAATGATCTATTCTAGCAATGCAATGCAACACTATCTTTCTTACAACCACATAGTTAATCCACAACCAGGGACATGCTCTCAATAAGACAATGCAATAAGTATTTCAAGAAAGCATGTCGGTCACCATACAGAGGCAATAAACAATCTGACAAGCATTACAAGGATATGTTACTCTTGGAACATACACATAATAGGGTGCCCAATGCAAGGTATATTTAAACTAGCATTACCACAACAATTATCTTCACATATCAAGCATATGATCAAACATCCTCTTTCACATACTAATGCATAACTCTTAAAAGAGTAAACCAAGTTCAATCATATTCAAGAACATGGTTTTTTCTTTCACACAAAAGGTTCTCATAACTTCATTATCAAAAGTGGTCACACAAGCATGAACGTGACCCTACAACGGTCACTCGAGCACTCACAAACACTGCAAGGGTTCATGCCAAGCATTCAGGACATCCAGAAGAAAAACACACATCAGGGGAAATTTACATAAAAAAGGGCCTCCTAAGGATGACATCATCATTTTTTGAGTTATCAAAAATCAACTAAAAGATGACATCAACCTGTATGGTGACATCATCCAAAATAAAAATAAAATTATTTATTTTATAAAATAAAACTTTCTAAAATCCTATGAATTAACTCATGATGGTTAATTTAACTCTACATATCCTATTCTATCTCAATCATCTTTCTAAATAATAAAGATTTTTTTTTTGTTTTTTTTTATATTTTTTTTTTTGATTGGTAAAAGGCCGAGGCCATTAATATATAAAGTCAGTAATAAAATACAGCTCTGTTTAGTGCGGGCACTGGTAGGAAAGAACAGAGCAAAGAAAACCTCCGATCTAGCCCGGGACTTTTGCAGTCCAGTACATACTGTTTATTTATAGATCTTATACGGGGTCAAGCCCAACAAGGACTCATCCTTTCTTATACAATTTTTGGGGTACAAGAACAAACATTGCCCTATACTAGGGCCTTTCTTATGATATTCTCTTGTTGTATGGCTTATTGGTTCTCTGGCTCCTGGGATGTCCTCGATGACATATAGTAATAGATCAGCTGTCCATTATCAAGTGAGGGGCTTCTTCTGTCTAGCTCTTGCCAGATTACCTATCTAACCTGAAACCATAGGGAAAACTTCCAACTCTTTTCGCATGTTAGCTAAACAAAACAAGGATATACATAGACTTCTCTTCCTGAAAACACCTGTTAGTTCTCTAAATCCTTTGCCTGAGAGGAAAATTAAAATACTTGCTCTTACCAATCTTATAAAAAATATTCAAACACACCTTCTTCGAAGTTAACTTAAATCCCATACTAGTTGACTGATCCCCTATATATGCCAACATCTAAATATATATACTTGTAAAAATGCAAATAAATATGCCTAAGTGTGGGCATAAGTGATCGATCAAGTCACTGATAATGTTGGTGAACCATCTAAACTTTAACCCATCAAAGAAAAATGTTATTACTTGTCAAATCTATAATATCTCTCAAATGACCCGGAATGGCAGCCAGACCTCGACTCGAAACCTCATTATTGCCAGTCTAATTTCCTGCCTTCTCACATGCCAGTAGTGATTCAAGTTTCAATCAGAGTGTTGGGATAGAAAAATTTAAAAAAATTTTGTATTCTTGCTCATCCATACCCGACCAAACCAAAAATATTTCACCCAAAATCAGAATAAAACAACTGATATATCCCATAAAATCCTATGACTTTTATCACAAATAATGTAAAGGGCCTCAATTTCTTACATCAGCAAGACCTCATGTTGGTTATACTGCTCCATGGGAAACTTGTTAAAAAGGCTATCGGCATGAGAATAAGGGTTGGGGAGAAGATTTCAAAAGTCACCGATGGAGAAAATGATACTGATGACCTTTCGTCGGAGAGAAAGCTACCAGTCACGCCAATCGATATAACTAAAGACTATCGGCGAATGCTCTACAAGACCTCCCGACGATGTAGATCATACCGATAAGAAATTTCGGTAAGACTCTCACCAATCATCCAATAGAATGGAGGAGACTAGCAATCATCGACAGGAGACAAGCATCAGAAACAAAGATTAAAGACTTTGATACTCTAATGTCTCACCGATTGAAGAAAAGTGCTTCGATGTAACTTACACCGATAAGTGTGAAGAATAATAACCATCGGCGAGAACAAGTGAATCAGAACATGGCTTACAAGTCTGATCAAAGCAATTCTCACAACAATATCGGTGACATGTTATGAAATTCTTTCTGATCTACGATATAAAAGGCTATTGGGGAGACGACTACAATCGGGTAACCCTAAATATGTTATCCCGATGACATAGATTACCCTGATGACAATGATAGTTTCATTCATCGACGAGACTCTCACCGATAGCCATATCGGTGACACTTGAGAGATTGGGGAAGAATATTAATCACATAGCAATGAAGAAAGTCATGCTGATGGTGAAGTCAGTAGAACTCTCACCGAGCATCCAGTGGAACCGAAAAGATTATTAAATGAAGTTTTATTGTTGTATGTTTCAAGCATTGTATGTATATTTTATACATTTCAATATACATACAATGCAGAACTCAAGATAGGTTGAAATTTGGTTAAAAAGATGCATTATGACTTAAAGTGTATCGGAAGATGCATTGCACTTTATATACATCGTGGATATACCAAGATGCTTTGTTTATTGAAATGTATAACATAACAATGTATATTGAAATGTATAACATAACAATGTACATCTTCAATATACAAGCCGATATACAAGATGCTTTGTATATTGAAATGTATAACATAACAATGTACATCTTTAATATACCAGCCGATATACAGGAAGCTTGTATAAAAACAATGTATTTCTTCGATATACAAGCCGATATCCACATAACATAAGATATATGTATAAATAACAATGTATATCTTCGATATACAAGCCGATATACAAGATGCTTTATATATTTCAATATATAAGCCGATATATAGAAGGCTTTGTATATTTCAATATACAAGCCGATATACATGTATAAAGAGAGGGTTTGTATAAGATTCTTTGTATGTATTTTGAGTTTGTATGTTTGGCCAAGGGAAACATACAAGACGATCTACAAAGCTATATGCATGTCGCGGAACCGAAATGATTATGAAATGAGGTTTTATTGTTGTATGTTTTGTGCATTGTATGTATGTTTCAGGTTATACATTTCAATATACATACAATGCATATCGGGCTTGTATAAACAACAATGTATATCTTTGATATACAAGCTGATATACAAGATGCTTTGTATATTGAAATGTATAACATAACAATGTATATCTTCGATATACATGCCGATATACAAGATGCTTGTATAAATAACAATGTATATCTTCGATATACAAGCCGATATAACATATGAAGCTTGTATAAATAACAATGTATATCTTTGATATACAAGCTGATATACAGGATGCTTTGTATATTTCAATATACAAGCCAATATATCGAGCTTGTATAAATAACAATGTGGGCTCCACCGTTTGCATATCGGGCTTGTATAAATAACAATGTATATCTTCGATATACAAGCCGATATACAAGATACTTTGGATATTGAAATGTATAACATAACAATGTATATCTTCGATATACATGCCGATATACAAGATGCTTGTATAAATAACAATGTATATCTTAGATATACAAGCTGATATAACATAAGATGCTTGTATGAATAATCAATGTATATCTTCGATATACAAGCCGAAATAACATAAGATGCTTGTATAAATAACAATGTATATCTTTGATATACAAGATGCTTTGTATATTTCAATATACTAGCCGATATACAAGATGCTTTGTATATTTCAATATACAAGCCGATGTACATGTATAAAGAGAGGGTTTGTATAAGATGCTTTGTGTATATTTTGAGTTTGTATGTTTGGCAAAGGGAAACATACAAGGGTAGAAAATCTGAAGATGTTCAGAGTTTGCTCACCCTTCGTGGTATGTTATTAGACCAAGTGATGAACTGATTGGCCTCAAAATAACTTTCCTCCAAAGTTTCAAATTAATTCTAATAATACTTCAGCGGTATTAGCTCTAGTAGATAGGTAGAGACCATTCGCCCCTTTGTTGGCAAGAGAGTTTGCTTTGCTATTACCCTCTCTGTAACTATGATTGAATGTGCACCTCCTTAAAGAAGCAATGATGTCGTGGGCATTAGCCAGCAGGGAATTCAGTCTCCAATTAGGCATGTTCCCTTTCCATAAGCCATTAATGACGATCGCGGAGTCTCCTTCGACCTCTAATTTTTCAATTTTCATGTCTTTGCAGATTCTCAGACTTTCAATCAAGGCAGTTAATTTTGATGTATTATTTGTTGTTTCTCCTAGGGGTTTGGCTAAGGTTGCCATTTCTCTAGATTCAGAATCATGGATTACACAACCTATTCCTGCGACTCCCGAGTTGCCCCTAGATGCCCCGTCAAAATTTAGCTTGAACCACCCTTCTTTAGGAGGTTGCCACTTACATTCATTTCTCTTGTTGGTGGAGTTGTGGTTTCCTGGTCCCACAAAGGAGGGAAGTTTTAGTCTTGCCCATCTCCCCCACATCTTTTCATCCTAGTGCGTCAATGTGGTTCTTTTTTGGAGTTGTTTAGAATCCTACTATTGACTATTTCTATAATAACGGCCTCAATTTTAATGATTAGCTGACCAAAAGTCATTTTCCTATCTTTAAAGATTCTTCTATTTCTTTCTTTCCACAGCTCCCAAACCATGATCGAAGGGGAAATTGTCCATAGCATATGGTAGATGCTTTGTTTGTGAGTCTCAGGCCAGCATTGGAAAAGGTTCAGAATGTTATTAGGAATGGCAGTAATCCATCCCATCTTATTACTTAGCCAATTCCAACATTTATTAGAAAATTGACAATTGAGGAGAATATGGTCTGTTGTTTCTTGATCCTCTTCACAAAGGGGACATCTGCTAGGCCCCTCATATCCCATCTTGGTGAACCTATCCGCCGTTAGGATTTTTTTCTGCAAGGCCATCTAGGCAAACAACCCAGCCTTTGGGAGACAGTTCTTATCCCAACACAGTCTCAGTGGTAACTCCAATTTTGGTCTTAGTTGCTGTCTGATTAAAGTTTTGTAACCATCCTTGGTGTTATAATTTCCTGATTTAGCCCCATCCCAAACTAATCTATCTAAGTTCCCTTTGAGAGATACCCTCCTTTTGTTAAGGATATCAAGAAGCTTCTCTTTCTCATTATCCAGAATGTTCATATTATCTAGGGGTTTCCATTTCCACCCCCTATTCTCCTCATGATTGGGAAAATCTATATAATCTTTTACATATTTCCCCCAGTGGGATTCTAGTATCCTTTTGGCATTCTCTAAATTATCCAAGCTTCTTATCACCTCATACCCACCCCATGAGTCATCCCAAAAAAGTGCTTAGTTCCCATCTCCTAAACTCCAAGTCAATTTGTCCATTATGAGCTTCCTACAGTCCATCATAAAATTCCAAAGGTGAGATCCTTTAGGTGGGTTAGCCATTCGAAAAAGGAATGCCGGTTCCTCCCCTCTAAGATATTTGTTTCTAAGAATTTTAACCCACTTTGAATCGGGTTGCTGATACATTTTCCATACAATTTTAGCACCTAAAGCCTTACTTTGTTCTCTAAAGTTTTTGAAGCCCATGCCTCCTTCCTCTTTTGGTCTACAAATCTTGTCCCAAGCCACAAGTGCCATTTTCTTTTTATCCTCTGAACCTTGCCATAGGAAAGTTCTTAGAATTTTGTTGATTTCTTCCTGTTTTCCTACTGGAAGATTCATACAGGATAATTGGTAAATTGGAATAGCTGAGAGAACCGATTTTAACATTATCACTTTGCCTACTAAGGAGAGCCATTTGCCTTTCCAAGATTCTGCTCTATTCCTAATCCTTGAAGTAATATGGTCCCAAAGATCATTGATCCTATTGCTTTTACCCAATGGTATACCTAGATATTTACAAGGCATTTCCCCTTTTTTAAAAGATAGGATTCTACATATTTCTTTTTCAGTTTCAGGATCCGTGTTGAAAAAATAAATTGCTGATTTATCAGCGTTTACCTCCTATCCAGAGGCCCTACAATAAGAGTCCAAGATATCTTTGAACGCCCTAGCTTCTTCTATGCACCCCTTACCGAAGAGCATAGTGTCATCTACAAATTATTGATGTGTTGTAGGATTGACACCGGAAGTGATTTTGATTCCTTGGATCTTTCGTCCTTCCCTAGCCTTGGTGATCATTCTCCCTAATACATCTACCATTATAATAAAAAGAAAAGAGGAAATAGGGTCCCCTTGTCTCAATCCTCTTGAAATGCTAAAAAAACCTTCCGGGGTTCCATTGATTAAGACTGAGATCTTGGGATTAGAAATACATGCATAAATGAGGTTTATCCATTGTTTATTAAAACCAAAAGCCTCTAGGGTTTTACAGAGGAAACGCCAGTCTACCTTATCATAAGCTTTACTTATATCTAGTTTAATTAACATGCTAGGTTTTTTGTTTTGATGTATGGTATGAATGGCTTCTTGGGCTATAATAACTCCATCAAATATAGATCTACCCGAAAAAAACCCTGTTTGTTCATCACTAATGATGTCTGGAAGCACTACCTGAATCCTATTAGCCAAGGTTTTAGTTAGGATTTTATAAATAGTATTACACAGAGATATAGGCCGCAGATCCCCTAGACTTTCTGGCTTCTCTTTTTTTGGAATCAGTGTAAGGAAAGTATTATTTACCTCTTTGAGAATACTTCCCAAATTTCTTACCCCTTCTAGTGCTTCGACTACTTCATCTCCTATGAAGTGCCAACATTTCTGGAAGAAGAAGGCTGGAAAGCCATCAGGACTAGGAGCTTTATCTGGTTGCATTTGAGAGATTGCCATCTCTACCTCAGTTTTGGTGAATTTACCATTAAGAGCTTTGTTTTGATCCTCTGAAATAATCCTTGGGATATCTTCCAGAAAGGCTTGTTAGTACATGCAATTTGATCCCTCCTGATTAGTAAGAATATTTTTGAAGTACCTAACCGTTTTACATGCAATTTGTTGAGGATCTTCGATCTAGTCATTATTCGCATTTTTAATTTTGAGGATTCTATTTATGTTTCTGCATGCTTTGGTGATGTTATGAAAGAACTTAGTGTTCTTGTCTCCCTCTTCTAGTCAAGTTTCTCTTGACTTTGGATGCCAAAAGATTTCCTCTTTGGCTAGGATATCTTCATATTCAATTTTCAATTGTTTTTCTTTTGAAAACGTTTCAGCGTCCATTCCTCTGGTAATCACGATTCTGTTTAGATTTTCCAGTTCTTCTTCTAGCTTAGTTTTGGACTCAAAGATATTACTAAAGTTAGTTTTATTCCATCTTAGAAGGTTACATTTAATAGTTTTTAGTTTGGATACTAAACAAAAAAGCTTAGATCCAGATATTCTAGTTTCTTTCCACCACTGCTCAATTAGGGTAATAAGGTTGTTATCTTTGATCCACATTTGTTCAAATTTAAAGGGGCAATGTTTGGGTTGGCTATCTTCTAAGATACTCAGCTACACTGGGTAGTGATCAGAGCCCGAGTATGGTAAGATATCTGCCGTCAGAATATAAGGGAATTGGGCCCAATTACCTCTTAACAAGAATCTATCAAGTTTTTCTGCAATATTGATAAAGCCTTCTCTTCTGTTGTTCCATGTAAAACCTTCCTATGCAGTTTTAATTTCCAATAAATTGTTCTTCTGAACCCAATCTTTAAAGTCTTTCACTACTGTAGATAACCTAGCGTGACCTCCCAATTTTTCTTTAGGATCCAATATTGCATTGAAGTCTCCCCCCAAAATACATAGTTGATCTTGTAAAGTTCCCAAGAATTGTTCTATTTCTGTCCAAACTGCTCTCTTATCCTGGTTCTGAGGAGGACCATAAATGTTGAGGAGAAAAAAGTGTAGGTTGCTTCTGATGCTTTTGACAAACCCCACCATCTAGTTCTTCTTGCAGCTTAATACTGTAAATGAGACCACTCTAGGGTCCCAAATTACCCCTATGCCTCCCGAAGCACCCTCAGCCGGAACTCCAACTAGCTCCCATATTCCTAACTTCTTGTTTAGAGTGTCAATCTCTTCTTTATTTAGTTTAGTTTCTTGGATCATTCGTATATCTGGTTTTGTGTTGGTTATACATCGTTTTATGATACGCTGTTTGTTAGGGGTATTGAGACCCCTAACATTCCAGGTGTGGACTCTCATGGTGACGAGGGAAGGCACTTCCCCTTCCCTACATAGAACAGTGTGGTGATCTTAGTTTGATCAGTAGCCTCACCTGCCTTCTCTCTTAGCTCCAATAGTGATTTCCTACCCCTTTTCTTATTACTTTTGGCACAGTCTGGGGTATCCCTATTGAAATCGGTTATGGTAATTCTCAACCTCATATCTGCTTCATCCACTTCTCTATCTCCCTAATCTTTTGTGTCCTCTTTCTTTCTATCCTACCTTTCCTCTTCTTCTTCAAGTTCTATAATCTTTCTTTCTATCCTACATTTCCTTCTCTTTGTTAACTTCCTCGATTACCACTTCCTCTAATGCTTTATCAAAGATCTCATTGCAGATTTCTTCTATAACCGAATGGCTGAGCTTGTTTGTGGATTTCTTTTGATTCTCGGAGTCTTTATATTTTTCTTATGTTTCGAAAGTGTTTGGAACCCATTCTAGGGTTTCTAAAACCTCTGGGTTTATACTTCCTTCTACTGCTGTAGGGTTATTGTCTCTGGCAGCTTTTGGAGGAACTTCCCCCTCCTCCAGTTCCATCCTCTCTTTGCCTATCTGTGGTTCATAATTCTGATTCAGGGGCTTAACCGTTGTGATTGTTTTTTTGCCTGAGCTGACCTGACCAGGATTCATGTTCTATGTAGTAACCTCATTACTGTGATTCAGGGTGTTTTCTTTGTTATTTTGGGAAGATTTAGGGCTTCTCTTAGGCTGGGCTATTACCATACTCAGGTTCTGATTTTGTCCAGACAATTCCTTGTTACCACTGAGGTGCTCCTTAAGGGAAGAAGAGCTAATCATCTGATAGTCCACAATAAATCCACCTTTATTATCATTAAATCTGATGTTAACACCCCCAGGCTGGGGAATGGGGCGCACCTTAGCGGGCATTTTTGGACTTCTGTTGTTAGTGTTTCTAAGGATAGGTCCACGATGGAGAGCTGGCTTGATGCAGTAATTGGCCAAGTTAGTATTAATTTCAAGAGGTTCAAGGTCTTTGGTGCTAATATCCAATTTTACTAATAGGAAAACATTTGAGTAAGATAAGAAATCCTTCTCCATTCCCATGAACTCTCCCAGGTGGTTCCCTATCTCCCTCAAGATTTTACTATGGATGAGCTCGACCGGGAGATTCGGTAGCTTGACCCACCTAGCTACTTTAAGTTTTAGTTTACTAGGGTCGAAATTAGGTATCCAGTCTAAGTACTCGAAATTATGCCCTTTGTAAAACAAGCTTCTGCTATTTAAAATTTCTTTTTTTAGGTTTGCACTCTTGCAGGCAATGAATATAAATTCTTCAGAAGTGATAGTGATACTTACCTGGTCTTTGTAGAGGGTTTGGACCCATTCTACAATTTCCTTCACAGGCTGCCCTATCCCACACCATCGAATATAAAAACCGTGGGTTCTACAATGCATCCCCAAACCATCTGTGTAGATATTTTTGATATCGATTGATACTTTCTTTTCCATGGCCTTAGAATTTTGATGATATATTGATCTTATTTTTGGTCTCGACCCATGGGTTCTAGGGTTTGCTTGTTCACAGAGTGTTGCCTGGTTTAAGCCCTTCCAAAGAGTGTTAGAAGCCGAGTTGCCGAATTTAGGGTTTTTAGAGATTTGCCAATGGTGGGGTGCCCTGAAATTTGATATGTTGCCTGTATGGGAATTTTCCTTTGCATGAATGAGCCTGGGGGCCGGTTTTGAAAAACCCTTTGCGTGTCCTTGTCTTGGATAGGAAGGATAGGAGACAGCAGGGGGTTGTCGAGCACTTTGGCTTCTTTACCGGCCTAGAGTGGTGTGGTTTGCTCCAGTTACAAATGCTGGGGTCACTAAGGTTATTGGGATAGCCCACATTCCTTCCACCCTAGCTTGAGTTGTTACTCTTATTGTTGCCTCTGCCCTAACTCCCCTCTGCTACCTCCTACTATTCACAGTTTGCCAGCCCTGTTCGTCCTGAGGATGCGGAGGGGGAGCCCCGCCCCCGTACAAAACCTTCTTCTTCTCCTGTATAATGTTGTAAGGGTGCTCTGCCCTTGATTCATTTCTTGCATTCTTAATAATATTGCTATGTCGCTGACTGCCTGCTCTTTTTCACATTTTGTCTTTTTTTTTCCTTTTATATTCTTAAGTTCCATTATAGAAATTATTATGTTTTCTAAAAAATACTTTCATTCTTTAGGAAGAAGAAAATCTAAAAAGTATTTCAAAAATATTTCAACAAATCTTTTCTTTAAAAAATTATTTTATTCCTTAATAGCATTAAAAATCATAAAACCTACTATAAACATATTTAATATATTAATTCTAAATCTATAAAATCATAAATTTAAATATATATAAAATTATAAATATGTAAAATCATTAATCTATTATATAAAATGATAATATGAAACTTGATTTAATATATAAAATTTATAAAAATAAAATATTAAATATAAAATAAAATTTCTAAGCTACTTGTACTTTGCTACTATTTACAAATAATATAAATGTGTTTATTTAAATAAACATACATAAAAAAATAATAGATGAATATTTTAAAGCTAAATTCAATTTTTTATTTAGTACTTTTTTTAATCTAATTTAAATTTTGTATACTAAAAAAAATTCTTTAAAAATAAAAAATTTTCTCTCACAAATTAAAAAAAAATTATCTTCAAAATAACTCAATGGACAATGAAAAATAAAAAATTATTGGAAAAAGAAAAATAAAAAGCTAACAAATATTCACAATAAAAATATTATTGAAGAGAGAAAAATAAAAACACCAAAATTAAAAAACTAGAAAATGTTCATGATAAAAATTTATTGGATTAAAAAAAAATCTAGCAATTTTTATTTATATTTTGGAGAAAGAAAACAAAAAAGATATTGTAAAATATTATTTCATATATATACACGTTCAAAAAAATTAAAAATAAACTAATATAAGAGTTTGTTTTAAATTAGGAAGTGTGACTATTTAAATATAACTTTTAGATAAAAGACTTTTCAAATAAAAAATAAATATAATCAAGAAAGAAATAATCTAAAATAAAAAATGAACTTGATTTTTTTAATAAATTATAATAGAAATATATGTTACCACTTTAGAAAAACAATGAACTTGAGTTTAAGACTTTTTAAATAAAAAAAAATAATCAAGAAAAAAAATAATCTAAAATGAAAAATGAACTCGAGTTTTTAATAAATTATAATAGAAATATATGATACCACTTTAAAAAATAATGAACTTGAATTTTCTAAGGAATTATAATAGAAACATGTATTCCCACTTAACTCATGTAGTTGAGGAATTTATATTTATTTATATTTAAATAATTTGTATTATATAAGATAATTTTTTCTTTTCTAAAGTTTCTTAGAAGGCCCATTTTTTTATGTAAATGTCTCCTAATGCAAGCAACTTCTCGACAACCATACAGTCTATCTAACCCCGAAACAACATATTCCTCATCACACACATGCAAGGAAGACATAACAAAAGAAGGCACATGCTACTCACTGCACGCCAACACACAAGGACCCACACATGCTCGAACAAACCGAGTAACACACACCCAGAGCTCCCAATGCTGGAACTTGACTCTGATACCAAATGTAAAATACGCATTCCATAACAAAACTTACCAAAGTAAATAATCCACTTATTTACATTAACCCAAATAAAAAGGATAAATATTCTATATATCAACAATATTGACATTACATCTTACAAAATCCACGTGCCATAACCGGGTTTTAGCACTATAAATGAATATACAAAGTCCATCTTGGCTCTCATGCCATAAGTCATCTCAAATAATAAGGTACAATAATCAAGTACAAGTAATGAATAATAAATCAAATCACTCTCTCCAGCCGCCACTAACCCACATGGTCATCCACAAGCCGAGAGACAGGAACATGGCTCGGGCGTTTTTCCACCCAACCATGAAGCAATTACACTTCCCTAGATTCCTTCATGACACGAAGGAAACCCAGCCCTGTTGCTAACTGAGAGGGGGGGTGAATCAGTTATCCTAATTATTCCTGCTTTCAGAACTTTCTTAATAATCAATGCAGCATTAATTCAATTAAGCAAACATAACTATGAAATGGAAATACACATGACACAATATTTTTGACGTGGAAACCCTGTTAAGGGAACAAACCATGGGGTGATTAACCCAAGATTGTATTCTCTGTTAGAAGAATGGAAATACAAAATGGCACTTGCCAATTAGGGCTCACTGCCCGAGCACACTGCTCACAAGAGGCACACTGCCTACAAGAGACACATTGTCTACAATTTATAAAGAGTGTAATACAATACTTGAATTGATAAGGAGCATCAACATATGCTGGAGTTTAGTTCCGGTTAGGCTCTGTACACTGATCTGCTGCACTTCATCTTTCCTCTTCTTTTGTGCTACTTTCCTTTCACATACTGGACCTTCCTTTCTGCTTTTATTCGGCTCTACTTCTTTTCTTTGCACATCACCAAAAACCATGACACTTCTCACAACTAAATCCATCTTATATATATACGCAAAAGTGATTTCATCACCTTTCTAGTCGGCACCCAGAATAGTCAATATTTTCCACAAACTCTGATCTGTCGGCTGAATCCTTGCATACCAAGTAATGCGGATCAAGGATATACTTGTAGAAGTCATCAATCATGTCGGCCAATCATAACTTATGCCTTAATAACCTTTACCATCATCAGTAACACATCCGGAATAATGTCTGATGTTCTGCCAGTCAGTTCTTCCTCTGTCCACACTGCCAATCAGGAACCCGATACTCAAGTATTCATATTTTTTTCTTCATCTATCACCGGAGGCTAAATCCTTGGAATCTATCACTCAAGGTAGTCCTCTTGACTTGCCTAAATCCGCACTTCACCAAGATACTTCCTCTAAGAGATCCAGACCTAACTGTCAGACCTCGCCACATGCTTTGTTCTTACTTACCGAACCACAACATTCTTCACTCTGACTTTTGGTAGAGACACACCATGTCCTACGGATGTGTGGGAAGAACTTTGTTGCCATCAATGACAACAATCATGAAACCATATAGTGTCTCTTGCCAACAATCTCCCCCTTTGGCATTGATGGCAACACTTAGTGAAAAATGACTAAGTGTTTACACTATGCTCCCCCTTGGCTGATGCTCTATTTTTATATACATTTTTCGGAGCTCCCCCTTAGTTGGATTCCTCATTTTTCACTGTTCTTCACTCCCCCTTTGACATCAATGGCAAAGGGTAGGATCCGCACACCAAAATTTTCAAAATCTTGTCCGCATAAATATATACATATGGAATACTTACATATACTGAAGTATGTCTGCAAAAGTTGTTTTCAATTGAATGAATTCTGTAGCCCAACTTTGCTTCATTCTGTCCAAAATTGATATATGACCGCTCAATAGGAATGCAAATGCATTTGCCCTTTTTAGATCTATTGGATCATTGGTCTGGGCTGTGATTTGAGCTTCTTTTATGGCCTCATGCATGGCCTCTAACTTAGGGACAATTATCCCTCTGAGCTCAGTCAACCTACTGATTTTGTTTTTCTTCTCTTTTTTAAGCTTCTTAATTTCATTCAAAACTGCAACCGTTTGACATTCTTGATATATTATGGATGTAGTAAGTGGATCAAAATTTTGAGAAAGTTTTATCAGTTTATCCTCCTGTTCTTTCATTTTCTTCTCAATCTCCACTGTTGTTTTAGACCAGGATATACAAAATTTGTATACATCACCTCCATCCTTAAGGGCATTTTCCAAACTTTTTATCCCAATACCCATAACTCTTCTGTCATTTGATATTAACCCTTGCAGCTCTGAGAATCTCTTATCCAAAAATTCTTTCCGGACCTTTTCCTCAGTTAATTTCTCTAAAGACTCAAAATGAGTGCTGACTGAATCAATAAGAGCTTTAAGATTACCTGATGAGGAGGCTGAGTGATCCTTCTGAAAAGATGGCATGATCTTTTCCAACACTTCGGATGCTGCCTCTATAAGCTTACAGTCTTCCATGTGAGATTTCAGTAGTTTCTCTTTGGCCTTCGCATTTGCAAATGAAGCTATCTTCATTGTTTGTACCGGAGATAGAGAGTCAAAATCTAATGGCCCTTTTAGTAATTCCGGTTCATCCATCTCATTAGTTTCTTTTGTCAAGAAGTCCTTGATAGATTCTACAGTGTCTCTTGCCAAAGACAGATTCTTCTTCTCTTCTGCAGTGTCACTTATGTTCTTTTCAGCTTGACTTCCTTCTTTACTTTTCACCTCTTTTTCTTTCTCCTTTATTATTTCTTCTTCTTTAGATCCAGGGTCAATAGGGGAATCCGGAGGAGAAATGTTAGACTGTTCATGAGCCACCTCTTCCAGAGCAAAGGATTCCAAGTCCTTAGTTGTTTCTGCACCGGTATTCATTACCTCTTCTGTCATTTTCTCAGTAGACTCTTCTGCAACACTTGTGGTCGAGGGGTCAGTACCCAAGTCCTCTATAATTAGAATGTTGAATCTTTTAAATGCATTCTGGAGGATCTCTTCTGTCTCTTTTGCAACTTTGTCAGTCTCTCCGAGCATAAGTTGATTCATCCTTGCTTTGCTCCTGAACTCATCCTTACAATCTTTGAATACCATATTCATTTTCTTGGGATCGATTGAAGGATATAACTGAATTGCTATCTGTTCCTGGATTTCTAGGTCTTTGGCTTGGGCATTGTTCTTTCTTATTTCTAGTTCCTTCTCCAAGCTTTTGGGGATCAGAGATATAATTTCAATAAATGCTTTGTTGTAGATATTTAGGTACCTGACTGTGGCATCTTGCAATATCTTATGATCTACTTCACCATAATCATCATAGAACTCAATCACTGGCTGAAGATTTCCATCCACTGTGACTGATTTGATTATGTCATCAATGTGGAGAGTGGGTTTTTCAACATATTCCTCTGTCTTTTCTTCTTCCTCTTGTCCGGTAGAGGGTTCACCAGATGTTTTCTTCTTTTTCTTCACTTTCCTGATTTCTTCATCAAATTCAGTCTCCTCTTCATCCCTTTGACTGGCATAAGCCCTTGTGGCTTTTGTCTTTGTTCTTTTCTCTCTTTTGCTGGATAATTTTGCTTCCGATTTTGATGGCCTTGAGCTTTTGGTAGTGGTAGGTGCAGATCTCTTTGATGATCTAGTCTGGGTGGAAGGTTTTACTAGAACACTTTCCGTACTTTTCTTTTCTACCTTTTTCTTCTCTTCCTCAGCCCTTTCCATCTTTTCCCTGTTGGCATCAAGTGCCTCCTTTGATATGCCAAAGCCTTTTGCAACATCTTCAACCTCTTTTCTTACCTTCCTCTTGATCTCTGGTTGTTTGAGTTCCACATGAATCTTTACACTTAGCTCCTCAAAGGTTCCAAACCTTTCTGCCTTGGGATCTTTTCGCTAACTTAACATGTGTTCAATATGTAGCTCAACAATTTTCTCATCAACTTCATACCCCATCGGCATGATCCATACTATTCTTGGTTCCACTGCCTCCATAAGGCACTGATCAGTTTCTACCATGAAGCAAACAGTATCCTTATACTTCTCAACTAATGATTTTGGGATTCTTTCTCTGATTTGCATAGTATTTTGGAAATTCTTAAAGTACCCCCACAGAGCTGTATTCCTTGCCTTGGCATCCCCAAGTCCATGCAAGTAATCTTTGATTTGTATTGCTACCAGTTTGTTATTTTGCCATACCCATCCATTGGATCCGGGCAGCTCATTCATGAAGTAGAAAAATAAACACAATATCAGTCCACCATATTTAAAGGAGTTTTTCTTATCCTTTTTGATCTTTTGTATGTTCTCCATCAATTGACTTAAAAGAAGTTCACATAGATCATACTCTGCATTCTTTCTCAGCATTTCATAGGCAGTATACACTGTAGTTCTGGACACTGAATTCTCCCTACAGGAATGATATATTTTATACCCTATTATCAAAGATGCAAACTTGATATTTGGGTCCGTGATATCTTCAATGGTCATTGCCCTCTTATCAAATTTTGATCCAGTGGCATCAATCACAATTTGGTTTTTGATAGATTTGAGGACAGGTATCCCTCCAGAGGAGTATAAGCCGGTTACTTCCCTAATTGCCTCCTTAGTGATTTTGTAAGGTCTGTTCAGCCATAGGAAGTTGTCATGCATCCTACTCAATACATACCGGACCCATTCATCTTCTTCAAAGCAGGGGAAATCAATGAACTGATCAAAATGTTTCTTCTGGATGCCCTTATATTGAGTTTTAAGTTCAAAAGCATCATCTATCAATTGTTTATGATAGATATCACTTAGTTTGGATTCCCCGAACTCTTTAATATTCGCGTGTATGTAAACCCTAATATCTTCTGTATGCAACACACCATGTGGAACACTAGAAAATGCTCCTAGGGGATCTACTTCCAAGGATTTGTATGGATGTTTCTTGAATATGGGGCGAGGTTTGTCAGAGATCTTCACAATATTTGGAGTACCCATTATTCAAGGATTTACAAAAAGATATTTGATAACGGAGAATACCTTTTGCGCCTTTCGGTTTCACGAAGTGAGTCAGATCAATTGCTGGATGAATCAGATTCTGCAGATGATCTTTGATGGGCTTGAGGAATTTCTGTTGCAGAGCTTCTTTTCATTTCTTCTTGAATGCAGAATGAACAAATGCTTAATAAGAAAACCCTTATATTGCTCCGCAAACCCTAACATCAAGTTATAATAAATGCTCAACCTAAGTCATTTCGGTTTGCCTTGTTTAGATGACTTGAAGAACCAGATCAATCTTGATTGTAAACATCTTGTGGATCATCCAAATCTTAATCATAGTCTACTTAGATGTTTCTCTTATGAGCCCTTTAATCCGCAACTCTCCTTGTGCCAGTTCCGGCACCAATTGACTGGCTGGGGGAACAAGGTTTTCTTTGTGTCTCCCCCTGAGCCAGAGCTCACTTTTTAATTTTCGGAAGGAATATCAGCACTAGAGTCTGGTGCGGATCCATCCCCTACATTCTCTGTACTTTTCTTCACCCAAATCTTGTTCATCTCACTTTGAACTTCATCCGCATTCACTTTTTGTTTTTCCTTATCTTGATTCTGATTATAATATACCGGACCTCTTTTGTCTTGATTCTTGCTTCTGCAGAATTTTGCTATATGACCGGATCTATTGCAAACTTGGCAAACAACATTTCTTTGCATATTTGATTGATATCCTCTTGATCTGCATTGATTAGCCATATGACCCATTCTATTGCATGCAAAGCATCTACCATTGAATGAATTGTTCATTTGCATATTTCTGCATTCATGAGATTTGTGACCATACCTTTTGCAGTTGAAGCACTGTTTGAAGAAGGATGTATTAGCCTGATTCATTCTCTTTCTGCACTAATTAGCTTTATGGCCAAAGTTATTGCAGTTGTGGCAGTATCCATTGAAGGATGGATATCTTTGAGCATTAGGTTGTCTTATTGGAGTTCTTCTAGGCCTGTTCCTTGGATTTTCTGATCTAAGATTCTTCTGACCGGATCCAGAGCTTTCTCCTTTCTCATATCCCAAACCACACTTGTCATCTACCCTCTTTTGACTTTCAAGAAGAACTTCAAGTTGAGCAGAACTTATCTTGAATTTCTCTTTATATTCATTTGTTGTTTGAAGATCCCTTTTGAGAGAGACAATTTGATCCTCAAGTTTTTCTTAATTATCTTTAGCATCTTCAAGATCAGATTCAAGATGTCTGATAATTCTATCCATCTTGTGGCAATCTTCTGATTTCTCCTTGAGAGATTGTCTTAGATTATCTTCAGTTTTTCTTTTCTCTTCAATCTCTTGGGTAAACTTCATAACTCCTGATTCCATTTCATGTCTTACCATAATGATTTCTTTTGATAACTTTTCACATAACTTGGTTTTCTCCTTCTGATCTTCATTTGTATTATTGGCTTCACTTTGACTTGCCAATTGCTGAAGTAGCTCCTTTCTCTTTTTCATAGAGAGACTTAATTTGTCTTTTAGTTCACTCATGAAATCATCAGCTTGTTTGAGTCTTTCCTTTAACTCATTGACTTCAGATTTTGACTGCTCAAGATCATCAAGGGCAGTCTTGAGTTTCTCCCTTAACCCATATACATCCATTTGAATTCCCAGATCTTCCTCAAGTTGTTAGACTCTATTAGGAGGAACTTGGCTCTGATACAAATTGTTGATAACTGAGAGGGGGGGTGAATCAGTTATCCTAATTATTTCTGCTTTCAAAACTTTATTAATAATCAATACAGCATTAATTCAATTAAGCAAACATAACTATGAAATGGAAATACACATGACACAATATTTTTGACGTGGAAACCCTGTTAAGGGAAAAAACCACGGGGTGATTAACCCAAGATTGTATTCTCTGTTAGAAGAATGGAAATACAAAATGGCACTTGCCAATTAGGGCTCACTGCCCAAGCACACTGCTTACAAGAGGCACACTGCCTACAATTTATAAAGAGTGTAATACAATACTTGAACTGATAAGGAGCATCAACATATGCTGGAGTTTAGTTCCGGTTAGGCTCTGTACACTGATCTACTGCACTTCATCTTTCCTCTTCTTTTGTGTTGCTTTCCTTTCACATACTGGACCTTCCTTTCTGCTTTTATTCGGCTCTACTTCTTTTCTTCGCACATCACCAAAAACCATGACACTTCTCACAACTAAATCCATCTTATATATATATACGCAAAAGTGATTTCATCACCTTTCTAGTCGGCACCCGGAATAGTCAATATTTTCCACAAACTCTGATCTGTCAGTTGAATCCTTGCATACCAAGTAATGCGGATCAAGGATATACTTGTAGAAGTCATCAATCATGTCGGCCAATCATAACTTATGCCTTAATAACCTTTACCATCATCAGTAACACATCCAAAATAATGTCTGATGTTCTGCCAGTCAGTTTTTCCTCTGTCCACACTGCCAATCAGGAACTCGATACTCAAGTATTCATATCTTTTTCTTCATCTATCACCGGAGGCTAAATCCTTGGAATCTATCACTCAAGGTAGTCCTCTTGACTTGCCTAAATCTGCACTTCACCAAGATACTTCCTCTGAGAGATCCAGACCTGACTGTTGGACCTCGCCACATGCTCTGTTCTTGCTTACCGGACCACAACATTCTTCACTCTGACTTCTGGTAGAGACACACCATGTCTTGCGGATGTGTGGGAAGAACTTTGTTGCCATTAATGACAACAATCATGAAACCATATAGTGTCTCTTGCCAACAAGCCCTACATGAAATGTCTAGCAACCTAGAAACAACTAGCAGGAGGGAACACCCGATGCAACCTGATGTCTAAATGCAAATCTAAATGATGATGTGTAAATATCTCACAATAGGATGTGGTAGAAAAGTATATAAATAAAGTTTTGCTAGATAATCTTTCATCCATTTCAATGAACACATGGCTTGGCCCAAACACTTAAAATAGTTACAGTCAAATCCTGAAAAGAGGAAAAGCCTTCTTTGTTTGCCCACATTCGGCATCCTAGCCCAAAAGTAACCCAAACACACACAAAAGCTAAAGTACGTTCTCTTCAAAGAAAACAGCAACACATGTTTTCTTATTAACCATTTCTAATCCCTTTCTTTTACACAATCAACAAAAATACCCTTTCAACAAATATTCACAAGAAGAGTTGCTTTTATTCATTCAAGTTACGCATGGAAACTATAAAACTAGGTATATTCTTTATCCCATATATAATTCATAAATATCTCATATGAATTCAAACTAAGATTTGCTATCTGCAACAAGTTTATAATTCCACTCAAATAAGGTTGCAACATTAAAATGAAACACAATTATTTAACATCATTAGGTTTTCCTTTTAAAACTTCAGTTACAATGAAGCATAAGAAGAGTTGATTAAATATCCTAAAATTTACTACATGAATTCCTGCTATATGCTACAAGAACCACATTAAAAGTCTGCTACATAAACTGAATAAAAGTCTACTACAGGAACTGTTAAAAGTCTGCTACAGAAACTGAATAAAGGTCTGCTATAGGGATAAATAGACTGTGACAGGAATTTAAGGTAATCTACGAAAGGAAGAATAGTAAACTACGACAGAAATTTAAGGTAATTTGTGACAAGAAGAATAGTAAACTATGACAAAAATTTAAAGTAATCTATGACAGGAAAAAATACAGTCTGCTACAGGAATAAAGAGTCTGTTGTGACAGGAAGTAAATAGCAACACATGTTTTACCTAGATACAGCTATACATTCTTTACTTTTTCTCAATCAACGAGATTACATTTCAAGCAATATTTCTAACAAAGATTTGCATTTAATAATTCAAGATATACATAGAAAGCGGTAAAACTAGTTATAATCCCTAACTTATGTTTCACTCATAATTCCTCAGATAAAGCTAGATCTGGAATTGAATAACAGCAAGCAAGTTCATTATTTCATACAATCAAATGATGATAGGAATTTTTGTAGATATATATATATATATAGTTTAATGTCATATTTGTCAATTAAACATCATTAAGCGAAAGCATAAGAAGGCAGGTTGAATAGATATCTCCTATCTCTACTATAGGGATACATTCAAGTTCACTATAGGAACAAATTCTAGCTAGATTGTAAAATAAGCTGCGACAGGGATTTAAAAAGTAATCAATAGGAATTCTGATCTATTGCAATAGAAACCATCTAAACTGCGACAGGAACTAAAATAACTGTAGCAACAGGAAATAGTAAACAACTGCAACAGAAACCATCTAAACTACTGTGACAGGAATATAACAAAATATAAATTAAAGATACACTAAAATCTAATGGAGGTAATTAGAAAAGCATTAGATCGCAGAGGTCCAAGTACAGGCCGAAACAATAACAAACCACAAAAGTTAACTATGGCGACAGAGATCATGAGACCATTTTTAGATAAGCGCATAGGAAGATACCAACTCTCATGGCCGATACCTGAAAACAGGTTGATAAGGATTTGGAAATGCAGGCCAAGTTTTACTTATAGATCAGAATATTAAAGCATGTTGAGATAGAAAATAATTGTCTTTGTTAATACAAAAGGTAATGAGGTCAAATATAGATCATCGAACTGATACAAGAATATAACAGTAGAAATAGATATGCAGGCCGATTAAAACAGATTAAACCACAACTCAGAGGTTGGCGATGACTTATTAGACACACACAGAGCGACTTCTAAAAATAGCTCAGGTGATAGGGAGTCTTATGGTAATTTAAAAGAGAGAAAAATAGGCAAGATAAACAATGCTCAAGAAGATAGTTTGCAAGAAAATGTTTTAATACATGCAAAGACTGTCTAGAATCATTCTACAGATCCTGTGATTTTAACAGGCATCTCCTATGACTTCAATTGTCATACCTCCTGGAGCAAGAAAAAAATTTGGATGTCAGTGTTTCTACAACATACATTTTCATAATTAACAAGAAATTTGAAATGCGCTCTATCTCTGCTCTACATGTTCTCCTAGGGTTTTGATTTGACTCGGCATCTCTGTGTCACACGGGGATGGAGGGTATTGCCTCGAGCAGTACATCTGGGCCCCTACCTATGTTAGGCGTTGACAGTCTCAAGAACTGGAAAAATGTTCTGGCGAGGTAGGAGGACCTTTTTCTTAATGGTCTTTATGTTGTCCCAATGCAAAAGGAAACTTCTGAAGGGACAACCCTCGTGGTACCAGATGACCCGGTGGAGAAAATCGTTGCCTCCATGGATCTCACTCTTGTGGGTAAGCTCTTTTCTCTTCGACCTAATATTGAAATGGTTTGGAAATGGGTTTCCAACCGTTGGCATATTAAGGGCAGTGTGACTGTAAGTGCTAAGGTGCAAGGGCTTTTTTTATTTCGTTTTACCAGCAAAGAGGACATGATAGCTATTTTAGCATGTGGGTCGTGGCTCTATGGCACACACTCACTCTCACTATGTAGTTGGCAGCCAGGGTTTGATCCTAGTTTTGATTTGAACCGATATGCCCCGGTCTGGGTTAGACTTCCAAGCTTTCAATTAGAATACTAGGATGAAACTGTGTTTGCTTCTATTGCTAATTCCTTTGGCCAGTTTATTGCCTTGGATAATACCACTCGGGCCAAATCTGGATTTGTCTGTGCTATATTTTGTGTTAATGTGGAAGTCCACAAAGCTCTACCTACGTCCATTGAGCTAAACTCTAAGTATGGGGTCTGGACGCAGCCAATACTTTATGAAAATGCTACCACCTTTTGTCAACTTTGCAAGAAGGATCATCTGATTTCCCACTGCAAGCACAAGAAAGCTGAGGAACCCACAAATCAGGAAAAAGATAAAAGTGATTCCAGTTCCTCAGAGCAATCTATGGATAAGAAATTGGAAGATATGTTGAACTCCAGGCGACGGAGGGCAATGGGGAAGAAGATCTCCAGCACTTTTCAACAGAGAGTCTCCTGCCAATCTTAGAAGATGGTGAGATTCACAACAGATTTGATGAGACCCATCAGGAGGAGCAGTTGCAAGCTTCTCATGAAAACCTTGAGGCACAAGGTAATGTTTCAGACGCTCTACCCCCTCAGGACAACTTTTAAGCTCAGGAGTCTGATCTTGTTCAAGGAGGGATGAACTCTCAACCCTCTCCAAGATAGAGTTCAACTCCTATCCCTCTAGAGCAAGGTCTAATGGTACTCACAATGAAGAATCTTTCAAGGAAGGGATAAACTCTTAGTTATCTCTGAGATTGAACTCAGGTCCAACTCCACTTTCCCCTGGAGCAGGGCCCAGTGAAACTCATAGTGACCAAGAAGGGTGGATTACTCCAAAGAAGAGGGGTCGTAAGCCAAAGAAGTCTGCTGATGTGGGAGTAGACCCCAAATTAGGAAGGCCATCATTAAGGGAAACAAGGCAAAGGGAGGCAGCTAGGGAGATAGCCAGTGGCAAATAGAAGACACTGGAGATTCACTCCCAAAAATTATTTAAATGAGGATTTTGTCGTGGAATATGAGGGGCCTTAATAGCCCTTCAAAATAGTATGAAGTTAAAAATTGTATTCTAGATCACAACATTGATATTCTCTTACTCCAGGAAGTTAAAATGTCAGAGAAAAGATTCAAAATGATTGCTGATAGGATTTGGCCCAATACCACCTACTGTATCAGTCCTGTTGTTGGTGCCTCAGGGGGGATTGTCACGATGTGGAATAAAGCTAGGGTTGGAGGTATGCTGACCTTCCTTATTAAACATTGTCTTATAATTAATTTTTCTTTGCCTTCCTTCAATTGGACCTTGGTCAATATATATGCCCTGAACACTAGGGTGTTGAGGAAAACTCTGTGGAAGGATCTATTTGTTCACCTCTCCTCTACTCCTAACTCCCATTGGATGCTGGTGGGAGATTTCAACACCCCTTTATACCCCTCTGAGAAGACTGGGAGCATTCTTGACTGCTCTGATAGTATGCTTGATTTAGCTAAATTTACCAATACTTTTGGGCTCTTGGATATAGAGTTGCTGAATCAGAACTATACCTGGACCAATAGAAGAAGAGGAGATCAAATGATCCAAGTTAAGCTGGATAGGTTCCTTATCTCCAAAAACTGGGATAACACTCTCGCCCTTAAACTTTCTACCCTCCCGAGGACCGTCTCTTATCATAATCCTATTCTTCTAAATTGGGTTGAACAACAAAATAAGGGACCCTTCCCTTTCAAATTTGAAGTGATGTGGATCAAACACCAGGATTTTAAAAGTCTTCTCTCCAAGTGGTGGCAGCTCCAGGTCCAAGGCACCCCTATGTTTAGACTGGCTAAGAAACTCTTGCACATTAAGAGAGAGGTCCGAAGGTGGAATAAATATAGTATTAGGAACGTGTTTTCCTAGAAGAAGATCATTTCTGGAAAATTGGCTGATATTCAAACTAGAATAGCTCAAGGGGATTCTTCTAAGGACACTGCTCAAATTGAAAACAAATTAATCATGGATTGGAAGAATCTTATGAACAGAGAGGAGCTCTATTGGAAATAGAAGTCCAGAGTCTAGTGGCTCAAGGAAGGAGATCGTAATACTACTTTTTTCCACCTTTTAGCTATGAAACACAGGAAGTCCAATACTATCTCTAAACTGTGTACGGAAGATGGTAGTGAGATCAATGATGATAAGGAGATTCATAATTAGGTGGTTAGTTTCTTTTAGGACTTGTCAAAACAAGTTGCAATACTAATAATAGGTCGGTTATGGATCAGTTCCTCAATAATATTCCTACTCTGATTTCTGAGGAAGAGAATGCTGACATTTTAAAACCTATTTCTAAGGAAGAGGTGATGCAGAGCACACAGTGGAAGCACTTAAAACAAGGGTGAAATACCCATCAAAACCCACAGTATACAACATCGAACCACATACATTCTTTTATGATCAGCAAGACCATGTATCATCGGCCAACTCCATTTCTTTTTCTCTGACCTCTCAACTTTTCCCGATGTATGTCTTTACATTACTCACCTATCGGCAAGACTATCCTCATTGGCGAGCTCCCTGCTTGTGCTTCCGATACGCCAATGGAACAACTCATATGCTTTCGTTGACTTGCAATCACCGGTTCTCTTCACCATCACTACCAATCACCCCTTGTATCCAACACAATGTATATGCTCAATATACATTCTAAAGATGCATTCTCAACATGCATTCAGGATATACATTCAAAAGATGCATTCGCAACATGCATTCAGAATATGCATTAGGTGGGACCGACCACTGACCTAACGCAATGTATATTCTTAATATACATTTGGAAGATACATTCTCAACATACTTTGCAGAACATACATCCGGTGGGACCAACCATCAACCTCTCCGACACCTTCAGTCCTCCCGATGCATAACCTAACCATTCACAACTGGTCTTCCAATGTATGATTAGGCGTCTCACCAGCGATCAGAGGTAAACCACTGCATCTAAACAAAGTTTCTTCCTAAAAGACTCTTCAATGGATCTTTGCCCGACTTCATGTGCCGGTCATACAATGTATCTTCGGCTTAACTGTCGATACTCCTCTGATGGTCTATGCAACTACACAAACCTTTGACTCCACCAACCTAGAACATGATGATGATAGGATCTCTCAGTACATGTTGTACATGATCCTGCAGACACAAATGAACAAAACAAAAAAAAAAAAAAAAAAACTATACAGCCATTCCACCAATTTTGAAGAAATCTAACTGGTGGAATGGACTAAGAATCCATCTCAGCCACAAAAGAAAAATTTGATTACACAGAGAAAACCTAGAAAATCCAGAATGATAGAAAGATGCATAGAACATCTATTCATTTATTTCGCCTTTCCAAAGATGTTCATACACAGATACTTTGTTTCACAATTGCACAACTGATTACATTCGATCTCATCTGGGTATTTATCTACTCACCCTGAGTAGTACCACCCTGACTCCAAGCGGTTGGGAGACCAATCCAAGCGGCTGGGAGATAACCGTCTATCAACCTTCTAACTACCTAACAACCTTTATGATTATAGATTGCCAAGTGTCCTTGGGACTTACAAAATGAACCTAGATACAACCTAAAATGACATGCATTGGTCAAATAGACCTTATTACATGAATGGTCTTCTAGGACCTTATTGGAAACAACAAAATGAACATCAAATACAACATGAAGTTGAATGCCTCATGGAGGCCACTGTGGATTAGGTGCTCCTGCACCATACACCCCACCAAGAAAAGAACTCATGCCCCATGAGTTAATGCTTTGTCTTGCTCCACCTTTATCCTCTACTGTCTCATGCCTTCCCCATGATCTCTGGACTGCAACCTGCTTCCATGGAATCAAAGACTCATGCCTAGCATTGTAGGCTCTACTCACACCTGGCCATGAGTGAGTGCTGGCAACTAGACCTATCCTTTGCTTGCCATCCTTTCTTACTATCATCTCTGTCGAAACACCTGCATTGGAAACCCTAGTTAATGCTCCTTGTACTACTGTTATAGTAGAATATGTTTGCCTTTCAACTCTTGTTGGCCCTAGAGGACAAACAATGGTCCCTACTATGATGGCATCCTTGCCTTTCCAATCAACTTGTTGTTGCTTGCAGACCTACTCTTTGACCTGCTGCTGATCCATCTGATCTCCATCATTCAAAACTGAAATTACCTTCAAACTTTGATCCTTAGCAACCCCACTCCTTGAGGTATCCTCAACTTTCTTTATGTCTTCTTCATTGAGCTTCACAAACTCTTTCTTACCCACTAAGATGACCTTGGCGGCCTTCTTGGCTTCAGCATCCTCCTGCAATGGTGTCATCATAAAAGTCCTCCCATCCTTCTTGATGGTGTAGGTGTTAGCATATCCATCATACAATGCTCTCCTATCAAATTGTCATGGCCTACCTAAAATTAGGTGACAACATTCCATGGGCAAAAGGTCACATAAAACCCTATCCTGATATTCTCCAATCTGAAAATCAACATATGCTTGTTCATATACCAAAAGTGATTGATTATCACTTACCCAAGATACTTTGTAAGGAGTTTGATGAGGAATGCTTTCTATGTTCAATTTATCCACCATTTCCCTAGACACCATATTATCTGTTGAACTAGAATCTATCACTACCTTACATATTTTACCTTTGCTTTTGCAATTGGTCTTGAAAAGTGCTCTCATTTGTAGCATGTCCTTGGATGTCTTTAAGAGTGTTCTCCTTAGCATCAATGCTTCTCCATCTTGAACTAGGGCTGCATTCCCAATTGGAAAGTTAACACTTTCATCTACCTCCTCTTCTTGCACATATTGAACCCTCTTTTCATTCTTCCTATTACCTCTTGATGGTGAACCTTGCCTTTCTGGACATCTGAATGCTGGGTGACCAATTTCATTACAATGATAACATCTCCTAGTGAAAACATTATAACCTCTACCACCTCCAAATCTGCCTCTTGTGCGTCTCCATCCACCCCTGAAATCAAACTGCTCTTGTCCTTTACTAGTCTCTTCTTGGTTCTCATTGACTTGCCTTGTTGTAGGGGCTGATCCTCTCCCCCTTATATTGCTGCCTCTTCCCCTCATGGACTTATCCTGTCTCCTTTTCATCTTCTCCTCAATCTTGATTGCCATTTGGTAACATTCTTCTACACTCCTAGGGTTAGCCAAAACTAATTCATCTTGTATATTCAATCTCAAACCAGCCAAGTATCTAGCAACCTTTTCAACCTCATTCTCATGATGACCAGACCTCATACTTAATTTATAAAATTCCTCAGTATATGCTTTCACATCCATCTCCTTTTGTCTTAAAAATTGAAGCTTTTTAAACATTTGAACTTCATAATCCTTGGGTAAAAATTTACATTTGATTCTTGCTACCATCTTGTCCCATGAAGAAATCTTTGACCTTCCCTGCTTTCTCCTCTCTGATTGTAAGTAATCCCACCATACCAAGGCATGACCTCCCAATTTGGTCTTTGCAATCTTTACCTTCTGCTCCTCAGGAACTTCCTCACATTCAAAATGATTATCTAATGCAGCAATCCAATCAAGTAACTCTTCCTCATTTAAACTTCCACCATACCTTGGAACATCAATCTTTACCTTAGGTTTGTCATTCTTGACTGCCCTTAATAGTTTTGCAAATCTCTGATCTTCAGGATTCAGATCTTCATCTACATCTTTAAATTCTTCACCATCCTCTTCTTTTTCTGATTCACTCTCTTCCACTTCCCTTCTTTTGTTTGTCTCCAAGGCTGCAAGCCTGGCTTGAAGGGCTTCTGCAAGCTCTTTCATCTTCCTCATCTCTTTAGCATGCTTTTCCTTCATCTCTTGCAACTCTCTAGCAATGCTAGTACCTTTCGAAGGCATCTTGCTAACCTCTCAGTTCTTCTACTTCTGCCTTCTCAATGACAGAACTGAACACATAACTGCCCAGACCTTTTGCTGGGCTCTGATACCAATTTGATGCAGAGCACACAGTGGAAGCACTTAAAACAAGGGTGAAATACCCATCAAAACCCACAATATACAACACCGAACCACATACATTCTTTTATGATCGGCAAGACCATGTATCATCGGCCAACCCCATTTCTTTTTCTCTAACCTCTCAACTTTCCCCAATGTATGTCTTTACATTACTCGCCTATCGGAAAGACTATCCTCATCGGCGAGCTCCCTGCTTGTGCTTCCAATACGCCGATGGAAGTTATATGCTTTTGTTGACTTGCAATCACCGATTCTCTTCACTGTCGCTACCAGTCACCCCTTGTATCCGACACAATGTATATGCACAATGTATATGCTCAATATACATTCTAAAGATGCATTCTCAACATGCATTCAGGATATACATTCGAAAGATGCATTTGCAACATGCATTCAGAATATGCATTCGGTGGGACCGACCATTGACCTAACGCAATGTATATCCTCAATATACATTCGGAAGATACATTCTCAACATACTTTGCAAAACAGACATCTGGTGGGACCGACCATCGACCTCTCCAACACCTTCAGTCCTCCCGATGCATAACCTAACCATTCACAATCGGTCTTCCAATGTATGATCAGGCATCTCACTGGCGATCAGAGGTAAACCACTGCATCTAAACAAAGTTTCTTCCTAAAAGACTCTTCAACATATCTTTGCCAGACTTCCTCTTCTGTTCATACAATGTATCTTCGGCTTAACTATCGATACTCCTCTAATGGTCTTGATCCCCTGCAACTCTGCAACTATACAGGCCTTTGACTCCACCAACCTAGCACATGATGATGCTAGGATCTCTCAGTGCAAGTTGTACGCAATCCTGTAGACACAAATGAACAAAACAAAAAAACACAAAATGAATTGTTCAGCCATTCCACCGATTTCAAAGAAATCTAACCAGTGGAATGGACTAAGAATCCGTCTCGGCTACAAAACAGAAATTTGATTGCACAAAGAAAACCTAGCGAATTTGAAATGATAGAAAGATGCACATAACAGGACATTGTTTATTTCGCCTTTCCAAAGATGTTCATACACAGATACTTTGTTTCACAATTGCACAACTGATTACATTCGATCTCATCTGGGTATTTATCTACTCGCCTTGAGTAGTACCAACCTGACTCCAAGCGGCTGGGAGATAATCGTCTAACAACCTCCTAACTGTCTAACAACCTTTATAATTATAGATTGCCAAGTGTCCTTGGGACTTACAAAATGAACCTAGATACAACCTAAAATGACATGCATTGGTCAAATAGACCTTATTACATGAATGGTCTTCTAGGACCTTATTAGAAACAACAAAATGAACATCAAATACAACATGAAGTTGAATGCCTCATGGAGGCCACTGTGGATTAGGTGCTCCTGTACCAAGAGGTCTGGGGAGTTTTATTCTCTATGGGTCCTTTAAAGCCCCAAGCCCTGATGGTTTCCCTCCAATATTCTTCCAAGAGTTTTGGGACATTGTTGGATATGATGTTACAACTACTGTCAAAGATTTCTTCAGAACAGGGAAACTCCTAAATAGTTTAACAACACTTTTATTGTTATGTTCCCTAAGAAACCCAACCCTGAGTCACTTGCTAATTTCAGACCTATTAGTCTGTGCAACACTGTGTACAAGATATGCACCAAGTTACTTGTCTATAGATTCCAACCCCTTCTAGATAAAATCATTTCCTCTTCTCAAAAAGGCTTTGTTCCTGGAAGTTGAATGTTGTTATTGCCACCCACAAAACTATCCACTCTATGGAGAAAAGCAGGATCCCAAGTATGGTTCTTAAGCTTGATATATCCAAAGCTTATGATAGAGTCTCTTGGCAGTTCTTATTTAAAGTTATTCAGAAGTTTGGCTTCAATGAAAAAGTGTCCCTCCTTATCCGGGAAGCTATCACCACTACTAAGTTCTTGGTTTTTGTCAATGGGGTTCCAAGAGGTTTCTTTTCTCCCACAAGAGGCATTAGGTGGGGGGATCTTCTATCCCCTAACCTCTTTATCATGCTAGTTGAAGCTCTTGGGAGGTTTGTTCATTCAAAGATCAATTCCTAGGAAATAGTTAGGATAAAACTAACCTCTACTCTCCCTCCAATGTCTATACAACAATTTGTGGATGACACCATCCTCTTTGGTATCTCCTTAGCTTTGGAAACCTGAAGCTAGAAAAAACTCCTCAATGACTATGCCAAGGCTTTTGGTCAACACATCAACTTCCAAAAGAGCAATGTCTTTTTCTTCAATACTCTACGGGACCTTCATAGGAAAATTATTAATATCCTTGGATGTGTTGTTGTGGATTTACCTTCAGTCTACCTTGGTCTCCCTTTAACTATCAAGAAAGTAACTCAGGGTTTTTGGAATAATATCTTAAAAAGAACCCAAAAGAAATTGGTGGGCTGGAAAGGAAAGCTCCTGAGCAGTGCTGGAAAATTGCAACTTCTTTGGGCCTCCCATCAAGGTATTCCCACTTACTTTCTCTCTCTTTTCAAAATGCCTAAGTATCTAGCTGACAAACTGGAGTAGATCCAAAGAACTTTCTTGTGGATAGGAGTGGAAGAAAAGAAGAGAATGTCCCTGGTCAAATGGGAAAAGGTTTGCCTCCCTAAAACTCATGGTGGTTTGAATATTAGAAAAATTCAAAATATGAACAAAGCCCTTTTATCTAAAATCAATTGGAATCTTATCAGCAACAATAAATACTGGGGGGAAATTATGAAAGCTAAATATTTACAGGGTTCTGTTAACTATAACTTCCTTCATCAGGAGTGTCTCCCACAAGGGTCAATGATTTGGAATAAAATGATCAAATCCGGGAGCTTAATCAAGAAGGGGTTAAAGTTGAAACTTGGGGATGGCACCCTCATAAACTTTGGGAGGATCCTTGGTTGGCTGACAAAGCTCTTTCCACTCAAGAGGGCAATGAGGCAGTTGTTGTTATTGCTAAACAGTTTTTTGGTACTAAAGTTTGTCATTATATCCAACAAGGATGTGGAATCAGACAATGGAAAAACTAGCTTGAGTGCTGTAACAATCGACTTGATCTTCTCCATCGAATGAATGTTATACAACAGATGCTTTTGGGAAAATGGATCTCCCTTTTCCCAAGACCAGATGAATTACTTTGGACTGCAAATAAAAAAGGCCTCTTCTTAGTCAAATTTGCTTACCATCTGCTGATTAAGGAAGACCACAGAGATGAGATTTGGAGGAAAGTTTGGAACCATAAACTTATCCTAAAAGTCAATTTTTTCTGGTGGGCAGTGATCCATAATAGAATTTTAACCCAAGACAATCTTCAAAGAAGAGGTTTTTGTTGGAATTGATCTGGACAACTGAGAGGGGAGGGGTGAATCAGTTGTCACATATATTAAACTTTTCTACCTTTAATCTTCTTTTACAACTTCTAATCAAATTAATGATATGAACATTAAAGCATGAATCAATAACACATTAGCAGAAACATAAGTAACACACTTGACACCAATATTTTTGACGTGCAAACCCGGTTAAGGGAAAAACCATGGTGGGGGTTAACCCACAAAGATTATACTCTGTTAAAAGTATTACAATGGGGAATGCACATGCATTCAGGCTCACTGCCTAGAGCTCACTGCTCAAAAGAAGGCTTACAGCCTGCAAAAGGCTCACTACCTATAAGAAGATGATTACAATGAGATTGAACTGATATTTAGCATCTATCAATGCTGGAGTTCCATTCCGGTTAAGCATAGAAAATTGATTTAACACACTTCATCCTTACTCTGCCCCTCTTACTGCTCTGCTAACATCTCAACTTTGATCTCTATTCTTTTCACAATTACTCCATAGTCGCAACATACACACACACTTCAAATCATTCAAATCCATCGACTATATATAGCTACATCCTAATCTTTAATCACTTTCCAGTCAGCTTCAAGAACACTTGGAACTTTATTGAATACTTTGCTCTGTTGGCTAGATCCATGAATAATTTAAGACATGGACCAAAACTTGCACTCACAAATCATCAATCAGGTCGGCGACTAACACAGATCATCACTACTTGCCCAGTCAACAACTTCCATACATCCAGAACCAAGATCATTTACAAGGTCGGCATGTTCTTCTTTTGTCTGCTTTGTCAAACTGTTAACCCGATACTCAGAAGAAAATAACTTTTGAATCCTTTATCACCGAAGGCCAAAACTCTAGATTTAGATTTCTTGATAATGCTTAAGACTACCTCAGATCCGCAGCAAATTATGACTTTCCACCGGAGAGATCCGGACCAAGATATCGGACCTTGTCACCTGCTCTGTTACTGACTACCCGGACTTAGATAAATTCTGATTCTGACTTCTAGTATGAACAAATTGTGTTATGCAGATGAATGGAATGGTCTTAGTTTCCATCAATGACAACACCTATTATGAGAAGCAGTGTCTCTTGCCAACAATCTCCCCTTTTGGCATTGATGGCAACACTTAGTGAAAAATGACTAAGTGTCAAAAAGCGGCTCCCCCTTAATCTGTACACCTGTGCTTTCCACTATTTCCAAAGCTCCCCCTTTGTTGGATTCCTCATTTTTCACTGCTCTTCACTCCCCCTTTGACATCAATGGCAAAGGGTGGGGTTCGCAAGCCACAATTATCCAAAAATTCTGTGTATAATGCTGCATATGTACAACTAATCATTAAGTTCTATTCACATGAACTTGAGAATGTCTACAAAACTATTTTTCAACTGCACAAGTTCAAAGGCCCAAGTTCCCTTCATTCCTTCCAAAATTGTGATGTGTCCACTCAGCAAAAATGTATATGCATATGCCTTTGTTAGATCTGGAGGAGTAATTGGTTGAAGTGCAATCTGAGCTTCTGATAAGGCATTAAACATGGTTTCTAACTTGGGGGCAATCAATCCCTGTAGCTCACACATTCTCTTCATAATGTTACTTTTTTCTTTAACAAGCCTCTTTATCTCATCTATCAAGCTAATTACTTGACATTCTTGGCTTATAGGCGAAACTGTTAGAGGATTAAAATTTTGAGAAAGATTTGACAATTTTTGTTCTTGCTCCTTTATCTTTTTCTCAATATCCTCACTAACTCTGGGCCAAGATAGACAAAATTTGTATATATCACTTCCATCACTTAGAGAATTTTGAATACTCTTTATACTTATGCTAAGTATCCTCCTATCACTTCCTATTAGACTCTTTACTTCACTAAATTTCTTATCCAAGAATTATTTCTAAACTTCTGCCTCCGCAGACTTTTCAAAGGACTCAAAATGTGTACTTACAACATTCACAAGATTCTTCAGGTGACCGGAGGGGGGAATTCGATACTCTTTTGGCAAGTTGGTAATAACTTCTCCAAGACTCCAGTTGTAAGCCCTAATAGTTCACTATCCTCCATGTGAGATTTTAACATCTTCTCTCTGGCCTTGGCTTTAGTGAAGGATGCAATCTTCATCATTTGTACTGGGGAGAGAGCATCTAGATTAATAGGTCCTTGGAGTAGTTCAGGCTCATTAAACTCAAGCATTTCTTTATCCAGAAGACTTTTCACTGCATCTGCAGTGTCTCTTGCAACAATTTATGGACCACCCTTTTGTTCCTGATATTTCTTAGCATCTGTAGATGCATCAACATCTGCACCATCTTCTTCTATTTTGACTTCATTACCCTTTTCTTTCTCCTTTTTGTTTCACCTTTTTCTGTAATGTCTGTAGTAGGAATCTTCTCCTTGTCTTCACCACTAGCAGTCTGATCCGGAGGGCTTAGTGTAGTAGCAACATCATCTTCTTTTCTGGATTGATCAAGTGGAGTATGAATATCTCCAACATCATCTGTTTTGACCATCATCTATGAGTCTTCTTTGCTTAATTGCTCTTCTTCCAAAGCTGAGGAGTTATCAACTTCGGTTTGTTGCCCACTGATGTTTGATTTTCCAACATCTGGAATTGAAGAATCAATCCCATCATCTATCTCCTTATATGTTTGTTCTGGAGGATCTAAATTAACACCTTGGTCATCAATTCCCTTGTTAATCTCTTCTTCTAGAACTTCTTGTTCCGGAACTGGAGGATTGTCTTCTTCAACTTGTTTCTCTGAAATAATATAATATTTGTCTTTGTCTAAAGCCTTTCTCAAAATTTCTTCTATTTCTTTTGCAATTTCCTTAGTTTCACCAAGCATTAGCTTGTTCATTCGGACCTTGCTTCTGAATTTTTCTTTAACTTCTCTAACGATTTTATCTGCTTCTCTTCTAGTCATTACATGAGACAAAGTGGAGAGGACATACTCTCTGAGTTCTAGATCTTTAGCCTTGGCTGCTTCTTTCCTCATTTCCAGTACTTTCCTTAAACTTTTAGGAAGTTCTTGTAAAATTTCCAATAGGGCTCTATTGAATTTATTCAAATATATGATAATGGCATTTTCTAAAATTTTCTTATTTGCTTGATCAAAATTATCATAGTAAACTCTGATAGGCTTTAAATTTCCATGAACAGTGATTGTTTTTACAATTTCATCAATAGTCATAGCGACCTTACTAGTTACTTGCTTTTTACTGGCCTTATTGCTTTCGAAAGGCTGGTCTTTAGAAGTCTTTGATGTTCTGCCTTTCTTGGATCTTATTTCTTTAACTTCTTCATCTGTCTTTGTCTCCTCATCATCTTTTGTGCTCTTGTGGGTTCTTGTGGCCTTGGTTTTCTTTCCTTTCCCTCCTTCACCAGATGGAGTGGCTTCTGATTTCTTAGTGGAAGTAGACTTGGGTTGCTTAGCAAGAGTTGTAGAACTCCTTTTCTTCCTTGAGGAGCTTGGTGGGACTTCCGGAGTGAATGCTGGCTCACTTTATGCTTTTTCCTCTGAAGTCTGCTTAGTACTTTTCTTCATCTTTTCAATCCTTTCTCTATTCTTTCTCACTGCTTCTTTTATAATCCCAATGCTTTCTGCATACATATCCACTTGCTTGTGCACTTTTCTTTTTGTTTCTGGCTATCTAAGTTCCACATGCAACTTTAAGCTTAGTTCCTTGTATGTTCCAAACCTTTCAACAGAGGTGTCTTTAGGTTTTCTCAGAAGATGTTGAGCATACATGTCATGAACTCTCTCATCCACCTCATAACCCATTGGCATTATCCATATTGTTCTTGGTTCTACATCTTCCATCAGACATTGATCTGTGTCAACCATAAAACATATCTCATTCTCATACTTTTCTACAACTAACTTAGGGATTCTTTCTCTTGCATGCATCAGACTCTAAAATATTTTGAAATACCCCCATATTGCAGTCTTTGGTGCACCTGAATCTCCAAGGCTATATAAATGATCTCTTATCTGGATCGTCACTAGCCTGTCATTTGTCCAGTGCACACTTTGCACTCCAGGCACTTCATTCATAAAATAGAAAAATAAGCATATAATCAATGAACCATACTTGAAGGAATTTTTCTTATCTTTCTTGTTTTTGTTTAAATTTTCAAACAGTTGAACCCGTAGTAGTTCACAGAGGTCATAGTCTACATTCTCTTTCAACATTTTATATGTTGCATATATAGTTGTTCCGGAGATAGAGTTTTCTCTGCTTGAGTGATAAATCTTATACCCGATTATCATGGAAGAAAACTTGACATCCGGTTCTATAATGTCATTGATTGTCATGGCTCTTTTATCAAATTTCCCGCCGGTTGCATCAGTGACAGTTTGGTTTTTGACAGATTTTAGCATGGGTAGTCCACCGGTTGAGTTTAACCCGGTCAGAATTCTGATAACATCTTTGGTGATCTTAAATGGTTCCAGCAGCCATATAAATTCGTGCATTCGGCTCAACACATAATGAACCCATTCACTTTCATCAAATGATGGAAATTCAATAATTTACAGAAAATGTTTTCTTTCTAGGGCTTCAAATTCAGGTTTCAACTGGTAATTGTCATTCTTTAGAAGGCTCTTAAACAACTCCAGTAGTTTCATATCCCCAAATTCTTTTATATTGCAATGAATGTATGCCCTAATATCTTTAACATGTAAAACCCCATATGGAACACCTGAAAAAGCACCTAGCGGCTCGACTTCAACAGATTTGTAAGGATGCTTCTTAAATTTAAGACAGGGCCTTTCAGTGACATCAATAACTAAAGGTGTAGCCATTTACAGAGATTGAGAATTCAAGAGGTTTCACAGAAAATAGAAATACCTTGTTCCGCAGATTAGGATTTTGCTTGGAGATCCTCTTCACGCTTCAATTCTTGAGAATTCTCAGCTCTAAGCTCATTCACTTCTTCTCTTCTTGCTTTCTTCTGATGCAAAGTGATCTAAATGAGGAATGAATGACCTTTTATGCTCCGCAATGCCTAATTTGTCTTTGTAATAAATACTCTGCCCTAATATATCCGGTTACTTTGTTTGTTGAACAGTTTCTCATGAATTACTTTGCAATTTGCCATATCCACCTCTTTTCTTTCAGAAATCCTTCCAAATGATCTGAAACAATCCAAGATTTCTTTTCTCACTATGCCTGATTCAGACACCCACTTACTGGCTGGGGGATTTGATTTTCAATGTAGCTCACCCTGAGCCAAAGCTCCTAATTCAATTCCCAAAGGAATTATCAGCACCAGATTCCGGTGCGGACCCACTACTATTGTTCATAGTTGTTTTCTTGACCCACATCTTGCTCATTTCATTCTAAATCTCATTCACATCAATTTTTTCTTTGCCTTTTTCTTGTCTCTACTCATCCAGTTTTCTGTTACCGGACCCCTTCTTTCATTACTCATGTTTTTGCAGAGTCTTGCAATATGACCAGATTTATTGCAATTAAAGCACACAACATTTCTTTTCTTATATACTTGATTTCCTCTTGATCTGCACTGGTTAGCCATGTGTCGAAATCCATTGCAAGCAAAGGAGTAGCCATTGAAAGAATTGCCATTAGAGTTATTCATTATCATACTTCTACATTCATTGGATTTATGACCATACCTCTTGCATTTGAAGCATTGACCGAAGAAGGATGGATCACCTTGATTTACTCTACTTCTACACTGATTAGCCTTGTGACCGAATTTATTGCACTTAAAACAGTTTCCATTAAATGATGAATATCTTTGAGCATTTGTTTATCTTACCGGAGGTCTTCTGGGTCTGTTTCTTCCATTCCTTGGTTAAAAATTTCTTTGTCCAGAACCAAAGCATTCACCTTTTTCATATCCAAGACCACGCTTGTCATCAGCCTTTTTCTGTCCTTCAAGAAGTGCTTCAAGTTTGGCTGAGCTTATCTTAAACTTTTCTTTGTATTCATTTGCAACTTCTAGGTAATGTCTAAGAATGACAATTTGCCTTTCAATTTCTCTCTCATTGTCTCTGCATTCTTGTAAATCAGATTCTAAATGGCCAGCTATTCTATCTAATTTGCAGCATTCTTCAATTCTTTCTTTTAGTTTTTTATTCAAGTCTTCTTCAATTTTCTTCCTATCTTCAATTTCTTTGGTTTACCTCATCACCCCAGATTCCATCTCAATTTTCAAAACAACAACTTCTTTTGACAGCTTCTCACATTCCTTTGTCTTTTCTTCCAAAGCTTCATTCATGTCATTTTCTTCAGTTAAACTGGATAACTGCAGAAGTAGCTCCTTTTTCCTTCCCATAGATTTATTTAATTTATCTTTTAACATTTCAATGGTATCATTAGCATCTTTAAGTTCACCTCTTAGATTACTAATTTTTTCTTTAGATTGAACAAGATCTTCTAGGGCCAACTAGAGTTGATCTTTTAGTGAACCCATTAAAACTCCTTCAAAGATCTTTTCCTTAAGTTGTTAGGCTTCTCAAAGGATCCTTGCTCTGATACCAATTGTTGGAATTGATCCAGACAACTGAGGGGGGGGTGGGTGAATCAGTTGTCATATAAATTAAACTTTTCTACCTTTAATCTTCTTTTACAACTTCTAATCAAATTAATGATATGAACATTAAAGCATGAATCAATAAAATGAGCAGAAACATAAGTAACACACTTGACACCAATATTTTTGACGTGGAAACCCGGTTAAGGGAAAAGCCACGGTGGGGGTTAACCCACAAAGATTATACTTTGTTAAAAGTATTACAATGGGGAATGCACATGCATTCAGGCTCACTACCCAGAGCTCACTACTCAAAAGAAGGCTTACAGCCTGCAAAAGGCTCACTGCCTATAGGAAGATTATTACAATGAGATTGAACTGATATTTAGCATCTATCAATGCTAGAGTTCAGTTCCGGTTAAGCATAGAAAATTGATTTGACACACTTCATCCTTACTCTACCCCTCTTACTGCTTTACTAACATCTAAACTTTGATCTCTGTTCTTTTTGCAATTACTCCATAGTCACAACACACACACACTCTTCAAATCATTCAAATCCATTGGCTATATATATCTGCATCCTAATCTTTAATCACTTTCCAGTCAGCTTCAAGAACACCTGGAACTTTATTGAATACTCTGCTCTATCAGCTAGATCCATGCATAATTTAATATGTGGACCAAAACTTGCACTCACAAATCATCAATCAGGTCGGCCACTAACACAGATCATCACTACTTGCCCAGTCAACAACTTCCATACATCCGGAACCAAGATCATTTACAAGGTCAGCTTGTTCTTCTTTTGTCTGCTTTGTCAAACTATTAACCCGATACTTAGAAGCAAATAACTTTTGAATCCTTTATCATCAGAGGCCAAAACTCTAGATTTAGATTGTCTTGACAATGCTTAAGACTACCTCAAATCTGCAGCAAATTATGACTTTCCACTAGAGAGATCTGGACCAAGATACCAGACCCTGTCACCTGCTCTGTTACTGACTACCCAAACTTAGATAAATTCTAATTTTGACTTCCAGTATGAACAAATTGTGTTATGCGGATGAATGGAATGGTCTTATTTGCCATCAATGACATCACCTGTTATGTGAAGCAGTGTATCTTGCCAATAGTTTTTATCTGGTCAATAGATGTGTCATGTGCCTCAAGGAAGAGGAAACTATTCCTCATCTGATTCTGCATTGTGACATTGCCAAAGAAATTTGGAGTAGAGTGCTTCTAAACTTTGGTCTGCAATGGGTTTGTAATAAGGATATTAGGGAAGTCATTGCTAACTGGATCCCTCCTTTCTCTCAACCCTGGTTAGTGGAGCTTTGGAACCAAACCCTTCCCTTTATTGGTTGGACTCTGTGTAAGGAAAGGAATAACAAAATTTTTAGGGAGGCTGCCAAAGATCATTCTCAAGTCTACTATTCTCTCTCTAAGATCCTTATTGAAAGTGTGACCAATTCTCATGTGAAGACTACTGACAAACCTCTCACCCAGCATGAGGAAAGTATGGTTGCTAATTGGGGGATACTTAATCAAATCCTTGCCTTTGATAACTCAAAGCAACTTCAGAGGTTAAATACCAGGTGGAACCCCCCGAAGTCTGGTTGGCTCAAATTAAATTTTGATGGGGCTTCAAAATCTAATGGTAAGGCTAGTGGTGGTGGGGTTATTAGGAATGACAGAGGGGAGCTTGTTGCTGCCTATGCAGGGGGATTAGGTCTCCAAAGTAATAATTTTGTTGAGGCCTCAACTCTTTTATGGGGTGTTAAACTGGCGATCACCTTGGGTATTCAAATTTTGCATATAGAGGGAGATTCAAAACTCATAATTGATGTCGTTACCAAGGTTTCTATGTGTGGGTGGTGTCTTAAGGACATCATCACTGATATCCAAACCCTTATTCAGGGTATTACTATGGTTGATTTCTCCCACATTTACAGGGAGGGGAATGGAGTCGTTAACGCCCTTGTCAACCATGGTCAGCAGTTTGAAAATTGGCGGTGGTAGCGCCAATACCATAATATGCCCCGGGCTATCAGGGAGTTAATTCAAAAAGATAGGACTTTTTAATGATGATTCAACACATGCCAACTTAGCACTGCTGATCTCCTGTGGCAAGTTGAGGTGGCCGATTAAGGACATCTTAATGATGATACAATGTACCCTTCTTTCAGATGTCATTTTGGCACTATTGATTTCCCGTAATAAGATGAGGTGGCCGATTCATGTTGACAAGAGTTTTAAATGGAAGATTTTGAAGCATGGGAAGGACATGCAGAGAGTGGGGAATGCGGTGGCTTATCTGAGTAATGATAACTTAAGGACGCCACTTAATTTCATCATTTATTTCACTATTATTATTCCTAAGGCCAGCGAAGATAATTCTCAAAAGAGGCATTTTGAAGAGAGAGAAAGCCGTTGTGACTGTTAAACTGGGAAGTTTAGTTCTCTTCTACTATGTGGCTTTGAAGGAAATTTAATCATGGGGGGGATAGAATCCGAACAGAACCCATCACTTGTAGTTAATTCAGGGATAACACCTTAGTGTGGTATTATTGTAAGGAAGAAGGCATTATCCCTTTCCTGGAATGCCTTAATGGCCACGACAAAAATCTTTCTGTGCAGTGTGCCCTTTCATGGGATAACCACAGAGTCCAAATTAGAAAGATTGGGTTCAAGGTTTCTGAGGTCATTTCAATGGCTACTGGTCTTTCCACTAAAGGCACGAAATTGAAGAGGAAGGCTAGGGTTGCGAACCACCAAAATCAAAATTTGTTTCTGGGCGAGGGGGAGGAGCTGGTTCCATATCAAGGAGGGTTTGATCGTGCCAAGTTACCAGAGCCATGGGATGTTATGTGCTACCTACTGATGAAGTATTTCACCTTGGAAGGTCGCTATACTAGGTTTTACAACTACCACCTTCCCCTTCTTAACCACTTTAGGAGAAATGCTCTTATTAGCTTTCCTTTCTATCTGTTATCTTCGTTGGAACACTCTATCCACCATGTGAAAGCTAAGTATACTATGAATCCCTCTAAGTGGCCTATCCCCCTTCACCAAGGCCTCATCCATCACCTTTATAAATTCCATCTTGCCTTGTCCCCGCCAGAACCCATTCAACCACCCACCATTGTTGAAATCCCTAGGGATAACCCTTCCATTGTCGATACCACTTCTGAGAAACCCAGAGATTCTACCCCTACCACCCAAAAACTGAAAGGGGTTTCCTTTTCTGAATTCCTAGAAATGACTACTGTGAAGGACCTTCATACCCCTACTTCTAAAGGTAGTGTGAAATCGAAGAAACAGAAACTTAAGGAAGTGGAGCCTTCTGTGGTCCCTCACTTTCTTAAGGCTCCATAAGAATAAAAAGAGTGACAGTGAGGGACCACTAAAAAAGGCTAAAACTAAAACGGCTAAAGATAAGACTGAGGGTAACACTTCGGGTGTTAGAAGATCTGGCAAAATTGTTGGCAAACCAGCCCCAAAGGCTAAATTGATAGAATACTTTGAAAGTAACTCGGATACGTCTACTCAAGAGGGTGATCTATCTAAAGGTGAAGGCATCGAAGTGCAGGTGATCTTGGAGGAGACTGAAGGGGTGGAGGAAAAGGATATGCAAGCTAAGGACTCTGATGGTGGGGATTCTGTTCCTAGAGATCATACTCAAGATGGGGAGGGGATGACAGTTGAGAAATTTGAGGAAGATGCTAAGGAGAAAGGTGCCAATTAGGAAGATGAAATGTCTTCTCTAAGAAACCAAGTGGAATCCCTTGAGCAGAAGTTTCTTTCCCTCAGACATTTCATAAACAGTATGCTTTGCCACTCGGCTATGGTTAATTTGACTCTTTTGCAGGAGTAGGATACCCTTACACATGGTGCGGATGAAGAAAAGACTAAAGAGTTTGATAAAATTTATGAATTCCTGTCTAAAGGCTAGGAGGATGTTTCTTCCTAGCTTTATCTCTTTGCTTTCTATTTCTTTCTGCTGTCAAATTGCTACTGCTTACTTTTTGTTGTTTATCGGTTGTCAATGTTGTAACTACTGTTAGTGGCTCCTTTTGGTCGTGAGCCTTTGTTGTCTCTTTTCTGGGTTGTTTTGTAAGGGTTCAGCCCCTTGTTTTTGCTGCCTTATTATATCAAAAACATGCATCTCCATGGTTTAAAACATACCTGGAAGCTCTCTAATCCTTCCCTTTTGATGCTAATGATGTCCTTTCTATCACTCCCTATGTTCCCTTCTGTTATTGATAAACATAGTCCCTCCTCCCTCCTTTTCGACGCTGAATAATGTTGATATCTCTTCCTTCTATCACTCCTTTCTCTCCCATCTTTTTGTCATGTGTCCCTCTTTTATGAATATTTTCCCTTATAATCATAGCGTTCATAAATTTAGACCAAGCTTTTTTATTTTAACTCATGTTCTCTTCAGCTTGCATGTCCTTAGCATTGAAAAAAACCTCCAATATCTCTTTTGATATTTTCTTTAAACTCCCACATAACTCCATTCAAATTTGCATGGAAAGATTTATTTTATTTTTAGATTTCTATTCATTATATATATAATTTTTTTTTTTGGTACGTAAAAAGGATATTTTATATATATTATAATTCAAAAATTACATGGGGGACTACCATAGCCAGAATACCAGTAGAAGCTTTATGAGCACTATCCCTAGCTGACCACGCAAGGTCTCAAAAAAATAGAGAAAGGCCACGCAGGGCCAGAGTGAAACAAAATTGGCCCTAATGGCCTCTATGTCCCATCTATGTTGCAGAGATATCTATCTACCTTTCTAGCAGAGCCGAGAGCATAAACTTGAAAACCTTTATACATAGCCAAAATTTTACCAGAAGAAGGGCCAAAGGAGTCACATGAGATTCAATTCCTGCGCAAAAGCCTAGAAAGTCTGCACCCATTCAAATTGTCCATTCACTGCCTCCATATGCAACATCTTTTTGAGGAAGGAGATTGCTTTTTCCACCCTATCTCTGTGCTCCAACAACACCATACCTTTCATGTCAAGGATAAAAGGAAAGATTTTAACCACTTCACCCTAGTCCTGAGGCAGAGGAATGTCTTTTGGGTGAGGAACCCCAATCCCTATGAAAACTGCATTGAGAATCTTCTCAAGACCATCTAGGAGATCGTCTTTGAAGAGCTTGGAGATTAACACTCTAGCTTCGGCCTTGGGAACTCCTGCGTCCAATAGTGAGGCAAGAAATCTCGAAGAGATGCTAGTGTCTACTCTGTATGCTTCCCCTGAGTCCATGAACCCGCTACCCAAAATGATTTTGATCACTGCCAGGGTCAGATCATCGTGGAGATGCAAGACTCTCTTCAATCTTTGATCAGTAATCTCACCTTTAAAGGCCATTTGCCTTACTGTACTTTCTAATTGAATTGGAGTATCTACTCCCAAATTTGCCATGCCTTCAATTGCAATGCGGGCTATGAATCTTGAACTACCTGTCATTGAAGCCTAGGGTTAATCACAGGTAGAGCTCTTCGAGAGGAAGGGAAAGAGAATGAGGGTTTGCATGAGAATGAGAAGAGAAAAGAAAATGGTGCTGGAAAGATCTTGATACCAATGTCTTGTCGAAGATCCTAGAAACAAATTATAGCTTCGCAATTCTCTCCGTAGGGTATTCAATGATGATGGTAAGTCTTGGCTGAGTCTGGCCTTCCCTGTGTGAGGCCATGTTTAAAACATTTGTCACCCTTTTTAAATAAATTTTTGCTTGCATTGAAGATCTAATCACTCAGTTCTATGATGTCTTGGATATCATTCAGTTTTCAACAAGATCAACCCTTCCACTTGTTATATGTGGATAGGGTGACCACCTTTCTGCCCACTATATATAAAGAAGAAAACACTTCAATTTGTTTTTAATAAACCAAAGTAAAACAACTTATACAATTCTTATGTCTCTAAGTCGAAAGAACGTAATAACTACATGGCTAACTAGGCAATTCAAACAAACATTTTGTAGCAACGAAGAAACATATTTATCTAAGCATTAAACATCAATCACATCCATTAACCATCTAAAATACTCAAACAAGACTAGTAATCACATAATGATGCATAATAAAGCCACTCAATGATGCAATATGACATGAAGCTAAGTGAGTGTGTGCATGCATCAGGTTTATCCATCATACCAACTCTTTCCTACCAGCTAGAATACTTCTACCTCAACCATGTTCCTGTCTTTGACATTTTTCATGCACTCAGTCGCACCTAGATTTTTCATCAATAGGTTAGTCCTCATAATCATAGCCGAAACAAAACAAAATGTACATCCATAGTCGTACAAATAATATTCAATTATTAAATTGACTTTTAAATTAATGTATTTATAACATTAATGACAATTACTTTCACTCACGTGAAATCAATCATAGTATAACAATCATAGTAAAATGTCTAGTAATATAAATTATACTGAAGTCCAAAAACAAGATGTGACAACTTGGGATCTCTCAGTTCTATCAGGGAAGAAAACCATTGGCTACAAGTTGGTGTACAAAGTCAAGTACAAGGTAGATGGTACTCTTGACAAGTACAAAGCTCAGTTGGTCGCAAAAGGGTTCTCACAAAGAGAAGGCATTGACTACAAGGAGACCTTTTCTCCTACAACAAAGATGAGCACCATCTGATTAGTCCTACCCATGGCAGCTTAGTTTGGCTAGATAATCCATCAAATGGATATAAAAAGTGCCTTCCTTAATGGAGATTTAGAGGAAGAAGTGTACATGTCTTAACCTCAGGGTTTTCATGTTGTAGGGAAGGAGCATCTTGTATGTAGATTGAAGAAAGATTTATATGGCCTAAAGTAGGCACCTAGAGCATGGTACATTAAAATTGACAGGTATTTGGTTGAATAGGGATTCTAGTGGAGTCCTTCATATCCAAATCTGTACATCAAAAGCATTGGTAATGATATAATTCTGCTAGTCATATATGTAGATGACATCATTATTATAGGTAGTGAGACACACACAATTGAACAAATCAAATCAGATATGATTAAAGCTTTTGACATGACTGATATAGGCCTCTTACATTATTGCTTAGGTGTAGAATTTTGGCAAACAGGTGGCAACATTTTTGTTTCACACTTCAAATATGCCAGGAGTTTGCTCAAAAAATTTAGAATGATAGATTGCAAAATTTCGTCAACACCTATGGAGAAAGGGTTGAAACTTTTAGCAAAAACTAACTCTAAGACCGACAATGAGTCAGCTTACAGGGAACTACTGGGGAGCTTAATATATCTTACAACCACTAGACCTGATTTGAGTTGTGATGTGAGTTTCATTTCTCAATTCATGACAACACCCAAAGTAGAACGTTGGACTACAACGAAGAGGGTGTTGAGATATGTGAAAGGGACACTTGACTTTGGGATGTTGTACAATAAAAGTAAATAGCCTAAGCTGATTGGGTTTACAAATTTAGATTGGACAAGTTTTGTGGATGACAATAAATCTACTTCTGGTTATGTTTTCAACCTTGACACAACTGTAGTCACATGGACTAGCAAGAAACAACAGGCAATAGCTCTATCCTTGACAAAAGAAGGATGTTGAGGAGTAGTAAAAGCAACATGTGAGGCAATGTGGCTTAAAAGGATGCTTTCAGACATGAAAATGACTCAAGAATAGCCTTCACCCTTGTTCTATGACAATCAAGGGGTGCTAAAACTTGCCAAGAATCAAGTCTTCCACGAACGTACCAAACATGTGGAACTACATTGTCATTTCATTAGACAACTTGTAGAAGATAGATTAGTTATGTTGCAATATTGCCTTTTAGAGGATCAAATTGCAGACATTCTTACTAGTCTTTGAGTCTTGACAAATTTGTAAAATTTTAGGGTAAGCTTGGTGTAGTTAGTAGATTGACCATTAAGGGAGGGTATTAAAGTAATGTTTTATTTATAATAGTCAATTAGCTTTCAGGATAGACTTTAGGAATATTCTTTATTCTTTTTGCTTTATTTATTGTTGCTCTTACCCTCTTTGGATAAAGCGTTTGTAATCTTATATAAGAATGCTTTCACTCCTTATTTTTTCATCAAATATCTTGGTAATCATTTTGTGTTCAATTTTAGTAATATTTACTGGTTCGATCAAGGATTTTGGAATATCGTAATAGATTTTTTAATAGTATTCTATTTTTTTTTTTGGTCTGTGAATTTGGCCATTTTGGGGGCCTACCCATAATATAAGAAAAGAAAAAAAAAAGAATTAACAGGTTGCTCTAGGGAGGGCCACATAAGCAGAAATATTTAACTAATTTCTTCTATTCCTTCATAGTCTTGAAATATACATTATCATATGCCAGAAACCCATTATGGGCAGCAGATTATATGATATATAGTTATGTACTATAGCATAAAAACAACTATATCACCCTAGTAGAGGCCATCACATTTCTTGGCCTAGCATCCTCGTCGGCATCCTCTCCAGGCGCCTCCTCCTTTACCAACACAAATGACTAGTCTACTGTGTTGTCTCCGCCCACACCCACCACCCACTTCAGGAAATTCAAGCCGCAGGATTCCTTCCTCCTTCTCACCTCCACATCTCCTCTAACTACTTCCATGATAACAAGAATCCAAGGCCCATTAAACTTGTGCAGCAACACCGGCCAGACTCCATGCTCTAGCCTAAAACCAAACCTTACTACCACCAAATTCAAGTAGAAATCCAAACCCCCACGCCATTTGGAGAAAACCAAAGATTTCAATACCGCCTAGATGACATCCTTCTCCACTCCTAAATCTAACATTACGGCAATGAACATGTACACAACATCTGAATTTACCCTATAATGATTACCATCCAAGACAAAGTAATCTCCTAAAACCATTTTCACACCCAATAACACAATCCCTGACCAGGTTTTGAAAATCTTTGTAAGCCTAAGCTCTGTGATCTCACCCCAGAAAGACATCTTCCTTCCCTTCCCAAATAGACTCATCGGTGTCTCCATTTTGCGCCAAATGTCTGAAACGGGTCAGCTAAATAAGCCACTGGCATGCTTTGCCATAATGTAGCCAATATCATAGCGTCCTTCTCTAACCAGGCTCTGTCAAATCCCATGCTCAGCCATCAAATAGATTCATAAATGCAAAAGCCTCACCTTGCCTAAGAATGATTACAGGTCCCTATGTATCAAAATCCAGTCTTCCCAATCTCTCGTTGCATGCTCTTCCACGTGCATGTTGACCGCCACATTTGTCAACTCATCAGCCTATCTATTTGCTTCTCTAAAAACATGACTCACAGTGAAGTCCTCTAATTTATCGATGATGGACATGCACATTCTCAAAATGTTCCTTAGCTTCCAACTTAGGTTCCTCTTATTAAAATTTTTAATTCTGTTAATAATTAATTGGGAATCCCCTTCAATAGCTAGTCTATTAATATTTAAATTTTTCATCATCTAGAGTCCCAACAATAACACTTGAGCCTCGGCCTCGTTATTTGTGCATTCAGCAAGTTTTTTTAGCTGCGGAGATTACCACCAACCCCTTGTCATCTCTAATCAAGCATCATGCCCCTGACATCCCAAGATTTCCCTTTCTTGCTCCATCAACATTTAATTTTAGCCATCCCTCCCAAGGAGGAACCCATCTTGCATCTACCCCTGGATTGTACAACAGTATCCTAATATTTGATTCTTATTAAAGATGTGTAGTTTTTTTTTTTTGGTAAGCTAGGCATAAGGGAGCCATACCCCATATATGATTTAAAAGAGAAACAAAGAATAAATTGCATGCCCTAAAAGGTTAGGGGTGCAAAAGAATAACTATGTTGAACTTGTCAGCTTATTGACATAAGAGAAGTCACACATCAATAGAATTTTTGAGGATGAGCAAACCCATCTCAAAGGGGGCACATATTACCCACTCCAACTGCTTTCTTCTCTTTTGATGTTGATCTTAAGACCATTTGATGTTCAGTTTTAGGGGGAGTAGACCTCTTTTTCTTTACTTTAGTCCAACCCAGATCAGCTTGCGTGTCTGAGTTACTTGCAACCAGTAAGGATGGCGGAGGCTCCTGAGAATGTTCAAGAGTTGTTGGAGTTATGGGAGAGGGGCCAGCGAACGTATCAGCGAGCAGTTTGGTAGAAGGGTCACTCCCATATGCAAGAATCGAAGAGTCCTTGACATTAGGGACAACATGCTTCAGTGTGCTTATTGGGGGATCATCCAAAACTGTCTATGAGCTTGGAGGAATCACATAATGGTGAGGCTCGACCCCTATCCACCAAGTGGGCTTATCCCTAGAATCCACATTGTTGTGCTCTTGGGGAATCTTCTTCAAACACTGAGAGGTAAAGTGTTTAGTAGGAAAACAATTTCTACACATGAAGACCACCTTTTCATACTCCACAGGTTGAACCCATTGGCAACCTCCCACCTTCAACAAAATCTCAGGAGGTAATCTGCTAGATAAATCCATTTCCACACATATTCGAGCGCAGGTGGAGCTTTGATAGTTAAGAGTTTCTTTTGCACAACAATGGAATTTCCCCAAACCATTGCCAATTGCATGCAAGCAAACAAACTCCCAAAACTAGAATGGAAGATAGGGTAAACGTACCCAAAAAGGGCGAAGGAGAAGGTCTGAGATATGGGATCAAACGAAGGATACCAGGATTCGTGCAGATGAAGTCTCCCTGAAAAATCCAAGGGTCATTCTCCACCACCCACTCCTTGTCAGCTACAGATTCAAATTCAAGGATGAAAAAACCCTTGCCACAAAGGAAAATGTAGATTTCATCCTCCAAATTCTTTTTCCAGCGTGCCAAAATCCAAGCATGCAGATCACTTAATTTCAGCCATAATTTGGTAAATCTGCAAATTAGGGCATGGTCCTACAAAAACTCTTCTCTGTCACAAGCCAATCTATTTAGGACAATTTCAGGGATATTGGAAGAGTAGCTGATTGGAATAGCTAATCTAGTCATGCCGGATCCAATGGGCAGATTATTCAGAGGGTTAAAAGGAGGCACATCCTTTGCATGCCCCAACGTAGGTCCTTCAAACCCCCATCCCTGGTTACGGTATCGCGGGCTAGGGCAACCTTTCCTTGTCCATTTCACTGGAGGGGCATCGTGAGCCCTGGTGCAGTGAAAGGCATCTCTAAAAGAGGGCTTTCCAACCATGAGGGAGGAGTGTTGTGCACCTTCTACACCCAGACCTCCACCGCTCGAGCAGGAGTTTTCCTTCGCTAACGAAGCCCGAGTAGCATTTGAAGATTTGCAAAACATTGCGAAAAAAAAATCCGTTTGATGTGTAGTTTTATTTATTAGATTTAATTCAACTGAATTTTTTAAGATTTATCAATATAATTTTTTTCTTTATATTTATTATTAAATAATTTTCTTCAACCTTAATTTCAAAGGTTCAAATTTAGTATTATCAATTATAAAAAATTTTCAAAATTTTTAGATAAAATATTTTTTTTATAATCAACTTTAATTACTTGTGAATTATTTATAAATTTCAAATTTCAAATTTATATTTATATATAGTGAACTAAAGTTTTACCTACTGTATGTAAATGAATTGAAGATTTACCCTCTGTATTGAATTGAGGTTTTACCTAATTGTATATAAATGAGCTGAAATGTTTAGTTCACCAATAGATAGGGAATATAGAGATATGTCAATTAAAAGTATTATTATATTAAAAAATATATAGTTTTCTTATAAAATGTGACTTTAAGTTCACCTATAAATAAAAGTATGCGAATATATGTGAATTAAAAGTACTTTATTATACTCAGACGAATAATTTTTCTCATTATTTAAAACAATTCTTAATTAAATAATATTTTCCAACATGAAATAAGTTGTCAACCCTCTAACTTAGCTTAATTCTTATATGGCAAAGTAGAAAAAGAACTAAAGCTTCTGTGTTCTTAAAACACAAACACAATGATGCATATTAAAAAGCACTTGAGATCAATAGATTTTGTAGTTTTTATAAAATTGTTTAAATAATTTTAACATGATTTTTTTTCAAAATTGGGATCACATCTATTACGATAGTAAAGTGAAGATTGCAAAAGCTAACCCACAATGATTAAAGCACTTTTCTGGTTCTTCACTCACTATTTAATAGAGTTTAATCGCTAATGCTTTGTTCAAAACAAATGTTTTCGATTGAACAAGGTAGAAATAATTTTTAGTGCAAAGGATTTTTTTCTTTCCTTTTACAAATCTTCTTTTAACTATTCTATGATTGATTAATGGGATGCAAAGTTATAGGTGTCCCATCACTTTGTCCAATTATAGGCCTTTGAGATGCATGCCACTTCACACAATGAAGAGTAACTACAGGAGTTGCAATGATTCAACAAATGCAGTGGTTGATTATCACAACATTAGTGTAATTGATGAATCCTAACATTATTAATTTTGTAGTTGGGCAAAATGAATATTGTGTAATTGACAAATCTTAACATTTGAGAGAGCAAATTACAAATAAATTAAGGTCTTAAATTTGAAAGATATCTTAGAAATTTATTACAAGTGTTAGTGATAGTTTAATTTAGAAATTTATTTGCATATTGAATTTTTGAATTATTCTAAAAAAGAGTTGTTTATAGTAAGGAATGCAATTAATTTGCAATTTAAAGTGTCACTAACACTTGTAAGAAATAGGTGCACTCTCTTGTTGAAATACCTCTAAATTTTTTCATCAATATTGAATTACACAATATCTGTTTTGCCAATGTACTAATCCTAACATTTGAGACAAAGCAAAATATGAATAAACTAAGAAGTTCTAAAATTTGAAAGACATCTTAGAAATTTATTACAAGTGTTATTGATAGTTTATGACATATTGAATTACTGAATGATTTAAAATGACTTGTTTATGTAGGGAAAGCAATTAATTTTTAATTTAAACTAGTACTAACACTTGTAAGAAATGGGTGCATGTGCAGGTTGAAATACACACAGTTGTGTATTTCAACCTACAATTTTATTCATCAACATTCTATTACACAATATTCATTTTGCATCAATGTAGGCCTAGACATATTCCTTCGACAATTGTGACCACTGCATAGTGTTCAACATAAACATTTTCAAACGATCATAATGGCATCTAAGCACGTGCTTCTTTCTGATTGTGGTGTCTGAGCACGTGCTTCTGATTGTGGTGTCTAAGAACGTGCTTCTGACTAAGTCTGAGGGCGTGCATCTGAGCATGGTTTCTGAGAGTGAAAACAAGCATCTGGTGCCTGAATGTGAGCATGAGAAGGATAATTTTGAGCGCGCGTGCGCAGGGGCGGTTATTCTCCCTCTAAGCAGGAAAATCCTTTATTGACTGTTTTAAACGAGAAAATAGAGCATCATACGTCTATGCAGGGCACATGAGATGTGGTGCTAGTTGTAGGTTCATGACCTGTTGAGAATGATGGTTCTAGGCCCTAAGCTACTAAGATTGCTTCAGGCTACCCTTTGAAGACAGTTTCTAATGTTGTAATCAATTCTAGAGCTCAGGCACACTCATCACAGGCTAGGGTTAGGCCTATGCCTTGTGCCCATTCTTCTCCTGTGGTGATGTGTGGCCTTGAGGTCTCAAAAAATGAGGGCTTTTATATGAAGCATGGAGTGATCTGCAGATTCAATGGTTTATGGCCCTCTCTCCCCAATCTACATAGCTGGGTCATGGAATCTTGGAAACGTCTCGTGGTTGGACAGATTGAGATTTATCCCAACACAAGGGGGTTCTTCATAGTGACTTTTTCTTCCTCTGAGGAGTGAGACTTAGTACTAGATAGGTTTGGTTGTGGGGCAAACATTCATTGTCCATCAAACCATGGGCTTGCTCCTTCAATCCTCTCACTGAGTCACTTAATACCAGACCAGTATGGGTTCGACTACCGAATCTCCCTCTTCAGTTTTGGGATGATTCTTGCTATGAAGCCATTGGCAATGCTATAGGTCACTTCTTGAAGGTTGACTCTACGACCTCAGATTTAGGGCACACTACGGTTGCTTGCATATTATTGGATATTGACATCTCCAAATCCCTCCATGGAGATGTTGTTTTGATGGTTGAGGATAGCCCATGGACGTAAATGTTGGACTGTGAGGGTCTCCCTTTTAGATGCAAGAGTTATTCTCTATTGGTCACTTGGCCTCTGGTTGCCCTCACTCTCGTCGCAAGGGTGTGGCAACTTGGTAGAAGAATGCATTCACTGATCATTTGATTGTTTGTGCTTCCCCGATAGATGATTCCTCCCAAGAGGGTGAGCCTTCCTAGGAGGGTGATTCTTCCTAGGAGAATGATCTTTCATAAGATTATTTGTTGGTTGCTCCTCTTGTGGAGCCCATGACGACTAGGACTGTTGTTGCTAATCATGTTAGGTCTGCCTAACCCTCGTCGTCTCTGGCTGCCTCTGTTGGGCCTTCGACTCTCTTATTGACCTTGTCCGATGTGGGTCAAATTACTACTTTGTTGATCCCTGCTTCATCTTCTATGCTGCCGACTTCTGACTCAGTGCAGGATTTCTCTTTGGCTGCGATGTTTATTGAGGGTCCCCTCCTCTTGCCTGGCTCTGAGGATTTAGACTTAGATTTTTCTTGGATAGTTGTTCAGAGAAAGAAGAAAGGACTCCCCAAATCTATGCTGCTTCACGACCGAGGGTTAAGGGAGTTAGATTTATGCCCTTGGGATATGGTGTTGTTTAGATCCCTTGTTTTGGTTTGCAGCTAGGTTGTTGTTTTTCTATTGTTTCTATGTTGTTTCTGGCATATTTGTGGCTTGTTTTGCTCTGCCTTGGGGGCCTTTGTGTAAAGGGTTCAGCACCCTAATTTGTTGCTTATCTTAATCAAAAACATAAACATTTTTGAGATAGTACTCATCCTTTAAGGCTTCCAAGAATTGATCTCAGGCTTGTTTAGACCTCTCTCAATCCACCTTGTTAAGCCTTAGGCTTAGCTATGTATTATAGTTCTGATAACCCCTTACATATGTTGTAATTTGATTAGTAGGATCGATAAGAATGTCATTAATGAATTTGTCTCATATCTTACCATTAACATATAATGGCCCACAATGATTATTCTATGGGATTTTTACTCATTAAAAAATGTAATCAATGGAGTAACATGTGAGGTAGAAGGTATGTCTTTAGATTGTATAGTTCCCACAAAAGCATCCATATGTGATGTATCATTGGAATCCATGTAATTCTCTTTTGCAACATCATTTCCATAGCAATTTAATCTTATGTTTCTGTATTATTAGCATGGCTAGGAAATGGTTTTGTGTAGATTTCTAAATTTTGGTTGGGAGTTCCAATCATGTGATTTCTATTATCATTAATAACCTCAATGTGGATCATGTTATTATCAAATATATCTTGTATCTGATGCTTAAGATCCATGCAATATTGAATGTGATGTCCCTTGGATCTATGATGGTGACAAAATTCTTGATCATTGTGATTCCTTGGAAGAAACTTGGTAGGATCTAATGGATGAATGGGAGGAAGAGTGATCAAACTTGATATCAGAATACATTGAAGCACTTTACCATTGGTTCTTGCAACTTAGTAAACTTTAGAGGATGATTTTCTTTGAAAGAGGGGGCATTATAAGCTTTGGCCACTTGATGCACATTCTCTTTTGTTTACCTAGTCTCATTACCCTTTAAAAAATTAGACTTTTGAAACTTGGAAGGGTAAGAGTATCTAGCTAATGATAACCCATATTTGAGCGTGTTATAGTTGAGTAATTTGACCTCAAGATTTTTCAAGTGAGTGCACATCTCTAAGAGATGGAAAACTACTCAAGTGTACATTGTTCTTAATAATGGGAAGAAGTCCTTCAAGGAACATGGTTTGAAGTTCATCATCATCAAATTGGTGCTTTAGTTTTCCACATAATTTTTAGAAGTGAATAGCATAAGCATTGATTGGATCATTACTTTGTTGGGTACATTTATTTAAGTCATTAATGGTTACTTTCAAGCCCATGTTCATGTGGAAATGTTTTAGGAAAGTGGTTAACTTGTCAAAAGAATGAATGGAACTCAAAGGTAAAGAATAAAACCATTAGATAGCACGATCCTTTATGGTTCATGGAAATAACTTTGTCAAGATCTTATCTTCATAAGAAAAATCTAAACATGTTATGGTAAAAGCTTGTAGATGAAAATTTGGGTCACCATTTACATTGTACAACTCAAATTTAGATGTCACAAAACATAGAGATAAAAAAATATACATAACAACTGCATAAGCAAGTGGTTTCTGATATGAAGGGTCACATGTGATGGCGCTCTTATTATGGTCATTTGTTTGTTTCTTAAGAAGGCACCGTATGAAATTAACAAAGAGCAGTATTTTAAATGAGCTGAAAGTTTCAAATATAGTTGTGGATACCATGAAATGGTTTTAGTGATTTCATAGGGTGGTAATAGGGAACAAAATTATATTTTCATTTGATGTAGATAATCTAAGTTTTCCATCTTTTGTTGTCTGTGTAAATTTCATTGGGTAACCCCTTAAAGGCTCTTATAGGGACCCCTGAGTCTGAAAAATTTACTCTTCTAGATTCCCTTGCAAGTAAAACCAATTGGGTCTATATACCCATCAAGTTAGTCACTTGCTTGGAAAATTGTGGATATCCAAAGGTCTCATTTTATTTTCGAATCAAAATTATTGCAATTTTTATTTATATTTATTATTGTGTTCATTTGAGATTTATGTGCCCGAGTTGTGTTATTTCATTATATAGATACCATTCCTGTATACCATCTATGTTTGTATTGTGCATCATTACAGAGTTATAAAGTAAGTACTTTAAACTTTAAATGAGATAGGTAACAATGTGATATTATATGTAGCTTAGACAGTATGTCAAATAGGAATATGTGATTTTAATGTCCTTTATGTTAGTGTAGCACCAACTAAAGTGGGTGTCTAGATTTAAGTTTTGTAGGGTTGTATAGAAAGTATTAGATTTGATTTTGTATGTTACAATTTGATTTGCATAGAAAAGTACAAGTTAAAAAACACAATGTGTATTTCAACCCACATGTTTAGTGTATGATTTGTAAGATATCTTTCAACTTTCTATCCTTCTTAGTTGATTCGTACATTGGGAAAATGAGTATTATGTAATTGAATGTTTGTGAAAAAATTGCAGGTTGGAACACATTATGTATTTCAAAATGCACATGTTTATGTTATCATTCCTAAGACTTATTTCAAATTTTTGGTCTTCTTTAGTTGATTCATATTTTTTTGTGTTTGGAATGTTAGGATTCATAAATTAGCAAAATGAATATTGTGTAATGGAATGTTGGTGAAGAAAATTGTAGGTTGCTACACATGTTTAGTTCATGATTTGTAAGATGTCTTCTATGTTGCCTTCTACTAACTTTTCTTTTTTGCACAAGAATATTAGGCATTTCAATATGAAGTGCTAGGCACTGAAAAGCCTATATTCAAAGTCAAAAGTTGAGGATGATGACATCAAACCCTTAGATGGGATTATTGATGTAGAACCAATTGTTTAAGTGAAAATTGTAAAAGCCTTAGTTATGTCACTTTACCCATCACTTTAGGGCATGTTACTCTTGAGACTCCTTTCCATGTGATGTATGGAGTTTTAGTGTGTAGTTTTCTTTTTGGGTATCCATTTGATTCATGCAAAAAGTGTTGTCCCATCCATGGTCCATTATGAAATCAAATTTGTTGCTCAAAATAAGCAACATGTGGTGATAACTAATGATAATCCATATAAATATTGAGAGTAGTTGACAAGACAAAACATTGATCTCTCCAACAAAACTAATTAGGCCCATAATGTCTCTAGTATCCCTTATCATCTTGTTTATCATTGGGAATCTAGATGATGTTACCAATGGGGATGACGACTCTTGTAATCTTGGTTTGGGTTTTGAACAACAAAATGAAGAATCAAAATTATTTCAATCCAAAAATTAAGTTTGTGAGACCTTGGATGACATATAGGATTACAACATGTAGCAAGCTAATTTCTTAGAGTGTCCTTAGGTATATAGTGGGATTTTAGGTTATTTGTCTAACCCTTAGGTGTGTGTAGGTTAAGACTTCAAGGGAAATGATTTATGCCCAAATTCTTGCTCAAAGGATGATGAGTCATCAATATTAAGCTCATGATAGGTGAATAGGTAAATCATGATGGTTCATGCTTTGAATTGGATCTATCATAATTTGTATGTGGGAATAACAAAATGAGGAGCAATTTTTTACTTGAAGAGGAGATAGCTGACGACATCCAAATGAGTAAAATTGTAGTGGTATGGATTTTTTGATTAGGTGTTGGAGGCAGATTCTTGTGTATCTTGTATAACATTTTCTAATAATGGTGGAAGATCTAAAGCTTTTGAAGGTAGTGAGATTGATTCTTGTGGGACTAATCTTGATTTCATAGTTACAAGAATGAATCCTCATGTTTTAAATTTACTGATACATAAGATAGTATTGCTTGTCATGACATTGTTTATGATTTTGTTTGGAAAAGTCCATTGCTAACTAATGATTTTTTTTATTGTGTGCATGGAAACAAGTAACATATTAGTTTGGAGATGAGTTCCTTTTATTAAATTATTAATGTTGGAGTTAAGATCACTTTATAAGTTAAGAGAACGAGAATTATACCTCAACTACAAAATGTTGCAACCCTATCAAAATAATAAAATCTATAGAAAAGGTAGGTGCACCTACCAGTGGAGAGATGCTTATACACAAGTTTTTTTAACATATTAGGACACAAAACATTTAGATGATGTAAATTAAAAAAAAATAACCATAAACAACCATGAACATAGGTGGTTATTCAATGATAAGATAAGTTCTTCAGTACATGATAACTTCCTTTGGTCCTGCTAATATTTGTTACATTTTTTCTTTACTTTGAATTTACTTTTGCATCTCACAGTTACTGTAATAGTTTTTTTAAAAAATTAATAGTAAAACTCTTTTACTATTGTAATAGTAAAAATTGCATACAATGCATTTCTGAAGGATACACTTTGACTTGGTTTTATTCTGCACATAGATTTTTTAATACATTTTTCTTATCAAAATATGATCTTGACAAATTTGTTTCCATGAACCATAAAGGATTATTCTTTACCTCCAAGTTCCATTCATTATTTTGATGATTTAACCACTACTCTCCTAAAACATTTCCACATGAACGTGGGATTGGAATACAACTGTGTGTATTTCAATCTACACACACACCCATTTCTTACAAGTATTTTTGATTAAGGGGTTAAGCAGGTTTTGAAAGGGTCTAAAACCTTTTACAAGGGCAATACAACAACTAGCATCAACCAAATTACAACACAACTATAGCCAGGATGTCACATGAGAACCACAACCAAAGGGTCAACGTCCTACACAATGTTTAACCATGTCCTTGCAATTTGCACACCCTTTACATGGGTATGGGATTCTGAAACTAATTTAGGAAGACCTTTCTTCCTTTTTTGAACAATCGTCTAAGACACACCATTATCAACATCCTCAGAATGAGGAGAAAGGAGAGGGGAATCCTCTACCATTGCCTCAAATAGAGCCACCTCATGTGAAGATGAATAATGTCTGATCGAAGATGCCAAATGCTACATAGAATTCATTAACAAAGAAGGAGAAATCTAGATCAGTTTAAAAGAAGTCCTGGCAGGAACCAAGAAATTCGCTTGAGTCGAACCAACCCCAAGGGGAGTCACCACAAGAGGAACCTCCAGGGACACTCCATGATCTTTTGTCGAGGGTACAAAACTAGAAGACTCATCATCTTGAGAGTCAGAAGCAACAGAATCACCAAAAATTAAATGGTCAAGAAGGGCATTCCACCAGTGCCACATAGCCAAACCCGCATTTTTATGGTGAGACTGGGGGCAATTAGAAGCAAGGCATCTAGTAGTGAAGCATTGTTTATAATAGAAGGGTAGACCATCATAATCAAGTGACTAAGTCCTTTGTCTATCTTCCACAATTAGGACAATATCCCCAGGAAGTGCCTTGCAGATATCAATGTCCACCAAAAGGCAAGAAAATGTAGTATAGTCGATGTTAGAAGTGGTTGAATCCACCTTTAAAAAATGACCAATAGCATTGCCAATATCCTCAAAATAATCATCCTCCTAGAATTGGAGAGGGAGATTTGGTAATCTGGCCCAAACATGCATAATGTTGAGTAGTTCTATGAGTGGGTTGAAAGAGGGAAACCACAACTTGAGTGAGAGGGAATGCTCAACTCACAACTAAAGCCTACCATCTAGCACCACATCCCTGTCATTCAAAAATTGAAAGCTCGTGATAAAAAAAACCCTAGCATAAGGATATAGCTTGATTTTACCCACAATGAGAGGCCTCCAAGACTCCAAAACCCATTGATGTAGTCTGGAAGAGAAGGCTAGAGGTGATTAAATCTACAAACCAAACCACATTGAGCATAATTTTTTTATTCTCAATTATGTCCTTCCACAAACCATGATTGGTGAGGTTTGAGAATAAGAGGGGCCTAGCTTTGCCATGTGGAGGAGGGTGAGGAGAAGGAATCCTTGACCCAACTATTGGGACCTAGTTTAAAAATGCAAAATGATCTTCGTCCCCTTTGTGCACTTGCCCTATTTTTTCCACCATATATAGCCAATTTGAAAAAATTTAAGTGGGTCTTCCCTTGGTCAAATTTTGCCTAAGTTTTGTTCCAAGTCATCTCCCACATCCTTACCATATGTTGAAGTTGCAAAAAATCCAAGAAAGTTCTAAGTTTGGAAGGTTTTGGGTCATTTTATAGTGTTTTATAAAGTTGCGGACTTTCTAGGTACTACTAGACATCTTCTTTTCCTTCCACATCCAGTCCACACTTCCTCTCCCACATAAAAGTTGTAAAACTTTATTGGGCCCTTAGTTTTTTTTATTCCACCCATTTCCTCCATTTTTTGGAATCCCGCTAGACTACCAGACATGATCCTTTCATCTCCCTCGTGGTTCCCCCTTCTTTTCCTACATTCTTCCCCACCCATTTGCAAGACATTACCTCACTTCTGGATCTCATCCATTTGGCACCTCCACTTCCTGCATCCTATCTTGCATGTTTTTCCCGCAACTTTCGTATCATCCATTCCTTTCCCTCTATGGAAACCTGATGGACTTCCAGATTTCCTTCATACATTTCCAGCTTCAGTCCTACTCTGTTTCTTCGCATTCCTTCCATCCATTTTGTGGGAAAACTTTGAACTTATGAACTTCCTCCACTCGGTCCTTCCACTTCTCACATCTAGTTCCATATTGATTTCCCATGAAGTTCCCTTGAACCCAACCTATAACTTTCCTCTTTTGTGTAGACTTTCCTTAGACTTCAGGATGTCTTCATTTTGCCCCATGTCTCGTCTTGACCTCTTGTTTCGCATTGAATTCCCACATTTGTCCTGATGACCAAACCATTCATTTTCTATTGTGTGGAGTCCCTCCATACTCTCAGATATGTTCACCTCCCATCCTTCATCCCTTCCTCATACATTTTCCCACATCCTTCACTCACTCACTCCATTCCATTTGTAGAACTTTCCCATCCTTCAAGATTTTTTCCAGTGACTCCAATGTCTAGTCCTCATGTCCCATCTTGCATCGAAATCCCACAAATCTTCCAAACTTCTATGATATTCTGTAGAATGCTTCAACAACTTCCTAGGACACCATTAATGACTTGATTTGACCCTTGTAACTTCTCAAATGCCATTTTCCTACCCAAACACTATTGTTCATCTCAAGGGTACAATTCTAGTTGTAGATTTCAATAGTGGATGATGACAGAGGTATGGTCACCATGAATGCGGTGGTTGGATTTTTATCTATTGATTGTCTTCACGCAAACTCCAAGTCATTCGTTTTGAACAAGAAACGTTCTGAGACAAATTTCATGGGATCTCCTCTATTTTGCGCTTCAACCTCTAGTAGTACATCAAATTCCTAATGGATGACCAAGGGAAAAAATCAAAATGCTATATATACATGTTGAAAAGATTTAATAAGGGTTGGTCATCGAGCCAATTTTTTGACTGCAAGTGCTTCTAGCTAGTTCTAGGGCATCAAACATTAGAAGTCTAATCTGTAAGGGATGAAATCCATAGGAAGGTTATGTAATGAACATTCACATGTAAATGGTATGTCTCCATGGCAATTTGTAATGATTCAGGGGGATGCTTGAACCTAGTTGTTCATCCTCTCTTGCCACAATTGTTGGTATGAATTTAACAAGGGTTTGATGAATGTATCATAGCTTCTATTGCATTGCAAATCTTTTATGATGGCCTCTCCTTGGTTTCATGTGGGTTATCGCAATTCTAAGAAGGATTATTAAGTATGTATATTTTATTATGATGATATCTTTGATTTGTATGTATATGCACATCTAGTTCTAGTTATGCTTTGTGGACGTATCTCCCTCTTCCTTATAGTTCATGTCTCTATTGCCCAATAGAGTAGACACCGATCTAAATTGGTAAGAGATCAAGCACTTTCCATTTTAATCAATCCTTTATCCTTAGTAGATTAGGGTTTCACATGCTTTCATGATTTAGTTTTGTAACTCGGGGAACATCATAAGTGACCTCAAACATCTAGATTGTTAGAGAATCATGTCATGCATGCCTACACCTTGCACTTGTGTATGAAATGTTAAGTGGAGTCATTTATGGGAAATATAGTACTATTTTCATCTATAGATACATATGCAAGGTTGTAGTTATAAGCTTAATTAGAGGTTTTATAGGTAGCTAGTTAGTCTTTGACCTAGTGACAAATATAGGGGTCAAGCATACATTGGATATAGTTGCCATTATTTGAGTCATGATTCATCTTAATTAGTTTAATTCCCTATTAAGGATACCTCTAGGAAAACCCTCCTGGGTTTAGCTGAGACCAAAGTGAAGGAGAGCATGTCCACTCTTAGTAATTGACCTTTAATAACTTATATTTTGTTGATGAGATATTAATTCACCATTCAAAAAGAAGACAACCCTGGCCTTCAAGTGGATTGATTCCTGTAGGAGTGTGAGTAGTGATTTTAGAACCCAACAGAATGACATCATCGTTAGGGATATGTTAATCTAGAAATTACTTTGAAGACCTTTGCAACACAATCATTGAAGAAAGTATTGTAGTTTTGCTCTTTTGTTTGTGTGTAGTTCACACCCCATCAACTTGCACCAATAGAATGGCATCAGGGAAGAAGATCATGGGTTGAAATTAATTGAAGACTTTGTTGGTGAGTTGAACCTAGAATCAATTTGTTTCCTTGGAGATCATGTGTGCTTCAAGGTATTCCTCTTTTGAAAGAGGTGGCGACATTATTGTCAAGAACCAAGTTTGATTGTTGTTGCTACCTATTTGTTGTTAGTGCTTCAAGAATACATCTCAAGTTTAAAATAGTTGGTAACAAAGGTACATAGGCTTTTTCTCTTCTTCCCTCTTGAGACAAAGTTTCTTTCATAATAAAGAAACTCATTTGTAATACCTTAGTTCTTTGCCTTGCCTGGTAGAATGCTCTAGCCATGGCTTCTTGGTATGATAATGATTGTCTTAGGGAAGATCATTCAAATGCATCTTCTTATGTTTCAAGCCCTAGATACTATGATGAAGTAGATGCCTATGTCTGCTCTAGTGATGCTTAATAATGCTATTCAAGTAGCCATGCACCTTATGTGAACACATGCATAAATCTACAAGCATCTATGCATGAGCATAATGAGATTGTTAGGCAACATAACAAAATTGAAAAACAAATCAGGTCACTTGAGTCCAAGTTGTAGCATAAAGAAATTGAAAATCAAATTAAGTTGCTTGAGTCTAGGTTGCAATCCAATGCTCATCCCGCTACCACAAAAAAACAAGTTGTTTAGTCCCCCATCATTCCCCTAGATACCACCTACAAACAACTAGACCTCACTTGGGTTGATTATGAAATACAAACCATGACATCCAAGGTCTTCAACCGATTGCCTAGATTTGATGGGTATGATATTCATAAAGGGGACACACATGTTGATGCATTTTCAAAATTTAAGGAAATTTTTTAGTATGAAGATGAAGACATGTGGATGCGATTCTTTATTAGGTCTCTATGTGGAACGACAAGGAGATGGTTTGATAGTTTTCTAGAACATTATTTTTCTTCTTGGAAGGACCTTATGGCTTCCTTTGATGAAGAATTTGCAAGTGATCTAGACCTTGCTACTCTTGTCCAAGAATTGGTAAACATCAAAAGGAAAGAGGGTGAGTCTAGTAAAGATTTCAGCCACAGGTTTGTTATTGCTATCTCCAAAGTCCCAAATGTTTCCAGACCTAATACACCTACTTGCATTGATATGTTCTTTGAAGCCTATGAGGCCAGTTTGAGTTTAGTGTAGGAGGATTTGAAGCTAACAATTTTGCAGTAATCTTACAAATGCCTTGACCCCCTTGAAAGAATGAAGAATGATTACATTGCAAAATTGTTGTCCTCAAATGGAAGTGTTGCTAGTGATGAACAAGTTGTTATGAGTAGAACCCAAGTGGATGTAACATTTGATATGGATGCAACATCGGATTAGGTTGGGTGTGAACTTGAGAGGGCAAAAACTAGTGATAGTGCATTCTATGACAACAATGTAGATGGTGAAGATGGTGTATGCACTTAGCTTTATTTGGATGAGTCACTTTTGCAGATGATAGTGTTTATATGCAAGTTGGCTCTCAACTTGAGGTTGAGGTATATGAGCCTATCATTTGTGGTTGCCAGGTGGAGAAAGAGGTATGTGTGCACAAGTGTGCAACTAGATGATTATTTGGTAAAATTGATTATGTTGATTGTGTACATGCATGTGATGTAAAAGTTGAACAGGGATTAGTTCCTCATTTGATGTATTTCCTTTCTTTGTTCCACTAGATGATGATGAAGCTACTAATGTTTGTTTTACATGAGAGTGACATGGATGTTCTTGCACTTTGTGATAATATTGTTGAGGTAAATGTTAGTGCAGATAGCAATTTTCAGTTTGAAGACCTTGCCCTTGATAGTTATGAAAATGGTGATCATGTGGATGCATATGATTGCCTATTTCTTTGGTGCAAGATTTGTTGTCTCCCACATGCTAATTGTGCTTCAAGTGGGCCACAAAGAGATGTTAGGTTGATTGAGGAAGAAGAGGAGACATGTCATCAGTCTGATTTCAACAATGAATATGCCACAAGTTGTCTAAATGAGACAGAAACAAACTAGCAATGTGATGGATTCAATCCATCACTTGAGGGGCCTCAGTATGATTCTTATGCTAATGATGATAATGAAGACATGGATCAAGTGTTTGATCCAAGCATGGAGTAAAACATCAACATATGTGATAATGGTGTATGTTAGTTGCATGTCATTCTAAGAGCTTGATGTGAACACTAGTGACTGAACCTTTCCTTTGTGATGAAGGTCATGTTTCAAATGCTATGGATGATAGTGATGTGCCTAAAATTGAATCCTTTGTGTGGGTCCAACATACAAGTGAAAGTGTTGTTGAGTTGCAACACATATTTGAACTTGAAGATCAACATGATGCAACTTATCTTGAAGGTATGCCTGAGCTTGAGGTCTTTTAGTTTGACCTGCAACAAGAATTTTTTATTTGTGCAAATCAATAGGGTAGTTAGGAATGCTTTTCCTTGCCATGTGAATTGGAGGTGTTCTCTTTTTGCCTTGATTCACATAAGGAGGTCAACATGTATGGTAATGTTGCAACTTGGGATGATGGATGTCTTCTTTCATCCTTGAGTATTAGTGATGACCTAGTTTTTAATGATCCACCTTATGCTATTGTGAGCATGCATGAAATGTACGATAGGATGGAGTGGACAAGATCATGCACCTACTATATGTGGGTGGATTGTGCTAATGTCTCTAATGATGAATTTGATCGTGACTCCTCAAACATTGGTTACACGATTAAGCATACTTGCAAGAGTTATCATATGTTGTAGTTGGGTGGTGAGCATACTTTGAGTTTGAGGGAGATCAACTCCTTCATTCAACTTGTCTTTGACAGAGGCAAATGGCCTTCAACAATTTGTCCATGGCCTCGTGTCATGGGTCTTCTTTGTAGGGTTTGACCTACAAGTGTTCTCAAATTTTGTTTACAACCATACAATTTTCAATATCTTTGTGCCCTCCTATCATTGGTTGTGTTGTGTTTTGCCTTGTGTACATATCGTCTTTGTGTTTGTCTTTGCCCTCTTGTTCCCTATCATTTTGTTTTTCCTTTTTGGTCTACCTCTTGGAGATAGTTGGATTCCTACTATGCCTACAAGAGACACACATCCCCAACTAGAGCCAATTTTGGGATCCAATTTAAAAATGCAAAAGCATCTAAGTCTTTGTCCCCTTTGTGCACTTGCCATGTTTGCCCACCATATATAACCAATCTGAGAAATTTTAAGTGGAGCTTCCCTTGGTCAAATTTTGCATAAGTTTGTTCAAAGTCATCCCCCATGTCCTTACCATATGTTGAAGCAAAAAAACTAAGAAAGTTCCAAGTTTGGAAGGTTTTGGGTCATTTTATAATGTTTTGTAGAGTTGGATACTTTTCAGATACTATTAGACATCTTCCTTTCCTTCCACATCTGGTGATCACTTCCTTTCTCACATAAAAATTAAGCAAAACCTTATCAAGCCCTCAGTCTTTTTCATTCCACCCATTTCCTCCATTTTGTGGAATTATATTAGACTACTGGACATGATCCCTTTATCTCCCCTCTAATATTCCCCCTTCCTTTCTGGCATTCTTTCTGACCCATTTGTGGGACATTACCTCACTTCCAGATCTCATCTATTTGGCACCTCCACTTCCTACATTCGGTCCTGCATGTTTTTTCCACACCTTCGTATCATCCATTACTTTCCCTCTATAGAAACCCAATGGACTTCTAGATTTCCTTAATAAATTTCCACCTTCAATCTTTCCCTATAAATATTCACATTCCTTCCATCTCTTTTGCAAGAAATCTTTGAACTTTTGGACTTCCTCTGTGTGGTCCTTCCACTTCCCACATCCGGTTCAATGTCAATTTTCCATGAAGTTCCCTTGAACCTTAACTTATCACTTCCCTATTTTGTGTGGACATTCCTTCGACTTTAGGATGTCTTCCTTTCACCTTATGTCTTGTCCTGACCTCTTGTTCCACATTGAATTCCCGCATTTGTCCCGATGACCGAACCATTCATTTTCTATTATGTAAAGTCCCTCCAAACTTTTGGATATGTTCACTTCCCATCCTACATCCCTTCCTCATACATTTTCCTGCATCCTTCACTCACTCACTCCCTTTCATTTGTGGAATTTTCTCCTCCTTCCAAATTTCTTCTTGTGACTCCGATGTCTAGTTCTCATGTTTTGTCTCGCATCGAAATATCACAAATCTTCCAAACTTCTTTGATACTCTCTAGAACACTTCAACAACTTCTTGGGTCACCATTAATGATCTGATTTGATGCTTGTAACTTTTCAAATACCATTTTCTTGTCCAAATAATGTTGCTCATCTTAAGGGTGTGATTCTAGTTGCAGATTTCAATGGTGGATGACGAGGGAGGTATGTTTGCCATGAATTTAGTGGTGGGATTTTTAGCACTGATTGTCTTCATGCGAGCTCCAAGCCATTCATTTTGAATGAGAAACATTTTGAAATACAAATTTCATGGGATTTCCTCTATTTTGTATTTAATGCTTCAACCTCTAAAAGTACATCGAATTCCTAACAGTTGACCAAGAGCAAGAAATTGAAATGTTATATATACATGTTGAAAAGATGTAATAAGGGTTGGTCATCAAGCTAATTTTTTGACTATAGGTGCTTCGAACTGGTTCTAGGGCATCAAACATTACAAGTCTAGTCTATAAGGGATGGATCCCATTTTGTAATCCATAGGAAGGTTATATAATGAATATTCACATGTAAATGGTATGTCTCCATGGCAGTTTGTAATGATTCTGGGGGATGCTTGAACCTAGTTGTTCATCCTCTCTTGCCACATGTGTTGGTATAAATGTAACAAGGGTTTGATGAATGTGTGATAGCTCTAATGCATTGCAAAGATTTTGTGATAGTCTCTCCTTTGTTTCATGTGGGTTATTACAGTTTTGAGATGGATTATTAAGTATGTCTATTTTCTTATGATGTTATCTTTGATTTATATGTATATGCACATCTGGTTCCAGTTATGCTTTATGGATGTTTCTCCCTCTTCCTTGTAGTTTGCGACTCTATTGCCCAATGGAGTAGGCACTAGTATAAATTAGTGAGAGATCAAACACTTTCCATTTTAATCAATCCTCTATCCTTAGTAGATTAGGAGTAGATTAGGGTTTCACGTGATTTCATGATTCAATATTATAACTCAGGGAACATCATAAGCAACCTCAAACATATAGATTGTTAGAGAATCATGTCATGCATGCCTACACCTTGCACTTGTGTATGAAATGTTAAGTAGAGTCATTTATGGGAAATATAATATTGTTGTCATCTATAGGTGCGTATGCAGGGTTCTAGTTATCAATTTAATCAAAGGTTTTATAGGTAGCTAGTCAGTCTTTGACCTAGTGACAAATATAGGGGTCAAGCATACATTGGGTATAGTTGTCATTGTTTTAGTCATGATTCATCTTAATTAGTTTAATATCCTATTAAAGGTATCCTCTAGAAACACCCTCTTGGGTCTAGTTGAGCCCAAAGTGAAAGAGAGCATGCCCACTCTCAACAATTGGCCTTTAATCACTCATATTCTATTGATGAGATATTGATTCACCCTTAAAGACAACAATTCCTTGGCCTTGAAGTGGATTGATTCTTGTACAAGTGTGAGCAACAATTTCAAGACCCAACACTAGCCATGGTCACATAAGATAAAGGGGGGCCACGAACAAGCCCACTAGTGCCATCTAAAACACTACCCTTCAGCACATTCCCACCAATATCTGTAGAAATATGACTAAGAGAAACACCTGCGCCACATCCACTCATGTCACGACCATTAGAGTCGTCTAGAGAGGGAGTCGCTTCAATGGGCACCATGGCAAAACTGACATTTATAGCATGAGAATAACAAAAGGAACTCAAATATAAATCACCATCATTATGAATAGAAGATCAATAAGGAGTTCATAAATACATGAAATAAGATGCTCTAACATGAAAGAAAAGTTGATAATGCCAGCTCTATGAAAGATAAAAATGAGACATTATGAACCAACACATCCATAGAGAATGGACCGTCAATCATCTAATAGAAAGAGATGATATCCTCAAGGACCATTGGATGAGATGCAACAATTATGAAAACATATTAAGATCTTTGATATAAAAATGGGCATTGGCCAAATAAGGGTTGATTATAATCCATAATTTAAGATCTAACAATGAAGCACACAAAAGTGGGTGGATCTAAAAGGTGACAATCCACTAAGAGCCAAACCTTAGGTGAAGCACTATAAGCACAAGGAGCAAACAAATCATAAAAAGTATGATAAAATTAGAACACTCAGATATGAAACTCAAAAAAATCAAATTAGGTTGGGCGTGGAAGCTACTTGTTCACATGAAGGGGAAGAAAAGCGACTATAAATATTATCCAAGAATAAAGTAATATATTCAAAACCCTAAACAAATTAAGAGTTGAGTAATGTGAACTAATAGAAACTAAAATTAAACGTGTTGAAATAGAAATGAGATGGTTTGGTTTTACATACCTTTTGAACTTTCTATAATCATACACTATGACAGAAGACTAATCACTAAAAAGTACTGGATTATGGATCTAAAAGCTAAGATGACCAAATCCTAAGTTGTTGAGTGTCTAGGACAAAATTATTAAAGTATTATTGTAATATTTAATGGTCACTTAGTCATTAGGATGGACTTTAAGAATATTCTTTATTCTTTTAGTTATGTTCTTATCCTTTTACTTTATTAGCTATCGCTTAATCACTCTACTTAAATATCATCCACTTCAATGGTCAAACAACCAATAGCAATTTTACACCTCATTCACAACAAAAAGTGGTAAATATTTGTCCTATTTTTATTGGCCAAATTGACCTTTGACTGTTGAAGTGGAGGATATTTAAGAACCACCTCGCTTAATTGTCACTATAATCCTTTCCGGATAAAGTGTTTGTAAACTCTTATTTATTTAAGGTTGCTTTCACTCCTTAGTTAATATAGAATATCTTAGTAATCATTATGTATTTTATATTATTTTATGATATGAGAGCCCAGGTTGGAAGCTTTGGGACCCGTGACAGTGTACCAAAAGATTTTGAGCGATTTTTTTAAAAATGTGGATTATGTGTGACTACATCACACAAGTTTTTGGCAGATTTTTTTTATAAAAATCATGCAACTTTCTAGTTTGTTTTTAGGCGATTTTTTTAGATAAAAAATCGTGGGTATATTCATGTTCAGAAATCTAGGGTTTCCTTCTAAAACTCATATTTTTTTTTAAGTTTTTGGGCAGATTTTTTAATCAAATCGTGTCAGTTTTTTTGCTTGAAATTGTGGATAACTGGTAAATCAAGGGTTTCTAAGTGGATTGTAAAGGCCGATTTTTTGTTTTAAATCCCATGGAACAGGGTTTCTGCGACGTCTTTTTTAGCATCCCTAAAAGAGGCGCACGGTTTTCTCAAACGTTTCGCATTTTACAGTCACAGTTTTTTGTTTTGTGTGGAAAGTAATGATTTTTGAGCGCACGCCAGGTGGATTTCTTTCCAAAACGCGTCATTTCTTCTACTTCTTTTTGTGTTGGTTTCTTTAGGCCGCAGATTTTTGCCAAGTCATGGGCCTTTTTTTTCAAAAACGTGGGCGTTTTTAGGCGGATTTGTGAAGGTCATGTCCAGGACGAATTTTAGGCGATTTATTCTACAAACTGCACCTTTATTTTTCTTTTTTTAAGTCATGTTTAACAAGCAGCGACTGGAAAAGGAGGTTTTTTTCTATTTTTTGGCCGATTTTCATCAAATCATGGCCATTTTTTGTCACAAACGTGGCTTTTCCAAACCTCGCAGTGAACAGCTAGGGCACAAGATTGCTTTTTGAACATTTTTTCACAAAAACATGAGTCACCTAGGGTTTTGGGCTTCTTTCAGACTTGAACGTGGAGTTTTGTTGCCTAGGGTTTTGTTTGGTTTGATACAGCTTTATTTTGACGATTTTTGTATAAAATTGTGGATTTTCTGAACGTGGGCAGTTTCTCTTTTTCTTTATGATTTCGAATTGCGAGAGGGATAGCTTTCTATACTTTCATGGCCAAACGACTAGTGGATCAGTGAAAGTCATCTATGTGGTACATAGATTCTGGAGCGTCTAGACATTTCACTCACAAAAATGATTGGTTTACGAAGTACATGACTTGCTCAGATTTGGTATCTTTGGTGGTGGTGAGTATGCAGTTGTTGCCAAAGGGTATGTGCAGATATCTTCTAGCAGGAAAAATCTCATCTTCCTCATTGTGTACTATGTGCCGGGAATGGAGATTAATTTGCTCTCAGTCAGTCAGATTATGCACCATAGTCCCAATTTAAATGTCATATTTAGCAAACACAAATGCTATATAGTTGACAATAAGTCCAAAAAAACCATTGCAATTGGCATCGAAGATCATGGGTTGTATCGACTGGTTGATACTGGAGAGGTTCAAGAGCGTGCATTGGCAGCCAAGAGTGCATCTACTATCAATACACTTTGGCATCAATGGTATGGTCTCAACCTATCTTATCTCTCAGTTAGCTCAAGAGAATATGGTAGATGGTTTACCTGAGATACAGTCGTAGATACAAGGTGTTTGTGAAGCTTGCCAAGCAAGGAAGCAACACAAAACTCCGTTTGAGGAAGGACGAGCTTGGAGAGCATAGGGAGTCCTTCAGCTGATTCATGCACATCTTTGTGGACCAATGAACATGGCATCAGTTACTGGTGCCAAGTATTTTCTTTTATTTGTAGATAATTTCAGTAGGAAAATGTGGGTGTTTTTCCTAAAATCAAAATCAGATGTGTTTAAGGAATTTCAAAAGTTCAAAGCGTTAGTAGAAAAAGAGTCTGGTTGTTCAATAATCACTTTTAGGTCTGATAATAGAGGTGAATTCTGCTCAAACGAATTCAATGACTTTTGTGCTAAACACATAATAAAATGGCAATTTACAACACCCTACACTCCACAACAAAATGGAGTAGTTGAGAGAAGAAACTCTACAATTACAGAGATGGCCCGATGTATGTTGGAGAACGGGAATGTTCCCAAGAAGTTTTGGGCTAAGGCAGTCTACACTGCAGTTTACCAACTCAACAAGTCTCCAACACAAGTAGTGAAGGAGAAGACCCTAGAGGAAGCTTGGTTTGGGAGGAAATCAAAGATTAGTCATCTTAAGGTTTTTGGTTCTATTGCATACACCTAGAGTCCAAATGCAAAGAAAACTAAATTGGACTCGAAGAGTAAGAAGTTAATGCTTACAGGGTACAATGACAATCATAAAGCTAGGTTGATTGATGTTGACACTAACCGCTTGACTTTCAATAGAGATGTGGTGATTGATGAAGAACCTAGGCCCTTTCAACTCTCTTCAGAGATCAAGATTACTGTAGATCAACAATTTAAGGCTAAGGATTCGGGTGTCTGGCTTCACCTAGCTCCACCTGAAGCGGGGATTCATAGCATTCTGAGCATGCGGTGTCTCCCAAGCAAGTAATTGTACCTGAATTTCTTGATGAAAACTTGGATCCGCACCCAGATGACACAATAGTAGGCAGCCCAAGCATGATGACAACAGTGATTTGGATGGAGAGGTTCCTAAGAAGAGGCCAAAGTGGTGGGAAAGCACCATTGGTGATGTTCAGGTTAGTGAAATGATCAAGGGCAGATCATCCAAAGGCAAGAGCAAGTAGAATACAGTTATCTTTGCTCTTATGGCTAACATTCAGGGAGTTTGTGAGCCACAGGTGTTTGCAAAGGCAAAAGGAATACCTGAATGGGAAAAGGCCATGGCATCTGAACATGAAAGTCTTATGAAAAATACGACTTGGGAACTCTCAGAGCTTCCACCAGGGAGAAACCCATTGGCTGCAAATGGGTGTACAAAGTCAAGGACAAAGTAGATGGTATTGTTGACAAGTACAAAGCACGGTTGGTCGCAAAAGGATTCTCTCAAAGAGAAGGCATAAACTATGAAGAGACATTTGGTCCTACAACAAAGATGAGCACCATCTATTTAGTTCTAGCCATAGTAGCACAGTTTGGTTGGAACGTCCATCAAATGGACATAAAAAGTGTCTTCCTCAATGGAGACTTGGAGGAAGAAGTATACATGTCCCAACCTCAGTGTTTTTAGGTTGCAAGAAAGGAGCATCAAGTTTGCAAATTGAAGAAAGATCTATATGGCCTAAAGCAAGCACCTAGGGCTTGGTATATCAAAATTGACAGGTATTTGGTTGAACAAGGATTCAACGGAGTCCTTCAGATCCAAACCTATACGTCAAAAGCATAAGGAATGAGATCATGCTACTGGTCATTTATGTAGATGATATCATTATTACAGGTAGTGAGGCACATTTGATTGAACAAATCAAATGTAATTTAAGTAAAGCTTTTGACATGACTAATTTAGGCCTCCTACATTACTGTCTAGGTGTAGAGGTTTGGCAGACAGGGGGCGATATTTTTATTTCTCAATCTAAATATGTCAGGAGTTTGCTCAAAAAGTTTAGGATGATAGATTGTAGAATCTCGTTCAGGATGATAGATTGTAGAATCTCGTCTACACCTATGGAGAAAGAGCTTAAGCTTTCAGCCAAAACAGACTCAGAGGTAGTCAATGAATCAGAATTCAAGCAACTAGTGGGCAGCCTTATATACCTTACAGACACTAGACCTGACTTGAGCTATGTTGTGAGTTTCATTTTCAGATTCATGACAGCCACTAAACGCAGAAAATTGGGTTGTAGCGAAGAGGGTGCTGAGATATGTGAAAGAGACGCTTGACTTTGGCATTCTGTACAGCAGGAGCAAAGATCCTAGGCTGGTTGGGTTCACAAATTTAGATTGAGTAGGTTATGTTGATGATGGAAAATCCACTTATGGATATGTTTTCAGTCTTGGCACTGGTGCAATCACATGGACCAACAAGAAGCAGCAAGCAGTAGCTCTTTCCTCGACAGAAGCAGAGTATCAAGGAACAATCAAAGCAGCATGCAAGGCAGTATGGCTCTGAAGGATGCTTTCAGACATGCAGATGTCTCAAACAGGGCCTTCACCCTTGTATTGTGACAATCAAGGGGTGTTAAAGCTTGCCAAAAATCCAATCTTCCACAAGCGTACCAAACATGTGGAGCTACATTGTCATTTCCTCAAGCAACTTGTAGAAGATGGATCGGTAATGTTGCAATATTGTCCTTCTAAGGATCAAATTGCAGACATTCTTACCAAGTCTTTGGGTCCTAACAAATTTGTAAAATTTTGAGATAAGCTTGGTGTAGTTAGTAGATTGACCATTAAGGGAGGGTATTAAAGTGTTATTGTAATAATTAATGGTCAATTAATCATTAGGATAGACTTTGAGAATATTCTTTATTCTTTTAGTTATGTTCTTATCCTTTTGATTTATTAGTTCACTTAGTTGTCGCTCTTATCCTTTTCGGATAAAGCGTTTGTAAACTCTTATTTAAGGATGCTTTCGCTCCTTAGTTAATATAGAATATCTTGGTAATCATTTTGTGTTTTATATTATTTTAAAAATCACTATTACAATTATGTTTTCTTCAATCCGTGACTCTCCAAATTTGTGATCATGTCCAAAGTGAAATATGATCTTTGATACCTACAAACATTGTTCGCATGGTGCTATTTGATGCAAAGAAAACTGGTGTAATTCTAAAGAGTGTTGAGGAGCTTGCTATGCAACGATTGAAGTTCACGACTTCCTTGCACCTTAGTCAAGCCCCATGATTGAATTAATAGTAAAGAAATATAAATGGGGTGGCAATGAATGTCGTGAAGGATCGTTGATTGTTTTGATAAAGATATAAATGTCAGAATGGCAATGAATGTCGTGATGGATCGTTGATTGTTTTGATAAAGATAACCAGGAAGGGCCCAAACCCATATACAGAAACCAGAAGGCAAATGAAGCGAGATTCACAAGCAATTAAACAGAAGAATGGGATTTTGAAAGCGCCCGAACCCTTCAACAACAAAAGGCAGCCCCACTTTAGAAACTAGACGACACCAAATCCCGACCTATCAAGATGAACACCTTTGACCCGAGGGTGCAAAGTAGAAACAGACTTAGGATCATTGATTGTTGATTTTGCTAATGTAAGCCAATATGTGATTATACCAAAGTGTACTTTAAAACGTGCCATTGACAATACATGTGACTTGATATAGATAAGTTGATTGCTCACTGATGTACCTAGAAAAGGAAACGAGCTTTCGATAGCTTTTATCAAAAGATGTCCTTTCTATTCACTCCCTCATATGTCCAAACAACCTAGGATGATACCTTTAAATACTTGACCCTAGACACATGAATTTGAAATTGCACTACCGACACAAACGGGTGATTGTTAGATCCCAAAAATGTCGATGTTGAAATGTGTGAAATTTGAATTTTGAAATCAAAAAACGGGATTGCAATAACGATCACATTTGATATGAGTGAACTATTGGAAATTGGATCAACAAGGTAAAGTGTGTGTTAGTGTGATATATCAAGTCTTGGGTTAATAAGTGCACCAAAATAGTCAAATCATGCACTAGAATCATGCATCCAAGCAATTGACCCAAAGTAGTGTGAAACTAAAGTGGAAAAATGTTCTGCTCTATAAGTCTATATTATGTTTTTCTGCAATTGCTGCTTTATGTTTTGTTCTCACAACTTTTTTATTTATTTTTTAGGTAGCTCCATATTCATAGACATTACAAAAGCTTCATAAGAATCTTTCTAGAAGTCCATCAATGGCTACATTCTGAAAAACATCTCAATAGAATTTTAGAAGGCATCTGAGGTGAAACTAGAATTTCCCATACGGACAAGCTTCTATAAACACGTCCTTGAATAAAGGGGACAATAGCCAAAAAAAATGGTTCGACTTTTTATAGCACTAGTATCTTAGGAGGCTAGGTAATAGGACTAACAATTGGTGAAACGGTTCCAATTAGTTCCAATTAGACTTTGCAACAAAGATAATTGACCAACCTAGGTCCTGTAGTTGTTTATAATCACTAGTCAAAGATAATCAGTTAACTAATCAAATTATTTAGTTCCAATCATGAACTTGAAAAAGAATAAGTGACCAGCATTTTTCCTGCAGTTCTTTACAATCCTTAGGCAAAGATCCCCTTTCATATAAAACTTGTATGTCTCGTACTATATTGAACAAGCTCTATAGCAAATTTACAACATACTTTTTTGAAATCAACGTATCCCATTTAATCAGTATGTACAGGGCAAACACTCCTAAAAGACTCAAAATTACAGTCCATTTTTTAAGAGTCAACTCATCTCATTTAATCAGTGTACAGGAAAATCACCCCCAAGGGGCCATCACTACAGAAACAAAACTACACTTCAGGGACATCACTAGCTTGCCATCGATCAAGAATAGCAAATGAACCTTCATCTAAGCTTCTCTTTGGAGCCTTACCCCTTGAGTCTCTGTTTCTGCTTAGCAACTCGTCGTGATGCCCTCCATCTGGAGATATGCTCTGCCCTTTTTCTCCACTCGGCAACCAATTGCATTTCCTGCTTCTAATTGGAGACTTCTTGTATTGATGTCTTTTCGATATACTTATATAGTCTTTATGTTTACACGGCGTTTGTTCACAATGATGGCCACTCCTTGATAACTTGATTTTCTCTTGATCAATGTTTCCCAACTCCAACTGATCCTGGGCTCTCCTTGATGCCTTTCTCTTCTGTTCTTTCTTGTAATGGGAGCTCTTAAGATCCTCCCTCTGCATAGTTTCTCTATCATTTGACTTGAACTTATCCATATCACTCTCGAATTGGATGCAACTTTCTTTCCTTCTTTTACGCTGCAATTCCCCTGCAAGGTCCTTATCAACACCAACTGCAATCCTTTCTTTATCAGCATTATCATCCTCACAGGTATGCTCCCTGTAGCATTTTTTTCTTTTTGTCTGGTGGCAATCCCTACTCTTTATATCCTCTTCAGAAATAGCCTCATAAACATTCTCTGATTTTTCAATGCCACCTCTGTCATGACTGGGGCTCCTTCGGTTTACTCGCCTATTATATGTAGCACAATTTTGATCCAAGTCTGACCTTTGTTCTCTTTCTTCATCACTATATTTTCTGCCACCTGATTGTACTCTTATGGGTGTTCCTCTGTCATCGTCACTACTGCAGGAATCCCTTTCATGTGACATATGCCGCCTAGATGAGTTCCTGCAACTATTCCTATGATATGTAGCATATGCTTGATCCAAGTCTGACCTTTGTTCTCTTTCTTCTGTGCCACTATATTTTCTGCCACCTGAGTGTTCTCTTATGGGTGGTCCTCTGTCCTCATCATTACTGCAGGAATCCATTTCGTGTGACTTATGCTTCCTAGATGAGCTCCTGCAACTACTCCTAACATATGTAGCACAAGTTTGATCCAAGTCTGACCTTTGTTCTCTTTCTTCTTTGCCACAATATTTTCTGCCACCTGAGTGTTCTCTTATGGGTGTTCCTCTGTCCTCATCACTACTGCAGGGATCCCTTTCATGTGACTTATGCCACCTAGATGAGCTCCTGCAACTACTCCTATTATATGTAGCACAAGTTTGATCTAAGTCTGACCTTTGTTCTCTTTCTTCTTTGCCACTATATTTTCTACCACTTGAGAGTTCTATTACAGGTGTTCCTCTGTCCTCACCACTACTGCAGCAATCCCTTTCCTGTGACTTATGCCGCCTAGATGAGCTCCTGCAACTACTCCTTGATTGGATTCTTCTAACAGAATGTCCATAGCGATGCCAATGATCCTGATCTCTCAGTTTCCAATGATCGTGTTGATCAACCCTTGAGCCACCAAACAACATGTCCATCTTTTTCAGCCAGGACCTTGGAGGTCGACTGTCCCAATCTGCCCAGTCATATTCTCCACCTGGATTACGAAAGCAGTGAAGAAAATTGCAAGCGCTTCCACGTGAACAGTTCTGTCAAAGTTCCAATTTGTACAAACACAGTTCAGTTCCAGTATGAAGAACACATGCTTTCAATGAAGAAAAGATCAGTTATCTAAGAGCACAGAATTTATGCATTACCTTACGGTCAGACTTCATATACTCCCCACATATTGCTACCCTCCACCTCATAACTCCAACAAACTCACAAATTACCTAGACAAGATAGGTTTAGAAAAAGGATTGATTTAGTTTAACCACTCAGGTAGAGTCTAACCAAAACTCGACCAAAATTATCCAGCTAAAGGGAGCAAGAAAGCACAAAAATCTGCATTATGCAGTTGCACAGAAAGAAAATCTTTGAAAAAACTGACTTTAACAGACGTAAATTCTAATGGTAACTGCAGGCAAATAAAGCATTGAATCTGAAGGTTCCAAGCATTGCAGGGGCAATTATCCAACCAGGATGCAGGATTATGATGAACATAAAAACAATCTTAACAAGCATTTGAAGACTCCAATCCTTTATGATAACACTTGGACTCACTAATGGCCTAGCAACACTCCAGTATGCCACTAAGAAAAATCACCACCATGTGAGTATATCACATACCTGTTTTGCTGCAAAGTAGCGGCCATTGATGGCATTATATGCAGAAACTGCAGACTCTAGAGACTGATAGTGCACATAGACATTCCCACGAAGATGGGATGAGCCATTTTTACAAACCTAGAGGATAAAAATATTAGTGCTTCACGATTCTAGTTCTCCAAATATCAAATCAAAATTACAAATCATGTGACAACTAATAAAGTAAAACAGTTCTGTGTGTAAGAAACATGATTCCAAATGTGGCAGAAAATAAATGTGTTACCAGTATAATATGTATGCAAGCATTTTGCAGGCAGCAAACATGCTTCATAAAACAAGTCGAAAGAGTAAAAGAGAAATATTTTACCTTGAAATTAACAAGCTCTCCAAACTTCAAAAATTCTGTGTGTACATCTTCATAAAATTCCTCATAATGATGGACCACCTCTTCATCTGTATACTGCAGCATGTTCACAGCAACAACACTTGAATGAAAATAATCAAAGGATAATTTTCTAAAGAAAATATTCAAAAATGTATTTTACAAATTAAAAACAAGATATATCCAAATTCTTGGATGCCCTCTTTGAGGTAAGCTGCAACTGGCCAGATAAATAATCAAATCCTATATTCCAGATTTTTTTTTACTGATAGTTTCTTTTTGGTATAGTAGTAAACTATCATCGAGTTGCACAGTATTTAAATTACACAAAGTTATCACTCAAAGTGGGTTTCACAACAAGAAATATGTACAATTAGTTAGAACTTCAGAATTTGTCCAGCCACATATATTCAAGACTTCTTCTAAGCAGCTACATACATCAGATTTCTTCCAAGTAAAATCCACTAACGTCTCCAATGTGCTACTTAGTGCTTAGTAGAAAACCGACTCAAAACTTCTCTTGAAATATAAATTAAATGACTACCAACAAGCCTAACTGACAAGCAGAAAGGCCATCTAACGGAACACCGTTTCCCTTAAAATGCTATAGTTATTTCCAGAAAATACTAAGTTGAGTAAGATATAGAATGAAATTAAAAGAGAATGCAATTAATCATATTCAATACCCTTGTGCCTTTGGAATTCAAATGTTGCTTTCTTTCATTTTGAATTCTTGTTTGCTTCCAATTAAGTACAACCTCTGATGTAGCTAGTTGGAACCTTTTGCAGCGTCAAACATGCAAGCATACACTGCATAGTATGCCATCTGAATACCATCCATGGTATCTTCCCAAGACCAAAAAGTTAAGGATCTGCCTCTCTTCTAGAATAGCTAAACATTATTGAATTCAAAGTTCAACAATCACTTCATATCTGAAGAAATCAATTTAGAAGAATCTGGAAAAATCTCCCTAAAGAAATGATTTACATTTAGTTCACTGCACAACCAATGAAATAGAATTTCTTAACAGCTTTTATTGATGGAGAGCCAGAGAATCACAAATAAAAAACAAAAACAAAATGTTGGTCTGCACATTTATTCAATGTGCCATACAACATAAAAAGCTCAGTAAACCTCAGAAACCATAACATTTATATCGCTTAAACCTCCCCTCCCTAAGTATTTACAGTTAGGATACGTGTCTGTATCTCCAGCCTTGGCCAACGCCGACAACCATGAACCTGCTTTGTACCGAACCTTGAAATGGATTTCTGGAAAGATATGTCAAGGGAAAGAGACTTCACAGGTATTAACTGTAAACAAACAAATATGTTGGGATGCAAAAAAATGGCAAACTCATGAGATTTATGTATTGATTTACAATTACCACGTGTTTATACTTAATACTAAATTAAATCTAATACAACTGCCAATCAATATGCAAAACTAATCGTACTTGGAATTTCTATCAATAAATTAATTTTTTAACTAAAACCTGCCTCCTTTAGCAAGTTGATTGCTGCAGTTGCAGGATGTCTGCACCAATATGATTATAGGTATTCTATGGCCTTCACAATAGCAGTTTAAACTTGAAAGATCAAAAAAGTTCAACTTTGATGCCATAAATCACCATCTGAGTATCTTCATAGAACAAAGCCTACTACTCAGGCAACATTGAATGTTACATCACCTGAGGTTCAATTGGGATTTCTATTGATACATTAAACAAAACATGTCTTCTTTAGAAATTTATTGTTGCAGTTACAGGATGCCTGCACCAATGTGATTATTAAGTATTTTTTAGCCTTCACAATAGTAGTTTCAGGGTCAAAAAGTTCCTCAACTTTGATAGTATTCTTCACCATCTGAGTCACTTCGTAGAACAAAGCTTACCATATAAGCAATGTTAATTGCATATTGGTTGAGGTTCAATTGGGAATTCATTTCATCTCAACAAGAATACTACTCTCCTACTATGACTTTTATAATCTCAAGAAATCTTCTTCTAAACAGCAGCAAAGAATAAAAGAAAAGTTTGAACCATTTGACATGAAATTATCGATCACTAATTTGTGGACTTTCCATACATGTTATTAGCTCTTTGCATATTTATATTTTTTCTTTCTATATGTAATGAACCCAACATATCCCACAACAAGAGCAGAAATAAAATAAAACAAGGTGCTGATATCCATGCGGGAAAGAATAAAGGATATCAATGATAATATCCATGCAAAAAATTATAAAGCATATTATAGATAATATCCATGTAAATAAAGGCTAAGTTTACATGATATAGAAATATAATATGTCGTGCAAATATGAGGTAAGTTTGCATGATATAAAGTTCAAATTTGTTCTAATTTAGTTAGTTGCATTTATTAAGAGATAATGTTCAGTTTAACTAGGGAATTAGAACAAATAAACCCACGCTAAGGCTCAAGATAGATTTGTTACACAAATTTTTAGGTTGCTTTGTGATTAAGCAAAGGGCAGGCAAAGATTAGTTATTTTCAGAGAATGTTTCCTTTTCTATAAAATGGTAAGGCTTATTGTAACAAGGACATGATTATTTCGAATGAAATTGTGTGAATTCACAATTAATTAACGATTGGTTTGCTTCAAAAGTGGGAGTGGTCCACATGTAAGCTTGGACTGTTCTGGTTATTGGTTGTAATCAGAATAGAGTTATTCCTAGTAAAAGGTTTATTAATATTTAGTACAGACAGATTTCTTTCCAAAATTTTATAATTTCATTTCAGATTTATCCAGGCTCAAAGCACCATGTTTCCTATGAAGACTTCTACAGATACTGAAATGGCATAGGACAGCTGAATTATGCATTGAATGATATTATTTTCTTGTGAAAATAACTGTAGTAAAAGGTTTACTCCTTAAATCCATTTCATTTAACATATCAGATATTCATATTTTGTACAGAGATTTATTTTCCAGATTTTGAGATTTCAGTTTAGATTTATCTAGGCTCACAGCACCATATTTCCTATAAAGACTTCTACAGATACTGAATCGGCAGAGAAAGGTTGAATTATGTATTGAATATTACTATTCTCTTATGAAAACGTAGAATGAAAAAGTTGAACATGATAGAATAGTAACACCCACGCGTTAATATTACAGACCTCAAGTCCTTCCTCTTGCTCCCATGTGAGACCTGGGCCATTGTACATGTTTTTCATGAGTAATGTACAAGATTTGTCAGGATAAAAATGAGCTCTGCTGCATCGAGCTCCAAATCGACAAACTCCAGTTTTAACATGAAAGGGGCAGTGAGTCTTATCCTGAAAAATTAAATATCATTAGAATCCGAAATACCAACTTGTAGAGTACAAAATAGAAAACCGCAAGCTTGAGTTTATAGCAATATGTAAAAATAACAGGAGCAAAGAAATATGAAACTAGGAACAAGTAAAATCACCAAGTTTCACTCATTCAGAAGAAAAGAAAAAATATAGGACCTTGAGTTCACTGCAATACTGAACAGTAAGGGAGGAAAAAAATTAGAAACTAAATCCAACAAAGGGCTACACTTCATAGAGCCTTGGCTACCAAAAAGGGGCAAAAAGAACATAAATAAATCAAGAACAAGAGAAAATTCCACTGATAAACCAGTATTTGCAAACTCAAATAGAATCATAGTAGCATTCCATTTACACAGCATTGACATGGTATCATCAAAGTGTAAATAGAATTCAATTACCCAGGTTTAAAACAGGTTAAACTTGGTAAAAACTCAGGAATTAAACAAAAATGTACTATTAATCAAAACAGAGATAAAATCTAATTTTGTTATTTTGTGTCAAATATAGTGTTTTCTGAGCCACAGTTTTGTTTGGCAGCTGTTTATTTAGCATGGGCATGAGTGTTCTGTCCAGCATCTGCAGGTATCTGTTCTGGTTTGTTAAGCTTTCTTTTGCTGCGGCTGGAAATGAGTTTCTTGCAAGCCGTTTTTGGAGGCCTCCAAGATGAAGGCATGGGGCTCTCCTTCCCGTGGGGATGGAGTTCAGGGCCCTTTAAAACGAACCCCAAGTGAAATCTTTAAGGATATGACTGAATCCCAAAGGAAGAAACTAGATGTTGGATCGCCACTTACAAAAGATGGTTTTGTGAAGAGAAAGGATCAGATCCCAAAGGTGAAATTTGATGAAAAAAAAATTATTCGGGACTAAGATGAACTAGTAGAATGTGGGTTGATTTGTGGATTTTTCAATCTCTAGCCATCTCTGAAGAGCATTCAAGCATGGATCAGAAACAATTGGCTTCCTTTAATCTCACAGGAGCCCAATATTTGTTTTTCTGGGAGGGGTATTTTTGGTTATTTTCCACTCGGCTAAAGACCATGAAACAGTTTTTCAGAAAGGGTCATGGTTTGTGGCAAGAATCAGCCTGTTTATGAAATAATGGGATGTCATTTTTGACTCGAGGGAAGAGATACCAAACTCCATTCTATTTGGGTAAAGTTACCCTTCTTTCCTATTCAGTTTTGGAGGGAAGAATCTTTCAAAGCAATTGGGGACATTCTAGACAAATTTGTTAAAGTTGCAGAAATGACTTCTCAACACAGACTTACCACATTTTGTAATGTCCCATTCTAGAATTTCCTTATGTTTGCCTTAAAAAAATAACCATAACTCACAGTGATAGTTGCATAATTAATTATAAATATTAATTTATCTAAAATTGTAATTTTGATTATAATATTCAGATTTAAAGCTTGTGATGTATCTCTGAAAATATAAAACTTATTCTTTATGCTCTGCTGTAATTCTTCTTCCAATTTGCAGCGATTTCTCTTTGCATGAATGTCTTTGAAATGCTTCTAATTTCTGCCCAAGTTAGGGGTTTTCATCCACAAACTTGATAAGAGAAGTTAAGGGTTTCCGTCCTTAATTTCTACTCTTGAGGGGTTTCGTCCTCAGATTTCTGAATCCATAGCTTGTATTCCACAAGGAAAATAAATATTATGTTATCATGATGATATAATACTTGATTGATATTCCCTTCTCCTTGTTTAGTCTTCCTTATATACATTATTTCTTCAACAGTCATAACCCTTAAACATGTCTCTTGATTGATATTATTATTAAAATAAACTTCATGTTATAATAGTAATTAATTCTTCCTTGGCGTCTTCTACAATTCCTTCCAATTTAATCTCCTTGGACTGACGGCTGCAATAAAGATTTTCAGCGACTAAATTATGCAAGGGGTGGCAGATCTGTTTCTAACTTGGCTGCAACTGAAAGGCTTTGCAACTCTATTGATTTCTTTCTTCTAAAACTCACGGCTCCTTTTTCTGTTATTCCATATCTATTTTGGCAAGCCTTGTGACCTTGAATTTCACCAAGTACTGCAGTTATAATCACAGCTCATCCCTTACATGTCAAATTCCCAAGACCTGTAGCAAACGCTCAATTGCATGTATTTCTTCAGAAGTGGTCTGCAGTTCGAACTCTAGAATTACTCCTCTGAAATTATAGTTTGGCTAATGCATTGGAATGTAGAATTTACTCAATGCCTTTGTTTGGTATTATCCTCCAATTTGATTGTATTATTATTGTGAGAGGACTGTGCTTCAAATGAGAATAAATCCCACAACCATTCTACTCCATGGTAATCATTTGCAGGCATGCAAAGGCGCAAATCCTCATCTGCAAAAGAAAGTTGAGCATTAGAAAGTATAGGTCCTGTGGCTGCCATATTGTCATCTCACGAGTCCTGAATGGGAAATAAGTCTTCTAAGAAATTCCATTCTGTGAAGTCTGCACTACTTTCGTCCCACACAAGGAGTTGTTTGGAGCAAGTATCAGTTTTCCTTGGAGTCCATGTTGATTAACGAAAGCGGTCGAAAGCAAGTGAAGCGCCTTCTCTTATATTTCAAATGGATGTTAAGCTGTTGTAGAAGACAAGGCAAAGCTTCACAGTTCATAAAACTATTTGCCTGCATAAATACCCTTGTGGCTTCATTATGTATTTGGGAGCGGTGGTGATTTTAGTCTCATGTGATCTCTCTATTATCCTTGGTCCACTCTTTGGCGGACTTAAACCCTTTAGCGACAACTTATTTTTAAAAAGGGACATTACACGTTTGCTCAAATATGTATGGAAATTGATGTAACAAAGGGTCTTCCTGATTGCATTGAAATAAAGCCTCAAAAGCAAATTGGGAAACAACATCTAGATAATGAACAGATTCCTTTTAAATGCTCACACTCACGAGTATGGACATTTCTTCCACAACTATCCCAAAGCCCAATCAAAGGCCAAGGAGAATCCCAAAACTATGAAAATGAAGGATTTGTTACTGTTGCTAATAAAAGACAAAACAGGGTAAATAGGAAGGAGGCTGGTGGTGTGGTGCATACTCAAAATAAATTTGTTGTTTTAGAAAATGAAATAATGAAGGAACAACACTTAAACCTGGGGTTGAGACCAATCAAAGAATCTTAAATGTAAATTCTCGTGAGGAAGAAGATCATGTGACAGTGAAGGAGACTCAGGAAATCAATAATTTAAGTAAAGAAAATGTTTCAGGAAGTGGAAAGTGAAACGGAGAAGTGTGCGAGAATTGAAGATGTTATTTTGGAAGTGAGGATGATAAAGCGAATGAGGCTATTGCTAATTTTGATGTTGCAGTTGCAAATTCCCCTAGAGGTTTATTGTCTCTAGGGCAATTAGATTCCCAGATTAATTGTCGCACTTCTATTAAGAGGAAGGCAGGTCATCCTTCAAGATTGGTGGCAATTCAGTTCATGTCACAAAAAACAATGGAGGAAGGATCTTAGAAACAGATATCTTTGGATTTTTATACAGGTGGATCAGCTAGGCAAGGTAAAAAGCAGTTTTCTTTGGAAACCCAAGTAGGGAAGATATTAAAATAATATTTAGTTATATTTAATGGTCAATATTGTATTCTATTAGATAGTGTCTAATTCTATTTTAGTTTAGAGTGTTTCTAATTCTATTGCTTTATTAGCTGTAGTTTCTGTTATGGAACTCTTGTATTCTTTATAGAAACATCTCTTTGTAACTCTATAAGAGCATTGCTCTTTTGTAAATAATATTAATTCAGATTTTTACCAAAATACGGTATCAGAACTCCTGGGTTCGAGCGGGAAACTAATTTGAAATTTTTTTTAGCTCTCTATGCTTTGTTCGTACTCCGTACAGATCGTACAACCCACGGATCTGGTATTTTCGTCAGTTTCTTTCTGGGTCATGGGTTTCTTTGGATTTCATCTTTTTATCTGGAGGTCGCAAGTTGTGGCAGCCCGTTCAAGACAAAAGTTGCAGTTTGAAATCGCCGTTTGCAGGCAAAGACCTATTTGTGATCTCGATTTTTAGTAATCGATTTCTCACCTCCTGATCGTGATTCTCATTCTGAGGTCATGTGTTTTGTTTCCTGGAGATCGTGATTCGTTTCATGGAGGTTGCATTGTTGCCTGGAGGACGCGTTTTGGTTTCTTGAAGAGTTTTGTCTTCAATAACAACTTCACCGAAGTCCCTCTCTACAGTTGCAAATTCTTGATCGCAACTTCTGCGGGCATCTTCTTTTATGATCACGTGTTTGGAGTCTTTTGATCGGCGTCTGCATTTGTTTAATCCCAGTCTAAAGTCTGTTCAAACTTGGGTCATCGCCGGATCCAGTTCATTGGTCGACGGCTTTGTGTTTGATCACGGTTTTGTTTTTAGTGCCCAACCCCTGTAAGGATTAGTAAAGCGCTCAGCGCTTATTACTAAATTCTCAGCACCTGTCAAAGATCAAGCTCGCCAATTGGTGTGTCTGCAGACGGGATTTGTTTGACTCTGTTGACCCGGTCCCAACACCCAGCGCTACAAATCTGCGGATATTTCTTTTACCTAGGGATTTGTGCCTTGAAACCCATGCTAGGGTTTGAGCGTGTCTTCATGTCTCGAGATTTGTGCCGTCTATCTGCCTCGTTTTTCATGCCTCGATGGCGTCTCTATCTAACATCATGTTGGAAGGCAGTCAAAAGTTCAACGGTCACAAGACTCACAACTACAACACCTACAAGTAGCGTATGTTAACCATATTCGAGTATTGGTGCCTTGACCAGCTTGTTCTGGGCAAAACTACATGCCCTCCAGTGGCGGGTAAAGAGTAAGATAAATTTGATGAGCAGAATCGGGAAGCGGTAATGCTTATTAAATTGTCAGTCACCGATAACCAGTTGCCTTAGGGTCCGTCTGGTAAATCAGCGAAAGAAATCTGGGATCATCTAAAGGATTTGCATGAAACGTTCGACAAGAGTTGCGCGTTCTTTCTAAAGAACATGCTTTTTTCGATCATGATGGATGAAAAGATGTCTCTGCAGGAGCATCTCACAAAAATCAAGGACATCCGTGATCAGTTGGAGGTGATTGGTCGGAAGATGGAGGAGGAAGACATAGTAGTCATTACTCTGAAAAGTCTACCAAAATCTTATGAGCACTTTATTGAAATGCTCAACATTACCTCAACTAATGTTGACTTGAAGTTTCCCGAGCTTTGCAACAAACTTCTGCAACAAGATCATTGGAAACAGCAATTCGGCAACAGTGCTAGTGCATCCTCCACAGAGCAGGCATTTATTGCCAAGTCCTTTCAGAAAAATAAGGGCAAAAATCAGCCCTCTCAGCAACCCAGTCAAGGTCAATCCCAAGACCCTTCCAAGAAGAACATCCAGTGCAATTATTGCCATAAGTATGGCCACATGAAGAAAGATTGTCGGAAACACTTGGCTTCTGAACAATCCAAGCAAGGAGAGTCTAAACCGAAAGCCCGTGTTGCAGAGCACATTGAGCAGAAGGAGTCTGCATTCTATGCCTTTATGGCCAAGAGACCAGCAGATCATGTCAAATCCTCTGCTTGGTACATTGATTCAGGTGCTTCTCGACACTTTATTCATCGAAGAGATTGGTTCATGGAGTACACGCCATTTAGAGATTGTCATCTTTGGAGGAGGCAAAGAGTATATTGTTGTTGGAAAGGGCAACGTGTAGATTCAGTCTGGAGGGAGAAATTTAATATTTCTCGATGTATATATTGTACCTAGCATGGAGCTGAACTTTCTATCAATCAGTCAGATTATGTGGCACTCTCCTCATCTAGATATTGTTTTCAGCATGCACACTTGCAGCATTGTTGACAGAGAGACTCGTACTACAGTCATTTAGGGACTTGAGGATCATGGTCTGTATAGACTTCTTGATTCTGGTGATTCTTAAGAGCACGCTATAGCAGCCAGGAGTACTTCCATCAACAAACTCTGGCATCAGTGTTATGAGCACCTGAACATGCACTATCTCTCTTAGCTATCTAGAGATGATTTGGTTGGTGGTCTACCTGAGATTCAGACTCAAATTCATAGAGTATGTGACGCTTGTCAGGCAGGAAAGCAGCATCGGACTCCATTCTCAGATGGTGATTCATGGAGAGCATCCAAGGTACTTCAATTGGTTCACGCTGATGTAGGTGGACCAATGAACACTCCTATTACAGGTTGCAGGTATTTTTTGTTATTTGTTGATGATTTCAGCAAAAAAATGTGGGTGTATTTTTTGAAAAACAAATCAGATGTGTTTGGTATATTTCAACAACATAAGGCCTTAATTGAAAAAGAGTCAGGCTGTCAGATAGTCACTCTTAGGTCTGATAATAGGGGGGAGTTTTGTTCTTCTGACTTCTCCAATTTCTGTGCTGCACATGGCATTAAGTGCCAACTTACCACACCTTACACCCCTTAGCAGAATGGTGTCGTTGAGCGTCAGAATCGCACCATTACTGAAATGGCTCGTTCTATGCTGGAGCATAGAAGTGTTCCTAAGAAGTTCTGGGCTGAAGCAGTTTACACTACAGTTTATATTCTGAATCAATCTCCTACCTATGTCGTCAAGAAGATGACTCCTAAAGAAGCCTAGTCTGGACGCAAGCCTAGGGTCAACCACCTGAAAGTTTTTGGCTCTACTGCTCATGTGTGGATTCCAGATGCCAAGCGCACTAAGTTTGATTCCAAAAGCCAGAAACTCATGTTCACTGGTTACAGTGAGAATCATAAGGCATACAGGCTGATTGACGTAGACACAAATCATCTCATCTTCAGTTGTGATGTGGTTGATGAAGCTACTGGGCCTTTCTATCTATCTACTCCTTCTGTTAGCCCTGAGGATTAGCCTATGAAGGCTTCTGATTTGGGTGTTCGCCTTCCCCTCGCTCCACCTGATGGGAGGGATTCAGCAGTTGTGCAGGCACCTCAGCCTGTTGTTCCACCACCCGCCCCTCCTCAGGATGATCTGGATCCTCCAGATGATTTGATTCCAGCTGCCCCAGTTGATGTTGTTCCTCCTGATTCAGATGTTGGTACATCTACTCTCCGACCTAAATGGTGGGCGAAGACCATCGGTGATCTTCATGATGATGAAATGATCGAGGGTATATCTGCTCGGAAAAAGAACAAGCAACAGAATACAGTCAATTTTGCTCTTACGGCCAACCTTCACAGCATCTCAAAGCCTCAAACATATTCAGAGGCTAAAGGCATACCTGAGTGGGAACAGGCTATGGAAGCTACATCATAGTCTTCTGAAGAACAACACTTGGGTCCTCTCTGATCTTCCACCTGGGAAGAAGCCCATTGGATGCAAATGGGTGTACAAAGTTAAGTACAAGGCTAACGGAACCCTTGATAAGTATAAGGCTCGGTTGGTAGCCAAAGGGTTCTCATAGAATGAGGGCATTGACTACAAGGAGACTTTTGCTCCCAAAGCCAAGATGAGTACCATTTGGCTTGTCCTCTCTATTGCAGCCCAGTTTGGATGGAAAGTCCATCAAATGGATGTCAAGAGTGCATTCCTCAATGGAGAATTATATGAAGTTTACATGACGCAACCTCCTGGCTTCAAGGTTGTTGGTAAAAAACACCAGGTATGCAGACTGGTGAAAGCACTATATGGCCTTAAACAGGCTCCACGAGTATCGTATATGGAGATTGATAAGTACCTAGTGGATCATGGTTTTCAAAGGAGTCCTTCTGACTCCAATTTGTATGTCAAACGCTGTGGTGATGATATTATTTTGCTCATTGGCTATGTTGATGACCTAATCATTACTGGCAGCTTGAGACATTTGATTGAGGAGATCAAACATAATCTCAATCAAACATTTGACATGACAGATTTGGGACTTCTGCATTATTGCCTATGTGTTGAGGTTTGGCAAACTCATGATAGCATCTTTATCTCTCAGTCCAAGTATGCTTGAAGTCTGTTGGACAAGTTCCGGATGACAGATTGCAAACCTACACCTACACCTATGGAGAAAGGGCTGAAGTTATCAGCCAAATCAAATTCACCCGTGGAGAATGAATCAGCATTCAGGGAACTAGTGGGCAGCCTCATTTATCTCACTGCCACTAGACTTGATCTTAGTTTTGCAATGAGCAACATCTCTCGCTTCATGACAGCCCCTAAAGCTGAACATTGGGTTGCAGCGAAGCGTGTGCTGAGATATGTTAAAGGCACTTCCGACTTTGGCATTCTGTATGGAAGGTACAAAGATCCTAAGCTAATTGGTTTTACAGACTCAGATTGGGCACGTTCTGTTGATGACAGGAAGTCTACTTCTAGGTATGTTTTCAGTTTGGGCACGGGTGCACTCACATGGACCAGCAAGAAGCAACAGGCAGTGGCTCTCTCCTTGACTAAAGCTGAATATTGGGGAGTTGTTAAAGCAGCGTGTAAAGCAGTTTGGCTTCGAAGGATGCTTTCTGACATGCAAATGTCTCAAGCAGGGCCTTCACCCTTGTATTGTGACAATCAAGGGGTGCCGAAACTTGCCAAAAATCCCGTCTTCCATGAACGGACAAAGCATGTTGAACTTCACTATCATTTCATCCACCGGCTCGAAGACGGATCAGTGGTGTTACAATATGTTCTAACTGAGGACCAAACTGCAGATATTCTCACCAAGTCTCTGAGCCCGGATAAGTTTGTCAAATTTAGGGAGCAACTTGGTGTAGTTAATAGATTGACCATCAAGGGAGGGTATTAAAATAATATTTAGTTATATTTAATGGTCAATATTGTATTCTATTAGATAGTGTCTAATTCTGTTTTAGAATGTTTCTATTTCTATTGCTTTATTAGCTGTAGTTTCTTTTATGGAACTCCTGTATTCTTTATAGAAACATCTCTTTGTAACTCTATAAGAGCTTTGCTCTTTTGTAAATAATATTAATTCGGATTTTTACCAAAATAGAAGAATAAGAAGGATGCTCCTTACAACCTTAGAAAATGATTATTTCTCTTGGAATCTAAGGGACTTGGGTTTGACCTCTACCAAAATAACTCTTCCAAGTAAGATTCTTGATTTGCAGCCTAATACTATTTTTCTTCAAGAAATGAAACTTTCAGAGGATGACATGTTACAATTTAAAGATTTATGGAATAATAACAAGTTTGAGGTTGCGTGCATAGGCTCTAAAGGCCAATCTAGGGGAATTACTACTAGATGGAATAGCAAGAAATGGAAACTTATTGAGACAGTTCAAGAGGATTCATGGATCCAAATTTCATTGAAATGCCAAACTTCTAAAAATCTTTCACTTCACAAATGTTTATGGTCCTTATCTTCATTCCTTGGCTAAAGAGTAGTGGGAAAAGATTTGGTGGGATGGATCCACTAATGGGCTGGAAATTTGGGTTGTGGGTGGTGATTTCAATTTGACTTTGAGATTAGAGGAGAAAAAAAGGGGGAGTCGTTTCTTTGGATCAAAACTCTCAATTTGTGTTGGATTTTATGGAAAAAAGAAATCTTGTTGATATCACCCCCAAAGATGGAATTTTCACTTGGTCAAACAAAAGGAAAGGAAACTCTTTGATTATGGAGAGATTAGATAGATTTCTTCTTGATGAATCGTTGCTAGGCCTAAATAATAAGGCCAAATCCTTCATTTTGGCTAAGGCTAGATCTGATCATGCTCCTATTCTCCTAAAATTTCAGGCTTTGAACCTCCCAGACTTGCCCCGTTTAAATTTAACCCATGACTATTGGAGCATAAGAATTTTAATGATAATATCAAAAAATTGTGGAATGAGATCAATGTAGAAGGGACTTAAATGTATAGGTTCCATGCCAAATTGAAATATGCCAAAAGCAAGATAAAAGAGTGGCAAAGGAGCACCATGAAATATGAGTGTGAGCTGGAAAAAAAAAATTGCAGTAGACTAGAAGTGATAAGTATTATACCACAAATTGGTTTAGAATTTGATGCTAGCTGAGCTAAAGAAGATGATTTGTTTTCTAAGTTGGAGAAGTTACGGGAATAATGCATCTCAGATCCAGCGTTCTCTGGGTAAAGCAAGGTGATGCTAACTCTAAATTTTTTCACAAAGTGGTGCTGGCACATCACATAAGAAAAAGAATTTATATTATAAAAAGAAAAGGTGAGGAAGATCTTACTGAGGATTACTCTATAAGAGAGACTGTGAAGGACTATTTGCAGAATCTTCTTTTTGAGGAAGATTGTGACAGGAGTGTGGCCCAAGATGAGTTAATTGAGCTCATCCCATCTCTTATTTCTAATGCAATAAATAAGTAATTGATTAATGAAATATTGATGGAAGAGCCTAAAAACGCTTTCTTCTACTTTCAGCTTGACAAGTCCCCAGGTTCAGATGGTTTCCAAGCAAATCTTTGTGTGGAGCTTAGCACACTATTTCTAAAGAGCGCTATCCATGGTGGAAGAATCTAGAACCTCAAGTAAGGTGTTACCAGCTCTCAATTCTATTTTTCTTGCTCTAATTCCAAAAGAAGATAATGCTTGCAGAATTGACAGGTTTAGGCCCATTTCGCTTTGCAACTTCCCTTACAAAATTATTTTGAAGATTATGGCCACAAGGTTGCAATTGTCTTCCTAGCATTATTGCAGAGGAACAAGATGGGGCTGTCAAAGGCAAACAAATCCTTGATGAAGTAATAATTGCTCAGGAACCCATTCATTCTGCGATCAGCACTAATAAAAGAATAATGATGTTCAAAATTTATTTTGCTACTGCTTATAATATCTTATCAGAAAAATCCTCTTGATGGTGCTCCTCAAATTGGGTTTTTGTGAGCAGTGGATCAATTGGGTGGAAGGTTGCATGAATTCCAATTCCTTCTCTACTCTGGTTAATGGTGGACCAACTGGTTTTTTAAGGGCCAAAGAGGAAACAGACAAGGTTGTCCTCTTCACCAGCATTGTATGTCATTATGGTGGAAGCCTTAAGCTATTTGCTTAAACATGCAAAAGAGCAGGGACAATATAAGCTGTTTCGATAACCTCAAATGAGGGCAGTTCTACTCACTCCCAGTTTATTGATGACTCCTTGTTAATGGGCTATGCTTCGGCGAAAGAAGCGAAACAATTAAAGAAAATTCTTGATAAATTTTGTTTGGCCATTGGAGCGAAAATCAATGTGAGAAAGTCTATCATTTTTGCCTAAAATTGTTCTTCAGTGCATAGTAAGAAGCTTGCTCAGATTTTTGGGTTTAATTCCAGGGATCCAAAGCAGTTTTTCACTTACCTCAGTGTTCCTATTGGGCCCAGCAAACGTACTAAGATGCAGTGGAAGGGAGTTGTTAGCAAAATTATGAATAAAATCAATTTGTGGACTCGTTGCTGGTTGACTTTATCTGGGCAGGTCATTTTAATTAAAATTGTGTTATCAATTATCATCTATTCCCCTTTATTTGTTGTCCTCCATTCATGCTCCTGCTGGCATAATCACATTTCTTAACAAAACCATCCAGTCCTTTTGTGGAAAGAGGCGAAGTTCAGGAAAAAGAAGAAAAAGCAGTAGGAGGGAGTTGTTAGCAAAATTATGAATACACTCAATTTGTGGACTCATCACTGGTTGACTTTATCTGGGCGGGTCATTTTAATTAAATTTGTGTTGACACCTATTCCCCTTTATTTGTTGTCCTCCATTCATGCTCCTACTGGCATAATCACATTTCTTGACAAAACCATACGGTCCTTTTTGTGGAAAGGGGCGAGAGTTCAGGAAAAAGAAAAAAAAAATCCATCTTGTTAAATGGGATGTGGTTTGCTTGCCTAAATGTTAGGGTGGATTGAGCATTAAGGACTTATCCCTTTTGCCTAAAGTTTATGGGGCGAATATGATTTGGAGACTGACTTCTGAAAAAGAATATTTGTGGAGCAGAATAATTGTGAACAAATATCTTGAAGGAAGATCTCCTCCTATGGATCTGATGTTTGATTGAATATGCCTAATGCTATTTTTCTTTTCACAAAGGGATGTTCATGGTTTGTGAAAGATGGGAAGAAAGGGGATATTTAGAATTTTTTTAGAAACCAAGGTATTTCCAAAGTGGCTGATTTTATCAAGAGGGACAATCTTCCTAGTGAGCTAGGTTGTCATACTATAATTTGGGAGGATTCGAATAATAATGATGGGGAGCTGAAGATGCAGTACAATAACTTTTCAAATTTGTTGAAAGAAAGGAATATAAAGATAAGAAAGAGACATGATGAAATTATTTGGGGAGATCTCAAGAAATTTGGGAAGTATCATGTGAGACGGTTATAATTTGATGTTTTATCAAAAAAATTGCTTCCTAAAATTGATTTGCTTATGTGGCTTCTCTCTCACAAAGCCATTTTAAGTTTTTAACTGCTCCTGACATGGACCTTCAGGCTGTATTCTCCGCAAGAGAGTGGAGATATTATTCATCTCTTCATCCAGTGTGAGTTTTTGCAGCAGGTTAATCATGTGTGCCAGATGATAGGATTCAAAATAGATATTTCCAACTTGATGTCATGTTGCTCCATGCTTGTGAAAAATTGGTATGACAAGTATCCTTTAGGATTTGAAGGAAAATCAGTGTTTAAGTATTTGTGGAAGATTTTACTGAGAGCTGTCTACTGGAATATATAGTTAAAATAGAAATCATGTTATCTTCGATAATGCTAAGGTCGGTTCTTTCAGCTATTTTGCTCGTACTTCAGCACTTATAAAGCTTTTAGTGAAAGTTAACAAAAGTTATGTTTACTCTGGTTGTCACTTTACCATGGAAGATGAAATTCAGATTTTTGAAGCTAAAGTTCCTGAGCCTAATACTAATCAAAAGTATAATCCCCCAAAAGTTTGCAAGGAGTCATTTCATTTATTTTTTTATGGTGCTTCTGGGGCTTTGGGGAGTGATTATGGATGAGGGCAAAAAAGTATTAATTGAGATTGCTGAAAGCCTGACAGATTGGGGAAATTTCAAACAATGTTGCTGAATTTTTGGCTCTTTCCAAAGGCATAAAAATTGTGATTGCAAAAGGAATCAAAGTCTTGAGAGTTTATGGTGATTTGATGCTGGTCATCAAGTCTGTATTGGGTAGGCTCAAAGTAGAGAGTCTCCGATTAAATACTATTTTGCAAGAAAAACCAATTATTTATGCAAGAGTCTCCATCTCATTAGATTCGATCATAGCAGAAGGAATTACAATCAGCTAGCTGATTGTCTTGCAAATGAGAGTGCTAAGTTGAGACCAAGGCTTCTCAGTATCAAAGAGAGATAATGTTGTCGTCACTCTTCGGCATTTCTAATCTATGTTGCTGCTTGTAGTTTTTTCCCCTCCCCATTAAATTTTGCTTTTGGGTTGAGGATGGATTTAATTCTTCTTTTGTTTTAATATAATTAGAATTTTACAGTTAAGAAAAAGAAAAAAGATAAGAACAGATGTTATACATTATAAAAAGGCTAATTATAAAAATTTGCATAGGACTTTTCAAAAAATATTTTACTTTCACCTAAGAGGATTTATGTAAAAAGCATAGTCTGGCCCTTAAATAATATGCCGTTCTACCATGAAGCATGGCCTACTATTTTAGGTATAGCCCTCTGTTTTTTACCTAAACCCTCATTATGGATTAAAATTGAACTTCTAAAATGGCTACGAAAAAATCTATATAAATACTTTCACATAAAACTCGCTGCCGAAAATGAATGGAGTTAGGGTTTCGAATTCATTTGCTTTCCTGGAAGAGAAATTACATGCAAAGGAAAGGTGTTGGGGTGACGGCGCTTATGGAGGTTTTGTGTGGGATTTGGCCACTCATTCTCCTCCTTTTGTGTAGGGCAGATCTGGGTGCTTCGGTTGTGCACGCCGTGGAGGGGAACCCTATGCACTGGCTCTGACTGGTCCCCAGCAGGGGGCAAAAATGGCGAATGGCTACAATAGAAACGGTGCCCACCATATGGGTGTAGGGTGGGCACGGAATCGACAGGAAGGGGTGCTTGACGCCCACCGTTCCGCCCCCTGTCAAGAGGGGTCTCTTCAATCTTATGACGGCAGGGTTCAGCCTTCAATGGCAGACATGTCTGCTTTAGGCCACAAGGGTTACAGTGAGGCTTGTATTTTTCAGAGGATCTGACCTATGCAGAGTGCCTCTGAGTCTCCAATAGTAGATTTTGTTGACGAATTTTTTAAAAAAATTGATGAGAATGAAGAGTTTTCCGCAGAAAAAGGTCTGATTGGCAGATTTGTCAAGTTCTGGCCCAGCTTATCTGGTCTACATAAATGGATCAAGGATATGTGGAGTCCCATTCTAAAAGGTGATGTCACAATTTATCCCTGCGCTCGAGGTTTTTTTATTGTGGTTTTTGATAGCGTTCAGGATAAAAATACTATTATCTGTGATTATCAATGGTGCTTTGATGAGCATATGCTCATGCTTAGACCCTGGCACCCTGCTTTTAACCCTATTTCAGAATCTTTCTCTGTTACTCCATCGTCTCCCAAATCTCCCGCTCCAATTCTGGTTGGAACCTTGTTTTTCTGCATTAGGAAATAAACTTGGGAAATTCTTGGTTGTGGATGAAGGCCCCTCGGTTTTCCTACACACCACTTTTTGCACGCATTTTGGTCAATATAGATATTTCAAAAAATTTACCAGCTAAAATTACTCTTAAAACCTCTGGCTGCAGCTGGAAACAATGTCCGGATTACAAAGGCTTACCTTTCTGTTGTCGCAGGCGTTTTGAGACTGGTCATATGGCTGCAAATTGTCCCAAACATAATCTGACGGGTCAAGCCTCTTGGTGGAAAGATGCTGATATCTGCCATTACTCAGTGGAAAAAGAGGTTCCTGCTGGCTGCCCCAACACAGGAGGTGACTTGCAATAAGAATCCCTCTTCAAAGTCGAGTTTGCCGGAGTTTGGTTCAGCTGATATGGATTCCTCTCCGAAGTTGAGGACTTCTGTTAAAGGTTTAGCTTCCTTTCATGACTCACCTTCTGCTAGGGCAGGCAGTGGTTTAGTGTTAGACATGAAGTCACAGGAGCCTGTTGGATCTCTGACCGCACACGCAGAGACTTCCGATGTATCAGACGATGTGGCTACTCCCCCTGCCTTTGACGATGTGGCCTCGGAGGCAGGAAATACAAACGATAAATGGATAGAGGTGCAGAAAAAAAAGGAAAAAGTTGTTGACAGCTCACAGTATGCAGTTACACTCACATCACAAATAATTGTGCCCCTGGCTTTTGGCACTTTCACAGGATCTGGCTTTGTGTCCTTTTGGTGGGTGGTTTGGAACTTTTATTGCACCCCTGTTAATGGGGCTGAGACTCTTCTTTGTAGTATTGTACAATGATAATGTTAGTGTAGTAGCAGTTTTGGGATAGGAGTCAGTTTTCAGTCTAATTGATCTGCAATACAGAGTATGGCTATGGTTTTTTAAAGGTTCCTGGACCTCAAAACCAGGTTTTTAAATCAAAAAAAAATTTAACTTCTAAAAGAAATCTATTCAAAATAAAACTTAAAGAAAATTTAAATTACCCTAAGCCTAACCCTATACCATAAGGGTTCGGTCTGCCTTTGCTCTGTGTTTTTTGTCACAAGTGTAAAAATGAGCCAAAAAAACACATAAAAAATCAAAACCACTTTTTGAAAAACTCCGGAAACAGCATGGCAAATGCAATGGGTCGTGATGACTCGAGGTTAATCACAGGTTTTTCAAGTGTAATGCTACTATCATACTATGTATAGAATGAACCTGAATACAGAAAAATCATGTCACTGTGACCTTTTACAACCAAGACTCGTGGGATTGAAAAATGAAATTCAAAAGTCTAAATAATGCTACATACATGGAATGCAAGACCCCTTACAAAAGTCAGTCATGTAAGACATGCAGCAAAAGTGGAGTTACCTGTTCAGTTCCAAAGTTTGGTATCTGTTGTTCAACTGCATCAAATACCTTGACGCCTGGAGTTCCTAGTTTGTTGTAAGCTTCAAAGGCATCACGTTGAGGTGGAAGTGGGTTGGATATTGGTCGATTGGAATCCTGCACTTAATAACATTATGAATTCAGTGTCTTTCCATTCCTAAAATACAATGACGATTAGCGTCAAGCAGGTAATACCACCAGCCACTGCTGGTTGAATTTGAAAGAAATAACATCAATATTTTCACCATATAAGATGTCTTTGACCTTTCTGTCTGAATAAAGGAGGAATTCATGCCAAACAGCTAAAATTCATAAGAGTTGATCAATCACATACCTCTGCTGCTATATTCACATCTGATTTTCCCTTTGGTACCCTGATCCTTTTCTTTTGCACAATGATCTCATTTCCTTGCCAGATAATTTCAGCTGGTCCATCCTCAACATATTCCCAATTTTCTTCTTCTTCCTTCTTAGCTGCCTCTTGAGCCTGTGAATGCAAGATCAATTATTGCTTAAGTTACATATGGACAAAAATTAAAAACAATACTTCTATCCATACCGTTGAGACTCAGCAAGTACTTTTCACAAGCTTAGGCAATCTCAGTGAGTACTTGCTGAATCTAGCCAAGTCTGCTCAAAAATAAGGAAGAAAACAGAAAAAGAATAACAATAAGAACAAAACATTAAAAATAATTCTTATATATTATATTTTTACAAAGTTTCAAGTCTTAGCCAAGTTTTTTTGTCAAGCCCAAATCCAAGTCAAAATCCTGCTTGCCAAGTCCAAGTCTCAGCTCCATACTCTGCCCTGCCCTGCCCCGCCTGAAAATGAAATTTGTGTCTTTTAGGTGAGGTATTGAAGCGTTATGATTTATTCATTACAAATGCAGTGCAAAGGGTGCTGCAAAATGTTGATTCCTCGTTTTTTTTCCTTATCCATTAGAAGTAGGGAAAGGAGTGAGCCTAAGCAAACCTCTCTACCCCTAGGTGAGCATAAGGAAACCCTTCTAGTCACAGATGAGAGCAAGCAAACCCCTATACTGGTATGTGAGAATAAGTGAATATGGGAGTATACAAACCCCTTGACCACTCACGTATGTCTTGGCAAGGAATAAGATTAAGCAAAACTCTCAAGGAACAGCAGGGGCAAGAGTGAGCATAAATGAACCTCCAACCAACAGGAGAGTTATAAATGAGTGCAGGCAAATCCTTTAAGCATTGCCTAAAAGCCAAGAAAGCCTAGATTTACCCAGTTCTTAAATAAATGGGGCATTAATTGAATAGGATAAGCTTGGGTGGTAAAATATGGGGGCTTCCAAAGTGGATCCCCAAGATCAAATCCCCAAGAGACACAATAGAGTATTGAAATTGGATTAAATTCCGCAGCCAACGAGTTGGGCGTGTCCTATCCAATGGTTAAAAAAACGAAGTTAACATAACAGATGCTTCCCCTTCATGCCAAGTAAGCCAAAGGTTTCACCACAAGGAGAATCTACTATATCAAACAAAAGTCCACTGGGGCATTAAAGAAATGTGTTGCAGCTTCCTGCGAGCTCTTCCAGCCACTTGTGCTCAGCTCCCTTGATTGCTTCATGTTGAACATAAACAAATCCCTCGTCCACTCATTTAGGGAGAGGAGGCTAAGCAATCGCCTCTACCAGGGGGGGGAGGAATGGGCGTAAGCGAACTCCTGCAGCATCGGGAGAGGTGTAAATGAGCATAAGCAAACCCTTACATCATTGTATAAGATCCAAAAAAAGCCCTGTGTTTACCCATTTAGTAAATAATGAGGGCATTAAATGAATAGGATTACCTGAAGCGGTAAAGTATAAGGGCTTCAACATGGAACTCCAAGGTCTAATCCACAGAAGACATGATAAAGTGTCGCAATGGGGTAAGCTCCAAACGGAGCCCTAAACGTACCGCATCCAAGCATTGCATAGGCTCCAAAAAAACCCTAAAATTACTCAGCTTTTTAATGACAAAGTATTAGTGGAATGGGCTAGCTCAAATAGTAAAGCATTAGAGATTCCAAAGCCGAGTTCCAGGTTAGAATTCATCCAATGAAGTATTGATATTGAGTTATAGTTATGGGAATGTCCTAGGTTTGAGTCTTCGTTGGTGAATCTAAGCTAACACTAATGCCGGCATAACCCAATAGACGAGGCTGGATATTGTCAGTGGCAACTAAGCAGAAGGTCAATCTCCAAGATAAGTATATTGAAAAGGGATTATATATATGAATACCAGTTGTGTCTGGATTTCCTGCTGACGCTTCAACTGGGCTTCCTGATGAGTTAGAATCCAAATTCTCTCGTGCTCCTCGAAGTCCTTCCTGGCCTTTTCCACAGCCTCGGCCTCAGCCTGCTCCTGCAACTCGATCCTCTGCTGCTCCACTGGATCATTCAGCCGCGCTCTCTCCTTCTCTGCGCCCTCTTTCCTCGTGGCCTTCCTTTTGAGCTTCTTCAGGTTTTTCCTCTTCTCGTTGCGAGGCAATTGGTCCCATTTCGAAGCAGCAGTTAACGACTGCTCCGTTTCCATTGGGGATTTGAGGTCGGAATCACTAGTTCTCACTCTATATTCGTACAGACAGTTAATCTGTCTCTCTCTTTCGGTGTTAGGAGGCGCAGTCTTTCATGCATGTCCTTAGTCAGTCCAATCGCTCCCGGGTTCCCTCGTTTCCAACTTGTACTGAGAGAGATGGCTCGCTCGGCTCCTGCTCCCTATTCCATTCAGCGTATATAGTTCCCTGCCCGTTAACGGTTACGGCCCACGGGATATAAATTTATATTGCTGTAGATTTGAAGGAATTGTATAAAGCCTACAAACCAATTCGAATAAAAAAGACTTTGAATCTGTGAATGGAGGATTTGGGGGAAATCTATGAACTTTTTGAATGGTAATGATTTTTCATTATATTTTCACGAACTTGTTATACCCGGAGAGAGCAACATGTCTTTGTTCTAGTGGTGAATAAAATGAAAGAGTTACAGGCGTCTTCGGGGTGTTTGTTCCATTGTTTCGTCTTTGGTGGGGCTGCGTGATCCCATAGGTTGTTGCGGCCTCGTGGACGTCATTAAAATTCTTCATTCATTTTTCATTCTTTCATTCATTGATTAATGTAAAGATTGATTTTAATTTGTTGATCCTTGTAGTACTTGAACTAGCCAATGCAACAAATGATGTGTCATTTTCTTTGTAGTGGTGAATAAAATGACTGATATTATTGAATGAATGAATGAAAGTTTTTAATGTCAAACAGTCTATGGGACCCACAATCACAACAAACCACACAAAAACGAAAGAACCAAACCAATGCAACAAATGATGTGTCCTCCAAATAATACTTCTTAAAATCACTGACAAATATACTATGAGAAAAGAATTTAAACAAAGTATTAGGTTAATATTAAATATTAATATTATATGTATATACTATAGTTAACTATATATTAAATAATACTAATATAATCTATGTTTACACATAATAATATAGTTTTAATATTAAGTTATAATTAATTATTTATAATTAGTTACAATATATATTAAGGATCAACAAATTAAAATCAATCTTAGAAATAATTTATATTAATATTATATTTTTTTTTAAATTGATGATCTATTACTAATAAAAAGAGTCAGGTTACAATATAAGTGGCAAAAACATACCGCATTAGCCCCACCAAACCATATCACAAGTATAGACTAATAATATCATAATAGGTTTACGTGTACTACACCATCATACATAACATCAATACATATTATGAGATCTCAAACATCAAAATTACTATTGAAACTACATATATTTTCATTGACCAAGTTGTATACCAAATCGTGTTCACTAATCGAGTAGTCACCATACTCAGCCAACAATTTAAAATTGCCCATGTATTTCATGATCAAGTATTGCATCAGGTTTTGTATTTACAGCGACGTTGCCTTTACCAATCTTATCTTTGTTGTTGCGTGTGTAAAATGAATCAAAACCTTTAAAGGTGCCTATGGGAGGAGACATCCTATCTCTACTGTCACTATTATTTGAAGTTCTAAAATATCACCTCCAGGTCCCTAACAGCTGCATCCATGTTTAGCTCATTTTGATGTTGCTTGCAATATTGATTTTGAAAGTCAATGTACTCTTTATGGAACTTCTCATCAACTTTTCTCAAATCATGAGGCCAAAACTCAGCATACTTTATATCAAACCTGAAAATCAAAGTTGAGCCTTCATCCACAATTTTCATAAACCTTTTGGTGGGATCTCCAATGTCATGGTAACCTACTCAAGAATATTGAACAGAGTGAGTCTACTGAAAGACTCCGTAAGGCTCCTTCTTTTGTCCTAGTAAAATTCCTCGATCCTCCTTATCCATAAAAACCATAAGACTTCAGTAGACAAAGAAATCCAAAAGGCATTCAACTTAGCATCAAGACCATTCACAAAACCACACAAATTTTATTTCCAAGACACAGTATCCCTAATATCCCACCCAATAATGTTGCATATGAACAAAGACCAAACAACTTTAGCATACAAGCAATGCTCATAGTTCTCTAAACAATTGCATAAAGAACAATAACTATTACATCGATTACCGACAACAAGTTTTTTCAGTAAAAAAAGCCATCTAAAGAAACTTTTTGGGGGTTCAATACTTTTAGACCAACAAGCCTTAAGGAACTTAGACCACTCAGAGCAATCAAGATTCATATTCCAAACAAGGTTAACATGTTTTAACACCTCTTGAGAATAAGTCAACAACTTATAGAGATTGTTAGACTTCATTTTCATGAATCCAGTACCATCAAGTTCCATTTGAAGTTATCCAGACATTCAGTATTGAATTTCATATTGACAGGAAACTTGACTTTCATTAGGGCTTTAATCAAAATAGAGTAGGTTCTTTTTTGGGATTCAAGTATCTCATACTTTGTTTTCAATTGCATCCATCTTTTCAAACAGTTATTATTATTAATAATGTCTTGAAACTCAGTAATGCCATTACTTTTCCAGCTCTTAGTAGAGCACCCATGAAGTAATAAATGGGGCTTGTTGTTACAATAAATATTCCACCATATAGATCTAAAGCAAAACATCTCATTGTTTTTCTTATTAAAAGCATCTTTATCCACCATTAGGATCATAACAGACTCCCAAGCCCACCAGATACTAAAAAACACTGCATACCCTGAGGGTTTAATGGGAAAACTCTCAAAGATTACATCATGTGGGTGCAAGTTCTTATGATGCTTGGCTTTTTTGGGCACAACCTCTTGGATAATTCTTCTGACTAATATTTTTCAAGGTTCCTCCCCATCTAAAGATTTGATGATCCACTTTACAGTTGATGCTACACCTTAGATCCTCAAATCCTTCAAACCAATACCCCCTCTATTTTTTCTAGACAATACCATTCCCATTTCACAGCATGCCTCTTCTTTTTACCCTTTCCATCTGACCATAGGAACTCCCTGATAATTTTCTAAACATTATCTATTTGATAGCAAGAGAAGAGCCACATAGAAGCATAGTAAATTGAGTATGAGGAAAGGATCTTCTGACACACTTGAATCCTCTTGGTAAGGGAGAGATAATTATTATTCAAATTCCTTAACTTCTTTTCAATTTTAGAAAACATCCAATCCCACATGGATTTAAGAGAAGGACTGACAACAAAAGGAATCCCCAGAAACCTCACATGTTTGTTAGGACCCCCCCCCCCCATTGCCAAGAGACATCCCTGAACCAAGTTGGAGGTTCTTCCTCCCAGCTCAAAAGCATTGATTTTGTTTCTAAAATTTTAGCTCCAGAGGCTTAAAACAAAAATTCAATCTTTCTGTCATATTTTTAATTTTTTTCTTTCTCAAAAACAAGAAATAAAGCAGTATCATCAGCGAACTGAATATTCAACAAGCTATCATTATTAGGAAGAACAACCCCTTTCATCTTACCTTCTATTAAATCAGTTCTCAGCAAATAATATAATGTTTCTAATGCAATCACAAACAAAGATGAAGCTAGAGGGCACCCTTATCTGATTGATCTTTCAATCACAAAGGGCTTAGATAAGGAACCATTGATATCAATTTGTGTAAGAGCATCTTGGAATAAAACTTTCACCATCTTGCAATAATGTTCAAGAAACCCAAATGCTTCAAGAATGGAAATAACAAAAGACCATTCAACCCTATCATAAGCTTTATCATAGTCTAGCAGCAATATCCCCACATTCTAATTAGTTTTATTAGCCCATTCCATAGCTTTTCAGCTAGTGACTAGGTTTACCAATACATATTTGCCCTTTATAAAACCTGTTTGAGTGTAATTAATGATCTTGGGGAGAATATATGTTAACCTCAAGGCCAAGGCCTTTGCCAAAATTTTATATGACACATTCAATAAAGTTATTGGTCTCCAATTTTTCATGTTACTCTTATCACCCTCTTTTGGCAAAAGTTTGATAATCCCTCTATTAACTTTATTACCCAATGAACCTCTCGGTATAGCTTCTATGTACAACTCATATAGGTCACCTACAACCCACTCCATATTAGCCTTGTAAAATTCAATAGGCAAACCATCAGTGCCAAGGGATTTCTCATTTTCAAAGGATAGAATTACATTTGCTATTTCATCTCTAGTAATATCCTGATTTAACATATTAGCCATCTCCAAATTGATTTTCTTAGGAATGATCTTTCTACAAAGCTCTTGAGCTTGTCTGCAACTACTACTCTTATCATTAGCAGTAAGAGATTTTTATGGAATGTTCTAAAAATCTCTTTAATATCCTCATTGTTTTTAAACCAAACATAATTTTCTAAAATTGGACTAGTGAACTCCTTGCCATTTTTCATTATCAACATATTGAAAAAATATTTGGAACCTCTATCTCCTTCCTTGATCCAATTTATGTTGGCTCCTACTCTAGCTCCTTGAGCTTTTTTTGTCTAAAGTTTTCTAAGTTTGTGTTTGATATCTCCTAACAACTGGATATATTTATGGTTCTTATCATCACTTTGCACCTTATCTTTAGTTTTTAGGAATTCCTCTTGAAGGAAGCATTCATATTTTCTACTATCCATGGCATATTTTTTGCCAATGGTTTGAACTAGAGATTTACAATTCCTAACAAGATTATCCCATAACTGAATGGCTGAAATATTAAGAGAGATCATCTTATATATTCTTCTAAGAGTAGTAACCCCATCCAAACAATCCTTGTTTTTCAACACTTCACTATTCAATTTGAACAAATTATCCTTTCTAATTATCTTATCAAAATTACAATCTTTGATAATAACAAAAGTTTTGATTGGATGGTGATCAGACAATGTGCTAGGCACCACTTGAACACAATTGGTATCACTTTAAAGTAGAAAGAATTTTCCTGGGCATAAAATCTATCAAGTTTACAATATATCATTTTATCATCTTGTTGGCTATTGCACCAAGTGAACCATATACTCTTACTATATGTTTTCTTCCCTTCAAGCGGTTCAAACAATTTAACCATTTTTTTCATCCTCTGCCAAAAGAACTGCGCATTCCCTTTCCATTCTTGAGGGGAACCTCCAACCTTATCTTCCTTATGCTCAACAACATTAAAATCTCCACCAAGTACCCAGGGGATTTTAAGGAGATCAAAGGCAACCCACTTCCGTAATTTAATACTTTCCCTATAGTCATTTGGGGCATATACTGAACAAATCCCAAACTTAGCATTATTTCTTTCAAAGATGACCTAGAGGCATCTATTGTAGGGGAGCAAGCATTCTAGACAGTAAATTTAGCCCATTTTTTATTGATTAGCATAGCATTACCACCTTTTCCTCTATAGTGATTGGAGAAGAAAAAAGTAGTCCTTCCACACAAATCTCAGTGTGTTTTCCAACTAAAAGCCAACTGCCTTCACCTCTTGAAGTAACAAACAATCAATATCTTTTTTCTTGTTGCATAGTTCTCTGATTATATATTTTATATCAAGGGACTCAAGTCCCCTAATATTCCAGCTAATACAATTTAACTTCATCAAGGAGGGGGGTTGGTAGACTTTTGATTTTTGTAAAGCCTATCAAATCATTTGGGAATTTTTTCCCCTTTGCATTATTTTCTAGGTTTTTGGGTGTTATCACTCTTGTTAACCTACTTTCTCTTCCTTTTATCCTCTTCCTTATAGATGTTGACCATTTCAACATCTAGCTCCATGTCCCCCCTAGGATTAGGGGGATCCATCCCTTCCATATTTTTGTTCACTATCATTATTCGGGGAATTTTCCCCTAAGCCATTAGGGTCTGCAATTTCAACAATACCTAGGGGGTCTTGTATTCTTTATACTTAGGCTTCCTTTTTGGCCTTCATTTGTTCTTTTATTTTGTCCAAGACAATTTCTTGGGCATTCTTTTTATGCATGTTATGCTTTGCTCCACCATTGATTTCACTATCATTATTTTTCATAGTGAAATCCACCTATTCCAAGGCCTCGTTTGAATGCTTCTCATTCTCAGGGAAGTCAACATTAACCGTCTCAGTGTCCTCATCACATTTTTTGAGGGTAGAGAAGGTATCAGTTATATTTTCTTTAAGGTTTTTAAACTCCTCAAACTGTTTCTCAAGGAGTTCCTCAGTATTGATATTTATTTTCTCCTCATTTTTTTAGGAGCTTCAAAAGCCTCCTTGGACTTTCCCTTAGGGTTTTCAAAGTCATTTCTTTTTTTTCTCCTCAGGGATTTTATTGGGATTCCTCCTAAATTTAGCAATAATTGGACAGTCTTTTTCTAGTGCCCGTCTAACTTTCAAAGGAAGCAAGCATTTAATCCGCCTAGCCCTTCTCGTTCACATTTATATAGTTTACTGTCAATTTGAAATTCAATAGCTTTTGGGATTTGAATCTCAGTATTTAATGACAACAATACCTTGACATTCATATGCAAGAGAGTAGACCTAGTTTCCTCGATTTTAAGAATGTCCCCAATTGGTTTGAGCACTTGTGGATGGAAAGCCCAAAGTTGGGCTGGTACATTCTTTATAGTCATCCATCTAGGGATGGAGCAAAACATAATTTCCTTATATGTGGTGTCGGGAGACCAAGAAACAAATTTGAACATTGACTGGTCAATATTCCAATACTCCTCTAACATCCTCTTTTGCATATTGTATTTTTTCAAAAAAATCACAATAGACCTTTATGGATCATATGACAAAATGAAACATATATATACCTATTTTTTTCCCCAAACATTGACTAACCAGTTATCAAAGAACTTTTTGGAAGGCAATTTATCCACATTCATACAAGCAATAAATACAACAATATTTTTGAGCCTATTCTCTTCATTTTTTATAGCTTTTAACATTTCTTCATTCGGGTTAATACAAAGAACCCCAAGCAAAAGGAGGTACTTACCTTTTTGTTTCTTCTCCTCCACCCTTCTCGATTGGTCGCGTGATGGCATCTCTACTATCGAGTTTGACTCCATTTTTTACCTCAAAGCTACCATCTTCCGATGGATCTTCAACATCCTCCACTTCGAGAATGTATGTAAGTTTTTCTTCCCTTATCCTCCTATTTACCCTCATCCTATGTGTCCATACATTATCTTAGCTAAGCAATTAATGCATTGGCCCCCGGCTACACCCAATTCTCAAGAGGTGTATAATTTGGTACCCCAACTGACCACTAAGGTGACCACCAATTTAAAAATGGGGGAAATCAAATACAAATTCAAACTTACCAAAACAAAACACAAGATATGAAAACCAAGCAAAAACCTCAACAACAAATACAACCAAATACAACAAGATTAGAAGAACTTGTTCTTAATAACACCAAGATGACGAAGAGAACTAATTAGAGTCAATTTCAACATGGAAGAGGTCCTCAGTAGGTTGAATATGGAGTGTAGCCGTTCATCTCCCTCAAACAACCACAGAGCATCTCTTCCCCCTTAATGTTTCATTAATATTATATTATTTTTGGGATATAATTAATTATTATTATATTATAAACTAGGTAGTTGATAAGGGCATGATTCGGTGGTCAAGTCACACAGTTGTTGTGGTAACCACCAAGGTTCAAACTCCCGCTGGGCCAAAGAGCTCGCAAGCCTTCTGCCTTCATTAGGCTGACATGCTTGTAGGATATGTGCCTTCGTTGGGTTGTCATGCTTGTAAGTTATGGGCCTTCACTGGGCCAATGAGCTCATAGGTTTGAACTTGGCAATAATGCCTTGGGTACTGAGACCCCCCATTAGTGGTCTCAACAATAAATCCATGGGAAGAGATCCCCTGTAAGGGTCTCTTTGGGCTCAGACTAGGATAAAAACCTGAATAATCCTCATCAAAAAATATTATAAACCATGTATATTAGTATATATATTAATTTATATACTAATAAATTTAATAGTATATAATAAGCTACTCATCAATAATATTTTAATATTAACATACTATGCGTCATTGTAAGCATTAAAAAACTGCATGAGCCTACATGGTAATCCAATGATGAGATGTAGTCCTAAAAACGTACATGTAAGCATGTAAATATGACCTCTCAACAATATTCCTCTTGGTGACACACAAATTGATGGTCTTCACTTTTTTTGTACCTCCCCTATCCCCTCGCTAACCTTCTAAGGTCCTGCATCTTCACCAATTACCCTGTGTCAACAATTCATTTATGTCGCTTTCCAGCCCTGTCAACATGACCTACCTACATCACAAGATGAAAAATTCACTTTCTCTAATCCCTTTCAACCATTTCAACCCTATAAAGGCCTCCAATTGACCTCCCATACCATCTCCAATCATCAGTTTGAACACCTATTTCCTTAATTTTGGGTCGCCCACTTTGACTTTGGATCTCCCTGGGGTGACCCTACCATTGAAGTGGATCCCCTGGGGGTAACCTACCCTAGTAAACTGGGAGAACCACTCTCTTGAAGTCTAATAACTTATCTCTAGGTCTTAAAGTCATCTTTGGCCCCCTAGGTCCAATCTCAACCCTTGAAAACCACTTGCAAATCTTTTTCCCTATGGGTCACCCACTTTGACTTCTGAATCTCCTAGGGGTGACCCTGCATTTTAAGTGAATCCCCCAGGGTTGGCCTTCCATGGTAAACTAGGCAACCCTATCATGTTTTGACATGTGTGTTTCTCTTCAGTTCATGCCCAAAATAGCTTAATTTTTTCCCTAGTTTGCATGGCTCTGAGACCCTAACTAAGACTAATTTATTTCTAACTCATTCTAAACTCTCAATAACTCCATTCTTATCTCCCACTAAGTTATTCTTATCTCCCTATCCATCTCACACTAACTCCATTGTTCCTCCACTGCCAAGCTTTCAAAGTTTGATCACTCTCTAATCAGCCCAGTTCATTGTCCAATCAACAGTGTTAACTCTCCAATCAATTCCACCATTCATGAGATTCTCAAACCTATAAATACCCCTTTCCTATATGCATTAGGATAGGAAAATTCATTGTTACACATTCATTCAAGCTTTGTTTTTTCCTCTCCATAGAATTTATATGCTCATTGTAGGACTTTGTGAGCCTTTTATTTTCTTCTTAGCTTAGTTTCCCGAGCTTCAATAGCTTCATAGCATCATTATGCTCTCTAATTTCTTTAAAAATCCCAATCTATAGTGCTCCCATAGCTCCCATAGCTTGATTCATCTCATCAAAACATCATTATGCTCTCCAATTGATTTCAAAAGCCCAAGCCATAGTGCTCCCATAGCTCCCATAACTCGATTCGTCTCATCATAGCATCATTGCTCGATTCATACTTGAATCCATTACTTCTATCTTTGTCCATATTGCCAAGAGGAGGACCTTGCTACTGCAGAGGAGAGGAGGTTGCCACAAAAGGACTTCTAAGGATACGCCAAGCTCATGCGTTGAATTCATGTTAGGTTTTTCATATGCTTATTAGTTAATTAGATCACCAATTTGCTCTTGGGAAAGTAATATTGATAAATGCTATTCTCTTGATAAGATTTGCATTGTTAGAATAGAATTTCTTTCCATTGCCTAGCATAGTTGTTATTTGCTTTCCTAGTTAAATTTCCTTCATTCCTTTAGGTTAGTTTTTATTTGCTTTTCATTAGTTTAGATGCAAAAATTGATTCGCGAAAACACAAAAACATAGGTTAAACTTTGCATAAGAAAAATCATCTTAGATTGCATTCATATTTACTTCATAGTAATTATAACATTCAAAAATAAAAGAGAACAAAAATATTATTTTGCATTCATAAATAGTTGCTACATAAAAAAATTACAAAAACATAGAAAACAAAAAAACACAAAAAGAATTCAAAAACTCCTTGGTTCCATCATGAGATCGATAATCAAACAAAAGTGTAACAAACCTTTGATTACAACACAAATTCAACTCAAAGTCAAATTCAACACTTGGTCAAACCTAGGTCAACACAACAAACTCTCTCTCACCCAAGCATTTGATGTGCCCGTGGATTAGAGGGGATTGGGTTAAAGTTATTCTCAAAGAGATAGAGGCAATCCATCCTAGAGCACAACATATGCCGCAAACGGTTGAAGAACAAGAACACATGCTTAGAGACATTCAAGAAAGGAACAACACACAACAAGTCATTTAAGCTCATGAGAACAAATTAGAATGTCTTAGGATAATCAACGAACAAAATAGTCTTAGCACTAAGCATTGGAACTTGTGAAACCCCAACAGAAGACTTAGAACTAATGACCCTTCAGGTCATAAAATTATCTCCACAACAACAATCATAGAACGTGCTCATCAAGAATTAGTACATATTTGGCCTGCAAACCAATTACCCACCCTCTATGACATTATGCTTCCATGTGAACAGAACCACCCCTGGGTTATGCCTCGACTCAACTAATTTTTGCCACAAGAGAGAGAGTGACTCGGAGGTGGCCCATTACAAGGAGACAATTCATATGTGATACAAGAGTTAACTCATTTGTATTGTGCTTGAGTCACATTTTGGAGCATATATATTTTGGTGAACCTGACATGAAAAACAAATCCTTTTAGGATGGGTTCTTTCACATTGTTGCACATTTCTTTTAGTCCACATTCATCTTTTAGTTCCATATTCATATCATTCATTATATCGTGTTTCCTGCACCCCTAATCTAGGACAAAGTCACACAAAGTCTAGGATAATTTTCCCTCCAATGAAACTAGTACGCCTTCAGATCCAATAGCTTCAATCTCAAATCAATTAGACTCTGAAGACTCAAATTCAAAGGGCATACAACAAGAGCCCCACAACTTTGACCAAATCATAACATGTTGAGTGAGTGTTCAATTTAAGATCCATCAACAAGACCAACCCATAACAAGCCATAGGAAAATGACCATCCAAATGTATGATAAGGTGAGTTGTCAAGAGAAGAGCTCATAGGATGCTCAGGAGGCACACAAATCCCTCCATGTAGCACATCAAGATAAAAGATCCATGACATGTCAAGTGTCATCAGAAAGAACAAATGGGGCCACTCAAACCCCAATGCAAAGCAATCCATCACAAGGTTGTAAAACTCAAAGGACAGAGGAACCCTCACTCACAGACCTTATAGAAACCTTGGTCCAACAAATCAAGACCCTTGAGGCTAGAATTGCTCAACAATATTGCCAACGAAAAATTAAGGAAAACATAGGGCACAGGGAAATCCTTTCATTAACAAGATCAAATCAAACTAGGGGGCAACCCAAAACTGCCCCCATCTAAGCTTCCATTCACAAGGCACAAGTAGTGAAGAATTCATGCCTCCCTTGCCCTCATCATTCAATATGACAAGTTTCAATCAAACAAGTGGGATTCCCATGACACAAAATCAATCACAAATAATCCCACCCAATTTTTAGAACATAAACATGACACCATTTTGTTATTCAACTTTTTCAAGATATCAACAATCTAGCATAGCCTTTCAACAAGTACAAAAAGCTCCACCTGAAGGGCTAATGTTTAGAGGAATAAGACCCTCTACACATAACCCCCTCTTAGGAACATACCTTGAGTATTTAAAGGAACCCCTTGACTACAACATTCATCATGTCATACTACCAAAAGTTGATGGTCTCCTACATAGTCTCTCTCCAAAAGTAGTAGGTGCATAATTATTCAAACACAAGCTATTAACCCTACCAAAGGATGCACTCAATGTTGTAGGGATAATCAATAGAGATGAATTGCCCAAAAGATCATATACATACTTGATAGAGAAGAGGCAACACAAGTGTAGGGCATAATTAGTTGTTCAAAAGAGGACTAGCATAACCATGCTAGAACACAGTGAGAGGATAATACAAGGATTTCCATCACCCCTAGATGAGAACAATAGGTTGTTTATTAAGTAGAGGTTCTTGGAATTGATTGACGAGAAGAAAAATGATGAATTAATATTCCAAAACTAGTCAATAATTCTCATTTCAGAGGATATGCAAAAGGTGATCAAGTCACTTGTAGAATTAGAGGTTTAGATTCAAAATGCACTGGGTAGAGTGTAAGATTCTCATATGATGACACATTTGAGGTAAAGATATACTTTAGGGCCTTTAAGAAGCTTGAGGTTCTTCTAAGGAAGAATAGGGGTAGATTCAATTCACCTTAGAGTAATTGTAGGGTTCTCCCCACTAATTCTCCTTGTTTGATTTTGAAATTTTGGTCACTAGGCTCCATACCCAACAAGTTGTCCCTTTTTATATTATGATCTTTTCCAAAACTGAAAAACCCCTAGGAGCTACCAAAACTATAGTGCTTTTACACTACATGTTGAATTTTGAAAAAAAATCCTTGCACCATGAAAATGTAGTCTATCATGGGCAAACTGAAGCCTTAAAGGTTTGGACAAGCATGGTCCATTGATCATGTTAATCTAATAGAATTTGGGGATTTGTGACCTTGCCATTTTTGTGGAGGCTTTGGAGCAATGATGAACATTATATTCTTGATCAAATGATGGGAAAGAGCATAGATTGAACAAATTTTTGATAGCAAAACTCAACCTTTATCATTGATCAAGTTAATTAGATGACCCACATTATTTCTATTTTCATTAGAGGGATGTTATCAAATAAAATTCTCAACATTAGTCAAATGAGAAATAGGGGGCCCTAATATGCTTTTGGTTTCACATAAGTATACAGGGAATGCATTGATGATTCGTGACCATTGATCTTGCCACCTTGATAGACCTAATGGCCCACAAGGTCATGGAGGTTGTTGAACCTTGTGATAAGTAGAGTTAGCAAGGGCCCTTGATATTTCAACAAGATCCACAAATCAATGGTTAAAGTCTTTTAGCAACACAAAGATAGTAAAAATGAAAAAACATGGACCATTCATCCTCATAATTGGATGACCCACAATACTTTAGTCAGAAGAAATATAGAGAGAAGTAAAAGATAACAATAGTCGTTGATCTTGCCACCTCAGTGGATCTAATAGCCCATGATCTTTTGAGGCCAAGCTCGGTTGTAATAAGGTAAGGGAAAGTAGTAGCCATCAATATCTAGATCCAATGGCCCATGACTCTTCAAGACTCGAGCATGTGAAGGAGAATTGAATGCAAATTGAGCAACAAACAGGTTTTGAAATTCAAATGATTTTAATAGTGCATACATGGGCATTCAGATGCTTTCAAAGCATACAATCACTCATCTACTACAATTATAAATTTACATAGTTGTATGCAAATTGATTAGAGGATATTTTCAAATGGGAATTCAAGTCAAACATCTCCAACATCCCATGCCTCTTTGAAAGGTATTCTTGCATAACTAACAAGGCATTTATTGCCTTTGTTATTTTTTTAGAGCCCTTTCCTCTCATGGTTAGTATAAATAAGAGCTTTGGGCTCATTGTTTGGTAAGATAGAGATTTGCACACCTGTAATATGTGAGCCTTGTATGCAAATCTTTGTCTCATGCCTTTCAATTTGTAAGAAATGGATCAGCCTCAATATATGTGTCCAAGACTCCACTATCCTTTTAAGACATGTAACCATACATGTAGCTGAATTATTTAATGTAACTTGTTGTGATTATCTCTATCCTTCCCTTTTATTGTTTATGCATGAATGATTGTCTTTTATGCTACTATAATTGTTCCAAAATCTTTAGTTATGTTGACTATTAAATTTCATGATAGTGATATGTGTAAGTTAAAAGTGATCTATTCTACCTCACACCTATGTTTCTCTTTCAGTTGTTTCCCTTCAAGCAATTCTTTATCTATTTTCCCTATTAAATTAGGCTCAACTAGAATAGAAGGAATTAGATTGCTCTAGAGACTTTTTATTGAAGTAGTCCCACATTAATAGAACTTTTCATCTTTCCACAAGTTGTGAGTGTATCTAGGCATCTTAGTGATGAGCCTAATCAGACAACTTTTATGGACAATAGGGGCCAATAAGGTGTGTTTTCCACTCTACAAATTATCTTTTATAAATAAATAAGAATTGCAAGATTCTCAACACTTTGTGAGATATCACCCTTAAACTCTATTACCCTCACAACAACAAAGGACTAGAACCTAAGGAGTTTTAGTCCTTAAGGTCTAATATCATGAAAAATTATACTCACTTGTTCTTAATCATCCAAGCAAACTCCATGAGCATTGAAGAAAGGACATTGATATATGGTGGTGCCAAAATAAAGTCAAAGAAAAGAATTTACTCTTATATTAAATAAAAATTAAAAGTTGAATATGAATGAAATATTCTAGCCTACTTTATAGGCACTGCTTCAATTTAAACACCTCTCAATAACACTACGCCATTAAACCTCTAATTCTAATACAAAATAAGTGTATGTTACACATTTACATATGCAATTTACAAATAAAGGGTGTACATAAGCCAAATAGCATACCACAAGCATTGATAAATCAAGGATTCAACAAGATGGGCGTTCCCCTTGTAAGGGTCAAAATTGCATATCTAGGCCCTTTTCCCTTACATTTTGGATCCACTTCATTAAAGTGATCTTTATGCAATAATAATTGTACAAATGGAATGTGTTCAACTACAAGTGGGACACAAATTGAACCTTTTTCACTCCTATCTACGCCTATTCCCATGGATTTATCTTAACCTTCAATTTACTCCTTTCTTGCCCTAGGTCAAATTTGTAGTTGTACAAGTGATCTCATTCACTTTCACATATGTAGAAATGATCCCTTAACTTATAAATTTTGAATTATAATATAGGGCCATCTTTACCTTTCTTTGTGACCATTGTGTACTAATTTGATGTGTGAAATAGTTTGTTTGTGACTCTAGTGTTGTATTTAAATGAGTAGCCCTAGTTCATTTTAAAGCATTGGATAATAATGACATTCTATGACTATTGCATCCTAGAGCTATCATTTACTGTGTGTGTGTAATATAGGGGCATTTATCAGAGTATATGTATTTGTATAATCATCTAGGGTATCTTGCATGCTTGAGAGTGTCATCTCCAATCATTTATCTAGTCATTGAATCAATATCCTTACATGGTTTGACACAAGGGAGTAATTATCCTTGCCACATGCAAACCAAAATGCACAAGAACCATTTTTTATGCAAGAACGGTCGAAGGACATCAAGGTGAGATAAAAGTGATAATTTAAAAATTAGTAGAGATCAAATCTACAAACGTGGATCAAGTCCACGAGCCAAACCAAACCTACACTTGCAGAATCAAATCTACAATTGTAAAATTGATCCAAATCAATCAACAAATCATCCACTAACGCCAAAGAATTTATTTAAGCATCATTGATATTTGTACATTATTGGTGAATCATCATTTAACATCTGTTGCAATTTTCTAGCTATATACTTCCTTTGTTTTATTTAATTTTTGAAGCAATTGTTTATTTGTCATTTCAAGCTCTTACATCTAGGATAGATTCTAAATATTGACGTAATTTATTTATTTACCCTAGGTATATGTAAAAGGGATTTTATTCTCCCTTTCATTTTGAAGAGGGTTGTTTATTTTCCCTTTCATTTTGGTGAACACCTTTGCTCTTACAACCCCTTAGGGTTTTATCTTTTAGTGATTTGTATTGCTTTACATTTGAATTTATCTCTAGGATTTGTTTATTCCATGAGCTACTTGAAATCACAATCTTCCTTTGCGAAGGAGTTCTTGTATTAACCCTCATAAGGCTAGTCACTCCAATGAAAATGGACCTCTTTCTAACATAATGCTAATAATGATCATATTGAGGGACATGAATAATAACAAGACTATGATCATAATGCATGTATTTTTAAACAAGATCTTTCCCTTATGAGACAATTACTTATGGATGTACTTCTTCATGTTGAATCTCCTCACCAATTGGTTAATACTTTACAAATGCATTAGTTAGTGCACCTTATGGAAAAAATATTCTTCATAATATTAGCACTCATGGATTTTGTCAAGGTTATATCTTCTCACTCGCTCACCCACCCTTCATCCTCCTTGGATCCTTCTTCTCATCCTGGAGTTACCACCTCCATAGCCTTCACCACACATATTGTCACTCCTAATGTGACTCCTTCTGACAACATTCCCTCTCGTAGAAGTCCACTTCTCATACCCATGTGCCTATTAATGATATCCCTTGCACCTATGTTTCTCATACCACTCCTCATCTTATGATCACCTTACCTTATAATGTGAATTCACCTTACACCATCATGTCAATACCTCTTATTTCTCACCAATTTTACACATCCTCCATTGTATCTCATGCTCCTTGTTCCACTATTATTCCAACCTCTACCTTGGATACACTATTATAGAAATTTGATCAACTTAATAATAAAGTGGATGCTATGCATACTAGCCACAACTCTATTACATACTATCCTCCACATCACAGACCTCTTGCATTTGAAATTGTTACATATCCATTGCTCGTTGGCATTGTGACAACTATATTGAGTTATATTTCAAAAGATGTGATCCCAATATCTATTTACAAGCTTCTAATTTTTCATGTCTAGATTTTGCATATGAAGATAATGTCTTAGCTAAATTATGTCCACAAACCTTAAGGGACTATGTCATTTAATAGTTTTACTCAGCTCCTAGTTCTATCCATTCTTTTAATGAACTAGACACAACTTTCAAATGACACTTCCATCTCAATATAAGCTTGAAAACAATTGTGATTGATTTTATTAAATGTGCCCAAGGACATAGTGAACCTATCAATCACTATGCCATTCACTTCTAATCCTTATATGGTAAACTAAAGCATCAATTAGATGAAGATAAGTTACAATCCACCTTTCTTGAAGGACTCCTTTCTCCCATCACAATTAATTTTTTACTTGAATAGTTTTTCTTCCTTCGTGGATTTGTGCACACATGTGTGGCATGTTGAACTTAAATTGCTCACATCTAATGGTTTGTAATATGGGGTATCCTCTTCTTCCTCCCACCCTTTGAAATTTAAAAAGAATAATACCTTTCAAAAGGGAATGACAACAAAGAATCTAAGTTGGTGCCAACCAAGTGGCTATTACTTCCAATGCTATGTCTCTCAAACCTTAAGGGCCTAAGAAATTTGTAAAGATTAGTACCCTTCCTCTTGTTCATCCATTGGACCCATCTACACGATTACCTAAGGGTTATAACATTGCCAATGCATTTTACAATTTCCATAGAGTTAATGGACACCAAACTCAAATTTTGTATGGCACTCAAGCATAAAATCCAAGATATCATTAAAAATAAAATGATTCATGTTGATGGTGTGAATGATGGGGGCAATCATTTGGTTGTTCCACCAAATTAAAATTTGAATTTTATACTAAGCATTTTCAATCACATACATGGTCTAACAATAGTGAATATTAACAAGTGCTCAATCATCCTACAGTGCATACGTATATAATTGGAGATCCTATGGATATTAAGCATCTTGGTTCCTTAACCCACACTCCTACTAAGATATTTGCAAGCATGACTCATAATATTTCTTCTCCTTATGTCCCTATGTTTATTTCATTTTATGAGGGGATACCCAACAACAACTATTATGGTCCACTGTATGTTCAAGATTTCCTAAATGGTCATTGATGTCAAGGTATCCTCATTGATCCAATCAATCAACATAATATATGCATGGAAGAACTTCTATATGTTTTTTTTAAAACAAAAGGTGCTAGCACCTAAAATATATTAATATAAGTATAAAAGCATAAATTCATAAACAACTCCTTATAAGGTAAGAGTTGAACCAAATTACAAAAAAGGGCATCTAAATATAAATATGCACATTCGATTGTAACGTTAAAATGACTAACAATGTCCTTATGAACACTTTAGGAAGTATCATCTTGCATCTCCAAGTGGGGCTTAAGGAAGTGGATGTAATTTTTCAAATTATTTCTTCATCGAATAGATTCCCCATGTCACTTGGAAGACCTTGGTTACAGAAACTAAAGGTGGTACCCTCTATGATGTATTGATGTTTGAAATATGATCATGGAGATAGAATTATGCAAGTGAAGAGAGATGACTATGTACTTATTTAAGAGTATAGTCATTTCACACTTGACCATTATGTTAAAACTTTGAAGGACATTTGCTATGATCGTAAGAGTAACAAATGTCAAATAGAAGCTCCATATAAACATAAAGATAAGGTTTGTTGATTCCCAAAATAACTACAACCCAAAGCCCTAAAACATTTTACAATCACCAAGGCCAGGGGTGTCGTTAAGGTGACTGAAAGAGGTTTATCAACAAGTTCTGGACGATTCTAGAACCTACAGGAGTGGGTATGCTTCTCTACACTTCAGGCTCAGCTAGACCTAGGAGAGATATTCCTAGATGCATTAAATAAAACACAAATAAACTAACACAACCATACCCAATGTACACTTGACCCCCAAAGTTGTCACTAGGTCAAGACAAATTCGCTGCACAGGCCTCTGATTAAGCTGATTATTGCACTATGCATTTGCATCCAAACATGGCAATACTATACTCCTTGAAATGAATCCACTTAGCTTCTCATACACAAGATACATAGTGTAAGCATACATGCTCATGATTCACAAATGATTTGGTTTGTTTTGCATTACTTCATATTTATCCCTTGTTATAAAACAGAACCATGAATAGAATGTAGAACCCTAAACTAAACCTACTCCTACTCCTACAACTAACATGACGAGAGATTGATTAAAATGATGATTGATCCATCCCCAATATGGACCGATGCCTATTCCATTAGGCAGCTGAGTCATAAACAATAAAGGGGAGAGAAATGGGTTGAACAAGCATCAACAGAAACCTAAAATATATTCACATTGAAAGGAAGCTAGGTGTGTGGAAATCGCTTTCTACACTAATCTAATGAGGGGAGAGCTTTACAAATTCAATTTAATCCTTACAATTATAGCAACATGAAACATATAACAGAGATATTGCCGTAATACACATGAACCAGAAAGAAGATAGAAGAAGAGAGACAAAGATATAACGTGAGGAAAACCCTTATCGGGTGAAAAACCCCACACTCAGAAACCTGCACAATGTATTATCAAAACTGAATGTTGTTTACAATACACTTGCAATGCAAGCTTCAATGGTCTTCGACACTCGTATCTGGAGTCAATCCGGCAGCATAACAGTACCTGTCAATCCTATAATACATCTCCTCCTCCAAGCACCTGTTTATATAGAATATATAAGGCAAAATTGGTCCTATCTTGGAATGGGCGTCCAACTTGGCCTCATCCCTTGCCTAAGGACACTTGGTCAACATTGTAGAATGTATGTGACACTTGTCCACAGCTCCCATCCCAAAGAGGTCACCTATTTCCAAATGGGCTATGACAGATGCTCTTACGACCGTCATAAAATCTGTCATAGCGGTTACAACTTACAGTTGTAAAAGAATCTGTCATACACAGGCTATAAATAGCATATTCTCTTACAACATGTCATAGTCCACCTTGGGGCACCCAATTATGCCTTTTTCAAAGATGCTTCATGACACATGTCTTCACTTGTCTTACAAGCTTCTATTTCTGACTCTTACATGTCATAACTTCATCATAGGAATCCGTCATAACTGTTTCAGTCAAACATTCCCTTACACAACATCCAAGATGTTGACACATGGAAAAATGCTCCTACCACAAAGTGGGATGCCTATCTCCTCATGTGAGGACAAAATTACAAGTTGTCATCTTCCATGTAGGATGACACATCACTATGCCACATCCCAAAAAATAACAATATGGAATTTACAATTAATTTAAAACATAGGCAATGAATTAATAAATACAGTCATAAATAATGCAAGGAATTACCAAGGTTGAGACACCTTAATTCCCAACATTCCCCCACTTGTCGAACACCTTGTAAGAGCCAATAGAATAACAGGATTTAATTGATATAGGCTAAGAGGCCCATAGACTCCGAACACCATTTGAACTTTTCTATGCTAACTGGTTTCGTCAATGCATCTGCAACATTCTTCAAAGTATCTACCTTCTCCAAATTTACCCTCCCATCCTCTACCATGTCTCTCACGAAGTGAAACTGAACATCAATATGCTTTGTTCTGGCATGGAAAGTTGGATTCTTCGCAACGCAAATCGCACTCTGACTGTCACAACTGATCGTAATCTGACTTGCATCAACACCAATATCTGAACACAATCTCTTAAGCCAAATGGCTTCCTTACAAGCATGAGTTGCTGCCATATACTTAGCTTATGTCATGGACAAAGCAACCACAGGTTGTCGCTTACTCATCCAACTAATAGCACCACCAAACAGTGTAAACACATAAGCATTGGTGGATCTCCTGCTGTCAATGTCACCTGCCCAATCTGAATCCACAAATCAATGAATATCAACAGAATGTGAAGGTCCTGTAGCATTACCAAGATAGCATATGGAATACTCAGAAGTACCCCTCAAATATCTGAACACTCGGTTAACTGCATCCCAATGTATCCGTCCAGGATTAGCTATAAATAGACTAAGGACTCCCACTGCTTGGACAATGTCTGGTCTTGTGCAGACCATAGCATACATCAAACTACCAACAACACTAGCATAAGGTACTCAGCTCATGTCCTCCACCTCACTAGGAGATTTTGGACAATCCTCAATAGACAACTTTGTCCCCAAAGAAACAGGAACACATAATGGTCTACAATCTGCCATGCTGAACCTATCCAACATGGTCTTCACATACTTACTCTGGCTTAACCAAAGTTTTCTGTTGGTTGTCTCTTCTGATTTCCATTCCTAGAATGTACCTAGCTACCCCTAAATCTTTCATTTCAAACTGTGCTGACAACTGAGATTTAAAATCAAAAATCATATTCTTACCCTTCCCAATGAGCAACATATCATCAACATACAATGCAACAATGAGAATACGATCGCCATCAAACTTATAATACACATAGTGATCCGATTTCGATCTCACAAATCTAATTGACAATACAAAGGCATCAAACTTTAGATACCACCTCCTAGGAGACTGCTTCAAACCATACAAAGACTTCTTAATTTCCAAACCAAATTTTCTTTACCTTTCACCATGTAACGCTCTAGCTATGACATGTAGATTTCTTCCTCCAAATCACCATGAAGGAAAGTTGTCTTCACACCCATCTATTCTACCTCTAAGTCATAAGCTGCTGCAAGAGACAACAAGAATCGAATGGATATCAACTTTGCAACAAGAGAGAAGATCTCACCATAATCTATACCCTCCACTTGTGAATACCCCTTCGCAACCAATCTGGCCTTATACTTCTCAACACTGCCATCTGTACCAAATTTCTTCTCAAACATCCATTTGCATCCAACGGGTTTCCTTCCAGGAGGCAAAGGCACCAAGTCCCAAGTTTGATTCTTTTCCAAAGAAGCCATTTCATCCTCCATGGCCTCCTTCTAGGAACCGGCATCTTTCATGTCCATAGCCTCTGATACAGTTCTAGGTTCACCACTGTTAGTAAGCAAAGCAAAAGCACAACTAGAATCAAGCAATGTAAAACCAAACCTCTCAGGTTGCTTCCTAATTGGTGTGGACCTCCTCAAGGGCTGAGGTTGAGGTTCAGCTTCTTCATCTGAGCTTTTAGAGTTGCAAGAACTCTCCTCATCATCGGGTCCAACATTGTCTTTCTGTTCAGTCTTCTCAGGGGTAGCAAGAAACTGAACATCCTCTTTCTTTTCTTTTTCTTCTGGCTGTAAAACAATTGAAGAAGGTGTAAGCTCTCTGAAGATGACACTTTTGTTATAGAACACTTTTTCAGCCATAAGGTCCTAAAGCATGTATCATTTCACATCGACACCATAGCCAATGAAAATACACTTAATAGCCTTGTTCTCCAATTTTGACCGCTTCTCCCTAAGCACATGTGCATATGCCTCACGACCAAAAACATGAAGATGCCTTATTGAAGGCTTTCTACCAGACCACACCTCCATGGGTGTCTTTCCAACAAGAGCTGATGTAGGAGATCTATTTACAAGATAGCAAGCAATGGCAACAACTTCAGCCCAAAACTTTTGTTCTAGGCCAGCTCCACTAAGCATACTCCTAGCCTTCTCCATCAGTGTCCTGTTCATCCTCTCTGCAACTCCATTTTGCTGCAGGGTGTATGGAGTTGTCTTATGTCTTTCAATCCCAAGTTCCTTGCAATATTTATCGAATTCTGTAGAACAGAACTCACCATCGTTGTCAGTTCTCAAACACTTAATCTTTTTACTAGTCTGATTTTCAACAAAGGCCTTAAACTCCTTAAACTTACTATAGACTTCAAATTTGCTTCTGAGAAAATATATCCATGTCCTTCTACTATAGTCATCTATGAAAGATACAAAATATACAGATTTTGATAACGAAGGAACATTAACAGGACCAAATACATCAGAATAAACAAGGTCCAATACACCAGAAGACTTATGAGAACTCGAATAAAACTAAACACAGTTTTGTTTCCCATATATGCAATGTTCGCAAAAGTTGAACTCAAGATTACAATCATCTAACCCCTCGACGAGGTTTTTATTTTTCAGGGTACATAGACCCTTCTCACCAATGTGGCCAAATCTCTTATGCCATAACATTATCTTTTCAACAAGAAGCTTAACTTCCAAGGCATGATTACAACCATCAGAACTAGATACAACAAATTTCTTCACTACTCATTCAGATGGTGGGGATGAAGTGACTGCTGCCCTCTTCCTTAAGTTAGAAGAACTATTGCATGTGAAATGCATGCCTCCAACTGAAACAGAGTACCTCTCCTAGTACCCTTAACAAGCACCATTGCTCCTCTAGTCATCTTACATCCTTCTTTCGAAAAGACAACCTGCACACCTGCATCATTCAACATACTTACAGAAAACAGGTTCTATGCTAAGCCTGAGATATGCATAACCCTAGAGATTCCCTTCACTCATCCATCAGGGAATCGGATGGAGGCTCTTCCACGACCAACAATCTTTAGATGAGAGTCATCACCCAGGTACACCTTTCCACCATCGAACTCCTCACGAGGTCATGTGAAATGATGCACCAGAATCAATCAACCACACATCATCAGATGCATGGGTTGTCAGGGCTGCTATGAAGGCATCACCATCATCTTGTGACTTGTCAAAATCTAAATCTGGGTTCTTCTTCTTCATTTTATTTTTCTCTTTGCATTCCTTTCAGAAATGCCCAGATTTACCACAGTTCCAACAGAGAGCCTTGGACTTTCTAGGAGATTTGGATCTCCCACGGGATTTGGATCTACCCTTCTCATCTTTCTTGTCCTTCTTTTTCCCTTTTTCCTTGGGTCTTCCACGAATTGCAAGAGCCTCTTTGGCTGCCTCAGAAGACTTTCTCTGCATCTCTTCAAACAATAGCGAAGAAACCACTTCATCCATTTTGAATGTGGATGTGGTGCTTCTAATAGCCATGACAAGGTGATCCCACGAGTCCGGCAAAGAACAAAGCAAGGTCATACACCGATCCTCCTCCATTTTCACACCAACGGATGTTAATTGTGCAACCAGCATGTTGAAAGCATTCATATGTTCTGCAGCGGATCCTCCATCCTCCATTCGAAGGGAATATAACTTCTTTCTCAGAAAAAATTTGTTAACCAGGGATTTGGCTTGATACATATCTCCCAACTTCTTCCAAAGCAAGTTTGTAGTAGTCTCTTCATGGACATTTAATAGGACAGAATCAGCAAGACTAAGTCTTATGAGACCCTTAGCCTTCCGATCCTTGAGATCCCAATCAGCTTGTGACATTGCAGCTGGTTTAGTTCCACTGTTAGTTTCCCAGAGGTCTCAATCAACAAGCATGTCTTCCATCTTGAGCTTCCATAGCTCAAAATTTGTGCCATTGAATTTCTCCACCTCTATCCTTCTAGATGTGCTTGCTATCTCCTTGCTGCAATAAGATTCATAATACTCTGCATAGACTCCCACTCAACTTAAGATTAGCTCAAAAAACCCCTACCCAACAGCTAAGACCAAAACTGGCCAGGGTCTGATACCAACTGAAAGGAAGCTAGGTGTGTAGAAATTGCTTCCTACACTAATCTAATGAGGGGAGAGATATACAAATTCAATTTAATCCTTACAATTACAACAACATGAAACATATAATAGAGATATTGCAGTAATACACATGAACCAGAAAGAAGACAGAAGAAGAGAGACAAAAATATAACGTGGGGAAAACCCTTATTGGGTGAAAAACCCCACACTCAAAGACCTGCACAATGTATTATCAAAATTGAATGTTGTTTACACTACATTTGCAATGCAAGCTTCAATGGTCTTCGACACTCGTATTTGGAGTCAATCCGACAACATAAAATACCTGTCAATCCTGTAATACATCTCCTCCTCCAAGCACCTATTTATATAGAATATACAAGGCAAAATTGGTCTTATCTTGGAATGGGCGTCCAACTTGGCCTCATGGCCCAAAACCCACGCCTAAGGACACTTGGTTAACATTGTAGAATGTATCTGACACTTGTCCACAACTCCCATCCTAAAGAGGTCGCCTATTTCCAAAATGGGCTATGACAGATGCTCTTACGACTCTTACGATTGTCATAGAATTTGTCATAGCGGTTACAACTTACAGTTGTAAGAGAATCTGTCATATACAGGCTATAAATAGCATATTCTCTTACAACATGTCATAGTCCACCTTGGGGCGCCCAAATATGCCTTTTTCAAAGATGCTTCATGACACATGTCTTCACCTGTTTTACAAGCTTCTATTTCTGACTCTTACATGTCATAACTTTGTCATAGGAATTCGTCATAACCGTTTCAGTCAAACATTCCCTTACATAACATTCAAGATGCCGACACATGGAAAAATGCTCCTACCACAAAGTGGGATGCCTATCTCCTCATGTGAGGACAAAATTACAAGTTGTCATCTTCCATGTAGGATGACACATCACTATGCCACATCCCACAAAATGACAATATGGAATTTACAATTAATTTACAACATAGGCAATGAATTAATAAATACAGTCATAAATAATGCAAGGAATTACCAAGGTTGAGACACCTTAATTCCCAACACACATACATTTCTCATATTAGACTTCATGCACTAGACATACTTATTTATCCAAAGCCAAACTATAATAGCCCACTTGGAATAGAGAAATGACCCAACACAAAACTTGTATTGATTTAAATGCTATCATACATTATCAAATCCCATTACAATTGCACCAGCAAATGTGGTGAAGGCAAAATACAAAATTGCGACAATGCATTCCCCTAAATTATTACAAACAGCCGTGGAGACATACCAATACATGAAAATGCGCGTTACAATTGTTCCTACATTGTATCAGACCCATTCCTTCATTCACTGCCCAAACATTTTCCTCTGCTTGATGCTCTAAAATCTTCCTTAGGCGTTTTCCAGACTAGACAATTGGTTCAACGACCAAACCTTTGAAAAGAGCTTCAATCTTCTATTTATAGCATGAGTCAATCTGATCTTAGGGTGAAATGGGAGGGAAAACCCCACCAACTCCACCAACCACATTAAAAACATGTTTCTCGGCCACCCACTTCGCATTTATGGCGATCTGAAGAGTTGTTGGCGCGTTCCCAGGCAGTTGGAGTAGTTTGGAAGGCCAAGAAATCAACCTCTGAAAAATTGGACTTTCGAACTTCGGACCTTCGGCCTCCTGCCTTTGTCACTTTCTGCTTTAGTCTTTTTACCTTAGTCTCTTTGCTTTTGTCGGACTTTGGGATTTCGGGCCTTTGTTGTTTTGCCTTTCAAAAGGAAGAAGAGAAAACACCACAACTCTGACCCCCGGAGTCTGCCTTAGAAATTTTTTTAAACCTTAGGCGGACTTTGGCCTTTGGGCCTTCCACCTTGCGCTTGTCTTGAAGAAGAGGGAGAGCCGAAGGCCCAACTCCCACCCTCTGAAACACTTAGGAAATTTTGAAAATGTCGGGGGTTGGCCGTCGGACCTTCTCCTTTCTTCCTTTCAAAAGAAAGAAGAGAAAAGAAGCAACTCCCACTATCCATCGAAACCGCCACATGTCCTCTTTCCGCCGTTTTGCAAGCTAGCTTGCAGGCCCACCAAAAGGCTCCGCAGAATGGCGAAATACCTTAGGAAACTTTACTTGTCGAGGGTCAGTCATCGGGCCGTCCTCCTTCTGTCTTCCAAAAGGAAGAAGGCAGAAAGGAGGAAGCCCGAACTCCGACCTCCGCTACACTTGGAAAAACAAACCTTGTTGGATTTTGGCGTACGTCCCTCCACTGCAACACTGAAGAAGGCTAAACTGCACAACCCCAAAATCAGACACTCCGCAGCATTTCTCCATACTTAGAATAAATTTTCATCTTTTTGAGCGGACTTTGGCCCTCGGGCCTTTTCCACAATGCTTGCCATTAGGAAGATGGAAGGGAGGAACTCCGACCTCCGAAACTCCGCCGAACACTTAGAATTTCAACACTTAGGCAATTTTCGGGGCCACAAGAGGAGGCACAATGGAAGGAGGAAACCCGAAACTCTGACCTTCAACAAAAGGAAAAAAATAGGGAATACTTAGAAATTTTTTGACTTAGTCATTTTTGGGCTTTTCTACCTTGCATTTTCAAATGCAAAACACATGAAAACCTATGAAATATGTCTCTAATCGGTTAAAAGCTATAGGCTCAAGTGGGATTCAAATGGAAGTTGGGGGCAAAATGGGGCATTTTGGGGACTGATTTTTCAGGTGTCAACAGGGTTCATCAATTATATCAAATGCATCTACAAAGAAAGAATCAAGAGAAAGTACAAAGATAAGGAGCAAATGAAACCCTCTTTATTGCTTCCTAAGGTTCCTCAAGAATAAAAAGCAAATTATAATGTTTTTCCTCCCCCAAGTAAAGCAAGAACAAGATAATTTTGCATTACTCCATATGTACCAAAGCAAGGAAGGTACCATCCTTATACTGAGAAGCCAAACAAGAAGGTTTGATTTGATGATACTACTACTACATCTAAAGGTACCACCTTCAAATGGGTTCCAAAGAAAAATTGCAAAATCCCAAAAGCACAAGGCCACTCCACTAGCACAACAACAATGAATTACAACTACCTTCACTAATAGTGTCACATCATACCATGATGAGATACAAAAGTTTGAAAGTGATTTTAATTCCCACAATTAGGATGGGGTGATCTACACGATGATGAAAATGTAGTTGGTTGAGCTTTATATCTCTATAAAGTATACATTTATATACTTTATCTGATGGTGTCTCCCACTTGGGGAGCATATAGCTTTATGGTATTGGCCGCTATTCTACTATATTGATGATAAATTTCAATACTTTTCTATATGATTAAAATGATGATTACTTTTAGCAATTTTTATCACATGTTACTTGCATGATCTTTCCTCATAATGATTATAGGTTTTCCAAGACATTCCATATGATTCCAATGATTATGACTATTATTCGTGATCACATGTTTTACTAATATCATCTTTTTGTATGATAATTACAAGGTCTTCCATGATTTCCAAGCTCATATTGTATGATTCTATGCTTTATCATGATGATTATCTTTTTTCTTCTAACAAGCTTATCATGATGACATGTAACCCTTGTTTTTAAAAGATCCTTCTTATGCTTCACATGATTATCTCTAGCATTTTGATCACATGTAGTACTAATTCTTTTTTTTTCCATGATTACATGATCATCTATGGCTATCATGCTTATCTTCACACTAATCCAAGTTGCGCATGTTTATGCTCATCATGCTTATATCTTACACTCACATAATTTGAGGTTTATATTTTCTTGATGATATCTCACCTTTGCTTATCTTGCAAGATACCTCTATTTAGCATTTCATGGCTACATTTCTTATCGTACTGGGCACGTCATTAGAGGCATATAGTTGCCTATCATTAGCCTATCATTAGTATATTTTTATGGTATTACATGATGCTATCTTTACATTGTTATATGGTCATTGAGATTTCCATAACTTTATCTACTCTCCTCCAATCTATTTGCATCCTTTGTAGCAACTAGTTGGATGGGGGCGTATGAGGTCACTAGCATTCCCCTTATCTAAGCATGATTGCAAGACTACCACATGATCCAAAGCTATTTGTCGATAGTATCACACCTCTTTTAGTGCCCCAAGGCAATACCTATCCACCCCATTTCTTCAAGGGTGGTATCTCTATCCCTGACTCTCTTTTATTTTCTTGTTGATTATAGACAATACATTATTGTGTTAAATACCTATATGATGCTGCTCATTGCTTTCATTTCTATTTTGCAAATTTTGAAGATGGAGCACTCATTTCAAGAGAACAAGTACCAAGGAAAAATCTCCATCTATACTAGCATCGTTTTTACGAGTGTTTGTGTATACTTTTCTATTACTTGCTTGTATTTACTTTTACATTCTCATAGTACTTCACATGCAATGAAAGTAAGAGAAAAATGTACCAGTGAAAATTCCATACACATGCCTTTTTCTTTTATGTTTTGGGCCAACTTCAATTAGAGTGACCTTTACACTATAATAAGCATACAAATGGCAAATTTTAGTTGAAAGTGGACACATGAATCAAGTCTTATCCGTTCCTATTTGCACTCATTCCTAAGAACCAATCCTAACCTTCAATTTACCCCTTCCCTACTACCGGCGACATCTACAATCATAGAAGTGATCTCAATCATTTTTGCACTTGCAAAAACGACCCCTTCAAAAATTCAAATTTTAATATGGGGTCAATTTTATCTCTCTTTGTGACTATCGTGTACTGACTTGGCACATGAAATGTTTTGCTTATGACTCTTAGTCTTGTATTTAAAGGAGTAACCCTAGTTCATTTTAGAGCCTTGAAACACCAAGCCATATCTAGATCTCATGCATCTTATAGCTATCATTTACTACTTAAGCATTATCAAGAGCATTTATCAAAGTAGTTACATTTGCACAATCATCTAAGTCATCTTGCAAGTTTCAAAGTGTTGACTTCAATCATTTATCCAGTGTTGAATCAGCACCTTTACAAACTTTGACAAGAGGGACTAATTATCCATGCCACTTGCAAACCAAAAGCATAAGAACCAATGTTTATGTGAGAACAATCTAAAAATTAGAAAAATTTAAATCCATAGGCACAAATTAGATCCGCACTTGCAAGATGAAATCTGCAATCACAAAAGTGATCCAAATCAACCGACAGAACATTCATTGATTCCAAAACATTCATCTAAGCATCACTAATATTTCTGCATTATTGACAAATCATCATCCAACATTTATCACAATTTTCCAGCTAAATACTTTCATTGTTTTATTCAATTTCTAAAACATTTATTTATTTATAATTCCCAACTCTTAGATCGAAAGTAGATTCTAAGTATTGAAACTATTTATTTATTTGCCCTAGAAGATCTTATTCTCCCTATCATTTTGAATAGGATCTCAACAACCTTAAAAAATGAAGAAACGAACACCTAGAGGTGAAACAAAAATCAAGTTCAATTATAAATTTGGGCAATGAACTTAAATAAAATATTGTGGTTCCAATTTCGTAACGATATTATATTGAATGAAGAATATTATCATATGCACTTTCTAGCTGCTTCAAAGAGAAAATATAATAAACATAACTATACAAAAAGTTGTAAATAGGATCAAATAATTGTGTATTGACAAACACGAGGCATTGGATAGAATTTCCTTTGTAATTGAAGAAAAAATCGTTCACTAGATTTCCAAATATATACAAAGCCAATTAGAAAAAAAAATTGGATAAGCATAAAAAAGTCTGTTAGCAAACATGCTAGCATAATCCCGCCCTGAATTCTCATATATAGTATGGTTTCATACTATAATATCCATGCAGAATAAATTATGATATGTCACTGAATATGAGAATGTATCAAGAGAGAAAATATGTCACGAGTTTCAACTTTCAACAATTAAATTATCGCTAAAAATGTTGGTTTTTCCACTAGAGTGGTGACACCTTGGCCAGTTCTGCAATGACTTCATTTGCAGTGTTGTCAAGCTTCTTGAACAGTGGGTGTTTGGGCCCACCGCTAGCTTTTCTCCAATCGTTGCACTGATTTATGATCTCATCTTTCTTGTGTAGAAAGTGCGTTATAATTACCTCTTTAAAGCTAGGATCTGGCTCCTGAAGTGCACCGAGAATAGCAATTTTCAAAGTATTATATCTGTGGTTTCTATTTTCTTCTTCAGCAGCATCGCAAGCAGAATAATTACCATAATCATCTTTATCTTCATCATCATCATCTTCTGTCCACATCTCATTTCCCGGTTCATTGTAGAATGGATCCGCTACAAATATCAAGCTTTGAATTGAAACAAGAACTTGCAAAATAGTGGACTTCCATGGTTGCCAGCCAGGACCATCCCATGTTCCAAGCAAACTTAAGCAGACCTTTCCACTGTTATATAGGTTTGGATTGAAACGCACCATTCCGCATCCCGTTGTAAGAAAATGTACTTGAGGTGGCACTTGAGGATAGTCTGTCATCACCCAAAAACATGGTTGATACATTTCTCCAAAACATGTCATTACATTTGAGAGAAGACAAAATACAGAGTTCAAATAATTTCACATTTTTAACATGCTAACTGGAGTGATGATCAATCTTAACTCTTTCTATTATTTTTTTTCAATAGATTTAGCTATTCCCAGTGTTATTCTGAGCTTTCTTTCAGTACTTTTTTAATCTTATTGTTCCAGGAAGGCAGACTACGTTTCAGCTTCGTAGACGTGGAGTAGTAATATGGGTATTGAAGTTACATGCAAAATTTTCAATAGATTTAGCTATTCCCAGTGTTATTCTGAGCTTTCTTTCAGTAATTTTCTATCTTATTGTTTCAGGAAGGCAGACGACGTTTCAGCTTCATAGACGTGTGGAGTAGTAATATGGGTATTCAAGTTATACGCAAGTAGTGTTATATTTGATAATGTTAAAAACCATCTGTGTATTTTTCTGAAATTGGTAGTTATCAAGGATTACTTGTACAATCAATTTATAGTTATCAAGGATTTCTTGTACATCAGTTTATCTCATATTGTGCAATTGGCATTCCTAATTAGTAATTGCAATTTATTTGCTCAAAAATTGTAATTGCAGTAATTAATCGCTTAAATTAGTAGCTCTCTGGCTCTAACCTAATCCTGGTTTCAATAGTTGAAGGTTGAATATCAACTCTTTTCAGCCGCAAGTAAGTGTACCTAATAGTTTCTTTAAAAAACTACATATGGTGAAGGTAAAATATCCTTTTCAGCCCAAAGTAAGTGTATCTAATAGTTTTTTTGGAAAAACTACATACGGTGAAGGTAGAATATCAGTTCTTTTCAGCCCAAATTAAGTGTATTTACTATTTAATAGTTTTTCTTTTAAAACTACACATGGTGAAGGTAGAATATCAGCTCTTTTCAGCCCAAAGTAAGCATGTATCTAATAGTTTTTCTTTAAAACTAATATGGTCAGGAAATTGTACAGACTGATTTTTATGTGTTCATACCTGGTGGAAGATAAATATCGAATATAAAGACTCCATTTTGGTATGGGGTTCCTTTAGGACCCACTATCAAAGCTTTCAACAAATCCATTCTCACAGGATCCACACGTACATGTATACTAGATTCCCACTCCAGAGGAAGACTTGTGGTCAAGGATGCTGTCTCTTTAAGAATATACAACATCCTTTTCTTATTGTGCACACCTGTGTTATCGATACTCTGCAGATTTGCTCCTGACTCATCAAAATACTTGCTGTAGGTGTGACCTTGAGAACCTGTTCCAATCAAAGGATACTCACTAAATTGTAGCAGCTTTAAACTCTCTTTATATAACAAGACATTCTTATGATGGTCTGAATTGACTTTATCTTCCATGTTTATGGAACCTTCCTCTTTTGAAGCAGATGTAGTCTGCTCTGAAACTGCTTCCCCATCTTCTGCCATTCTTGAACATATTTCCCCTGAAACAGAACAAACATGTTGTGTGAAGGATGCTTGCTTCTCAGCTGCAACTGATAATTTCTCATAGCACCCCAAAAGACACCTAGCCACATGGAGATCAGCTTCCATATTTATGTCATCATTTCTATCTGTGAATCGATTGACAATAATCTTTGCTTGCTCATATATGTTCTTCATTTTCATAATGATAGAAGAATCATTGACTGTGTTACAACGCACATTAGAACCTCCTTTTCTGACAGACTGGAAGCAGGATCCCATCAGCAACATCAGAAGTTCTGGGTATTGTGCCAAGGTTTTCAATAGGTCTGCCAGCTGAAGATACAATTCACTTCTACCACAGATATCCATCATGGAGTCATTGGTCACTAAGTATTCTAGAATTCGGCCAACTATATTTTCCCGAACAAGGAGAACATGAGCTGAAAAACCTAAAATGGGTTGAGGCCGGTTTGCAGCTCTATTCTGAAGAACAGCTGTTAGAGATTTCAGCAAACTTTCTGCCCGGCAGTCAAGTTCCTTTTCTACCTTTCTTACTTTCTCCTCTGTTGAATTATCTTCATGTCTGTTACCACCAAATCCAGTACCTGCTCCCCAGACAGTCTTCATATTTTCCATAGAACCATATTGGTCTGATAAAGGAAAAGGAGTCCCACTAGAATCAGTATTAAGGGTTGTACTAGGTTGATTCTCAGAACTAGTTGTTCCTGTAGTATTCTTACCACAAGATGTACCAGGTGGGGGATCCGATTTAATGGTTCCAGTGATATACTCATTGCAAATTACTTCAAGATCTGTCACTATATTATTGATTCTGTAATTTATCGCTTGTCTGCAAACATGACCATCTGTGCATCCACTTTGCTTACTCCGTGTTTCAAAGGAAAACCCACATGCAACACACCAAGAAAAGTCACAATTTGTGCATACCCATGAATCTTGACATTGAATACTGTCACTATATGCGGTGCTGTGTGATTGATTCACGTCATCATTGTTGTTATTCATTCCTGTAAAAAGTATTCCAAAAAAAGCAGAGGAAACAAGATTGGTCTAAGAATTGAGTTGTCTATAAAGATGTATCAAGTCTGTAGAAGGAAATGAATCATTGATTAACAATTAACTCCTATGTATGTGATATCTATCCTGTACAAAAAAAAACTTTGAAGGCTCTAAATTCACATTTGCAGAATACTAAATTTCATTAAATTGAAGTACCATACCTTTTCCTTTAATGGAGGACATTTTTTTCACCATCCTGTCCTTACACTTAATACAACAAATCCTATTGGCACTAGACAGAACACAGTAAAGATCTCTACAAGCAGTTCTTATCCAACTCTCATAGTTCTTCACAGTATCAATATCAAGTAAATTGATTATGTCTGCTTTACTGAGCTCCATTCCGCACCTAGCACAAAAAAAGTCTTTTTTTTAATACTTTCTTGTCATTAATATATAAAAATAGAACTCTAACTTACTGAATATTTTATCTTCATCATGATAAAGAATTCTAACCTCATTTACTTTTGTTTAGATTGCCTAAACTCCAACAACCATGTTAGAGTCAATTTAGCATGTAGGGCAGTAACTCCCGTAAGTACCTTACAAGTTGCTTATACTTTACCTCGGATCTGGGCATAACACTTGTATCCTGATCACATCATATGAGGGTTCCAGTGTTGTCATTGACTTTTCTACTAGAGATGCCACATGATCCCTTAAGCAAACTTTACAAGTGACATGCATGCAGCTGGTGACAAAATCATCACCATGATTCTGATGTCTACACTTACTTAATGAACCTGACACATCAAGACAAAATTTCAATTCTCTTTCTATTGCCAAAATTAAAAAAGTTCTGTTTCTGATATAAAACAGCAATCAACTTCAAAGGGAAAAAAAAAGGATCAAAACACTATATGTCCTATGTGTAAATCTATCAGACATATATGTAATAGATCAAGTTTAATATATGCAGCACTTGAGGTGCACCCAGTGTAATGCAAATCCAAAGTTTGATATGGTAGTACAATATTTGTTTTCTATGCCTGCAATTTCGAGCTCTTAGGACTTCACACTATAATGCCTTTCTTTTGGTAATTGCCATTAGCTTACTTCACAGGCATCGAGTTTCAAAGACAGCTTGCACTAGGAGTTCATAAACTAAGCAAATTTAATGCCTTTTATACTGTCTACTGTTTGGTATAGGCATGTCCCTTTTACAAGCTGACACATTATGTTCTGTAGCACATGCTTGCCAACCATTTAAGGATAGCTTCCCTTAAAATGGTTCAGAATTGAAAACAACTCGCTTCCCTTTAAATGGTTCAGAATTGGAAACAACTCCTTTTGCATACGGCAATCAAATTTCAATCTAAAACTTCAAGAATAAATTAACTGCAACATTAAAACAATAAAAGGTTGTTTGTCTCTGCTTCTACAGAGTAACTCCTATGTAAGGACTAGGTGTTGTACACCTTGCAAGTCTTTGTAATATTTAATTAATGTAATGTGTAGTAAAATTGGCCCCTCATGGAATGGGATGTCACACTTGGGAAGAATCTCAAGATTCTTTAGATGACACACGATGCCACTTGGCAAATGTATTATGATGAGTGTAAGAAAGCATTGAAATAAAGATTCCACAGTGGACCAGGAAGAGCATCTTGCACTGTCTATTTCGGGAAATATGTAAGAGCATCTTGGAAGAGGATTTACATCTTCCAAATGGAGTACCTAGTTTGACTGGTTGACTATTCAAACAGTGGGAATTACACTTGAATGCATGAAAGAGGGTGCTTGGGTTTGAATGGTCCTCTTGCCCATGTCTTGGACACCCCCCTTTGGAAGCCCATAGTTTTGTGGAAACCACTAGTGGTTTCCTAGATGGCTTATATCCTACAGATATGCCTTGGGGTGGCGGTTTGACATTGCATTGGATGGTATTGCAGGTTTAGGGTATGGAATCGGATATCAACATGTTGTGAAAGTGTTGACAGTGGTGCTATACACCATTTGTGGGGTCTTCTCATTGTATTGAAAGACTTGTTCAAAGTTAATATGGTGTGATCTACATCTAAGGCTGAGTTTTTTACTCGTAAGGGTTTTCCCAGGGTATATGTTGTCATTCTTTTCTTGTTGCTTCTTTCATTTCTATTTTTTTGTTTGGTTTAAGCTTTACTTCTGATTTATATCATCACGTAAGATCAGAGATAAGACATGTTTATTGCTCCTAACTAAAGTTATTAACCTATATATTCAACGTTTGGTATCAGAGCTTGTGTTGGATTGATTTTGTATAGGAAGGACACCTTCTTTGAGTGGTTTTTTTGGTTGCAGCGGTAGCTATTGTCTTTGTTTCAGATCTGATTTGAAAATCAAATATAATGGCAAGTTCTTCAAGAGTGGAGATTTAGAAGTTCAATGGCCATAACTTTGAATTGTGGAAGCTGAAAATGGAGTATATCTGGAGGGAAAGAGAACCATGGATTGTGGCTAATGCTCAATTACTCCCTTCTAGAATGGATTAGGATAAATGATAAGCTTGATAGGAAAGCTAGAAGTATTTTTTTTTATTCTGTACTAATGAATGTTTTAGGGGAAGATGCTGCAAAAAAACTGTAGGATAAGATTGATAGTCTATATCAAAACACAGTTTCTCCAGAAACTAAACACTCAGTCTATATCAAACCAAGAATCTGATGAATAAGTTATTTCTTAGAAGGAAACTATATTCGTTAAAAATGACTTATAGGAACACTATTGTTGATCACTTAAATGCATTTAACATCATAGTGAATCAACTAGCTTCCTTAGATGTTAGAATGGATGGAGAGGACAACTGCATTATTTTACATTGTTCACTTTCTGATTCATGGGATAATCTAATTATGGCAATAAGTAGTACTACATCGAAGTTAAAACTTGAGGATGTAGTGTCAGCTCTACTCAAAGAGGAACTAAGAAGGAAATCCATGGATGATGCCTCTAAAGATGCTCTTTTTGTAAGGGGTCAGTCTAAGGATAGAGGAGGTAAGAAAAAAGGAGATAGGGAGAAATCTAAGTCTAAGACTAGATTTAAAACTCTAGGTAAAAGTGAAGGGTTGGAATTGTGGTAAAAAAAGGTCACATAAAGAATAAGTGCAAACTTAAGAAAAAGGATGACTCCTCTATTGAAAAGTCCTCAGATGATGTTAGTGGTGATCCTTTTATGACTTTTGCTAACATTGATAGTGATGATTTCTTGTTGATTGATTCAAGTGCCTCTTTTCATATGACTTCACACAGGGAGTGATACACGAAGTACAAATAATATTATGGTGGAGAGGTGTACGTTGGTGACAACACTTCTCATAAGATCATTGGTTTGGGTTAAGTAAAATTGTTTTGCGATAATGGTAGAGTGAAGACATTGTCTGATGTATTGCATATTCTTGGTTTTGCCAGTAATCTTATTTCAATTTCTAAGATGAATGATAATGGTGTGCATGTTGATTGACAACCATGATTGTAAATTGGTTAGTGGAGTTTCAGTTTTGGCAAAGGGTACTAGACATGGCACTTTGTTTAGATTGAATGCTCAACTACTTTGTGTAACTCTGAAATGGCTTCTAATAGTGTAAAGGAACCAGCTGATATATTAATGTTGTGACACCAAACATTAGGCCACATAAATGAGGAAGGCTTGAAAACACTAAAATATAAAGATATGGTTGTGGATTTGTCTAGTTATTCTCTTGATTTTGATTTCTGTGAACATTTTGTGTCTGGTAAACAAAACAAGGTTAAATTCCCATCTTCAAGCACTAGAGCTAAAGGGGTTTTAAAGTTAATTCACAGTGATGTGTTTGGACAAGTGAATGTTCCATCTCTTGGCAAATCTTTTTATTATGTTACCTTCATTGATGATTTCTCAAGAGAAGCTTGGGTTTATTTTCTTAGGCACAAATCTGAAGTTTTAAGAAAATTTAAAAATTTTAAGGTGCCTGTAGAAACTACGAAGAAAAAGAAAATAAAAGCTTTGAGATTAGATAGTGGAAGGGAATATTGCTCTAAAGAATTTGAATTTTTTTGCAAATGCAATAGGATTGTAAAACAAAAAGCTACTCAATATACACCATAGAAGAAATGGGGTAGCTACGAGAAAGAATAAAACATTAATGGAAAGAGCTAGAAACATATTAAGTACTGCTAATTTGGTACAAAAGTTTTGGGCTGAAGCAGTCAATACTGCTTGCTATTTGGTAAACAGGTCTCCTACTTCTACTCTTGTTAACAAGACACCACATGAAGTGTGGACAAGAAAGTAGCTTTCTATTACACATCTGAAGACTTATGTTCATGTGCCCAAGGAAAAGTGATCTAAGTTAGATTTTGAAGTAGAAAAATGTTTTTTCATTGGTTACGGTGAAAATGTTAAAGGTTGTAAGCTTTGGAAACCTGTAACTTAGAAAATTGTTTAATCTAGAATATGATTTTTGTTGGAATATTACATATTAGTTAGTAAGTTAGTAAACAAATAATTATTAACAAATTAGGAATTAAATAAATGTTGTTAGGTGGAGTATGATAGTTAGAAAAGTGGTTTTCAGGTGTTTGAGAAACAAAGTTGAAGACAATGGCTTTATAAGCCATTTTTGTAATCAAATGTCGTATTCCGAACAAATACTATTACATTGTTTTGATCTTCTTCAATCTTGGTGTAATTATTGTCCCTATGCATTAACCATTTCAACATGGCACCGATGCATGGTACAATGAAAATGAAAGGAGAGTGAAGACACAGGATTTCCAAGCAAAGGTGCTGAAAAGTTTTCTTTTTTGCTGACATGGCCATGAAGGATGAAGCCAGAGAGGCTTGAAGATTGAATTGCAGCCATTTTAAAAAAAAAATTATGATCTGTTCACCATTATGGAGTGTCACGGTCTGCTTTGCATTTTTTTCATGGATCCAGAGGCCCAATGTTTTACTTGATAGAAGTGGATTATTTGTTAGTTTAGTTGCTGGATAAAGCTTTAGTCAATGCAGATCTGATTTGTTTCCGAATCAAACTTGAGTTTCCCCTTTGAAGGCAGATTTGCGTCAATGGAAAATGATGAATTGATAATAAAAAAATTCCCGAAAGCATTTCAGTGAATGAATAACAATTTGAGGCAGCAAATTGGTGAAAAGTAAATTTGGGCACATTGCAAAAGTGGTGAAAACATTATTCAAGTTCCACTGTATTTTTTATATGATACTTACGCATTATTATCAGGTACATCATTTACTATGATATACAAACGGATGTGCAGCAGAGTTGGTTGAGGCATTTTCTTTGTAACTGCATGGTCATGAGATCAAATCTTTGTATTAATATTTTTTCCAGCATATATAAATACTAAATAGAATATAATTAAGTGTATGTGGCAAAAGTTCATGTGCTTATAAGTACTGCCGTTGGTGTCTATGCAACTTTCAAAGTTGTAACTGCTAGTGTTGGAGGTCAAGAATCAAGGCTTCATAAAGCAATTTTTAAATCAACTCATTCAAACGTTTGAATATGCTCTATGGAATAAGAGTTTTGAGATTTTCTTTTTTAAAGCAAACATAGGTGTATGACCAGTCAAATTATAGGTTTTGCACCTTTCGGATCTATTGGTGGTGTTTGTTTTCCATTTGGGAGCCTCCTTAATGGGTTTCTTGGAAAGCTATTTTGTAACGGGTGCATTCTCAGTGGAATGCAACACCCTTGGTAATTGAATATATCATGCCCACACTTCACATGCATGTTTGTGTTCTTGGGCCTATCAAAGATCTTCTGGTGATTTTCATGTTGCATCTAACAGACGGGATCTAAGAGAAGGTCAAAAAGGAGGTTAAAGGACCCACAAGAAGATGGAGGATCATTCCCATCTTAAGTTATCTTCTCACTTGGGAGATTGTTTATAGCACTTGAGAGGCACCAAATCTTCATCGTGTTACCTCTTTCAAGCAAGGTGAGTTTGGGGATATATTCCTTGGTTTTGTACATGTCGATGCAAAGTGTGCCCCAGTTCACAAATGGAGTGTTGTTGTGGATGCAAAGGGTGTCCCGGCTCACAAATGGAGAGTTGCATTGTGGATGCAAAGTCTTATGTCTTGGTTCACATGAGAAGTGTTGCATTGTGGATAGTATGTCTTGATTCACATGTATATTGTTGTACTTGTGAATAGTGAGTGTCTCAATTCACAAGAGTGGTGTACTTGCTGCTAGTGAGTGTGTCTTGATTCTCAAGTATTGATGAATAGTAAGGGCATCCACTAATATGCTCGGTTAGGTGTATTGATGATGTGTGATATTTTTGGTTGTTTGTCCTTGTCCAGTACCAATGTTCTTACCTTTGTCCAAAGTGATCTTACAAGGTGAGAATGTTGAAATATTACATCTTATAGTTAGTAGGTTAGTAAATAAATAAATGTTAGAATAGTTATTAATAAATTTGTAATCAAATAAATGTGGAGAGGCGTGTCTACTAAAATAGGAGACAAACAAGGAACAATGCAATGAAAATCAAGAACCTATCTCAAACCTCCTAAGTTACACCTCCGATTGAGCAAAAGAGTGCAAAAGAACAATGAAAAGGCAATAAAAAACTTCTGACCAACACCCTCTTGATGCCTTGGATGTGCTCAAGATTGTTGTTATTGAGAAGAGGAATGTGGTTGCTCAAGAATCGTACAACACATCCTTGCTTTTCTTCCACTTCATACATGGTAATTGCTTGAGACATGAGGGTTTATAGATTTTTGATGGACATCATGGATGGTTTGGATTTGATCTTTCATTGAATGGTGAGGATCCAAGTGAAGCTAATGATGAACGGTTGAGATTGACCCATTTGCATGGAGAAGTGAGATGCTCACAAATGGAGGCTTGGGATAGGTTATAAATTTATTTTTACCCTCATCATTATTAGAAAGAGCTTAGAGTGAATTGCGAGAGCAGCACCAACAAGATGGACCAAAGTCTAGTTCACGAGCACCATAGCAAGCGAGTCCGAGAGTACCACCAATGAGACGACATCAAGCTCCAAGTGAGTAGCATTTTATTTTCTGCAAACAGTCATTTAGGATCATTAATGAGGAGGGAAAGAGGGTGCAATGTGGATGTGTCACAAAACGAAATTCATCCTTTGGTGTATCCACACACACAAATAGCGTATGCACCGTATCAACGCATGCGTCGGGTGGGGTAGTGCATTCGTCGTTTCGGCGTATGTGCCTTAGGTTGTAGCATATGAATCATAATGGAACATACACTTTTGGACGTGGTGTATGTGCCTAAATGGTGTATACTTCTCGGGTCATAGCACATCCACCTAAATGGTGTATGCGTATGTGCTATACAAGGTAGCATATGCACCTAAGATGGCGGGAACGTGGATGGGGAATAAAGGGAAAGGGAGAAGTGATTGAATGGTTAGACTGACATAGTGGGTTTGTGTGTGAAAAGATAGGTGCGACTACTGATCATTGTAGAGAGAGAGAGAGAGAGAGAGAGAGATGATCCTTCGTCTTAGTCAAGTTGACACGGTTTGATGATGTAGTGTGGGAGCTGTTAGAGGTGGATCTTTGATACGTCACCTGGATGTCAGATATCCCAGTGGACAAGGCCATGCTAACAACCCTAGCAAAGAGGTGGCACTCCAAGACATCCACCTACCATCTTCAAACATGGGAGATGATTGTAACCTTGGAGGACATCTGGCGGATCCGGCGGATGCAGCACGTCTACTAGAGAGAGACAGCACCACAAGCATCTCTACAATGGTTGACGAGGAGAGTACACATTCCCTACGAGGCCTAAGCCTCAACATTGATGCTTGTTGGGGGCGGTGGATAGGTTGCCCCTAGTACTAATTGTAGTTGACAATGGCATTCTGCTGCCTAACAAGACCGGCTAATATTTTATGATGGGTCTTGCAAATGTCGTGTCGGACATGCCAGAGTCAGTTGTGGAGTTTGCATGGGGGCCATGCATGCTAGCCCACTTATATAGGGACCTACGCTTGGTAGTCTATAGGGGAGGCAGGAGTATTGGGATTTTCATCCTATTGCAGATTTGGGCGTGGGAGCACATCGTTGTCGGGCAGCCAAAGGGTGTTCAGACCATTCGAGAGGCAAATGATCTTGTCATATACCAATGGAGGATTGTGCGCAGGGGCAGCACAAGCATTTAGGAGATGCAAGGTATTATAGGAGAGCCTTGGACAACTTGTGTCCATCAGAGGTGGTGTGGAGGCCATACAGGGGAGCCTATGCATGGAGAACAAACAAATTCTACATGGGGTCCATGCAAACACCCTGCTATCTCATCAGCAGGTGCGAGTACATTATTGAGCAATATCGTCCAGACTGAGTACTGTGGTAATTTGGTGTATAGTAGGATATCTCGATAGCACCTCATGTCTTTACACGGCTTACAAGGAGATTCGACTATGGGGGCTCAGGTGAATAGGTAGGATGGACCAGCCAGTGTGGGATGAGCACATTAATATTGAGGATGCAGGGTGGTGGTCAGGTATGCAAACTAGTGAGTTTAGACACAACCTAAGCATTTGACAATGCCCGTGGGGTGAGATAGGGACCTGCAGACGACAATAGGGGAGTTGTTGAGGGCTCACAGGCGAGAGCAAAGGAGGTGGACGATGTTGGTATAGCCTACGGTTCCAGTAGCCACAATACCAAGGGATGGCAAGGGTAGGGCTGCATAGGGGCAGATGGGTGATGCATGTGTAGGGCCCTCCAAGATAATTGGAGAGACAGAGGCAAGGCCTCGGGCAGAGCAAGATGCTCTGCAGACATAGGTTGACAATCTTCAGGCAGAGAGAGATGAGTTGATGGAGGAGCAAGATGGGCTATAGGGAGAGAGGGATAGTCTCATAGCAAAGAGGGACAACCTTAGAGCAAAGAGGGACAACCTCCTAGCAAAGAGGGGCAACTGATGAGTGGCAGGTAGCACTCATCCAAACATACCTTTTTGCTCCCTTTTTTCCATTTTCATGCACTACATGTCCTGTTAATTGCACTATAGAAGCTATGAAGTCTTGTTTAATTATGTTAATAAGAGATGAAATGTTGAAGTTACTATTATGATGAAAGGGCCCATGTTTGAAGTGAAACTGACAGAATTATGCAGAAATATCTCTTTTTGTTTCACAGGTACCTATCTCTCAGGCGAAGAACAGTTTTGGGCGAATCCGGAGATGATCCTAATTATCTCCGGAGTTGAGCAGGAGGTACACTATACAGCACTCCAACATTTCCCAAGATAGTTGGAGGTTCTTCAGAGTTGAAGCAACAGGATAGGAAAGGTTGGTGATCATGAAAACCTTCGGAGTTGCGTCCTAACAAGCCTTGTAGTAGTCTCCGGAGCTACACAAAGTCTCCGAAGTTGCACAAAATCTCCGAAGCTGCTTCACTACCAGAGTCTCCGGAGCTGCTGTAAGGCTACGGAGTTCAACACATCAAGGCCAAGGTGTCTGAGAAGATAACTCTAGTGGTTCGAGGGGACACAATACACTTGCTATTTGATTTTGCATGAGTTAGAAGACTTCTAGTAGTTCACTGTTTTTGAAAAGTTAAATCCCTTTTTATCAAGGCCTCCACGACCTGTTTTGGTAAAAGTCAAACTCTAGATTTAAGGACACCTTCAGTGTCACTTAAGTCTTTTTAAGTTCCACATGATTATACTTTTATAGAGGCAGTTGCATGTTTAAGTTGTAGAATAAAATATCTTTTGTATCTCAAGTTGAATTGAGAGAAAAGATGGTTAACTCCAGAAATATGATGTCGACAACAAACTAATGTATATTGATGGAGGCAGCATAATAGATATAGATTTTTAGCTAGTTTTTATATAATTTAGATTTAGCAAAAATATATACTTTTTGAATATACTCTACTTTGGATAGACTGGATTAAGGAAAGCGGTTCTATTTTACTCTTGTTCTGAAATCCTTGTTTAGCCTTCAGCTCTGAAGGTGTGGAGCAAGGGCCCACTCCCACCAACAGATAGGAGGCTAGTATTATTCCTTGCTTTATCATGTTATTTTAGATTTCTTAAATGTAGTCTTTCGTACTTTCATAGAATAGATCAATTCCTATTAATTCAATCTTGTTTTTGTTTTAATGAATGTTCAGCTTTTTAATTAAATAGATTATTCCAACAAAGTACCGTTTCAATTCTTAGATTAGGATTTCCTTCAAAGCAAGTAATTAGGAGCATGAGTTTGATTAATTAGGAAAGTTCAATTCAGTAGATTAGTTAAGGACTGTTGATTATCAAGTTTCTACTGTTGGATGTTGCTCAGGTTAGGTTGGATGTTTCTCAGGCAGAGAGAGATGTGGCAGTGCAGGATGCACAGGGGGTGGATGGTCTCCAAGTTGAGAGAGACAGTCTTCAGGTCCAGCTGGATGTTGCTTTAGAGCATGAGAGGGCACAGACTGATGTGTAGAGGCTAAGGTGAGAGACGGATAGTGCCAAAGGACTACTAGGACTGCAAGGGCTAGCACGGGCTTTTGCAGATATGGCCAGAGCTTCCAAGGACACATAGCGGGCACTGCAGGAGGCGTAGTACTATCGGTCACTCTATGAGCAGGCAGTACTAGCAACAAAAAGCCCTCATTTGTAGAGTACTTTGGTGCTCGATCTAGGGTGTCGATATCCAAGTCTGTGTCGATAGGCCCACCCAAACAAAGGGCCGCTATTGCCACCACAAGGACCACCTCCCTAAGAAGATGCAAGAGACAGTGGGAGCCAGACATGAGGGGATGGGTGATTTTGTGATTATGATGATGTATTTTGATGAGGCCATGTGCCATATGATGTATATATACGATGTATTTTGAGATGTACAAACATTTGATACACATACATTTTTTTTTAGATGTATATATTGATCAATTCTTTTGATGTATGATTGATGGATGCATTATTTGTATGGGATGATGCATATTTTTGATATATGATTATGATGTGTATGGATAAATGATTACGAATGTATGCTTCAATTTACATGCTTTTGATTATGGCACACATGAATTTTAGAAATTGATAGAAAATAGAGGATAGAATGTTAGTTAGAAAATGATGTTAGTAAATGATGAAATGGTAGAATGATTTGATTAGATATAGATGGATAGGATGTGGATTGGATAATGATTATGGATTTTATGACAATTGTGTTTTGGTGGATGCAGGTATATGTTGAATTGTGGTGAGCAACCTAGATTTGTTGTAGCACTTGACATTATGCACCATGGTATAAGAACTATGGTGACGATGTGTCTCATGCATAAAGGACTGACTCACAAACAAGTTGCAAACAAGAAGATGCCCTAGCATATCATCAAGGTGCATTAAGATATAATGGACCATAACGACCTTGGTGGGATGTGCGATAAGACAAACAACAAACAAAGCACTCACACAAACAAAAGAAAGAATGCCCTAGTAGACCGTCAAGACATGCCATGATATAAAGGATCGTGACGACCTTGGTGAGGTATACTGCAAAACAATAAATAAGCAAATAATCCATCCAACAAACAAATGACACACAGGGGTTTTACCTCTTGCCAAAGTGTAGAAAAGGATACGATAGTGATGAGGCATTGAGATGATGATGCTTAATTTGGGGAATGATATATCTTGTCAAGGCAATGATAAGACAATGGAATAAGGATCTCATGATGGCTAGGGATTCAATTGATGTGCATTGATGGTGCTTGATAGAGTTTATTGCTTTTGTTTTCGACATAGGATTTTGGTTGAGCTTTTGTGCATTTATTTGTGATGTTGCTTTTGAAATGTTCAAGGAGATGTCCTAGAAGAGATACACATCACGATACCGTTAGAGTGCAAATGGGAGGACCTCAAAAAACTTAAAAAGTGTTTTCCAAAGCATGACACAATACACTAACCCTAGTGTGTGACAAGGTCAACAATGGGGAAGGAATGATGGCAATGGGGTGATATGGTGCAAAGTGTATCTGACTTTACACGACACCTACAAGCAAGTTTTCGTCATGGTACTTGTCCAAGGTGCCATAGGATGGCTTTCACCAGAGGACAATTTTTCCTTTACTTTTTTTTTTGCTTTTTCTGATTTTTCAAATTTTTTTTTTGTGTGTTTTCTGATTTCTAAACTGCTACAGATTAGGCATGAAAGTGCTTGAGGTGCACGATGTTCATGGATTCTTCTAGCTCCTAACCATCTAGGGTGGCCAACTGATATGCTCTTGATCCATATTTTGCAATGATAACACAAGAGCCCAACTAATTAGGTTTGAATTTCCCTTTTCACAATCTAGTTGGTGTATCTCTGATTCTCCTTGAGTACAAGGTCACCAACCTCGAACTCTTTAGTCTTGATGTGTTTGTTGTAGTTGCAATGGAGCCAGTTTTGATAGGCTTTCAAGTGGTTCAATGCATTAAGGCGCCTTTCATCAAGTAGTTCAAGTTCATGCAGGTGTGCAACTCTATATTCTTCATCATCTATGCGCTCATGCAAAGAGATGCACAAAGATCACAATTCGATATCAATTGGCAAGATGGCTTCTGCTCCAAAGGCCATGGAGTAAGGGGTAGTGCATGTGAGTGTACAAATGCTAGTACAGTAGGCCCATAGGGCAGGATTGAGTTGGAAATTCCAATCACAACTAGCATCATTGACAATCTTCTTGAGTATTTTAATTAGGGTTTTGTTAGATGCCTTTGCTTGAACTGTTATCTTGGGGATAGTATGGAGTGGACCAGCAATGTTTGATGTGGAATTGTTCACACAAGGTACGGACCTCATGATTTTTGAAGGATTTACCATTATCGATAATAATAGCAAATGGGATGCCATAATGGCAAATGATATGGTGGAGAATGAATTTGGAAATTTGTTGGCCAACAGTTTAGTGAGTGGAATTGCTTTGACCCACTTGATGAAATACTCAAAGGCAAAGCTAATGAATTTGTGTCTATTAGAGGAGGATGGGTTAATCTTGCCAACGAGATTGAGACCCCATGTAGAAAAGGGCCATGGAGTTGTGATCAGTTGCAATGCTTGCAAGGGTGCATGAATCAAGTCCCCTGTTGCTGACAAGCCACACATTTCTTGACATGCACCATTTTCCATGGTAGGCCAATAGTAACCTATTCTTAGTAACTTCTTAGCTAGGACCATACTGTTACATCCCCTTTTGTTTGAACAATGAGGTATTAATTATGTTGTTAGTTGAGTACAACTGCTTTCATATGAATGTAAAATTATTCGTTGGAAAAATGTATATGATGACTTTTCTTTAATTGCGAATATTTTCTTACTTATATGTGAAAATGGATTAATGAATATGATATTAATTATTGTCCGTATCATGGAAATGATTTAACCTTCTTTACTTGTATAAGTGGTTGCAGGACAAAATAGGTGGCAAAGAAAAAGGGATATCAACAGGGAGAGGGTGATTACAGAAATTGAAAAACAATAATTAAGCCAAATCCTAAGTCACCATAGCCTCGGCCAAAGCACGAGTATAAATATATATATTCTAGTGGTGAAAAAGATTTATCTCTTAAGTTTATTAAATAAATTATTTGGGTCTTACCTTGTGGAGTGCTTGAAGTGTTTGAGCTGGAATCTTGTTTGTAACTTCCCTTTCTTCTCCACTCCGTTGGAGTGCAAGAGGGAACTGCTCCTTGCACTCAAACGTAGTGGAGCGGTTTTCTTTTTGGGACGTCCATTCTTTCTTAGCATGCATTCACTTCAATTTATTGGAGTAGGGAGAACTTCCGCACATTCCATTATGCATTTTTCTTTCATAGGAAGGCGGGGAAGATAGGCGAAAGGAAGATATCGATCTGAAGTATCTCTGACTGAGCATTACCTTTTAGCGTGCAAGTTTTACGGATTGTTGGTGCATTTTTCTTCTGAGAACTTTTTGTCAACTCTGTTTTGTGCAATTTGTCAAGTGGCTGCTGTCACCTATTTCAGTTGTTAGAGCAATCGCGGCTAGCTTAACCCGACGCCAAAAGTCTTGTCAGGCAAGATCATGAATCTTCATTAATAGTTCATTTTATCATAGTGTTGATGATCGAATTAACTCGTATCATACTTTCTCTTTTCATGATTCTGAGTTTCCAGATCAGTTTTCTGAAATCTGTAAATGCATTTCTTTATTCAAGTTTTCCGATTCTGTTGAAGCTTAGATCCTCTTGATACTAGACTTGTGTTTATATATATAATCATTTCTATTACTACAGCTTGTGTATTATATTTACACTGAAAACAATGAAACCGTTGTACCTTTATGATAGAGTAATTTCTGTCTATATATTTATGTTCTGCACTTACTACGAACTGAAAGTTTGTCAAGTTAGACATGTATGATACCATGCAAAAACCTGCAATCATAAACAAAAGAAGAAAATACTAAATTAATAACAATGTCGAGCAAGGGTGAAGGCTGACGACACAGTAGTCAGATATATATATATATACTAGAAATCCTTGGCCAAGGTTACGATGCAGATTAGGCATCTGTCAGCGATTAAGTACCAGATACACCACTGGTATAGGGAAAAGATCGATCAGGAGGTATATGTCTTGACACTAGGCTCAGAGGCACATTGTTGTTAATTGATTCCTGTCATCACCCTCGTGAAGGGTCAGGTTTCTTCAGTTGAAGAAGCATGGGAGACCAGATGGTCTTGGTTGGGTGGTTAAAACCCTTGTTGATATTTCTTTTTCCAAAATCCAGAGGAGGATCTACAAACAAAATCAGCAGGAAGCTATTCAAGTTGTACTTCTCTTAATCTCTCTTATTATTTAAATTTCGTTGAAGAAAGTTAAATTATTATTGGTTGCATATAATCAGATTACTTCAGCTGAAAATGAAAGTTACTTGTAAACGTGAAATTGTATTGCATAGATAGTTAGTTAATTAAGTTTATCTTTCTTCTAAAATTCTGTTAATAGATAATTTTCTATTCTGTTAAATTAAAGTTAGTGTAACACATACCACCAATGTGTATTTTGCAAATACCTTCATGAACTTCCATGATTGCAAGGTTGACCTCATCCAAATTTAGACATCTTAATAAACTACCATCATAACCCCTACGATAAAGGGTATCACCGAGGAGAGTGAAACGATATGTTTGTTGGAGAAAGGATTTGTGTTGGTTGTGTGAAAGGTTAGGTGAAGGGTTTGATCATGGAGGTAAGTGTAAATGTTGTGATACAATGGGGAATTGGGACCAACAATCTCACATATCATTTCTGCTTTGGAGATGTCATAGGCGGGAATCAAAGTTGTTCAACCAAGAACTCACACTATCTACTATCTTTCTGCATGTCTAGGAGAGATCCAATGCTAGCCATTGCATTGGTTGTGCAATTACTAAGGCGAGGAACTTGTTCAAACTAAATGTGGGGGAAGTACTACTTGAAGTTGTCAACCATTCGTTTGTAGGGGATGAGCTTATCATCCTTGGTTTGATACTTGTCATTGACCTATCTGATGACAAGTTGGGAATCATCAAAGACTAAGAGATGTTGGATGTTCCATTGCACAGCAATTTTAAGACCGGAACGTAATGCTTCATATTCTACAATATTATTGATGCAAGGAAAACCAAGTCTAAAAGCTTTGGGGATGAGATCTCCTTGTGGTGTGAGGAACAAGATGCTTGCCCCTAAGCCATGACTAGTAAAGGATCCATCAAAATATAGCTTCTAGGTGGGGGATTCTTCAAGAGTCAAGATAGACTCGTCGGGAAAGCCCATGATCAATGGTTGAGTGTCTACCAAAGGTGCTTCGCCCAGCTAATCTACTACTACATATCCCTTAACTACTTTGCGATTCACATACTCAATATCGAACTCACTGAGAATCATGACTCATTTGGCCATTCTACCTATTAAGGAGGCTTTGGATAGGAGATACTTAAGTGGGTCAATTTTTAAAGTGGGCCTAGTGTGATTATTTAGCATGTAGTGTCTTAGTTTTTGTGATTCAAAGACAATGGCCAAAAATGCTCGTTCCATGGGTGTTTAGTTGAATTCATAACCGACCAAGGTCTTATGGATGTAGTAGATTGCTCACAGCCCTATTCATCATGTTGTACTAGGAGTGCCCCCAAGGCAACTAGGGTAGTGGAGATGTAGAGTGTAATGTTCTACCCCAAATTTTTTTCAGATTTTACCAATCACAACAGCAGCATTAGAACATGAATTTGCAAATCAAACAAATACCTCCACACTTTCTAATCACCAAGTTCCCAAGATGGGCGAGGTGAGAGCATACTAGTGCTTCAACTCAACAGGAAATAAAGATTTGCAAGGAAATAAGTACAACATCCGCTTATTCAACAGGCATCCACTTATTCAATGCGAGAATGAACAATGAAACAAGGCACTTCCGCTTATTCAGTGGGAAGCCAACAATAGGACCACTTATTCAGTGGGATAAACAATTAAATCAGAAAACTTATAGTCCACACTGGCGGTCATACCATCCAGGAGTTACAATAATGATTTTGCAACAAAGTAAATGTTTACAATGGACTGCAAATTCATTCAATACTACAACAAGTTAGCTCATAGAAAACCATATGGATGATGAAAGAAAACTCAAACCAACTGTGCAAATTGATCACCAAAATATACCAAACAGAAAATTATGGAGACCCTGTTAGAAATCATTCTATCACTGTTGTAGCACTGTTGCAGGTCTGAAAACTACTATGACGGCAATAATGAAGTCTCAATATCAGCCCAGATCAACTCTTTCCCACCTCCAAACTCCCAACAATGATCACTTCTAACCTTGGCGCCTCCAAAACAGAAGATTGAAGCTCCCAAAACTAGGCGATTTGCCTCTAGTGTTCACACACCCCTCTATGCTGTACGGATTGTCCAGGGGAGTACGGCCAGCTTAAACACCATCAATTCTGCATTAAACTCATCACATAATAGATGAGAAGAGGCACCCAAACATGGGAATAATTATCCATTTAAAACTAAATTGAAAGATCAATAAATGACAGCAATAAACCAATCACCAAAATGCACAGGTACGGCTTGGAGGAGTACGCCTGCATTATTCCCAACAAAAACTACAAGGAAATCCATCAAAACCAATCAAAATCACTCCAAAATTCATCATCAAATGATATAGCATCAATGTCCAAAACAAAACTTCAAAACACAAAATAATCCATTCAGCTGTGTGATTTTTTGAATGAAATCACCCTAAACTAGCTAGGGTGGATCTCTCACCACCAAAACTGATCTTCTTCTAGAGGGTTGGCGTCCTCAAGAAGGATAGGAAGAACACTCAGGTTCAATCTAGCAACATATAGGTGTAAAAATCAATGGCATAACCAAAACAATGAGCTCTCATCCGCCTTATAAAGGCACTTGTAAGTGAGACAAGAAAGGAATTATTTCTTGGAAATAATAATCTTTTTCCTTCAACTTAAAATATTTCTCTTTTCTCAACTTGAGCGCTCACTTTTAAGTGCCTAAATAATTGGAATATCTTTTCCTTTTTCCAATGAGCTATAACACTTATGCACTTTTAATTATTTCCATCCTTATAAGATAAAAGTGCAAATAATAATTAAATAGCTCATTAAAACACCCAACTTTACGGAAAATCCCAAACATCATCAAACTGCAAAATAAACTATACCAACGTACTCCAAGAAGTTTGGGATGAAGAATGATGCCATCTGGGTGACTTTCTAAAAATAGACAGCTTCTCCAAGAAGTTTGGAGAGCAATTTGAAAAGCCGAAATTTTTTCTAAAAGCTACACTACAATCCTGATGTTTAGGGTTAAAACAGGGGGATGAGTTTGTTTTAGGTTTCAAAGGCAAATCCTCCCTTCTCACCAAACATTCAAGGGCATATCAATCGAGTTGAATCTCCACTAAGCGAGAGCAATCACCTATCAAGTTGGGTTGCCACTTGGAACAATGCGGAAGTTCAGATGTATCAAACAATATCTCAATTTAATGCTCGATTTACTCTTAAAACCCTAAATAAGCAAAACAGTAAACAAATTAATGAATTACAGCAAATCCTCTCAGACTAACGTGAAGGACAAAGGTTATTAACTCACTATTTTTCGAAGTTCAGGATGCGGAACTGTCGGGGACACTGGGACTAGCGCCGTAGTCCAAGGTACAGTTTTCGTCACGGAATCTAAATCTCCTGACACTAATATGCACTATATCTTCCGTTTCTGCACCGGAAAAAGTGGACACAGGGACTAGCGCCCTTGTCCCGAAATGTTGAACACTGTCCTCTTTCTTTCGGATCCCAAATCCTTGTTGTTTGCAACCTCCTTTCTGCAACTCCACTCCGCGAAACTTGGTACTTGTAACTTGCAATCACAAAGGAGTGTGGGAGGGGGTTGTGGTGTTTAGAGGCTTGCCTTGGTCAAGCCCCCGAGAGACATTCAAATCTTTCGAACACCGTTGTCAGATAAGAGTGCGTATCCTTGCGGGATAGAGGCAAAATCCAAATGATAAATGATCAAAAACACAATAGATATCACCTTGAAGCGTATAGAACTCACGGAAAGAAGATGCTCTTCATGCCATGAGGACATGGAGTCAAATCTGCAATTACCAACATAATAACAACAAAATACTGCTCTGCAACACAATGAATGCCTTGAATCAAAATCACAAGTTCACAATGTTCATCTAATTTCCATCTAGTTTGGAAATAAAAACCTAAACATGCTTATATATGCAACTACAAAGATTCCCGCTAAGAATTTCATAATTCAAACTCGAAATGTCCGCCTAGGGCCCAAATAACGGTCATAAAACCGACATTAAAATTTAGGGTAGACCCAAAATAGGGTAGGACTAGGGCACTAGCGCCAAAGTCCACTCTCATTTTTGTTCAGGGATCATCAAAATAGCACCCTCTCGGTCCTATTTGCCATAAGACTTTAGGGTTTTCTCATCGGGAGTCAAAATTAACATGCAAGATGCTCTAAATGCATTCTAAGGACCCGGGAGGTAAATCTTAAGAGGGAAAAGCCCCCAAGGGGACATTTTCCGACATAACATTTAGTCCCCACTTTAATGTATGTATAAACGCAAGGTCAAACATGCATTAAAGTAAGGTCAACAAACACAACAAACACGCCAAACATGGTGAAGACAAGCTAAACACATTGAAGATAGTAACAGGCACGCAAAATACAGAGAAGATAGTTACAGTCACGCAAAACATGGAGAACATAGCATTGAAGACACGCAAAACACAGTGAATGCAGTGATTATTTCTTTTTCATTTTCTCATTTATGAAATGCAAATGCAAGTACAAGGAAAGTAAACACAACCCAAATGCAGGAAGAGCTCATCGCCACCAGTCTTGAAACTGAATAAGGGGCAACAGACACACCAAACAAATCTCAAAGTGTAGGAGGAGCTCATTGCCACCAGTCTTGAAACTACACTTGAGAACAAACACGCCATACAAATCCCAAAGCATAGGAGGAGCTCATCACCACCGGTCTTGAAACTATGCTTGGGAACAAACATGCCACACACACACACACGGAAGACACGGAGAAAACACGACAGACAAGCAATGGAAGAAACCTATTGCTAGGTTTGCAGCCATCTCGAGCACATTACAAGCACGCACCGACGATGGGCTTCGCCACAACAATCACTGAAGACATGCTTAAGGCTTAGGATAGTCTCAGATCTACCCCGCCTCCTCAGAGGACTTTTAGAAAATGACAGGATGTGCAATCTCCTCGAGAAATACACCATCCCCACCTCTGTAGAGGGCTTAAGATAAAAAGGATATGCACGATATCCCGTCTCCGCAAAGGACTTACAAGCACGCTTCATTAGTACCAAAATCATCAGACAGCGTATCTTATATATGCCCCCACCTTAAGGTGGTTGATATCGTGTACCGATATCAAGCACGTTAAGGTAGGAAGAAAACACACAAGGGAACACGAGCTCTCGCAAAGCCCATGCCCCCCAGAGGTGACATGTACTTTAAGATTGCCAAATGTTCCCACAAACACACAATTCCCTACAAAAAAATTTGTTAGCATCCATATAATCATGATAAGCAACAATGCATATAATCATTCACATAAAGAGTCGAGAAAAGCAAGATCCAAGATAGACAAAGTGCACGGAGCAGCAGTATTGTTATGTTTGTAAGTGCGATAAGACAACATCAAGATATCACATGGAGTGATTCTACTAGCCAAGCGTCGGATAATATATATCAACCCCATCATCATGTATGGACTAGGTCCATTTTTTGATTTCTCGCTAAAGAGACACTAGGTCCGTATCAGTATTATATGTTTTTCGTCATCCACTAGCTAGCTAGAACCATTAGAGGAAGATAAACAATAAATCAAGAGAAGAGAGCAAGTGCCTTAGGGACAGTCACGTAGGAGGGTGCCCCCAAGTCACCAACCGCAACGCTATGTCCATAAGACACTACACAACAATGAAAATAGAGGAGAAACAATATAGAAGAATGATGATACAAATAGAAGGGTCATAACAGAGGCGATCTCCCGGTATCCTTGACCTTACAAGAGAATCAAGGGTCATCCTAGGAGGCCTAAACAACACATAACACATCACAGAGGAAACACAACATGGAGGTAAAGGGTTAGAAATACTTACCTGCTAGTACCATCGTACTAAAATTTGTAACTTGCGAGCCTCTTGGAGAGATGCTCTATCAAGTTTTGTGCAAAGCTTGAGTGGTTCTTATGAGAGTTTTGTTTATTATCAGGAAGTCCATATGATGCTTGTTTTTCAGATCCTTGTTTATGTGAAGTCTTTTGTTGCTTATGAGGAGAACCACTATTATTTCCAACTGATGATAACCGTCTTGCTCTTTTCCAAGTTTTAGTTCTCTTATTTTGTTGATTCTGTCTATCATAGTGACAAGGACTATTTGGTATTATCTCAATCTTTTCTTTTGTCAGAGTCTCTTGCTTCGGTTGTTCCCTTTGTCTTTCCAATGCATTTTGGTTATCTCCTAATCCTTGAAAGGGTAACGATGTAGGAACCTCAACATAAATACCATTTCTTCATGGACAAGGTGATACTTCAGTATTTTCCTTATCCACTTCTATTGTAGCAATTATCTCATCGTAGTTCAGATAGTCATCTTCTACTTCAAGTGTATTTTGTTCCATCATGTTATTATCGGTATGCTTAGGTAAGTGATTTGTAAATTCTAATTCGGCGGAGCAACCGACTTATTCCCATTATCACACACCTGATACTTGTATAACATTCGAGTTGATGAGGTCTTGTATTTCATGTTTAAGACGCATGCATCGTTCAGTATCATGTCCTTGTTGTCGATGAAAATGACAAAAGGCATTAGCATCGAAATAAGGTCCTTGCATTTTACTAGGATCCAAAGGTTTAATCGAGGGAAGCTTCATGAGGTTATTACTCACAGCCTGATTCATGATAGAATGGTAGGATTCAAATATCAGATAAACTTCCTTTGTTGAAACGGTGCCTTCTTCGGATTAGTGATAGCAGACACTTGTGAGAAATTGTTTGAATTTTGTCCATTAACCTCGATGAAAGTCTTATTATTCCTCTTAAAGTTGTTTTGTGAAGGCCCACCTGTGGATTGACCAACTTGTGCCGATGAGTTTTGGTTTTCATACTGACTAAACGAAAGCTGATAATCATGAAGGGCGGTACATAAATGTTGAAAAGAGTTATACTTCATCAAGCGAATCTTATCACGGATGTTAGGTTGTAGATTTGTAATAAACACCTTCTGAACATCCTCATCCTTCATCTGATATTGAATTTGTGCATAAAGGGCTTGATACCGACTAATAAACTCAGTTAACTTCTCTTTCAGACCTTGCTTGCAATGAACTAAATCAATCAAGGAGACTTGAGGTCCAATGTTTGCTTGAAAATGTTGTAAAAATTGATCAACTAACTGCGAAAAAAGAGTGTATTGAATTCGGAGGTAAAGAGCAAAACCATTCTAGAGCCGTATCTTTGAGAGATCGCGGGAAAAATTTTGCTAACAAATCTTCTTCAAAGTAAAAATCACTACACATAGTCGTGAATGCTGCCACATGAGTATTAGGATCACCTTTTCCACCATACTTTTCAAAGCGAGGAGTTTCAAACCTCTCAGGCATAGGAGTTATCAAGATTGCATAAGATAGGGGATTACGGGCATGATAAGTTGGTATATTAGGTTGTGAAGAATTTGTCAAGCTTGTCACCTTTTGTTGTAGAGAAGTCATGCCTTGCAAGAGTTGGTTTAAGATGGCATCATTAGGAGATGCGGTTTGTTGTGAGGAATTAGAACCGAAGTGTGGAGGTGATTGAGTCTGAATAGTGACAAGCGGAGGTTGTAAATAGGTGAGTGGTGGTTGAACATAGTGATAAGTGGAAGGTGGTTGAGAGTAGCTGTATGTAAGAGGTGGTTGAGAATAAGTGGGATAGAGAGGTGATTTAGAGTAATTATTCATAGAAGAGGTCACCTTAGGAACCAAGTTCTGATAGTTAAATCCCACAACTTTGTAGTTTTGTGAATTAGTGCCACTAGATACTCCAATACTAGTGGTAGCATTACTACAAGCATTTGCATTAGTAGTTAAAATTGTTGATGTAAATGTAGATATTCCCGTAGTCAGTATAGGTGCCGATACTTGTGTGTGAGACGGTGACGACATGTTATTAATACCATTTGCACATTCAGTCACCGGCATAACATTATTGTGTACTATATGTGTTAAACCTCGAATAACATTAATACCATCTTGTCCTTTTATCAATTCTCTTATGTTGTGAATCACAGGTATAGATTCTTCCGCTATCCTTTCATTTTCAACAAATGCTTGAAAATCAGCTAGTTCTTTATCAAGTTTGTTTATTTGCTCATTAGACACATGTGTGACCACCTCAATAGTGTCATGATCTTCCATAGTGGTTGTATGAGGGATAGTGTTTTGCAAAATTTGTGTCTCTCCTTTTGTAAAGAAGGTGTTCAATTGATTTTCTAAGGTAGGAATATTGTTTTCTTCAGGAGCACTAGATCCCATGAGTCTTATACTTCTTCGTAAAGGGATATTTCTATTAGGGCAGCGGGTTATAATACTCATACAAAAGTATGCAACACTCAATGCACCAACTAATAGAACTAACCCTAGGAGAAAGATATGTTTAAGATCCAAAATGCTTGATTTTTTAACTTTTTTCAATGCAAATAAGTAAAAGAAGACGTATTGTGAAGAATTTCAAGAGGGACAGCAAATAATATACCTAAGAACAACCCAATGATGCAACAATATCTTTCACAACACGCTTTTTATGCAAGTCTAGAGTAATGACAAGTCAAAACCTAGTGAAAATACACCTAGAATATGCAATTTTTCATCAATTTTCAATGTAAATGCCTAATAGAAAGGGTGTTGTAAGGAATTTGAGGAGGGGCAGTAGATAATAACCCTAATATCAGTCAAATAATGCAGCAAAATCCCTCACAACATGCTTGTAATGCAATTCTAGAGAGACGATAAGGCCGAATCTAGTGAAAAGGCAAGGTTTTCAAACCCTAAACATGGAATTTTGCAAGAAGACCACTATGATGCAACACTACAATTAGAAATCAGTCCTAATGAGTGTTTGAAAAGGGTAGTAAAATCTAAAACAATATTTTGACTAAAAACCCTAGCTAATGTAAAACTAGGTTTTTATGAAAAATGCACAATTTCAAGCAATTTTTGACAAATTAAGTATGAAAATGCAATGCAAGTGAATACTAAATGATGAATTTCTGTAATTTAAATCAAATCTAATGAAAATGACAGAAATATAATGAAATTAAATGACAATTAATTCAAATTATGATAAAATGCAAAAGCGTAAGATGCCAATTTTTTCAAATTTTTCAAAATTTTCAATTTTTTTTTGAGTAATTTTTCTAATGCAATAAGATGAATAAATGCAAATCTATCTCACAACACTCAGCAAGGTGCCAAAAAGGTCCAAAAACACGGGTCCACCAAAATGTTTAGGGTTAAAAAGGGGGAATGAGTTTGTTTTAGGTTTCAAAGGTAAATCCTCCCTTCTCACCAAACTTTCAAGGGCATATCAACCGAGTTGAATCTCCACTAAGCGAGAGCAATCACCTATCAAGTTGGGCTGCCAATTGGAACGAAGCGGAAGTTCAGATGTATCAAACAATATCTCAATTTAATGCTCGATTTACTCTTAAAACCCTGAATAAGCAAAACAGTAAGCAAATTAATGAATGACGGCAAACCCTTTTAGACTAAGGTGAAGGACAAAGGTTATTAACTCACTGTTTTTTGAAGTTCGGGATGCGGAACTGTTGAGGACACTGAGACTAGCGCCCTAGTCCAAGGTACAGTTTTCGTCACGGAATTTGAATCTCCTTCCGACACTAATCTGCACTATATCTTCCATTTCTACCCCGGAAAAAGTGGACACAGGGACTAGTGCCCTTGTCCCGAAATGTTGAACACTGTTCTCTTTCTTTTGGATACCGAATCCTTGTTGTTGGCAACCTCCTTTTTGCAACTCCACTCCACGAAACTCGGTACCTGTAACTTGCAATCACAAAGGAGTGTGGGAGGGGGTAGTGGTGTTTAGAGGCTTGCCTCGGTCAAGCCCCAGAGAGACATTCAAGTCTTCCGAACACCGTTGTCAGATAAGAGTGCGTATCCCTACAGGGTAGAGGCAAAATCCAAATGATAAGTGATCAAAAACACAATAAATATCACTTTGAAGCGTATATCTCACGGAAAGAAGATGCTCTTCATGCCATGAGGAGATGAAGTCAAATCTGCAATTACAAACATAATAACAACAAAGTACTGTTCTGCAACACAATGAATGCCTCGAATCAAAATCACAAGTTCACAATGTTCATCTAATTTCCATCTAGTTTGCAAATGAAAACCCAAACATGCTTATATATGCAACTACAAAGATTCTCGCTAAGAATTTCGTAATTCAAACTTGAAATGTCGACCTAGGACCCAAATAACGGTCATAAAACCAACATTAAAATTTAGGGTAGACCCCAAATAGGGTAGGACTAGGACATTAGCGCCAAAGTCCACTCTCTCATTTTTGTTCGGGGATCATCAAAATAGCACCCCCTAAGCCCTATTTGTCATAAGACTTCAGGGTTTTCTCATCGGAGTCAAAATTAACATGCAAAATGCTCTAAATGCATTCTAAAGACCCGGGAGCTAAACCTTAAGAGGGAAAAGCCCACGAGGGGACATTTTCCGACATAACACCTAAACCTCAACTGAACTCACTGCCATCAACTGAAACCCCCAAAAAAAATTGAACCAGTGATCTTCACAAACAAGGAGCCCCTTACCATACCACATAACCTATCGGAACTTCAAGAAATAGGCTATCGGGCCCACAACTGACTAGGCTTGAGAAAGGGACATTACAGTCCTCCCTCCCCAGAATTGCTTGTCCCCAAGCAATTGCAAAACAAGATGCTAAAGAATGTGCTCACTTTCCCAAGTTACATCCTCCATAGGTAGGTTCTTCCACTTAACCAAATATTCTTTGATGGTCTTTCTCCTCAAAGAGCGCTCCCTATGATCAATAATAGCTTCTGGAATCAACTTAAGTCTTCCTTCTTCATCTAATGGAGACAACACCAAGGAGAGAATAACATTATGTCCAAGTGCCTTTTTAAGGCGCGAGACATGGAAGACATTATGCACTTTGCTACCTTCAGGTAGCTCTAATTCATACGCCACTTCACCAATATTCTTGGTTATCTTGAATGGACCAAAGAAACTTGGCTTTAACTTTTCAACTCCACTCTTTTTGAGAGAGGATTGTTTGTAGGTCTGCAACCTCACATAAACCATATCTCCAACATCAAAAACACGCTCTATTCACTGCTGATCTGCATAAAGCTTTTGCTGATTTTGAGCATGCTTATGGTTATCCTTCAATGATTTCATTCTTGGCTTTCCTGCAAAAAATCCTTGACTCTAGGTACTCTATGACCAGCAAATCAACAAAGCTAGGAGCTTCATAACCGTATAAAGCCAAGAATGGAGACATCCTTATAGACATATGGTAAGAGGAATTGTACCAATATTCACCCAAATGTAGCCATCTTACCCAAGCTTTCTGTTTTCCAGAAACATAGTTTCTGAGATATCCCTTCAACCATTTGTTGGCTATTTCAGATTGCCCATCAGTCTGGAGATGGTAACTAGTGTTGAAAGTGAGTTCAGTCCCACTCAATCTGAATAACTCCTACCAAAAAAGACTTAGGAGGAACTTGTTGTCCCTATCACTCATTATGTTCTTGGGCAGCCCATGCAATTTGAACACTTCTCTAAAGAATAATTCTGCTACCTGTGCTACTGTAAACACTGTAGGAACAACAAAAAAATGTGCAAATTTGGTCAATCTATCAACTACAACAAAGATGATATCCTTCCCTTGCACTTTGGGAAGTCCTGTGATAAAATCCATGGTGATACTTTCCCATTTTTGGTTGAGAGTTGGCAATGGTTGTAGTAGACCAGTAGGGTATGTGTTCTCATTCTTGTTCTATTGGCAAACAAAACATTCTTTAACATGATCACAAACATCATTTTTTAGCCCCTTCCAAGTAAACCTCTCACGAATTTGTTTGTAAGTCTTGAAAATACCTTGGCGACCAGCCAAAGGAGTATCATGGAATGACCTTATAATCAATGGTTTAACCATGGAATTTGGAACTAAGAAGATCCTCTCCTTGCAGAAAATGAGGTCATTGTTTACCTTGTACTTCTCATCATGTGTTGTGCCTTCAACAAGGACACCAATTGCAAATGGATCCTTAGCATATTCTATTATAATATGATCTTTCCAATCAGCAGTAATCTCCACAATAGTATGCAAATGAGGCCTTCTAGACAAGGCATCCACCACCACATTCTTCTTCCCTTTGACATAAGCAATGTCAAAGTCATAAGCTTGGAGCTTACTAACCCACTTCTATTGCCTCTCGTTCAAGTCTTTTTGATTGAGAAAATATCTCAAACTATTGTGATTAGTTTTAACAATGAATCTTCCCCCAACCAAATACTGTCGGAACTTGACCAAGGCATGCATAATTGCGAGCATCTCCTTGTCATAAATGGAATAACTTGTTTTAGCCCCTCTTAATTTCCTACTTTCAAAACAAATTGAATGCTTGTTTTGCATGAGAACAACACCAATTCCCTCATCAGATGCATCGCAATCTAACTCAAATGGCTTTGAAAAATCAGGAAGGGCAAGTACAAGACAGCTGCTCATAAGTTTCTTCAACTGATCAAAAGAGTCTTGTGCTACATTAGACCACTTAAATGCCCCCTTTTTGGTAAGATCAGTGAGAGGAGCTGCCATTTGTGAAAATCCCTTCACAAACCTCCTATAGAAGACACATAGCCCAAAAAAACCCTTCAATTAAGTGAGGATTTTTGGTGGGGGCTAATCCAAGATTGTTTTAATCTTTTCCCTATCAACACTAACCACCCAAGCACTGATAACATAGCCAAGATAAACAATTTCAGTTAATCCAAATTCACACTTGGATTCTTTAGCATATAATGAGTTGGCCTCTAGGATCCCAAGCACTTCATCCAAGTGTTGCAAGTGTTCCTTCCAAGACTTGCTGTAAATTAGGATATCATCAAAAAAACCAGCAGAAACTTACAAAGCTGCCCACTAATAATCTGATTCACGCAAAATTGAAAGGTGGCAGGGGCATTTGTTAGACCAAAAGGCATAACAAGGAACTCAAAATGCCCATAATGGCATCTAAATGCAGTCTTCTCAACATCCTTCTCCCTCATTCTGATTTGATGATACCCCGATCTTAAGTCTATCTTTGAAAAATAGACTACACCATATGAAGCTCATTGAGAAGTTCATCAACCTCGATATAGGATATCGATTCTTAATAGTTCTTTTATTGAGCTCTCGGTAATCAATGCATAAGCGTAGAGTCCCATCTTTTTTCTTGACCAACACAACAGAAGAAGCAAATGGGCTCTTGCTAGGACGGATAAACCCCATTTTCAAGAGTTCTTTGAGAGTCCTTTCAATCTCATCCTTGAACCGCTTGGGGTGGCATTATGGAGTTATCACAGGTTTAGCTCCCTCTTCTAACTCTATGATATGCTCAATACCTCTTTCAGGAGGTCTCCCAGGTGGCAATCCACTAAAAACCTTGTTGTGCCTGGTCAGCAAATTTTGCACATCCGGATGATAAGTCCTCTTTTCTTCTTTTGGAGGGGTAGGCATGATGACACATTGGGCTGCCCGCTCTACTTGACCATGATGAAACAAGCGTTCCATCCTTTTTGCGGTGACAACTTTAGGCTCTTCAGTAGAAATCCCTCTCAAAACAACCTTCTTTCCACCAACATCAAACTTCAGCTCCATAGTTTGCAAGTTCAAACATATTTCACCCAAAGATTTCAGCCATTGTATACCCAGGACAGCATCAGTGTCACTAATGCTTATCACATAAAAGTCATCTTTGACTTCATAATTACCAAATTCCATACTCAATTGAGGAATCCTCCTAGTGCATGAAAGTGTGAATCCATCGGCAACAATAACTTTGAATCCCTCAAACTCTTCGAGTTTCAACCCTCTTCTTGCCACAACTCCATCAATGAAGGTGTGCTATGCTACTGTGTCAATGAGAGCAACAATATGCTGCCCACATAGTACACCTCGGACTTTCAATGGATCATTTCTTTGATTCCCAGTGAGTTGAGCAAAAGACACTTTATGATCCTTGTCAACTTCAGCCTCTTCATAAACCTCATCTTCTTCACTAGCCTCCGAATCATCTTGTTGTTTTGAATTTTCTAATTCACATTCAGCAGTCACATAGGCCTCTAATTGGTGGGATTTGCCTCTCATAGCACTTGTGTCCTAGGGCCCAAGGTTCTTTACAAGTGAAACATAATTTCTTCTTCCTTAGCTCATTTCAGAGCTCATCATCCATTCTTTGAGGCAGTGTTTCGGGCTGATTGACTTCTTTCCGGAAATGTTTTTATCCTTCCTATGAGGGAAGGTCTTGGATTGAAATTTATTTTTAGGGACTATAAATTCCATGTTCCTAGCCTTCTTTATGGCCTCTTGCAAAGATTGAGGTTCCAAAGCTTTAACCCATCCTCTCAATGGTTCCAATAACCCTTCAATAAAGAGGTAGGTCAGCCTCCCTTCGGAAACATCCGTCACCATTATTGCTATCCTTTGAAAATCTGAAATATAGGCATCCACAGTGTCTCTTTGCCTTACTTGGACCAGCTCTCTGAAATGACTCTCAAGATCATGTTTGTCAAAACGATCAATGAGCCTTTGAGTGAATTTTGCATAAGATGTGATGAGGCTATGACCCTAGGTGATCATGTCGTGAGTCCACCAATCATGGGCATCACCATCAAGGTGCATGGTAGCAAACTTGATTGAGTCTTGTCAAGCTTTTGAACCCACGATGTAGCAATGCATTTGGTTGACCCATCAAATGTAGTTATTGGTACCTTCCCAAGCTTCCGTTGAAGGTCCTAATTTTGGATTCTTGGTCTATTTCTATATTTGATTTGATAGAAATCATGACGGGATATTGCACTTTGAAATTCATCTCCCAAAGAAAGTCATTCTTGCTGATAATCAGCAAAACTTTCAGCCACAAATTGCTGTCCACCTCCTTGATTTTGTTGTTGTCCCAAGAAAACGGGTATCATAGGCCTAGTTGTTGAGGCCCAAGAGGTTCTAGTGTTATTAGTGGGATTGCTCCCATTGTTGGAGTTACTAGCATCACCATGGTTTTCATTGTTTCCTGTATTCAGAGGAGTGCCACCACCCATACTCTGATTCACCAACTGAGACAACAACCTTGTCATCTGCTGTTGGCTTCTCACCATTTCTTGCTACCCTCTTGCTAGATCATTCAATATGTCTCTGGTACTGGGATCTTGTCGAGCCCTTTCACCCGTGTTGTCTTCCTCTTCTGACTCTGGATCAATGTGCAACTGCCTTCTTCTGTATGTTATGAAATCCCTCTCTTTAGGATTCATCAATTGCACAGGCTGAAAATTCTGATTTTACCACTGAAAATCTGCAAGGATGAGGCAAGCAAATCAGGCTGACAGGATGACCAACTCTGATACCACTGTAATGTTCTACCCCAATTTTTTTTCAGATTTTACCAATCACAACAGCATCATTAGAACATGAATTTGCAAATCAAACAAATACCTCCACACCTTTTGATAACCAAGTTCCCAAGATGGGCGAGGTGAGAGCATACTAGTGCTTTAGCTCAACAGGAAATAAAGATTTGTAAGGAAATAAGTACAACTTCCACTTATTCAGTGGGAATACACCACTTATTCGATGGGAGAATGAACAATGAAACAAGGTACTTCCGCTTGTTCAATGGGAAGCCAACAATAGGACCACTTATTCCGTGGGATAAACAATTAAATCAGAAAACTTATAGTCCACACTGGCGGTCATACCATCCAGGGGTTACAATAATGATTTTGCAACAAAGTAAATGTTTACAATGGACTGCAAATTCATTCAATAACCCTAATTTCCACTTGTTAGAACTGCTGCAACAAGTTAGCTCATAGAAAACCATATGGATGATGAAGAAAACTCAAACCAACTGTGCAAATTGATCACCAAAATATACCAAACAAAAAATTATGAAGGAGACCCTGTTAGAAATCATTTTGTCATTATGTAACACTGCTGCAGATCTGAAAACTACTATGACAACAATAATGAAGTCTCAATATCAGCCCAGATCAACTCTTTCCCACCTCCAAACTCCCAACAATGATCACTTCTAACCTTGGCGCCTCCAAAACAGAAGATTGAAGCTCCCAAAACTAGGTGATTTGTCTTTAGTGTTCACACGCCCCTCTATGTTGTACGGACTGTCCAGGGGAGTACAGCCAACTTAAACATCATCAAATCTGCATTAAACTCATCACATAATAGATGAGAAGAGGCTTCCAAACATGGGAATAATTATCCATTTAAAACTGAGTTGAAAGATCAATCAATGACAAAGCAATAAACCAATCGCCCAGAATGCACAAGTACGGCCTGGAGGAGTACGGCTTGCATTATTCCCAACAAAAACTACAAGGAAATTCATCAAAACCAATCAAAATCACTCCAAAATTCATCATCATATGATATAGCATCAATTTCCAAAACAAAACTTCAAAACACATCATAGTCCATTCAGTTGTGTGATTTTCTAAATGAAATCACCCTAAACCAGCTAGGGTGGATCTCTCACCACCGAAACTGATCTTCTTCTAAAGGGTTGGCGTCCTCAAGAAGGATAGGAAAAAGTTAAAAACACTCATGTTCAATCCAGCAGCATAACGGTGTAAAAACCAATGGCATAACCAAGACAATGAGCCCTCATCCTCCATATAAAGGCACTTGTAAGTTACACCAGAAAAGAATTATTTCTTGGAAATAATAATCTTTTTCCTTCAACTTAAAATATTTCTCTTTTCCCAACTTGAGTGCTCACTTTAAGTGCCTAAATAATTAGAATATCTTTTCCTTTTTCCAATGAGCTATAACACTTATGCACTTCTAATTATTTCCATCCTTATAAGATTAAAGTGTGAATAATAATTAAATAGCTCATTAAAAAACACCCAACTTTACAGAAAATCCCAAACATCATCAAACTGCAAAATAAACTATACCAACGTACTCCAAGAAGTTTGGGATGAAGAATGATGCCATCCAGGTGACTTTCTAAAAATAGATGGATTCTCCAAGAAGTTTGGAGAGCAATCCGAGAAGCCGAAAAAACTTCTAAAAGTTGCACTACAATCTTGAACCTCAACTGAACTCAATGCAATCAACTGAAACCACAAAAAAACAACTAAACCAGTGATCTTCACAAACAAGGAGCCCCTTACCATACCACATAGCCTATCGAAACTCCAGGAAATAGGCTATCGGGCCCACAATTAACTAGGCTTGAGAAGGGGACATTACATAGAGTATCAACGGATTGTTTGATCTAGGTGACATGAGAACAAGTGGAGTAGCAAGATATTCCTTAAGTTGATCAAAAGCCTTTATGAGGGAACTTTAAGCATTGATGGTAGGTGGATGGAACAGCCTGCATGGCATAGATCCATGGTCAATCCAAGAGGATGTTATAAAGCAAGTGGACACATGGTTTGCTGCAATATTGGTCCAACCTGAATGGGTAGGCAAATGGTGCCTTCTGAATCACATTTTGCATTAACATAGGCCTTTATAGTGATCACTTGTAGTTCCAAGTCTTCAACAAAGTAGCCTAGTTGTTTTACTTGTCTCAAGGTACAAAGGTTTATGCCAGATCCACTATCTAGTAGCACTCTCTTGACTTTATGTTTAGAGACGAAGGCTTCAATGTGCAATGGGCAATTGTGAGATGGATTGATGGATGGCATGTCATTTTGGTTGAACGCAAGTCAATAGTTGGAGGACAAATGTCCCACGAGTGCTTGGAATTGATTAGGGTCAATGTCATTGGGGACTCTTGACTCCTATAGGACTCGGTTCAATACGTCCCTATGAACATTAAATGTTTTGAGGAGCTCCAAGATGGATATCTGAGCTGGATTTTTCTCAAGATGTTCAATAAGGTTGTAATGGCTTGCCAAAGTAGACAAAGAAGGCCCCTGGATGGTGACCCAACCATGCCTTGTGGTGATGGTACAATTTGGTGATTTGATTTCGATCGTTACAACTTGTGTGTTGGCTTCGTCGACATGTCCTCCGACAGAGTCATGGGACTGTGAAGCTTTGTTGTAATGGATGTTGTGGGCATGGTGATCTTGGTTGTGGCCTTGTTTGCATGTTGAAGGACGCAATTGATCATGCTTTGGAAAGGGATCTTGATATATCCCCATTTGTTTGTTAGGCAAAGGCAATGTGTTTCCTTCTATTTCAATATCACCTTTGTCAATGAGGTCTTGGACATAGTTTTTGAGTTTCATATATCTGTTGGTGGCATTGCCCTTGATTTTGTGATAATCACAATATTCGTTTTCTTTGATCCATGCCAACTTGGGTTTGGTATCGTCAAATGGTTTAGTGAGCGAAAACATTACCATATTTGCTTTGACAAGCTTGTGGAAGACAACCTCCAAGGGTTCCCCATGGATGTGTATTGACATTTTTTGTTGTCTTGTTTAAGTTCGTCAAATGGGATGGTGAGGTTGGTAGGATGTATGTTCTACACCTATTTCACATTCTACTATTTTGAGTCGGTGACCCCATCACCAACTACGTTTTTGTTCTTAGCCCAAATCTTAGGTTTATTGGTTTGACTATAATCTTTGGAAAAGATTTTTACCAAGTCTTTGGCGATAAGGTATTTTTCAATGTGCACCCAAACCACTTCTCAACGATTTCATCAAATGAGGTGATGCAATGCACTTGGAGGTGAAAGGCCATTTTCTGGTTTAAGTTTGTAATGAAAATATTGACTAGTTGCTTCTTTGGAATAGGTCATGAGAATCTACTTGTGAGACTTCACCACCGTTGTAGGAAGGAAGAGAAGGTTTCCCTATTGTGTTGCTTGGCATTCAAAGGACAATCATGGTGAGTTCATGTTCAACATTGTAAGAAAAGTGTTTAACAAACCTTTCTATCAAGTCGACCAAAGTGGTAATGGAGCCTTGAGGAAGGTGTAGGAACCATTCCAAGCCTTGACCTCCCAAACTACGAAGAAAAAGTCTTAGCAAGTAAATATCGTCATAAGCCACCTCTTGGCATGTCATGAAAAATTCTTTTACATGGTCACGAGGATCGCCTTTTCCTTTGTATTTGTCAAGTTTTGGAATCTCAAAATGAGCAGGAATGGGGATTTGTGATATGGTTATGTCGAAAGGGTAGGGACATGGTTCTTCAAACTTATTTTGTCTATTTTGATTTGATGTCTCTAGTTGCAACCCTTTGATGGCATTTTTCATGTCTAGCCATTCTTGATCAAAGGGGTTGTTAAGAGGTGGAGGTGGAATGAAATTTGATGTATGTGTTGAAAGGTTTGAGTTGGTTGGATGGGTTGATGGAGGAAGTTCAAAGGTTTTTGGTTTGATTGGTGGGCTTGATGATTGAGAATAAATTGACTAGGGATGGATGGAGTTGGGATGGTTTGATTTGGGATGAATTGAGAAGTTCTAGTTTTTGGTTGAGGTTGATTGTGGATATTGGGAATTGATCGACTATGTTGATTAGGATGGGGATTTTGATTGGATTGGGAAGTTGGATTTTGTTGAGTGGATTGGAAAGGTTGATTTTGTTGGGTGGATTGGTAGGTATGCCACAAAAAATTAAGTGAAGAAGGTTGTGTCTTATCTTGATTGTGTGGATTATTTGATAATGTGTTGTTTCTAATGATAGCGGGCACTTGAGCGCCATCATCATTAGTTTGGTCTATGTGACAATTGGTGGGGTCATGATTTGGTCGATGGCTCCTTGGGCCAAAGGATTGTCATAGTCTTGAGTAGATGACTTTGGGATTTGGAACCTTTGGATTCACTTGGATTGCAAATAGCTTGGATGTTGGAATTTTTAATTGATTTAAGGGATCTAGGTCCCTAAATGGTTTGGTTGGAGATGTGGATTTGGGAAGATTTTTTTATCTTAGGTGGTGTGATTTTGGAAGGTTTTGGGACTTCTGATTTTGCAAAGATTTAACTTTTGGATTGGTTGGACTTAGGACTTTGGATTTGTTGGATTCTCAAAACTTTGGCCTTTGAAGATTTTTTAATTGTTTACTTTGTTTGGTGTTGTACCCATACGAAGTTTTTCGTCTATGCATACAAACACCCCAAAAGTGATATCAAATCCCCTCTCAAGCACCATGTCGCCTTGTCATTATTTTCTAACCCCGCAGGTACAAGATATATCAAAGGAGATCGAGGGAAGGCTAGAACAAAGAGAAGTGTTTTGGTCTTCAATTCGATGCTTCTGACCTCCGCTTCTTGACGATCTTTCATAGCCTGTAGCCATTTTGACTTCTTGAAAATGAATGGAAGGCGCAAAGGAAAGACAAAGCAACTCAAGGATCAAGAATGAAAATTTCAAAAAAAGCAAAATTTTTCAAAAATTTTCTAAGTCATTGTTGGTGCGCCTAGCCCATGGCGCACGCGCCTAGGCTCAGGCAAGCCTAGAGGCATGAAGCAGAGAGCACCCTCAAGGCGGCGCACGCTCCAAAGTCAAAACGCTCCATGATTAAAATCAAATGCCAAAACAAGAAGGATAAAGCGGTAAAAGATAGAAGATTATTGCCAAGGTGAACAAAAAGCTCTCAAGTTTCGTTTTGACGCCTTTTTCTCCAAGCGCGCACTCCAACACCAAAACACTCCAAAGTCAATAGAGAAATTTCTAAGCCATGAAAGTCCCAAGTTTCATTTGAAGCCTTTTCACCCAAGCGCGTGCTCCAATGTCAAAGTGCTCCAAGATGAAAAGATCAAAATAAGAAGGAGAAAATTGAAGCGTTTGAAATCCAAGTTGAAGCACTTGAAAAGAATGAAAGGCGTCAAAGATTCAAAGAAAAGGCACCAAGGGAGTGGTGTGCTCCTTCCAAGGCGCGCGCGCCAAGGGAGAAATGCACCTCCCTAAGGTGTCGACTCCCTAAAGCGCCCAAGTAAAGTGGCACCAAAACGAAACAAATTCCCTCTATTTTTAGACTCGGCCGACCATGCAAAATGGGACAAACCTCTTGAAGGATTTTCATGCCTTTTGAAAGCTATAAATAGGAATCAACTTCACTTCAAACTCACAAAAAGATTTTGCAAGCCTAGGGCAAATAAAAACACTCTTATTTTTAGAATAAAAGCAGATTTGAGGACTTATAAGAACAATGCTTCATTTGTGAAGTCATTATAGCCATAGAGGCTTATATTTTTGAAGATTGGAGCTGATTTTGCTTTCCTACAGCGAAGGAGAAGACATTTTTGTTCATTCCCAGCCATATAGAGGTGGATTTTGAAGATTTTTGAAGGAAGAGCTTCCATTTTTGTGCAGGTCCAGCTTGAAAGAAGGCAGATTTTATTGTTTTGGAGCATCTAAAGGCCAAATTTCAAGAGATTTTTGAAGGAAACTTGTCACAAATTGCAAGGGCAGCATTGAAAAGGTCAAAAATCAGACTTTTTCATCAACTTCTTCATTTTTGAGCAGATCCAGCCACCTTCTAGGGCACGATTTTGACCTAAAAGTGTCATTTTTAGTGTTTTTGTGCTTTCCCAGCACCTAAAAACACTTCAAATCGACATTTGCATCCATTTCTAGGGGCCAAATTGAAGAGAAAACTCAAAAATTTCACTTTCCAAGGCAAATTATACTTTTTTTCAAGAAATTATGAGTTGGACAACGAAAAAAAGGTCTGATTTTTCCAGGACAGCAAGCTAAAGGAGGTCTGATTTTGCATTGTATAGTGCGGGACAGCAAAAAGGAACACTTCTACAAGCCCAAAAGTCAAGATGTGATTGACTTCATTCAGCACATCCCTTGCAGGTACTTCACCGACGAAGGTGTAAATTGCCTTGTACATGACTTGCAGAATGAATTTATACGGCTGATCCGTGAGAGGTTTTCTGGAGATCCTCATGAAGCAAAGATGTACCTTTTGGCTGAAATCACAGTAAAATTTGATAAGGCTGAAAAGGAGTCTATGGATCTATTGAAGCTAATTGAAGATGCAAGTGTCATCCTACAGATGAAGATTGTTCACCTTGACTCCATTATTATTCCAAGTGAGGCTAAAGTTGATGAATTGGAGAAAAATCTCAATTCCCAAACATAGCCATTTTTCAGTGTTTGCAGGAAAATCTATTTTGGGCAGCTGGAGGGATTTCCAAAGCAGTTTCTATTTTGAGAACTGACTTTGCTTTTCAAAGATAAATTTATTTTTAGATTTGTTTTGGAAGTCATGCAAAATATCTATTTGTGGAACACTTTTTGTAATAACATGCACGTTCAGTTAATTGAATTGCATGAGACTTATTTTATATTTTTAAATGCTAATAAGCTCACATGCTTGCGTGCAGCATTAGGGTTAGGTTGGAGAGTATTAGTTAACTCTTCTTTTCTATTTCATGCACCTTTTGTTTTAGAGTATAAATAAGTGTATTCTACGCACTTAATTTCCTAATGGTAAATGCTGAAGCTTTTATTGCTCTCATTTTATTGTTCAACTGTGTTGCGTAATTTATTACTTTGAGAATAGATGTATGCTTTGAATTTTTGCAAGCTTTGTGTTGTTAAGGTTGAAAGCAAGTGTTTATGATTTTATGGCTAAACATTCATCTTTGATCTTCCTTTGTTCTTTGTGTTTCCTTTCAAATCAATTCGCCAATGTTCATTTGATTTCTTCGATCTCTAGATTTACTTGAAGAAATCAAAAGTATGCTTTTAGATTAGTTATTCTTTTGCAGTGCTTGGAAAACTTCTTATAGGATTGCAGAAGAGCTTGAATTGCCTTATGCTCGTGCCTTTGAGAAAACAAAACGATAGGTTAATTGTATTGTCTTTTTAAAATTTCTTGTCTAAGGGAGCTTCTCCTCCTAATTCGAAGAACAGTTCTACTGTACACATTCCGTTTTGAGTTGCATCGAAAGGTGCGAATCTAAACGCTAACATTTGGATTTTTGGATGTTTTGACAGATTTAACACATGATGCAAACAAGATAAACACACATACTTGGACTTGGTTGTAAATAACATTGGCCCATGATCTCAGGGCACTAACCACAAGAATTTGATTGTGGCCTACTATCCCAGTTCCAAAGGCACAGTGTGAGTAACTTTCCGAGGCTAACCGCTTACCAATGCATCATAAGTTACAAACAGCTGAAACATTCATATGCTAGGTTGAACAATGGCTTACTAAGGCAATCCTCAATATACCTTGCGATACGGGAGGCCCAATTCCATGTGACAAGGGTGTTGTCTAATGGCTTCGCCCAAGAGGGTAACCCCCTCCTTCACTTGGCAAACTATAAAGCAATTGCCAACTTAGCCCGAAACGACAACTCCTCCTTGGAAGTTATATTCCCACTTGGTACATGGGGTTTGGGTAAACACTTGGCGATGAAATCCAAATCATTAGACTCCCCAAAAAGAAATAAAGAAAGAGGATAGCCATTCTGATTTCCAAGATCACCTTGCAACACGAGAAAAAAGCATACGTGAGCTAGTCTTTTGGGAGACAAAAAGTGAAAATATATTTTTGATTTTCAAGGTCTCCTTGCAGTGAGAGAGAAGACCATACACACTCATTTTACACACAAGCATGACACACAATGTTCATTAAACTTCACACAAAAATATGAAATTGTCAGAACAAATGTGAAAGAAAATGCTTTTGATTCTCAAAGTCACCTTGCGGTGCAAGAGAAGAGCAATGTTCATTAACCTTAAAATTCACACCTACTTTACACGCAAGCCAAACAAGCAATGTTCATTAACCTTAAAATGAAAATGCAAAAGCAAACATAAAGTTTCCAGAATTGTCTTTGGCAAGCGGACCTACACACCCACAAGTTAGTAGTTTTACCATGTTTTAAGCTTGGACAAACGAAACATGCAAGAATAGAAGTCAGTACAGCAGAAAAAACAACAAAACACAACCTACAAGATATGTGTTAAGCAACAGAAAGCTGGAAAAATAAGAAAACTTCAACACAGAAGCGGATACATCATTTGATGGAGCGAAAACGCTAAAACACAAGCGTGTACGTTGTTCCACAAGGCAGAGACACTAAAATTTGTGCACAGAAATCAGAAAAAAGGCAGATACGTCAAAACATAGAGCAGGTACGCTCCAAAAAATGCGCATACACCATTATGTAGGGCAGATACATTAAACCTACACGCAGAAGTTAGAAAAAGGCAAATATGCTAATACACAAGGTGCATATGCTGAAGTAAAGGGGGGTACATTGCTTCGCAGGGCAGATACATCAAAATCTGCACAAACAACTATTAAAAATAGATACGCTGAAGTACAAGGCATGTATATTGAAGAAGAAGGTGGGTACGCTATTCGACAATGCGGGTATTGCAAAATATAAGGGGCAAAAACACAAAAAACCTACAAAAACACTCAAAAAACAACTTGCAAAGACAAAAAACGTGATAGGGAAAAGGTCCCACCAAGCATGCCAAAATGTGTATAACAAAATGTGAGACAAACAAGAAAAAATGCAATGAAAACAAAAAACCTATCTCAAACCTAAGTTACACCTTCGATTGAGCAAAAGAACAACGAAAAGACAATTAAAAAACTTCTCACGAACACCCTCTTGATGTGCTCAAGATTGTTGTTGAAAAGAGGAATGTGGTTGCTCAAGAATCCTGTAGCATACCTTGCTTTTCTTCTACCTTCATGCATGATAATTGCTTGGGAGATGAGGGTTTTGAAGATTTTTTATGAAGATCATGGATGGTTTGGATTTGATTTTTGATTCAATGGTGAGGGTTGAGATTGACTCATTTGCATGGAGAAGTGAGATGCTCACAAATGGAGGCTTGGGATGGGTGCAAATGAATAAAACAAGGATTGAGAAGATAAAGAGTGAAGATTTACTTAATTTGAATGGAGGGTGGAGATCAAAAAGGTACTTTTTGAAGCTTTGTATAAGTTGACTTTATTTATTTTTAAATAAAATGGTGGAGGAATACGAAGATTTATTAGTTAAATAAACCTGGTTTGTTTAATTAACTAATGGGAATGATGGGAGCGGATTTGGATTGATTAAATAAATATTATGTATTTATTTAATCCATGGAGGAATGTTGGTGGATAAATTCAAGTAAATAAATGGTTTATTTAATTAGTGTCGAAACGTTAGACGAAAGGTTGGATTAATTAATTAAATAAATATAATATATTTAATTAATATTAGAAGAATGGTCAAATTAATTAATTAAATATAATTAATTAGTTAGTTTAATCAAATAAATGTGATTTATTTAATAAATGTTAAAAGAATAGTTACGGGATTAAATGATGTGATGACAACGTTAGGTTAAAATGTGGGAATGCATTTTAGGTGTCTACAATAGGTGTTGGGTATGATAGTTATAAAAATGGTTTTCGAGTAGTTGAGAAATGGAGTTGAAGACAACGGCTTTATAAGCTATATTTGTAATCAAACATTGTATCCTAAACAAACAATGTTTTTTATCTTCTTCATTCATGGTATAATTATTGTTTCCTATGCATTTATTGTTTCAATAATTTCTAGAGAAGTGTTTTTCCTACATCTAAACAGCCAAAGAAAGAGGATGACAAGATGCACTTTGAGAACAAGGAAGAGGTTGAAAATGCATTTGAACATGAATAGGTTGGACAAGAAAGGGTTAGTGATGAAAAAGAAGATTAGGGGGAAAATTCAAAAGGAGAATAGGAAGAGTCTCTTTAACTTTGAAAAGGTACCAAGACAATGGAAACAAATTAAAATGCACGGCCCACTAGATTCTCATTGTGTATTTTCTTTATCTTGTACTAACAATGAACTTAGATTTGTAAAGGAAACTGTCTTTTAAAGGAAAGCAAGCCTTGAATGAGGCTATGAGAGAGGAGATAGTGGCCTTGCATAAATGTAAGACTTGGGATCTAATTGATCTCCTTGAAGGAAGAAAGCCCATAGGTTGTAAATGGGTGTTTAAAAATAAAATTCAATGCAGATGGTAAGTTGGAAAAGTACAAGACTAGACTAGTGGCAAAAAAGTTATTCTCAGTTGTGGCAATAAATTTTTGTGAAATATTTTTTCATATTGCTAAGAATTCCATTAAATTCATGGTTTTATTGTTGTTAAATTTGATTTTGAAATGGAGCAAATGGATGTCAAAACTACTTTCTTGCATGGGGATTTAGAAAAGGAAATTTATGTCACAACTTGGAAATTTTGGTTTGTAAACTGAAAAGATCCTTGTATAGTTTGAAACAGCCTCCTAAGATGTGGTGTTGTAATGTCCCCATTTTCGGGTTCTCTTGCAGCACAGTCGGAGCTGACTTTCTGGGTTGGTGACAGCATGATCAAAGGAGTATTTCGATGTCACCAATGTGTTCAGGTGATCCAGTGGAGTTGAATGACACTTTTTAGAGAGATTTCGGACTTTTGGGCCATTCTTACTATTTTTGGCAAATTAGAGTTTCTGTCCATTTCAGGATTTTCAGTGTTGAAGATGAAGCGTATGGGCGAGGCCTTTCCAACGGTCTATAGATCACTGGATTCCGAGATCATTTGGGCCTCTGTTTTAAAGTCCATAAATTATTAATGTTTATTTAATATTGGACTTTGGGTTATAATGGTTAAATGTAAAAAATGAAATATTAATAAAGTCACTATAATCATAATGTTGGAGCGCTCACCTTGGGATTATAAAAAAGTGACTTTAATTAAATATTGCCTCCAAAAAGGTGAATTGTCCCCCTTGGAGGAATTATAAAAGGGGAAAAAGCAATTCTTTTGGCATGTTGATTATTTTCATTTGCTTTGGCTTTGGCTCTGCAAAGAGTTTGAGGGTTTTGGAGAAATTCGAAATCATGGCTTTTGGAGACGAAAACCTCCATTAGTAACAGCATTCCACAGGTGTGAAAGATCATCCCCGGGTGCTCGAAAAGGCAAATACACTCAGTGTTTACATTTGTGCTTCATGTTGTTACATTCTGATAGAGACTTGAGGAGATTATGCACACATATTTATGCAAATTTATTGAACAGCTGTTGAGGGATTACAATAGCAGATTTACCTGAGGTTTGGGAAGCATTGGGACTGATTTTCTTCCATGCACAGGCCGTACCATACCACAGTGCTGGCCGTACCAAATAGGCAGCTATCTCATCAGATTTTGTATTGTTCCCAGCCCTAGCTGGACGTGGAAGTCTATAGCAGAACTGCAGGTCAGTTTGAAGTGTTTTGGGAAGCATTTGGAGTTGGGTCTGTGGCTGTACCAGCATATTTCCAGGCCTTACAGGCTCTTCATAGGTCGTGGGGCATCTAAAGTGAAACTCCTTCATTTGGTGGCTTCTACTACACTCATTAAGGACGCCTAGGGTTATGCAACCCTTTGCATCGGTTGTTCGAAGAAGATCATTTATTTGCTGATGATTTAGAGGTGATTCATGTAGCTTGTATTGCTGGTCCACATACAGCAGATGTATGAAGTTGAGAATCTTGAAATGGGTATGTCTCCATAATTCATTTATGCATAATACGAACTGGGTCTTTGTTATTTTGTTCATATCAGTTGTAGTTTTTCTGGGTTCCCATTGCATGTTACACTTTCATTGTTATCTGGCAAAACAATCGCATGCAAAACAAAAAAAAACCCTTCTGCAACTTCTGTCTAGTTCTAAAAGACCACAAATAATAAAAAATAACATTAATATAATAATCAAAAGAACAAACAGGGGCAGCTCATTACAGGTGCAAAGAGTTTGTTGCCTATGTTTTAGATCTTGGGTTTGTTCATAGTCAACTAATCATTGTGTTTATTATATGTAGGTTGATAGTCACCTTGTAATCATAATCTTGTATGTTGATGATATGCTTCTCATTGGTAATAGTAAAGATATGAATAGAGAATTAAAAACTCAATTATCAATGAAATTTGATATGAAAGATTTAGGAGCTGTTAAATATATCCAAGGCATGGAAATTCATAGGGACCGCTCTAAAAAAAGATTTTGTTAAAACAAAGGAAGTATGTTGAAACAATTTTGCAAAGATTTAATATGCATGACAGTAAACCAATATAAGTACCCCTTCTAATTGGCACAAAACTATCTTTGGACTAATGTCCTAAGTCTAATGAGGATTTTGAAGACGTGTATTATTCCATATGCTAGTGTAGTAGGAAACCTTATGTATGCAATGGTCTATACTAGACCAAATATAGCCCAAGCAATGGGATCTTTGAGCAGATTTATGTCTAACCCTGGCAAAGAACATTGGACTTGTGTTAAAAGGGTATTCAAGTATCTATGCAAAATTACTAAATATTCTATTTGTTACCATGGAACAAGTAATGTGGACAAGGATATTAGACATACACAGCTTTGTGGATGAAAATTGGGCTAGTGGCTTGGATAGCATGAGGTCTACTAGTGGCTGTGTATTCTCTCTCTTTGGGGGAGATAATAGTTGGATGAGTAGAAGATAAGAAGTTGTTGCTCTTTCCACTACTAAAACTGAATATATGGCTATTAAACATGCTTGTAAAGAAACAGTTTGGTTATAGAGGTTGTGCTTGGATATTGGATTTGAAAACAAGATGGTGAGGATCAGTTGTGACAGTCAAAGTGCCACTAGATTAACTAAGAATCCTAATTTTCATGCATGGGCAAAGCACATTGATGTGCAATACCATTTTGTTTATGGCATGGTCGAGATCAAGAGGGTTATGACTGAGAAGGTGAACACTTCAGTAAAATTGTAAATGTTGCAAATTCTCTCACTAAGCCCATGAGCATAGACAAGTTTACTTGGTGCAAGATGGCCATCATCATTTCTACCCCTGGCAATTAGTTCTTCATTGTTGTACCCCTTATGTTCTTTTGCAACGTATAGAACAAGTGGAGAATGTTAGGGCTAGGTGTTGTAAGCCTTACAAGTCCTTGTAATATTTAATTAACATAATGTGGTGTAAAATTGGCCGCTCATAGAATGGGGCGCCACACTTGGGAGGAATCTCAAGATTCTTTGGATGACAAACCACACCACTTGGCATATGTCTTATGATGAATGCAAGAGAGCATTGACATAGGGGATACACAGTAGACTAGGAATAGCAGCTTGGACTATCTATTTTGGGCAATGTGTAAGAGCATCTTGGAGGAGAAGTTGCATCTTCCAAATGGAGCGCCTAGTTTGACTAGTTGACTATTCAAATGGTGTGAGTTACACTTGCATACATGAAAGATGGTGCTTGGATTTGAATCGTCCTCTTGACCATGACTTGGACGTCCCCTTTGGAAGCCCATGGTTTTGTGGAAACCAAAACTGGTTTCCTAGATGGCTCATATCCTATGAATACAGGCCTTGGGGTAGAGGTTTAGCATTGCATTAGATGGTATTGCAGGTATTGCAAGTTTAGAGTGTGGGATTGGCTATTGGCATGTTGTCAAAGTGTCGATACTAGTGCTACAAAATTTGTGGGGTCTTTTCATTGTATTGTAAGACTTGTTCAAAGTTAATATGGTGAGATCTACATTTGAGGTTGGGTATTTTACCCATTAAAGTTTTCCTGAGATATCTGTTATGTCATTCTTCTTCTTGCTACTTCTTCCATTTCTAATATTTAGTTTGATTTAAGCTTTAATTCTGATTTATATCAGCACGTAAGATCAGATTCAATACATGTTTATTGCTCCAAACCAAAGTTATTAACCTATATATTCAACATCCTCAAGCTTTGAGGTATTTTAAGACAGTTGAATTTTATTTTTGTACACGGACTTCTTTCAGGGTTTGGTTTTCTCCTCTTAGTAAAGTAAATTTGCTTCCTGAGATTTCCCTCTAAACTATTTTCTTGCTTAGACAAGATTGTACCATTCCAAATGGTTAGTGTGAATTCACTTCTAATTAGGTGTAATCCCAAGCCACTGTGATTCTCAAGCTGCTGGAAAACTGCTTGACTGGTGAGCTCCTACTTGGTGGTTTGAAATAAAATACTCTTGAACAGAGAGGGTTCACATACACCCTAGTACCCAGAAACTATAACATCAAACTGACCTGAATAAGGTTATCCACACTATAAAGACAATTAATTGTAAAGCTAATTATCAATTCACCTAAACTTCAGAGAAGCCGCTACATATACCCATCGAATTCATTCTCACAAACTAAAAAATCTGTAAGCTGTGTAACTTAAATGAAGTCGAGGATGAAACACATTTTATTCTGAATAACCACACAGATACATGCAATCATAACCTAATACATAAAATCTTAAATCAAGATATCCAAGGAGCCATGGTGTAATGGTGATGGGAACACGTGTGGGAGAGTGAAGCGGGATCAAATACCCATACTGCAATAATGGGTCCAGAACTGCAATGATGTGCTGTATCAGTGTGAATTCTAGCAGACCCATATTTGCAAATCTGGAGTACATTGTAGACGGTACATGACCCATATTTACAATTCTTATAATAAGGTACAAGCAAACCTCACATCAAAGCAGGCCTATAAGCTCACGCAAGGATATCGAGAAAAATGGCAAGAAAACAGAACAGGGAAAATTCATTTATAAGCTGGATACCCATAGACACAATCTTCAAAACATGAAAATACAAATAGATAGTTCTTCCAGACGAGTTTGGCCTAGGCGAATTCAAAGCTGGCTATTTTCAACTAGGCCCATCAACAAATTTGGGAATAATGCAATTTGATAGAATCGCAGATAAGGGGAGAAAGGCCCAAAAATCGGAGTCAATGGACTGTACATCAATCAATTCAGCTTTGAATTCCACATAGCGAATTTCAAGAGTGAGAAGTCATACCAACCTAGAGAGTATGAAGGAGAATGGCACTTGCTACTGCTTGCCTCTGATTGGCTGCTCCCTACTCCAATTATGTGACTATCGCCATATCCAACTCCGTTGGGCAAATTCAGAATCTGAGCCCCCTTCTCATCACGAGGACTAAATCCCATCTTTTTCGCCCCTTTATTCCTCCAATTGAACTCAAAACTCACACGACAAGAGTAGATTTGTATTGCGATGGCGGGCTATAAAGGTACTACTTTCACAATTTTAGACGACTGTGAGCTCGGCTCTATCCTAAACTAGTTTTGGTTAATGTGGAATGAACTTTGGCACGAAGGGATCTCTTGAAACTTGTCCCTCGCACTAGTAGGTCATGATAGAATCCTTTTCGCTTTCTGATGGACCTCTTTTATATGACCCAAAATGTTTTTTTTATTCTATTGCTGTAATGTTTGTGCTAGCTTTTATAAAAGTTTCAATTATATTAAACAAAAACTATTATTATTCATATGCCATTTCTTTTTCAAAACTGCAAATCGATGGGCAATGTTACATTTATCTTTGAAGGTGAGAGTGTTTGTGTTAAGTGGTTTATCTAGTGATTAATCTAGCAAGAGTAAACCATTTTGTCAAAGCAAATTTAAATTAAATTTGGACTTTTCTTTAAAAAAAAAAATTGGAAAAATTATTTATCTCTATTGTGATTGGAAAAATGGCGTCTTCTTGACTGATTGTAGGAGATACTAAAACACCTAAAATTGAGGAGGTAATTCCCCTTAGAAAGGAGGAGGTGGCAATGCTCACAATTTAATTTTTTTGAGTGAAACAAACACGAGAGACAAATCCGGTTACAAGGGAGGAGGTGGCAATGGAAAGCAAATAATTTTTTAATTTTTTTTAATGACTGATTGAATATTTGAGGGAATTTGGTTATGAAACAATTTATTTATGCTTATTATTATTATTATTATTATTATTAAAATAATTTTTTAAATATTTTTATGAGTGAGTCAATATTTGTAAGAATTTGGTTATGAAACAAGTAATTTTTTTGTTATTAAAGAAAAAAAATTTAAGCTAAACAAATAATATTTTTCGTCAAAGTCTATGCAATATTATTATAATATAATATAATATAACAAAAAATGTCATATATATATATATATATATATATTTTACTTTTAATAGTTGTTTTATTCTTTTATGTATAAATAATAGAAACAACCACCTCCTCAAAAGCAAGGAGCCAATACTAACAAATTAATATGTTTAATTAAATTATAAGTATTGTATTTATATTTATGTTATATTATACTAAAAATAAAATATTGATATATATTTTGTATAATAATAATAATAATATTATTATTATTATTATTAAATATTAATATATTGTATTGTGTAATATTTAAATTAATATGATTATTTTATTTTTGAAAAGTAAGAACAAAACCATTTGAAGCTATCGGATTACGAGATTAATATTCTATTTTAGTATTACTCTTTAGTTTCTATTTTTCTCTCATAAATATGATATTCATTTGCAATTTGGGGATGTGAATTGAAACATTAGATTTGATACAAAGAAGTTTATGGGTGAACTCTAAAGTGGATTCCCATTTAGGGATTTAAGTGGCTTCAGGTTCATGGTTCAATGTGTGGGTTTAATGTTTGTCTCTGATCAAGATCAGCATCGATGGTTATGTTTATGCTTTATGACTTTGGTCTTACATTCTTTCATGGTTGTTGATCAGGTGGGTTTTAAGAGATCATAACATAAAAAGTTTGTGATAGTTTGATTTTGGTTATGTTACAAGGCTTTCATATGGGGTGGATGATCAGACACTCAGAGATTCCTTTTCTACTTTTGGGGAAGTTATAGATGGTATGTATGTGTGTTTAGCCTATTATTCTTCTATTCAATGTTTGAATTGTGCTTTTTGTTGTGGGTTATTGGTTGCATTACATATTATTTTATGAGATAATGATGTTTGAGTTAAGAGTGCATTCTATTCATTTTGACAAATACAGAATAAATATTTAGATGAAGAACTATCAATAATGATTACAATAAAGATCACTTGATAAAATTGTATAATAAAACTTCACAACTTATCCAAATAATTAAATTTAAGTGATAAGGAAAACACTAGATTTGAAGGCTATAATTGGAAAAACTAAAAGTTAAATCAATCTGTGATTTAAAACCATACTACATAATGATGAAACATCATATCAACTTAACTAAGAATATTCTAACTACATGATAGAGTCTCATACTAGAATGTATTACAGTTATCTTTCCATTTGATCTGCTAACTCAAGATAACATGTCTTTATTATGATGGTGATGGTAATAATAATTGAAATATTCTAAATAATCTCCCACACAAACTTGTTATATATATATAGTTTAAACATTTGAGAAAACTATAATAAATTCTTTATTAAAAAAAAAAAACCATGCCAAAAAGAAGAAAACCACATTTTTGACTCAAATACCATGTTTTTTTGGATTCAAAACAACCAACAGAACTGCCAATTTCTCTTTGTATTCATCATTAGCAACAACAATACTAAAAACGTGATAACTTTCTCAAAACTCAATGAAATTTGAAACCATAAAATGTTTTGGAAAGTTTACATAGAGACTTCAAAACCCAAAAACCAATTTGTAATATTTTGAGTATGTAAAAGTTATTAATGAAAGGATATGACGTTTTATTTTAAAGAAAAGTCTTGAAATTCTTCAAAGAAAGGATAAAATTTGTCGAAGAAACAACCTCAAAAATGTTTTTGATGCAAAATCCCTTGAATGTGGGTTATGAGAGCTTCAAAAGCCAGATAATACTAATGAAAGCTTAAAATTAAATGGATTAGAAAGATTAATCCAAACCCATGGATCAAAGATAGCTCTGATACCAACAAATATGAAATCACAAGCCAAAAAAAAAAAAAAAACAAACAAACAAACAGAGATTAGATTCTACAAATGAAACAATAATCTCTGCATAATATTAACACTATAAACTTGCATTTCTAATATCTAAGTGAAGAGAAAGATACAATATTATATGAATATGTCTAATTTATAGGATTTTATCACTATATTTCTTGCTTCAATCTGAGACTCTTTACAAATCTGTACACTAAAAAAAATTAGACTTACACATTAAATCCATGATATGAAAAATATTGCAATCGTAGGGTTTGCAATTGTATATATAAAATGTAAGAAAATTAATAACTCGAAATAGACTCTTGACTAATGACGAAAACCAAAAATTCATTTACATAGAACATTGAAATGGACATACCCAGATTTTGCTAATCTTCCAAAATCATGTTTCCTCCTTGATTCTAGTTTGTGAAATCTGTGATATTCTTTCTACTGAAATTGTTTCCTGCAACCATCAACTCTTCCCAACCTGCACGATTTATCTTTCCAAGAATTTGAAAAACATAAAAGAAAATTACTCCTCTCATACTTACCTTTCTTGATCTTTTAAAACTAAACATACAACTTTTTGTCTTCCACAAGAAAATAAAATATTTTTTCCTCTTCAACTCCCCACACTCATAAACTAAAACTAGTTAAAATTAGTTGCAAAATAAATATAAATCTCATTTCTTGCAAAAGATATAAAAGAATATGCAAATATAAAATATTAAATTATCTAAATTATTATTTCAAACTAATATCATAATTAATAAATGGATTTCAAATATGCCTTACTCAATATTCATCATATTATAATCATATTTCCATATACTTTAAATCAGGTTCAGGATTGCATAATGAACATAAAAGATAGCATAGTGTAGGAATATGTATAAGATAATGTCTAAGAATGTCTATGAACTTGCATAAAAACATAAGAAAACTAGCTAATAATTGGACTCATCATTCCCCCCCAGCTACTCATTTGCTTGTCCTCAAACAAATTAACTAGGGTTGGAGGTTGTAGTGCAATGTAATTTTTGTGAAGTCTGTGACAACATCCACCCCTTCAACTTGTTTCAAATAAAAGCCTCTGTTACATGCAAGTCTGTTCATTCTAGTAACCTATGCTTTCTCACACTCCTCATTCTTCTTCTCTGTCTAGTGTGGTACCGGTATAGGAGCATTGGTGGCTGGAATGTAAGTGGTACCCATTCAAGTCCCTGACCTCTGGCAATATCCATATATTTGTGTGCCCTTTCAAACATGGCTATAAAATTATGAATGGAGTGAGGTTCTTTTCTCTGTAATTCAAGGGTTAAATTGTCCCATCTTTCTTTCACAAACTGGTAGGAATGATGGATGACTCCAACAGTCAAATGTTGCATTCTTTCATAATCCTACAATCTCAAATTCATGATTTTTTTGCCTACACCTTTATGGTCCAGAAGTTGTTTCCATTCTTCAATGATCAAATCAGGCATTCCAAATTCCTTCCTTGTTGGAAGAGCAATTGATTTCTCTCACTCCATATATGCTTGCATAATTTCACCCCTAGACTTTGCATTCCTGAAATAAGATGCTGGTGCCTTTAATTGTAAATCTCCCACAAAAATTAATGGGTTCCATTATGTGTCTTTAGGCACAACATAATTATGCAAATGGAATTCACATAACTGATCTTGTTCCTCTGGTGTGGCATCGGCAAAAGCTTTTAGAAAAGTAAATTGTCCACTCATAGCAACTGACTTGTTACTAATTAATTTACTGAATTGATAACTCAAAAACTTTTCTTGTAAAAACAAAGCATAAGTTCTGGCAGGAGGTCTGTATTTAACAACCTGGGCGACCTTATCTGTTATTTCTTCTACCCTGACTGCTAACCTTCTCAATTCAATATCTTTTCCCTCCATTGCCTTCATATGTTCTAGGATCATTATTTCTTTTTCTCTCTTCCATTCCTCCTCTCGTTTTGAAAAGTCTTGATTATCTTTCCACAATTAGTAACCTAGGGACATGATTGTGTGATAGGTTAGAGTTTTTGTGACGGGGGGTCTTCTTTCCTCAGTTACTAGTTCCTTATTTCCTGCTACAACTATTGCTAGTTCTGCAAGCAAATCTAATTTTGACCCTTGCCCATATGTGTTTAATTTTTCCTCCAATTCTTGAATCTTTGTTTCCCTCTCTTTGTCTCTTTTTTCATATGTTTTTACCAGTTCCTCCAATTGTTTGATCCTTTCAAAAGCTTCTTGTAATTATTTTCTGACATTTCTTTCTTCTAACAACAATTACTCATCTTTCAAAAACTGTTCAACACCATCCCTTGTGGATTCATAACCCTCACTGTCAAAGTTAACTGGGGTTTTCTTCCTAGTTTTCTTGGCAACAAAAATATCCTTTGATTCTGATTTAGAGATGGTGGATATATACCATTTCTTTTCACTAGTACATAAATAGCAATATATGATTAAAAAAACTACTAAAAACTACTTATAAATGACTAAACATGGTCACGTGACCATTAGTAGTTTATTGTCGGTCATTTATAACGCGACCAAATTTATGACTAAACCATTTTTAGTCATTTATTGGTGGTTTTGATTGATCAATTTGGTAGTATATTTAGTCATTAATTTAGTCATTGATTTAGTCATATATTTAATCATATTTATTCACTGAGCTTGGTCATGTGACCATTAGTAGTTTATTGCCAGACATTTATAATGCGACCAAATTTATGGCTAAACCATTTTAGTCATCTATTCACTGATTTTAGTCATTTATTCATTTTGTTCACTATTTTTTGCCTAAAAGTGTTGGAAATGAGACAATGCTTTTGAGGTTTAAACATAAAACATAGAAAAACATAATCAATCATTCATTTGTACATAATAAAACAGCTATTAAGAAGGCAAAATACTAAAATTTTATTGGGAAAAGGTATTCTTATAGCAGATACAAGACTTAAATATGTGTCTTTGCTTTGAAAAAATGTGTTACAAAGTGTGTTTCTTAGTGCTGTGACTGAGAAAACTGAGTTACAATGCTCTAAAACATAATTTTACAACTCCAAAACATGAAAGAACTACTTGAAAAATGAATCCTAAGGGCCATATATCTCATCCCAAGCATGGGAGAGCATATAGGAACTAAAATTGACTAAGTTCTCATACTTAAAATTGACTAAGAGACAAACATTTATCAGTGGACAAGCATCTAGAAGTCTTGCTTCCATAAGAAAGTTCTTTGTCTTTTCAGCATCATAGAAGTTTGACTCTCCGGTTACATGTTCCACCTCCTTGATTTGTCCAATTTTGTCTACTGCTTCAATGTATTTGAAGTGAATGTCAGGATCCTCACTGCCAATGACATTAAAAATACAGTTTACCATATAAGTACAAGGTTCCAAAGCTACTACAAAATTACCTCCTCAAATAGATCAATGAATATCAATGACAAAATGATACAAGTGAAAATCCAAAGTCAAATCACCTAAAGCTCAAATATGCACCCAAGAAGAAATATAGCCATTCATAAGACTTGAACTGTTCAAACAACTTGATGCATGAATCTACACCCAATTGTTCAGAATATTCCTTGGCAGCCTGTGTGACATGAAAGAAGTTAACATAAAAAATAAGAGAGCAATTGTCAATGTCATCTAGAGCCAACATTAATAATTTGAAATAAATAAAAGGTGCACAATTTTTACCTGGACAATTATTTAGAGATACTCCACTCTACTCCACATACCACTCCACTATGCTATACAAACAATCATAACACTACCAGTAAAGACCTACAACTAATCATATGAGTAGAAGGGATATAAGGACAAGAAACATATAGAAGCACTGTCTAAAATCATGAAATGGCATCGTCAAGTTAGAAGGCTTACTGTCACACCATCAAAGAACTGCTGCCATTAGGAACATGAGGCATAATACACATGGATCTGTATATTGTCTTTGTAATCATTGTCATTACAAACCAACTACAAATAAAGACACTTATGTATGAAACCAATGAGGAAAGCATTCATGTATGAAACCAAGTAACCACTGTTAGAAGAAAATGAAGTAAATATGCCATTTGTTCACTGTGCATTGACAATATAACTATCTCAAAAGACATATCTATTCACCTTTGATCATATCAAAATATGACATGACCCAACCTTGTATCTCTTGTAATCATACAATCACACCTCTTGCAACTTTCTGAAGCATAAATAACAATACTCACTTCCACTGAATATCTGAATGATCAAGAAACAACTCTGTCATACTTATATGTATAAGTACCTTACCTTGCATCAACTTTTATCAACAACTGTGAAACTTACCTTGCATCAACAAACATCATTACATTTGACACCAATGATGTGCAACCAACGATCAAAAAAGGATGTAGATGCATACCACTATCACAAGCAACCACTGTCATTACCAAGCCACTTTTTCACTATCACAAGCAAGACTTGTATAAGACCATAACTGTCACAGTTAGAGAATTGCAAACTATTGCTATCATACCAACTATTGTCACTGATCATTGCTAAAATATTGTAATAGGCATACCATTTACTGTGCATTCACTATGATACTCCATCACTCCATTGTGCATGGGCAAGATGATACTTTCACTGTAATCCATATCAATTGTTAAGAACAAGATTAGCATGCAAATCACTGTCACCATATTCTCGTCAGTATACTAGCATTGTATAGTATTACAAAAAATTCATACAAAGCTCACAGACATTGTCCATAACCATCCTATCATTGAAACAAAATGTGAGATTTGTGAATCAAGATTGACACTATAGCCATTGTATCATCTACAATAAAAAAAGGTAATGTACAATAAAAATATAATGCAATTTTGATAAACTATAAGATTTTCATATATAGATATATATAATCAAAAATGTCAAAGTCTAAGAGTTTCCAACTCTTGCAAATACACCATGATAAAGATCCCTAAACAACACATTCAGACTACTGCATAAAGCAATGGGCCAAGCTGTCTAACAACTAGGACATGATAAACATCAACTATGTCATTTTTGGCAAATATTTTAATGGCCACCGTGTGAAGGTTTCGTCTTTCTCTTTCAGACGGACAACTCCATCTATTTTGTCTTCGTAAGCAAGGAATATGTTACTTGTGACCTTTAAAATATTTACATTTGCATCTCTTGTTCCTTTCAATTTGACTCCACGTATAATAGATAGTGAGTGAATCCGTCCAATGCCCACAACAACACCATCAAACGGATCCAACACCCCAACTTTATCCCCTTTTTGGAGTTTATCAATACATTTCTGCAAAAACAAAAAGATACACATTATATTGAGATATAAAACATTCGATAACACACAAATAAACATTAGATAAATATTTATAAGAAACTAGAAAATGACAATAGGAAACCTGAAACCATGCACCTGACATATTAAACAAAAATTAACACAATGCACTAATGCACTAATGCATTGTCAACATCCCCGAACACAATGCACTAATGCATTGTCAAAATCTATGTATGCACTCTATTACAACTTATCTCTAAGCTTCCATATGTAAGTTATATGTTCTCCCTTATTTCCATAATCTATGTATACTAGCTAATTACACTTCACTACAATTCTAACTAGCTTTTATCACATAGGTAATGATTACCCTTATTTACATAATAAAACAACCATTACTTACTTGAATAATACTTACTTGCATGTGATTTCATAACACTCACCTCGAGTTCAACACCACTACTACTATGAATATCATGCACATGCTTGTCGAGTTCAGCATAATCACTATCAACATTGACATGAAGTTGTTCAGCTTTGCAAAGAGCTCTATTGACAGGGCCTTTTTCTTTTCATTTTGCTTTCATATAATTGCTCTGCGTGTGGTTTAATCATCATGCAAAAATTAATATAAGTCAAGTAAAGAATACAAAAGCTATAATTTTTGGTCCAAATGAACATTTTAAACATGAAGAATGACAAAACATTGGGACGTATTAACTTACAACTTAAAGAATGCAAAGCTATAAATTTTTGTACAAAAGAAGAATGACAAAACGTTGGGACAGATTAACTTACAACTTAAAGAATGCAAAATGATGCAGAGTGAGTCGCAACGGAGGCAACCTAACAGGAAGGAGCTGCCAACAAAACAAACAGCATGATATTCTTCTCTAACGGCTGAACCTCATCATCATATTTCTCAATAACACCAACTGCATCATCATATTTTAACATCATCATCATATTCCTGATGACCGCAAATATCCTCCTGACGACTACTATTCACCTCCTTCAACTGTCGCCTATCATCATCATCATGATAATCAGCGGCGCAAATATCCTCCGGTTGCACTGTTCATCGGGTGCCAAATACAAACGGCATCATCATGATATTCGATATCACCTTCGTCAGCAGGATATCCAAATATCCGGTTGTCCAAATATCCTGATGACGTTCTACTTCAACAACTTGCCTTCGATGCTTCACTGCCCGACGATACAAGCAACAGCATCATGATATTAAACATCCGGTTCTTCGAAACCTCCTGATGATGCTAATACAACTTCCTGCCTACGCCGATACCTTTCCACTTAGCGACAACAGGATAAACCCGCATAGAGGGATTTCTGAATATCCTGATGACGATGACGTCATATCATGATGACGATGACGTCACACTTCATCCTGATGAACTCTTCAACACTTAGCCAAAAACTCAACTTTCACACCCGCATCCGTTAGCGATATGCGGATGATGATCTTCCCCGAGAGATGATCCTGACTGCGATATATACACTGAGTATATATCCAACTCAAAACATCATGATGCACCTGCAACATGCAAATTTCACCAACTTTATGACCCGATCCTGATGGCGATGGATTCGCAGATGATGTTGCGGCTCGTTCCGACTAGAAACGCACATGCAGACTCCGGTGTATCCTTCCACTGCATGAAAACACTCACGACCGCATAATTTCACAAAGATCATGTGACGACCGGGCCGGATCACCTCCAAACCAAAATCTAACAGTCTATCTTCTAGACCTAGCACATGAGGATGCTAGGCTGACTTACAGCATGCTCCTAACTGATCTCCTGAACAATACAATGCATAAACAGAAAACACAAATGCAATCTAGGCTATGATACAGGACCATTCCACCGATTTGCAGGATCAACCGGTGGAAGGGTTGAAATTAGTCATTAGCTTGCAAAACGGAAATGAAATCAACACAGATGCAAACAGATGATGCAAAAGACGAGATCTTATTCAATTGCAATTCAATGTCCTGAATACAGCTTCACAATGTCTGACCTGCTCTTCCTGAATCTCAACTCAACACCAGTACATCAAATCAAAAGCTATATCACAACTATCTCTAAACCCTACAGATCGAAGGTATATATAACAAATCCTTCGAGTACTACTAACATCACTTCCCAGCGGCTGGGAGCTTCCAAGCGGCTGGGAGAGAGGACAGCTCAGACTCTCTTATCCCGATCCCTAACTACCTCTAACTGCCTACACATACTCCTATGCTGAACTATTACATAGCATCGGTCACAGGGGACCTTATTACATGATAAGTCAAACATACTAAAAATAGATTATCCCGTCAGCATGATGATAACTATCCTACATCCTGATCATGTATGTCATCATGCGGACCTATATCCTGATCATGTGTGGGTGCTCCTGCACCATACTCCCCAAAAGAAGAAATCTCAAGTCCACTGGAGATGAGAGTATCAAGGTCGGCACCATGTTTCTGTAGCTGTTCCGCAGTCATCCATACTGCTTCAGAAGTCGGCTGTCCCTTCCAAGAGACGAGGTACTCCAAGTACTTCTTGTTTCTGGTCTGTTTGATCACCCTAGTGTCCAAAATCTGCTGTATCTGTGGAGGATCATGTGGAGGAATGTCTTCAGCAACTGTATCCTGTAGGATAGCCTGATCATCATCTGGATTAGCCTTGTATGGAGTCAAGTCACATACATTGAAGATAGGAGATAAACCAAGATCAGGTGGTAGTTGGAGCTTATAAGCATTTTGTCCATGTTTTTGCAAAATCTGACATGGTCCAACTTTCTTTTGCATGAGCTTAGTATACTTCCCCTTAGGGAGCCGGTCTTTCTTCAAGTGAACCCAAACCAAATCTCCAACAGCAAATTGAACATCCTTCTTCTTCTTGTCAGCATACTCCTTATACTTTAAGGTTGTTTGCTGGAGTTGGGTCTTAACCTGATCATGAACTTCTTTGATTGCTTCAGCAAAAGCTTCTCCATCTGCACTAACAGGATCTGCTGTAGGTAGTTCTCGCAACTCTAAAATACCTCTGGGATGCATTCCATATACTACCTGAAAAGGTGATTTTCCTGTGCTCCTGTTGATAGTATCATTATATGAAAACTCAGCTTGAGACAGAATATTGTCCCACTTCTCTCCATGCTGTTTTGTCAAGCATCTAAGTAGATTCCCTAAGGAACGGTTCACAACCTCAGTTTGTCCATCCGTTTGAGGATGATATGCAGAGGAAAATGATAAATTGGTTCCCAGCTTCCTCCAGAGGGTTCTCCAGAAATGACCTACAAACTTCACATCTCTGTCTGAAACTATGCTCAAAGGCAACCCATGAATTCTGACAACTTCCCTGAAGAATAAATCTGCAATATATGAGGCATCTGCAGTGGTTTTGCATGGCAAGAAATGTGCCATCTTGCTGAACCTGTCCACTACAACAAAGACACTGTCACAGCCTCTCCTGGTCCTTGGTAAACCTAAAACAAAATCCATACTGATACTCTCCCATGGTCTGGAAGGTATGGGTAAGGGCTGATATAACCCTGCATTAGTTGACCTGCCTTTAGCCTTCTGACAAATTACACAGGTTTCTACAAATTTCCTGACATCTGACTGCAACTTAGGCCAGAAATAATGCCTCCTGACCAGATCAAGAGTCTTGTCTAGACCAAAATGACCTGCCATTGCTCCACAATGTTTCTCCTTGATTATATTCAACCTCATAGAACATCTGGGAATACACAACTGTCCACCTTTGAACAGCAATCCATCTTGGATCAGGTATTCAGAGAACTCAGCATGGTATTTCTCCCCAAAAGAAGTACAGACCTGATATATTTCTCCAAAATCTTCATCAGACTCATACATGGTCTGGAGTGAGTCAATGCCAACACTCTCTAGCTGAATCTGATTTACTGTGAGAACTCTCCTGCTCAAAGCATCAGCAACTTTGTTCCTAACCCCTTTCTTGTGCTTCAAGGTAAAAGTGAAAGCCTGTAGTGTTTCTACCCACTTCATATGTCTGTGGTTCAGCTTCTCCTGACTATTGATGAAACTCAAAGCTTGATTATCTGTGAAGACTATGAACTCCTTTGGCATCAGGTAATGCCTCCATTTCTTTAGGGATTGAACTAAAGCATACATTTCCAGATCATATGATGAATACCTTTTCTTAGCATCATTGAGCTTTTCACTGAAGAATGCAATTGGTCTACCCTCTTGACTGAGTACTGCTCCAATGGCCATGTGACTGGCATCACACTCTACCTGAAAGATCTTATTGAAATCTGGAAGTGCAAGGACTGGTTGCTGTGCCACCTTCCTCTTCAATGCCTCAAAGGAATCATCTGCTCCTTGAGTCCAAACAAACCTGCACTTTTGTCCTCCTTTGATGGTATCCAACATGGGTGCACAAACATGACTGAACCCTCTGATGAACTTTCTGTAGAAGGTTGCTAACCCATGGAAACTTCTGACTTCATTCATGGTCTGTGGAGTTGGCCAATTCAAAATGGCACTCACCTTCTCCTTATCCATCTGCAGCTTGCCTTGTGAGATGACAAAACCTAAATAGGTGATCTCCTGTTTCATGAACAAACACTTGTCCAAGTTTATCATCAGCTTTTCTTCATGTAGCCTCTTGAGAACCAGCTCTATATGCCTGAGATGTTCTTCTCTGGTGTTACTGAAAATCAGAATGTCATCTAAATAGACTATGACAAACTTACCAATGAATTCCTTCAGAACCTCATTCATCAGCCTCATGAAAGTACTAGGGGCATTAGACAAACCAAATGGCATAACCTTCCATTCATACAAACCTTCATTTGTTTTGAATGCTGTCTTCCACTCATCACCTGGTCTAATCCTGATCTGATGGTACCCACTCTTCAAATCTATTTTAGTGAAATACTTGGCATTTCCCAAACAATCAAGTAAATCCTCAATTCTGGGGATTGGAAACCTATACCTGATTGTGATCTTGTTGATGGCTCTGGAATCAGTGCAAAGTCTCCAAGTGCCTTCCTTCTTAGGTGCTAGTACAGCTGGTACTGCACATGGGCTCAAACTCTTTCCAATCAGACCTGAATTCATCAATTCTTCAATCTGCCTGGCTACTTCTGCATTCTGCTCTGGGGTAAGCTTATAAACTGCTTTATTTGGAAGTATAGACCCTGGAATCAAGTCTATGCAATGACTGATATCTCTGATAGGTGGTAGGGATCTTGGCATTCCCTCTGAGATAACACCTTTGTACTTATCCAATAACTCTTGGACAGCTGGGTCTATCAATCTGGGCTTCTTCTCTGTCTTACCTACCTGCTGTTGTTCCTTATTCACACTCATACAGGGGATCAGGGCATATGCAACTGCATCTTCGGCTGCTACTTCTTTCATAAACTGTTTGCCTTCCATCAGCATGACCTTCACTTCTTTGCCTTTAGACTTCTCCTCTTTCTCCTTCAATGGGAGTAGTATTACATCTTTACCATCTTTAGTGATCTTATAGGTGTTTTTGACACCATCATGCTGTGCCTTCAGATCATATTGCCATGGTCTACCAAACAAAAGGTTGCAAGCATCCATCTTGGTGATATCAAACAACAACTTATCTTTATATCCACCAATCTGAAACTCTACCCAAGCCTGCTCTTCTACAGTTGTCTGCTGACCTTGAGTAAGCCATGAGACCTTATATGGAGATGGATGAGGCAATCTCCTAAGCTTCAGCTTCACCACCATTTCTTCAGACACAAAGTTCTCAGTAGAACCAGAATCAATCAAAACCTTACAAGCCTTACCTCCTGCTTTGCAAGTGGTTCTGAAAAGGGACTTCCTCTGAGGGGCTTCTTTATCAGGTACCTTCATGGTAGTTACTGTTCTCCTCATCATCAGGGACTCTCCACTTTCTGGATATCCATAATTCTCAGGACCATTTACACTCTGAAAATCATTAGAACTTGTCCTACTCTGATTATCAGGTTCATTGACCAGATTTGTCCTCCTTTCTCCTGCTGAGCTTGTGGCTTTGTCTGGACATCTGCTGGCTATATGGCCTTCTTTGTTACAGTTGTAACACCTGATGGATCCTCTGCCCTGGGATCTTCCTCTGTAAGGTCTTCTACCTCTGAAGTTTCCTTGCTGACTGAAATTCTCTCTCTGACTCTGACTATTGTTGCCCTTGCTATTGTCTTGACTAGACTCTCCTTGATATCCCTGTCCTTGTCCTCTGCCTCTGAAAGGACTTCTTCCACCTCTTTGTTGTCTTCCTCTTCCTCTGTTGTTCTGATCTTGCTTTCTCTTCAGCTTTTCTTCCACCTTCAATGCCAACTGAAAACTTTTCTGCACTGTATCTGGGTTATGCAGACTCAGATCTTCCTGAATATTAAACCTCAGTCCATTAAGGTATCTGGCTACCTTTTCTTCTTCACTTTCTTTCACCTTGGTCTTCATACAGAGTTTCATGAACTCTTCTGTATATGAGCTGACATCTAACTCCTTCTGCTTCAGGTTCTGTTTCCTCTTGTGTAACTGGATACTGTAATCCAAAGGAATATAAGCCTCCTTTACCAATTCCATCATCTTCTTCCATGTGGCAACTCTACGTTTGCCCTCCTGCACTCTATCATCCTGAACAAAGTTCCACCATGTCAAGGCAGCTTCTTTCATCTTTGACTGTGCTATCTTCACTCTCTGCTGTTCTGGTATCTCCTCTGTCACAAAGAAATTGTTCAGACAGTCTATCCATTCCATTACCGAATCAGGGTCCATCTTACCTGTAAACACTGGCAAGTCCAGCTTCACATCCATGGTCCTCCTCTCCATGGCCTTGAGGGCGTTCAACAACGGTCTCTGGTCTGCAGGAACGACCTCCTCGCTCCAATTAGGGACATCCTCTTCTTCCCTATCATCGTCTCTACCAGAACCTACTTTGCTCCTCAACTTTGCTAATTCATCTTTCAACTCCTGATTCTGAGCCTTCACGGCCCTGCTTTCTGCAATCTGCTTCTTCACCAGAACTGCCAACTCAGCGTTGGTCATCTTTGTTGGGAACTCAGATGTTCCTTCTTCGTCTGACATCCTGCTTATGTTTTCCAAAAGATCCTAAACCTTTGCTCTGATACCACTATGATGCAGAGTGAGTCGCAACGGAGGCAACCTAACAGGAAGGAGCTGCCAACAAAACAAACAGCATGATATTCTTCTCTAACGGCTGAACCTCATCATCATATTTCTCAATAACACCAACTGCATCATCATATTTTAACATCATCATCATATTCCTGATGACCGCAAATATCCTCCTGACGACTACTATTCACCTCCTTCAACTGTCGCCTATCATCATCATCATGATAATCAGCGGCGCAAATATCCTCCGGTTGCACTGTTCATCGGGTGCCAAATACAAACGGCATCATCATGATATTCGATATCACCTTCGTCAGCAGGATATCCAAATATCCGGTTGTCCAAATATCCTGATGACGTTCTACTTCAACAACTTGCCTTCGATGCTTCACTGCCCGACGATACAAGCAACAGCATCATGATATTAAACATCCGGTTCTTCGAAACCTCCTGATGATGCTAATACAACTTCCTGCCTACGCCGATACCTTTCCACTTAGCGACAACAGGATAAACCCGCATAGAGGGATTTCTGAATATCCTGATGACGATGACGTCATATCATGATGACGATGACGTCACACTTCATCCTGATGAACTCTTCAACACTTAGCCAAAAACTCAACTTTCACACCCGCATCCGTTAGCGATATGCGGATGATGATCTTCCCCGAGAGATGATCCTGACTGCGATATATACACTGAGTATATATCCAACTCAAAACATCATGATGCACCTGCAACATGCAAATTTCACCAACTTTATGACCCGATCCTGATGGCGATGGATTCGCAGATGATGTTGCGGCTCGTTCCGACTAGAAACGCACATGCAGACTCCGGTGTATCCTTCCACTGCATGAAAACACTCACGACCGCATAATTTCACAAAGATCATGTGACGACCGGGCCGGATCACCTCCAAACCAAAATCTAACAGTCTATCTTCTAGACCTAGCACATGAGGATGCTAGGCTGACTTACAGCATGCTCCTAACTGATCTCCTGAACAATACAATGCATAAACAGAAAACACAAATGCAATCTAGGCTATGATACAGGACCATTCCACCGATTTGCAGGATCAACCGGTGGAAGGGTTGAAATTAGTCATTAGCTTGCAAAACGGAAATGAAATCAACACAGATGCAAACAGATGATGCAAAAGACGAGATCTTATTCAATTGCAATTCAATGTCCTGAATACAGCTTCACAATGTCTGACCTGCTCTTCCTGAATCTCAACTCAACACCAGTACATCAAATCAAAAGCTATATCACAACTATCTCTAAACCCTACAGATCGAAGGTATATATAACAAATCCTTCGAGTACTACTAACATCACTTCCCAGCGGCTGGGAGCTTCCAAGCGGCTGGGAGAGAGGACAGCTCAGACTCTCTTATCCCGATCCCTAACTACCTCTAACTGCCTACACATACTCCTATGCTGAACTATTACATAGCATCGGTCACAGGGGACCTTATTACATGATAAGTCAAACATACTAAAAATAGATTATCCCGTCAGCATGATGATAACTATCCTACATCCTGATCATGTATGTCATCATGCGGACCTATATCCTGATCATGCGGACCTATATCCTGATCATGTGTGGGTGCTCCTGCACCACAAAAGCTATAATTTTTTGTCCAAAAGAGCATTTTAAGCATGAAGAATGACAAAACATTAGGACAGATAATTGACAACTATTATATTACCTCAACTTCAGCACAACTATGATAGTGTTGCACATTCTTGTCTAGTTCATCATGATCACTATCAATATCGGCAGCTCTGTTGACATCAACGTATTTTCATTTTCATGTTGCTTTGATAAAATTGCTCTGTATGTGGTTTAACCATCATGCAAAAAATATACAAAGCATTCAATAGTCAAGTAAAGAATTCAAGCTATAAATTTGTCCAAAAGAACATTTTCTGGATCATTCCAACAATAAAGAAACTAGGTTGGATTCTCCTACGCTTAGATTTCAATCTACACATTAAGAGGCATTTGTATACAGAATTGCCAAACAAGAAGAAATGAGATCAATAGAGCCTCTTACCTCATCTAAATCCGTGGAATTATGCTCATTCCATGCATAAACTATAGGCTTAACGGAAGCAACCAACTACTAAACTTTCTTAGTGAGACCGTATATGCAACTCATTACATGTTGGTACCCTTCATTTGAGTTGACATGATCTAGAGAGGCTCTTATTGGGCGTCTAATAGATGGCTATGAAATGTCTGTTGACGAACTAGATTTCCACTTCATCCTACTCTTATATTTACTAGGATCTAGTGCTGCCATATAATTGACAATATCTTCTGCACCTTCTTCTTTATTACTATTTTCCACCTAAAATACAATGTCAATTTCAACATATATTCAGTTCAATACAAAATCAAAATAAATAACACAACGTAAATTGAACCAAAAAGTCATACGCTTACTCCAAATTTGTCCATTTTGGCCTGCAACCTGCCTTGACCAAATGTATATCCAACCCTCACATTATCTCTTGCTCTCCTACCTCTATTACTCTTTGTCAAATATTCTTCAGAATGCATACTTTTTTTCAATGCCTCCCACTATTTGGGAGATATAGTGGAGTCTATCCTCTCTTGTCCCTCCATGATTATTTTTCTGCAATTGTATCTAAAAGTGTTCATCAAAAGTCTCATCTTTTTCTTGTAATATTTTCTAGAGATTTATCCACCAATAGTCTCAAAAGCATTTTCCATTTTTTGTATAACATTTTCCACACTTCATGGATCTTGCTTAGTAAAATTTGATTTGCAAATATCTAAATGGGCCCTACATCTTACACCCAACTCAGAGGCCCACCTTGCAACATTTGGCCCAATGGGCTCACCATCTCTTGATACCTCAACCAAGAATGGCTTCTTACCTTCTAATTTTCTTTCTTTTGCATTCCTCTCTGTAGATCTATACAAATCTTGACTCAATTTTGTCTTTTGACAAAAGGAGAAACATCTTATATTAAACCACTACCAATATTTTTGGTTGATCCACTAGTTCCATCAAAAGTTGCAGATGGAACAAGTGCACAATGAGGCTCACCAGATGCAAGCAGTCTCTCTTCATGACTTTCATTAACCGGAACTTCATGCTCCTTGGCCACATCAGGTGTGGCATGAGTGGGTAGATCAGTACCGGTCTTTGCAGATTTCACTTCGAACACATCCTTTAATCTTGAATAAATTATCTGTAGACTTACTATTCCTTTGCTCTCATGTGTTTCAATAATCTCTCTTAGACTTTGTGCTAAGAGACCATCACAATGCACATCACCATGTGCTATATCAGGCTGCACATCACTGTGTGCTATATTGGGTTGCACATCACCATGTGTTATATTAGGCTGCACATCATCACAACTATTCTTTTCACTAATTGCATTTGTTGAATCACAAATGTGTCGACTTCTACGAGTTGGCAGCACTGTATCTTTTCTTTCCTTTTATTTTTTCTCCGCATTTTCTTTGCACTCTTTTTCTTGCCTATAAAACAAAAAAATATATCATATTATGTCTTGTATACATAAATCTATTGCCTATAAAATTTCATTAAACACTATTAAATAAATAATATACTACTTCGTGGATTTATAACTTGCCTATTTGTCAAACCAAGACGCAATAAATATTCATTATTCTTGGCCACATGTTCTCTATGAAAGTGCTCATAATCTGTTAGTGAAATTCCATCATTATAATCACTATCATCTAATTTATGCCTTAAAGTCTTTTTCCTCGTTTCCTAAAGTCCAAATAAATAATAATGTATAAATCAACAACTTGAATTAGTAGAACAACAGTGGAATATGAGTTTGAATCTCAGATTTTGGACATCAAATGGGCTTTTGCTTTTAGAACAAACTCATTAAAAGTGACCATTTATGAGGTATTAGAAACATATGCATTCAACATTCAAGAAATGGTTGCCGGGGAAATAAAACATAAAACCCTAGAATGATCAGAAGACATGACGACTTTGGTAACACTGTTGGGATTTCCTAGTTTTCTGGTCTTTAAAAGGAGAGTTATGCTTTTCTGTCTTGGTCCTAGGGGTTGTCATTTTTCAAAATTTTGCCTAAGTATGGAACCCTTGTACCTTGAGTATTTTGGTCTTATAAGTAAGATCAACATTTAATAAAGTTACACATTAACATAAGTTTGTTTCGTTCATCCTATAAGAGAATCAAATTTTAAACTTTTCTTGCACAGTTTTACACTACTACAACAACACCACATGATCATCTATTCGCAAGGATGAAGAAATTCTTTCTTAACTCTAGTACCCTACACAGGTAACAGTCCTAAATCTGCATAACTCAATATAATCATTAGCTTCACAAGTCAATAAATAATATATCAGATATCAATACATGAACCTAAAGGCCCTAAGGGGCCAACCTAATGCCTCAGGGGCTCATCCGTGATGGCCTTACCTACGTACGCACAATGCAAAGGCTTCGTAGTTCAGAGACTTAAACTTGCAATCATAAGGTTAACTTAGATACAATAACTCATCATACAAAAATGTAAGAATATAAAATGCATTCATAATGCATAAAATTACACATCCAATAATGCATACTCAAAACCAAAACTGACTGATGCAAGAAGATATACATCATACATTCATCCATATTATGTTCTAGAATTCGGTAATACTAAACACTCATTTAATCTGTAAGATAAGTTTTTTTTTAAACAGAGATTAAGACAATCTCTAGTCAATTAGAAATCACAATTCCATTTCTTTAACTTAGTCGAAGATGTTAACTCCATAATCTAGTCAAAGACTTTCGTAAGGTTTTGCCTAAATATACTTAATTATTAATGTTGTTCATGCAAGGATAGTGTAAACAATTGGACAAATCAAGAGTATCTTCTTAGGCCAAAAATAAATAGGATTCATTTTCTTTCAAATCTAGCCAACTACCATTTTGTGAATACTAATAAGTCATTAGAACACTTTACACCCTATCACAACTTCTTATCTGAAGAAATTCAAAGATCAAAACGCTGATCTAAACATAATACCATAGATTTATCATTCAAATCCTTCCCATGATCTTAATATTTTAATTAAGTAGATATCATTAATTTAAACAATTAGATTCCTTAACTCCCTACATATATCCTTCCTCAAGTTGCACTATGATCACAAATTAGACACTAATTTTATGAACACCAAGACCCTATAGGTGCAGTGAAAGCAAAATATACGAATTTAACATTCTATCAATCTCACAAAGATCTTGCTACACTATCAATGACATCTTCTCAAGATCAAATCCTCATCTAGAAAAATCATTCGTATGAGTTTTGTAAACATAAAACATAACTAAAAAGTGTTGTAAACATAATTAAAAAGTTTGGTAAACATAACTAAAACGTTTTGGTAAACATAATTAAAAAGTTTTGGTAAACATAATTAAAAAATTTTGTAAACATAACACATTTTGCAATCTTCATCATAATGAACAAGTATTGATGAGGTTCTCTATTTCTACATCGCTCATGCAATGAACAGGTTGAAGTCAGAAAGATGCTCAATGTATTACTCACTATAATAAGTATCAGTGGTGGCAATGATGTCCTTCATGGCGAACTCCAAAGAAAACATTCCTTCCAATTGTATATATGTGTTGTCCACCACCATCGATTCATCATTCACTAGGTTGAGGGCTCGAGGTGGTAACTAAGCCAATTAATCCTTCCATACATTTTGCTCTTTGAGATCACCTGTATCATTAAAGAAAGTAGGAAAAGACATACCCAATGGCTGATCAAATTCACCAATCTCCTCTATAAGCACGATATGAAATCGATTGTGCATATCAACTAATTCTTCACAAGCCTTGAGTATCTGACCATCAACATTTTCTCTAGCCATTGGCTCTTCCTTCTTTTCCATTATTCTATGTTGTAATTTGTTGTGTTCTTGGAGAGCAGCATGAGTTTTAGTATAAGTTACCTAGAATTTGTCAGCTTTTGCAAGTACCTTTTCAAACCTTTTCTTTATCAATTCTGAAACAATCTGAAACTTAACAGCCTTCATTTCTTCACCTAATTTGTCATACTTCTTCTTAATATTTTTAGCTTTATGTTTCCAATATGCATTCTCGGTCCTTGCTTCTAATAGCCTAGTGTCACTATCCAGCATAGGTGGGTAATATCCTGAAGAAGATGGCAATTTATCCTTGTACCTAGCTATTTCATGCCTTAAATTTTCATTTTCAAAAGAATATTTTTTATTGTCCTTCACCAACTTTTCAATTTGAGCTTTAGTAAACTTAGCAACATTAATGTTTAGGTCAACAGTCTCAATTGGATCAGTATCTCCCATTCTATGTACATGAAGACGACCAAAGACCTTGTGTGGGTCATTAATAATTGTTGGCCTCTTCTCTGGTAGATACAAAGCCCAGATCATAAGAGTCGCAGTGTTAGGATTATATCTTGACCCTGTCTAGATTTTGTCCACTACCTCTGTGCTCAACTTCAAAGTTTTATTCTGACTCTTCCTAAAGCTATCAAATACAATTGCAGAACTTATATCCCAGCCTGGGCAGATCATAACACCAACTTCTTGTAGCAATTCCTGCCCCTTCTTAGGAGTAATACTTTTCATTTCTTTATCCACTTCCTCCTGTAACTCCTTTAGGGATTCTACTTCTTTCTCATGAGTAATTTATTTAATCTTTTCTCTTATTAGTTTTCCTTTATATTCATAAACAAATGATCTAAGTTCTGGAGAATTAACAAAAGAATCATCAAAAATAAATTTTTGGCATACAAGATACCTAATATATCAAAAATTTGATTTGAGGATTCCAACTTAACCACATTTCTTTCTAGTGGGGGCTCATATTTCTCAATAACAAGTTTAGCTATTTTCACACATTCAACTTCTCCTTCAATTTCTTCATCACTGGCCATAGATGTATCAACAGATAAACTAACCTCTAGAGTGGGTTGTGGAGAGGTATGGCAGAGTGGAACTACGTTCTCAGCCTGTATCCCTATAACATCCTCTACCAGGAGAGCATTGTTTCTTCTTTTGAACACTGGAGGTGGCACATCCCTAGTCAGTTCATCCTCGTGAAAAAGTAATTTATCCAATCTTTCCAAAGGATCCTTAACCTCATGGAAAGCACATATGTATAACGAATCATTTTTCATTCTCCAAGCCTCAACCATCATCAATTTATTGTATATATCTCTTTTCCTTGTTGCTTGTTGTTCATCAACATTCTTGATTAGGTCATCCTCTATAAAGAGCACATGTTGATACCCTTTTAACTTTTGTTTCAGTTTGACATTAGTGATAAATTGTTCAGGATCAAATCCTTTTCTCTCATTTCCCTTTGGCAAATTGTAATGTTCTAACTTATTATCAATAAGGTCATATCCTTTATCAAAAACAACAAAAAAATCACCAAAGCAAAGTGTACCAAGCATGATTCAGCATTTGTTATAGCATTTGAGATACACAAAGTTTGAATAAGCCAGCTGCCTAACAATTTCCAAGGATGCTATTCTATCTGGAACAATTTTTGGAAAAAGAAAGGGGGTTCCTTCAAAACCATACACCTAGATCTTAATACAATCATCATATGCATACCAGTCTCCCCAGTTATGGTTGACCTTCCCTCTATGATCTTTTTCCTTAGGTCGGAGAAACTTCTATATTTCTAGCAACAAATTATAATCACAAGGGTGATCAAGAAGCTTGTAAAGTGTTTTTACAAAATATTCTTCAAAACATAAATAGTGTGACCTAACACATATGCTATCCCATATTGTAGTCCACATTTGAATAGGCCTAATGTTTCCTTTATCATCCCTATCCTTTATCCTCATATGATCACTCCATATTCCCATGGATTACCCTTCATGCAGGATGAGATGCATCAACAATGAATAATGTTTGAAACGGATAGACTGACTATTATTTTTTATAGAAGTGAGGTCATTATTGAGATTATTTGCAAGATACTCAGCATAATCAAATGGTCTAGCATCTAGGTTTTGTATATTAGTTGTCAAAACCATTGGACCTATGGACATGAGTGCAGAAGCATCCAAACCTAGGACTTGACAAATAGAGTAGTAAGTACATTGAAAATATTCCTTAAATAACTCCACAAAGAATGGGGGATTTCATCATCTGAGAATACTTTGAGTCAATTCCCTTCAACTCGTGGTATATGCAAAGGCAACGTCCATCTCTTATAACTAGTATCCATGTTGTGATACTCTCCTAAAAGGTCTCTAATTCTGAATTTCATATTCATGCTTGTGTCCAATTGAAAAACTGTATAAATATAACTTTTCATGATAGGAATGAAGTCACACCCATCTACAAGATAAATCATATGTGTCTGTGGGTCATACCTTTTTGCAAGCACCCTAATCAATTCCACATTAATAAATACATTGGGTACTAGTACTAATTTCCCCAAATTTAGTCTCCACAAGTTGGACACATGCTGGTGCCTATACATTTTTCTGTAATGATATATGAACAGGTCATAACCCCTCATTAGAGTCCATGTGTCACCCAAACTCTTATGTTTGTCCTCTAAGTTTTCAGCCCCGGGGTCCAATTGTACACTTCTTCTAGACCTCGGTCCAAAGCTAGTGCATTGATCAATCAAGTCTTGATTTGCATGTCGGGTTTCTATTTTTTTCCCTTTGGCCTTAGGCATTTCAGATGTGCCTTCCATAATATCAATTGCAGAATGAACTAGACCCTAAATTTTACTTGTTATTTTAACTGGTTTGGATGCTAGAAAAACCAATTCAAGTTTAGGTACTTAACTGAAATGGTTATTTCTTCTCAGGTTTCTTCATCTCCAATCACTGTTGCAATTCTCCGCCTCTTCTGGTGCTCAAGGATTTTCAAAACCAACTAAAATCAGGATTTAGTTTATAATTCATTCAAATTTGGTTCACAAATGTTACTCGATGCAAGCTTTTCTATCATCAGAAATACCATTAATAAATTTGAACATCAACCATCGATTAACCTATCATCGCCGTTGATTTATCTCTTCGAACTATTTTTGTCATTATGTCATATCAATATGGCGGGTAAGGGTCTTCGTGGTATCAAAGGGACCAATATTCTGTCTCATTGATATTCGTCTTTCTCATTGATGAAATCCTTAAGTCCTTGTGTCTTTGTTACACCGAAGGGACTTGAAATTACTCCATTTGATATCATGAAGTCCCTTCGACCTTTCCATCGGATAAATCTTATAACTGTCTCTTCGACTTTTCATTGTTGCTTTAATGCATCTAGGGGCCCACTTTCTATTAAATCATATCCTTTGGTTGATGTAATAGTTACCTTTTGTATTATTAGATTGGGGGGACTTTAAAGTAACTCTCGTCGATATGATCCGGTCTCTTCGATGAGCTTTACGATTGTCAATATGAACATCTTTATCGAAGGGACTTCAAAACACCTCCTTCGGATACAACGTGGTCTCCTCGATGTACTTCGTGTTATTAAATGTGGATCCTTCCATCCAAGGGACCTTAAAACTTCTTATCCCGATATGTTATATTCCCCTCGATGATGTTCTTTTATACAAATTATTTTGTCAAAGAGACTTTAGAACAACTCTTATCGATATGGTATGGTGTCTTTGATGATGCTTGTTTTATCGGGGAGACTTGAAAGTGGCTCTCACCGATACAGTTTAATCTCTTCGATGATGCTTACAATCTATCATGCAAATTATTCTATCAGAGGGACTTTGCAATATCTCCTACCGATATAGTGTAGTGTCTTCAAACGTGCTTCTTCATGCAAATTACTTTATCAAAGGGAATTCAAAATGACTCTCACCGATATGGTAGAGTCTCCCCGATACATGTTATTTCCTATTAGGACCCGATAGCAAATATGAGATTAATAAGAAGATGACTATGGGAGAACAGAATGGGATGCTTAAAGTGGTAGATTTATATGATGGACTGAGTGATAGGCTACATAAAGGAATCATAGTAAAGTACTATTGGTCATTGGCTCAGGGTTAGGGTTTTAAAAGAAACAAGTCAACCTTATGCTATGGTAACTTATGCTCATACTTCTTCAGAACCTGGAGTCAAGGGTATAAACCCTAGTTGTAACATACCTGTGATATGAAAAGCAGTCAATTTATATTACCAAATTTGGCAATTCATGAGTTGCATTTTTAATCCAAGGAAGAAGACAATTAGTGGACATATTGGTAATCATTGTTTATATCATAGAATGCACAACAACAAAGAAGCAAAATTTAAATTGATCACGGTGGAAAGGGTCAAAAGAATTTTGAACTTATAAACCTTGAAGTATGGCTATGCCAAAGAAAATAGCAGACAGAGGGAGCAACACTACAAGTTGATGAGGAGATTTAAGTCAGGGGGTTAATTGACCAGCACCTTCGCCATTGATATCAAAGGGGGATAATTGAAGCAGTAAAACCTAGCATGATCCAGAACAACATGACATTACTAAAGTTAGGGGGAGCATGACAGGGAATTCTACTTGTCTTTTCACACAAATTCTTTAATAATATAGGTTAAATATTTTGTTCACCTAATGTTAAGATGTCTATATGTATTATTAAATCACAGATGTTCATTATTGTTTCCTTCACACAAGCATATTTAAAGCATGTGGAGGCTAGAAGCTGTATTACAAAGTAAAGCTATCCAAATATTAGAGAAATGACTACAATTTATTGCCAATATTTTAAAGAGGTGTTTACTTTCATAGGTATCTTGTTGCATTATTTGATACCTTTAAACCTTGCTTGCTTCTTTTCATAACTAGCAGTTCTAGAGAAGTTAGAAAAGTCTAGCATCTAGAAAACATATAGGACATACAAGAAATTATATTCTAACTAAACAAAATTAATTTCAACCAAAGTAATAAAATTAAGAAGAATGATTGAACCTAACTTTAATTAATGCACTTCAAATCAGCAGTGAACATCTCAGGTTTTGTATACAATGTACCAGTAGAATAATGATGATTACATTCAGAAATGTATCAGTAAAACAATAGTGAATAAGTACACCTGTACTCAGATCCTTATTACATTCAATAATAAATTACACCATACATATAACCAAAGTTTAGGTGACAAGCTAACAAGTTACCTTTTTAGGCTAGTTAAGGTGACAAAACATCATCATAATCATCTGCATTGCCAGCAAGATCAGAATCCTAATCATTCGTGTCTGCATCTGCTTGATTTTATTCCTCATCCTCATTTGTGACATGCAATACATTCTCTCTCCCAATCTCTTCATTGGTAATCAAAATCTCTTCTTCAAACACTCCATCATCGTCTTCATCCATTTCTTCAAATGTTTCCTGTAAATTAACATATTGACCATCAGGCATTATATCAACAACTTCCATGAATTTTCATTTTGAATGAGACTCTATTTAAATGACATATGACTATCCTAAGCTTCTTACATCATCAATTAGAAATGACTGGTTAATTTGAAGAGGGGAAACATACGACTCATCCATCTTTGATAAAAATTATTGTGTATTTGCACGTACAAATCCATACTCATCAATTGTACTATGGATGGCTAGATTCACTTACATTTTAATATATAGGACTATTTTCACCAAAATCCACTTGAATAATTTCTTGGATGAATCCAACATAAAATTTCTTCTCAGTTTCGTGAAGAAATTCAGCACTAACAACACAATCACAATTTGTCTTTCCTTTGTCTTTTTCTTCCACTCTTAAATGACAACCATAGGCCCACATTCCACTAAAATGCATAGCCCATAAATGTAGAGATTGTGAAAGCTCACTTTCCTCTATTGTTATATCTTGACCTTCTTCTTTTGCATCACTGATTGCATTAGCAATCCATTCTTCAAATTTTGGAAAAGAACCACCTCTAATCAAATCATGATGTCTGCACCTTTGAGTTCGATGTTGCATCCAAGTTTGATTGTCTTCTTCATATTTTCTACATAGAATATTAATGTAGAAATAGTAAGATTAATAATATAAATGTGTAAATGCAATTGAGTAAATAAATTATTGTGTAATTTTTTTTTTACTTACGCCATTTATTGAACGAAGATGTGTTTTAAAGAATATAGGCATGTATCACACTTCTTTCTTGATGTGGTAGCTTAAAGAGACATCCATTGCCTTCTAATACTTCACTTGCAACTCTCTCATCTTCATCATCATCCCATACACGTCGATTGACATTTTTAAAATCCTTCATATATTCTATGCAAAATCCCATGGCCTCTTGCATTAAATATCCCTCAGACATGCTGCCTTCCGGTTTTGACCTAGTATGAACAATTTTTTTCAAAATGTTCATATATTGTTCTATAGGATACATCCATCTCATTCTTACTGGGCCACAATGCTCTAGTTCATAATCTAGATGTATCAAAAGATGCATAAAAATGTTAAAGATTGTAGGTGGAAATTCCCGTTCCAATAGACAAAGGACTTCAACAACCTCCTCCCTCAAACTATCAAAGTTCAAAGGATCTAATACATGTAAACTCATTCTCTTTAATATTAGGCCCAACCTTATAATTGCCAATCTTGGCCCCTTTGCCAAACTTGATATATTTACCACAATAGGTAAAATATTCTGGATTATGACATAATAGTCATGGGTCTCGAGGCCTCTTAATCTATTAATGTCATTTTGGCTTCTAATACTACTAGTTACATATCCAGTGGGAAAGCAAGTCTGAGGCATCAATTGTAAGAATTTTGTACGTTGTTCCTTTGTCCAGACATAAGGAGCACTAGGTTTTCTATATTTTTCATCATCATATTTTTCAACCCAAAGATTTTGACAAATCTTTAGTTCTCGAAAGTCTTCACGTGATGAAATAGTATCAAAAGCACCAAAAAGAGTTTCTATAATAGCATAGGCTATATTTTTCTCAGTATGCATAAAGTCAATAGTATTCCTAATGGCTATATCCTTGAAATATGGAAACTTATAGACTATGCACAACTATTTTACACTACTTTCATTATAGATCATATCCAGTACCAGCAATCCCATCATTTTCAATTATAAATGACATTCTTTTTTGTCCATTCTCAACAATGTAATCACTTGTTATTAGAAATGGTGCTTCACGATTCTCTTCTTGACCATTGAAACATGTTTTTTATTGATGATATGGATGATCCATTTTAAGGTAAGCACGATGTCCACAATAAATACACTTACACAAACTTCTCGAGTACCTCACAAAATCCTTAAAGTTGCAAGCAAGACATCCATGGTATCCATGAACAGTGAGACCAGACAATGTGCCATATGTAGGAAGATCATGAATCATAAACAATAAGGAAGCTCTTAAAGTGGATTTGATTGAATGACCATCCCTTAAAGATTAAATTGCTTCAATTTATTTCCACAATTCCATTAGCTCATCATATAATGGCTCTAGGTAAGCATCGATTGTATCTGAAGTCACACTTTTCTTTCCTGGTATAATTAATTATAGCATTAAGAAAAATGGTTTAGTTGATAACCATGGAGGCAAGTTATAATTTATTAAAAACACTCGCCAAGTTGACCATTTAGTACTTTGATCTGAGAATGGGTTCACCCCATCTAGAGCCAAACCCAACCTTATATTACAAGGATCTTAAGAAACATTAGGCCGTCTGTTATCAAATTCCATCCACGTCTTAGAACCTGGCACATGTGATTGTTTTCCATCGGTGCTCTTATTTTGTGCATGCCATTGCATAAGTTTAGTAATGTCTCTACACCTATACATTAGGAGTAATCGTGGGATTATCAAAAAGTGGTGAAGAACCTTTCTAGGAACCGCAGCTAATTTCAACCCTTGTCTATACCTTGTTTCATGACATTTCGGACATTCACTCTCACTTGCAAGATTATTGCGAAATAATACACAACCATTCACACATGTGTGGATGTTTTCATACCCTAAGCCTAGCTTAGTGATTTGCTTTTTATATTGACTTTGTTTTGTTGGAAATGTGGAGTCAGGTGGTAATAACAAACTTAATAATGCCAATAACTGATCTACACTCTCATTTGTCTAACCAAGCACCAATTGCAAGTTAAGAATTTGAAGGATTGTTGTCAAATGACTTAACTTGCAATTAGCATACACAAGATTTAAAGCATCCTCCATCGACTTGGCCCAATCATCATTTTGACCCTTATTCAACATTCTATCAACTTCAAACCCTTCGTCTAACATTCTTGCCTCTTCATCTATGTTTGGTGCCACTTCATCTATGTCTGTTGCCTCTTCATCTCTCACACTCTGCAATTCTACCATATCTTCATAATAATTGTAATCCCAAGGGCTTATACCACTATGCCCATATCTTATCATATGTCGATAAATCACATTTATTTTTCTCACCTTTCCACCAAGACAATCATTACATGGACATGGATATTTGTCCATTTCCCTCTTAACTGCTACTCTCTCATCATATGCATGGTATTGATCTGTAGTCAACTTTCGACATTGATCCATTAGTAATGTTTTGCATTCTAGTATTAATTTAGTTTCCTATTGCAAGAAAAAAAATAGAAATCTGAAAAAACTCAACTTAGGATCTAATACATGTAAACTCATTCTCTTCAACACTCTTCAACACTTACCCAGAATTCAAAGCACTTCACATAGTAGGATACAGAGCACTCTACAGAATTAGAGTTAGAGCACTCTACATGATACAGAGCACTCTACAACAATTCAAATTCAAGAAATACAGTTGGGCACCACTTTACAGAATCAAATGTTCTACCTCTACATAAATCTCTGTGGTCAGTTTTGTGCATTTTTTACTTGTAGGATTCTCAACTATCAATAGCTAATTAGCAAGAAACATAGAAACTACTCTTCCCTCATTTTGTTACCCATGTGCAAGAGGCAGAGATTAAAAGTATATGCTTATGACAAGATACTCTTAATGTAGTCAATGTCTTATGACAAGATACCCTCCTATTTATGTAACTCATATCTCATAATACACCCATTTTGTTCTCCTATCTAGATACAGTTGCCAGTCAAAAAGCTATAGATTTTGTGTTTAATGTAATGAGGGTTTTGAATTACCTCTGAATTCACTGCAAAGGGCGTCCCCAAATTTGACTTTGCTGTAGAGGGCCTCACCGACTTCAAATTCATTGCAACAAACTCTGATTTCCTTGCCTGCCTTTTCATAAGTCTCCAGGTCCTCTCCAAACAAGCTTTATTGCCCATGCAATTAGTAGCTGCTAAAACCCAAAACACCTCATGCCACAAATCCTCACAAATGAATCTGTCATTGCCAGTTGCCCAGACAAAAAGAAACAATAACCCTAAAATTTTGCACGCAATACAACCCACTCTCGCTAATAATTTCCCAATTCGAAATGTTTTTTCATTACCCACTTGAATATCATATTGTCTAATTTTTATTTGTGTGACTAATTATTTAGTTGTGTTTTTTACCCGATGATCAAATTAGTCATTTATAGTTGTGTTGCAAAAACATAGTAGAATTTAGTTATTTTTAGTTGTCCTGACTAAAAGTTTTAGTCACGTAGTCATTTATTTGCCAAAACTCTACTAGTTTTTTATGGGAACTTGCACATTTTCAATCACATTGGCCTCTTGTTTAGGGTCAATATCCACTGTCACAACACCTTTTTCTTTTCTTGGTTTCTCAATACTATCCCTCATAACACCTTTCCTTTTTAGATGGTGTGAACGCCTTAGTTGTGTGGGTTTCTTTTTCAACATTTTTGAAGGTGTAGAAGAAGAACCACCTCTTTTCTTTCTGATTTTTAATGTTCTAGTTTTGGGTGTTTTATTAGAAGATGGGGTTTGATGTACCTCTTCTGCCACAGGTTGATCAAATGCTCCATGTGGTGAATTTTTCACATCTTGCTCCCTTATTTCTCCCTTGTTGCAGGTGGGTGAAGCAACAGGTGGAACTAAAGGAGTTTCCCTTAAAGATGCAGTAGGTGATTCTATATTTCCTGTTACTGTTGGCTCCTCAAGAATATCATTAATGTTTCCACAATTCAAAAATCTTTGCCAAGGTACCTATGGGTACTAAAACCCAAGGCTCCTTTTTACTAACAAGGTAATCAAACAATCATGTGATAGAGCTGAATCATTTTCCTTCTATTGGTATTCATACCCCATTCTTTTTAACAAATTATACAGAAAATTGGGTACATTGACTATTATATTATGACGAAGGTGACTCAATAGCTTAAAATTCATAGTATACAGAAGAGAATGTCTACCATCACAAGTAACATACTTAGTAATATAAGTAGCACAAGAAGCACATACCCATGGAAGTGATAATCTCTTGGTACCTTGTGACATTGAGTCAAGATTCTCCCCTACCTCGTTGAACTCATCCCTGGCAGCTATTGTATTTGCCTTGATAGGGAATTCTTCTCCATTCCTAGGTAGACTAGACACTTATGCAATTGCAGCCTCTGAAGCATCCACTTTCAAATCCTTGATAGTGGCTTCATCATGGTGTAATGTGGCTGCAAATTGCCTTGTCATGCCTTCATTATATTTTTTGAGCTTCAAAAAGTAATCGAGCCACTCTACCCTTGTGAAAATTGGAAAGGTTAACCTATCTTCCAATATTACTTGATGTACTGTGGGTTCCCTTCTGAGAAGATCACCTCCCATGCTGCCAATTTAGCTCAAGGTTCAAATTTAACAACCCTCTGCTCAACCCCCTGTTATACTTGCATGCACTTTGTTCAATTGCAACTTCATGCACTAAGCTTGAACTAGCCTGAAATGACTCAGGATTTAAAAAGTTGACAAGATAAAAGGTTATAGATGCAGGATGGGCACAGTCTATGTTTTGGTGGCTTTTGGTGCAAATAATATTTTTGTTTTGAACATATACCATCTCCCCCCAACTAAATCTGGAAGTGACCTCAAATCAATGCTTGTACGAGACGAAGGGGAATGATTAAAGAATATGGAAATAAGATTAATAATGAGAATTATGCTGAATTAAATATAGTTCATATCGAATGTATTGGAAATCTATGCTAATTATGGAAGGTTAATATGTGTACCTATGATTTGAAGTGAACATAACTCCACGCATGTGAAGCTTTGTGAAGAGTGTTTGTAGCATGAATGTGATTGGATGTGGAATCATTATTATGGGAGACAGAGTGAATGATAGGTTGGCACGTGTGAACGAGTTGAGGGAGCTTGCATGTAGTGATAGGACAGATGGCAGTTGCATGCGCTGGAAAAGTAGAATAAATGCTGATGGAGTGCAATTAACTTGGTGCAAAATTTGAATGTTCTGATAGATAGTTGTTGCATGTACCTTCATCAACATGTCCCAAAGTGAATTGTGGCAGCTTTTATTTTGCTTGCTATAGATCCCTACTACATAGTGAAGTGGTCTCTATGAAGATTGTGGTAGCTGTCTTGTGTGTGCACGTGAGGAAGGATAAGGAATTATACCTGAGTGACCTCAGAAGGTGAGCTATGTAGTTCATTTGTTGAGTCACTGTGAGAATCGGTAGTGTCTACTACTGAGTTATTATCTGGTGGTAACATGTCAGTACCAAAATTAGGGCTTAGACCATAGAAATGCATTAGAGAATGAATAAAATCATCTTGTTTTGCTAGCTTTGTGTATAACTTCAATCTGTAGCCATTAACTAGCAATGAGAATCTGACTACATCTATGGCCTACAATTTGACTGCTCCATTGGGGAATACCTATTGTATTTCATAGGGGCCTAACCATATGGATTGTAGCTTGCCCTTATAATATTTGTATTTGAAATCATACAATAAAGCCTAGTCACCCACATGGAATTCTTTAGTCTTTATAAACTGATCATGCCATTTAGTCCTCAGTTTTTGAATTATCTCTGTGTGATGGATAGCCTCCATTCTAATTTCATCTAGCCCATTCAGAATATGCAGCCTCTCTTTTTGTGATGATGTCAAGTCCATGTCAAGTTCTACTGTTGTTCTGAGTGTCTTATATTCAAATTCTATTGGTAGAACTATTGTTTTTCCATACACTAATTCATAATGTGTGAAACCTATAGTTGTTTTCCATGTTGTTTAATATGCCCACACTGCTTCTGGCAATATGGTTGCCCAGTCTTTCCTATGAGTGTGCACTATTTTGGTCAGAATATTTTCAATTTCCTTGTTTGTAACTTCCACTTGCCCATTGGCTTGGGGGTGATAAGATGTTGACTTTTTATGTCTGATTTCATATTCTTTAACCAATTTAGAAATGAGTTCAGAAGTGAACTGGGGACCTTGATCAATTACAATTTCTCTGGGTACTCCATATATAGTAAAGATGTCTTCATACAAGAACTTAGTTACATTTCCATCTCTTGCAAACTACAATGCTTTGACTTCAACCCACTTTGTCAAATAATCTATGCAAACCAAAATATATTCCTTGTTATTAGATGCTGGTGAAATTGGGCCAATGAAGTCTAGCCCCCATTTTTCAAATGGTGCTAGTGCCAGTTGTGGTTGCAAAGGCATCTCATCTATCCTTGTTGGTCTGCCCATTCTCTGACATCTATCATAGCTCCTTGTATACTTTATTGAATCCTTACGGAGAGTTGGCTAATAGTAGCCTGCGATTAAGATCTTAAATGTTGTCCTTTTGGCTACAAAGTGACCCCTGCAGGGCTCATCATGGTAAGCTTTTAGGATCAAAGACCTCATCTTCTCTTATACATCTCCTCATAATACAATTTGGACTGGTGTAGAATAGATAACCAACAATCCAAGAGTATGGAAATATTTTATGCACCAGCTGTCTTTTTTCTATAGGAGAGAAATGCGATGGTATCTGTCCTGCCACTAAGTAATTTGCAATATCAACAAACCATAGTGTGTGTACATTGGGAGCAAACAAATGTTCATCTAGAAAATAATCATCTATAACACCTTCTTCAAGTTGTGTGGGCAATCTAGACAAAATACCTGCCACTACATTAGCTTTCCCAGGCTTATCCGCTATTGTTATATCAAACTCCTATAGTAAGAGCAACCATCTGACTAGTCTACCTCCAACCATTGGTTTGTTCATTAAGTACTTGATTGCAGTATGCTCTATGTGGATAAAGACTAGATAGCCAATGATGTAATGCCTAAACTTGTTAAAGGCATAGTTAATTGCTAACATATCTTTCTTTGTGACAATGTAGTTAAGTTTTGCTCCTTGTAAGTTCTTGTTTATGTAATAGATAGCATACTCCTTATTACCTTCCTTTTGTCCCAATACAGCTCCTATAGCAAGATTAGAAGCATCAATGTGTATGTGGAAAGGTAATGTCCAATTTGGTCCTCTCAAGACAGGTGCTTTTGTGAAGGTATCTTAAGTGTCTCAAAAGAGTGCTGACATTCTGTGGTCTAGTAAAACTTTGTCTTTTATGAGTGGAGTAAACAAGAGTGCTACAATTTTATTGAAGTCCTAAATGAATATCCTATAATAGCCTGCATGGCCCAGAGAGCTCTTGACATTCTTTTGTTTTTGGGGCACAAGAAGTGTAGAAATGATCTCAATTTTATGGGGATCCACTTGAATTCCTTTACTTGATATAAAACATCCTAGAACAATCCCTTGAATCATCATCATGAAACATTTCTCATGACTCAATGATAGATTGTCTTCTTGACATCTTTTTAGAACTTTCTCTAGATTGTTGAGTGCCTTTTCATATGTTTCTCCATAAGTGGTGAAATCATCCATATAGATCTCCATGGAATCATGAGCATAATCTGAGAAGATACCTAGCACTGCCCTTTGGAAAGTGGTTGGGGCATTACATAATCCAAAGGGAAGAACAGAATAAGCATATGTACCCCAAGGGCATGTAATTGTGGTTTTATCCTAGTCTTCTGAAGCTATCTTTATCTTATTATAGCCACTAAATCCATCTAAGAAGGAGAAGTACTTTTTACTTGCTAGGGAATTAAGTACTTGGTCAATGAAAGGTAGTAGAAAGTGATCCTTTCTAGTGGCTATGTTTAGCTCCCTATAGTCTACACATACCCTCCATTTGCCTCCTTTCTTAGGGACAATAACTAAAGGTGACACCCGTTGACTGTCAGAAATAGGGTAAATGAAGCCTGCATCAAGTAATTTTTGTAGCTTAGTTTTAACTATTTCTCATAATGCAGGGTTCATTCTCCTTTAAGGCTGTCTAATTGGCTTGAAACCATCATTTATGTAGAACCTATGCATGCATATATCTGGATCAATTCCCTTCATGTCATTGTAGTCCCATGCAAAGGCTGATGTGTGTGCTTGCAACACAGTGTTCAGGGAATTATGTCGTTCTTCAGTCAAGGCATTGTTAACATTCAATATTTTAACTGGCATGATTTCCAATGTTTTGGAAGCTGATTACATAGATGAAAGGTCATATCTACTAATGTTGCTCGGACACATTCTTGTGGTAGTAAAGAGTGGAAAAGTTGGGATATTTCTTCTGAGGAATTTGTAGGTATAATGTTCTGTAGTGGATCTTGCAGGCATGTCAGACAATCTTGTTACTGCAGGTCCTTGCCATAGTTATTTTGTATGATGTGGTCAATTAAGTCATCCTCGTCTTGGTTTACCAACAAAGGGTTGTGTTTAATAGTCATGAGAGTTTGCAAGCAATAATGGTCTTCTTCCTCCAAGGTAAGCCATATAATTTGCTCTAGATTTTGGGCTGGTGGATAAAGGACCAATTTCTTGGTTATAGTTCCATTTGAGATTATCATGTTCCCAAACCTACAACCTATGAATGCATCAATTGTTGTTAACCATGGTCTGCCTAAGATAAGTAAATATTCTGCAAGGTTGACCTTTGGCTGCAAGACTATGAAATATACATGATACTCCCAGGAATCTAATGCTATGACTATGTCCTCAATGATCCCTTCAGGTTTTATTGTTGACCTATCTGCCAACTGTAAAACAATTGTTGCAGGCCTAAGGTTAGGTAGCTGAAGTAGTTGCATTGTTTCCTTAGTCATGACATTAATGGTTGCCCCTAAGTCAATCAAGGTATTTTTGATAAGGGTCCCATTTATCTTAACATCCACTATTGGACTGCCAGGGTTTGTGTATTTAGGGACAGTTATATTCCCTAGCATAATGTCAACAAGGTTCCCTAAGACATGTACTATCTAAGGATCCTTCATTTTTTCTCCCTAGCTTTTTAAGACAAAGGTATTTTACTGTCTTGGTATAAATGGGGATATCCTTGATAGCTTGAATGAGGGGGATTTTGATACTGACATTCTTAAGTTGACCCAAGATATGTCTTAGCTTGGTTATGATGTTTTGCAATGGCTAAACGCTTAGGGAAAGGAGGCTCTGGACTTGAGATAGTTTGATTTACTTGATTTGACTTAGGATCCAAAGGTGAATTATCTAAATCTTCAGATGTGGGTTCCTCATCTACCATCTTAGTGATTTGAGGGGATGAATGCCCAACTAGTGTTTTCCTTGACTTGAGGTGGACATCACTCACCTCTACCCCATAAGTGGGGTATCCTCATTAGTGTGTTCTTGTTGGACATGCTTATTATTGGGGTTAGGTGCATGTTGGGCAGGTAGCTGTGGTGCTCTTGGTGACTGAGATGTTGGGTTTGATGGATTGGGAATAATAGCATGTTGTTGTGGCTGAGAAGGCAACAAAGGTTGTGGGTAATTTGTAGCTTGGTTCTGCCGCTACTGTCCCTTTTGCCATTGTGGTTGCCACTGACTTTGTTGTACTAGCCATTGAGGATAGTAATTGGAACCTTGAAAATTTTATTGTGGCCATACATTTGGTTGCTATTGGTTCCAGTTTTGTTGAGGGTTTTTCCATTGTTGAGGGCTTTGCCATTGGTTTTGGGTATTTGGCCAAGGCCGGGGGTTCCAACCAGAGAAACTATGATTATCAATAGGAAATGATGCATTGAAACTTAGAGGGTCTTGTGGCATACCTTGTCTTGTTTGTCATGGATTTATTTATGCAACATATAACAATTGCCCATCTTCACTTTCAAATGGTTGAAAATATCATTTCTCTGATTTGTCTTTTGTAATACTAGCCACTCTTTTACACTTGTAGTTGGCTTTCCTTTATCTGCATTGGGGCATTATTCAATAAGTATTGCTTCAGCCTCCTCCTGCTTCTTCTTCAAATGTAGAGTGTCCAACTGAGTAGCTAAGTGACTTATAATATCTTCTTTCATATTGGTTAGTAGGTTGCTTAAATCCACCCTTGAAACCATATTAGATGTCTTGCCAATGGTAGATGTTCTTTCCTTCCTTATCTTTTTGGTAAAGGATCTTGAGTAGTTCCTACAAACTTTACAAATATCATCAAAGGATAATTGAGACACATCCCTTGCACCAATAAGATTAAGGGCATCCATGCAATCATCATTGAATCCTCTCAAAATGACAAGCTTCAGAGATTCGTCTGAGAGTCGATTGTGTGGGTTTTTCTTCATGGAGAATTGGAACCTTTCTACATAGTCTTCCAATGGTTCATCCTCTTTTTGAGTCTTTCTGAAATTCTCATCTCTTCTTCTATCAAATCCTCTGCAATAATCTTCGTATTTTTCCAATAATTTTGTTTTCATTATGTCCCAATCTGGAATAGCATCTTTGCTCAGTCCCATAAACCATCTCAGAGCAGTATCCTTCAAAATAGCAGGAAATAGCTTGAGCCTATGAACATCAGTTGTGTAGTCATAGCTTCTACATAGGACATCAAACTCAAACAAGAATGTATCTATATCCTTAGTCACCAAACCATAGAAGACTGGCAATGTTGAAGGGGGTATATTCTTCAGGGAAGCAACTCTCTCTTGGTTGGTAATTAGAAATTCAAGTCACATGTTCTGGTGGATCATCCACTATATCAGCCATTGTTTGGAAGGTCCTCTCTGTATTATTAGTAGATGTTGATGAAAGGGAAAATTCTTCTTCATTAATACCCTCGTTCTGATTAGTGTAGTGACCAATATCTACTCTAGCTTGTTGGTTTGAAGGGAGAAACCTTCCCTAAGTGTCTCTCTGCCTCCGCATACACAAGGTATGACTTTGTATAGAAATGACTCTTGCACAATATTAGTAAAATGTTCTGGTATTTGGAGGGATGAAACCTAAGTATCGTATTTTTTTGAAAGTAAAATTTTAAACTAGGAAAGCTTGGAAATAACAGAAATTGATCTTTGAAAGTAGCACCATCCCCAACAATGGCGCTAAAAATGTAGCGTCCTTACTATGTCTAGTAAACTTGGTGACAATCACACAATTTAGAGGAAAAACCTAACTGAACAGTCCACTTGAATCTTTGGAAAGACCTTCATTGAATTATCGACCAAGGCTGGCAAGCTTGTGATGGTACTGGCACTGTATGTGCTTTCAAAGATTAAGACTACCTAACTCATCCTAATACAGTGTTATACTTGCTGGGAAATCTCAAAACTGCATAACAGTAAAGAAAGTAATGTTGGCACTATTGCTATGGGTACATACAATATAAGACTACAACTAATTACTGTCAAGAAATGAATGCTAAGGTTTAACTTGATACTGATAATCTAAACATACACTCTATACTCCAGAGTACAACAAGTTGAAGCAACTAGAATATCTCAAAGGATCTAATGCATTTATGAAATAATTGTTACAACAAAAGTAATCATACTGGAAATGAAGTGAGGGACAGTTCCCTTGAGTGGCACTTGCTCAAGTGATTGTCTCCACTAATCTAACTTAAATCTATCTTCTTGGATTGACATAATCATAATAATTTAAAATCATTCATTGCTAAATCTTCACAATATTACATAAGATTCTGCTAAAATATCTTATTCATGAATCCAACATTAAATAATAAACATTGTCGGTAGAAATGACTAAGAGATCTGATAACTATATTTTTCTACTTGAACAATTTACAACTTTCCAACTTTCCAACTAACTCTACCTCAATCATCAATCCATACATATAGGCATGGGGGAGTTTTATTAAAACACGGTCTCTCAACTAAAATCATAAATCACCACTCCCTATATATAAGAGTGATAAATACCAAGCAATCAATAACTGGAAAAGAAAGAAGAGTTCAAATGAAATTGAGACTCTTGCTATAATAGAACTGGAACGTGGATTGGTTGAATCAGTCACGTTAGATTCTTGACTGCAACAGAGTTCTTCTCCTTCAATCTTTTCTATTTATTGTTATCATGATGCACAATCATCTTCATTAAGTGCTTCCATGTTGTAGTTGCTATGCTTAGTTTATTCTAGAACCTCCCTTGCTCTATTGTCTGGGAACTCCTTTGGCTACGGGTTGCACCTTGCAGTTGCTGCGGGCTACAGTCGATCTCCTCCAACTACAAGAGTTAGTTCACAAAACATGCACACAATACTAACAACCATAGCTAAGCACAAATATCCTTTATAATTCATGCATTCCCATGCATAATCATGCAATATTCATCATATTATAACCATATTTCCATATACTTTAAATCAAGTTCAGGATTGCAGAATGAACATAAAAGATAGCATAGTGTAGGAATATGTATAAGATAATGTCTTAGAATGTCTATGAACTTGCATAAAAACATAAGAAAAATAGCTAATAATTGGACTCATCACTTATCTATGAGGAATCTCTTCCCTTTTCTTAGTTTAGAATCTAAAAGTGTACTTTAATAGTTTATTATGCTATACTTTAGATTCTAGATTAAAGAACACAAAAGATAAAAGGATTAAAAGAACATCTTTTATTTATTTTATCTTTACATTTTGGTAAACCGAACATTTCCAACACTTTTCCCTTCTATCCCTTTTGTTTTCTTTTGGATTGTATGCCCAAATATCTTCAATAACCTACCTTTCCTCTTAGGTGTAGTCCTCATCTTAACACTTCTTCATCATGGAAAATAACATCCCATTATTGAAAACATGAATCAATAACCCTATCTCAATGGTGGGGACACATTTAAGCAGGATACTCATTATGAACACATTGAACAAAGGAATTAAAACATGATATTATAAATAAATTATAATTCCTTAGAGATTATGTTCGCAAACTAGATGATGGAACTAACCCTTCTTCACTTGCTTCAAGACTTGAGGTTCCATCTAGATCTAGTAAATATAAAAGTAGGTCATCATCCATCTTGATAAATAGAACCTTCTCTCTCCTCTTGATTACATCCTATAATATGGTTATGCTTAAGGGAATTGGATAGATTATATGAATGAGTCTATTCCTCCTCAAAGTCAAGTTTCTTCTTCAAACAGTTTCTCCCACCCTCATTATTTCACAATTGCTACTCTTCTTACTCCTGCCTCACATTTTCTACCTCCTTCCACTCCCCCTTCATAACCAATCTCTCTTTGCATGTCTAACCCATCATCCACTACTCATCCCTAATTGCATCTTTCCACTTTTCCATTACTTGTCTTCTAACCTACACTTAAAAGAAATGTCACTAGTTGCCCCATACACGTTCCTATTACACAACCTCTTCCATACACCATTTCTCACACCTTTTCTCATCTTATCAGTGTACTACTATACTATTAATCCTTCAACACATCTCTTCATGAACTAACTAATCCCCTTTCACTCTACACTCTACACCTAATCCCCAACCTATACTCCTATTACACACCACATCCCTATTTCTATCGATCCTCCCACTAACCCTACTTTTCAAAACATTCTTCATCAATTAGGATCTATGAAAAATAATTTGAAAGTTGTTCCTATCCCCTCTTCTAAAGATGTCACCATGCACCTTCACCACACTCCCTCCCTTATGGAATCATCTCTTATTCTTTTCCCCTAGGGTTTCTGACTCATCATTTCAAAATATACAATGGTAAGGGAGATCCAATAAATGCCACCTATCTTGACTTCCTCTGTGATTACTACTTGCTAGCTAAAAAATTTACTCGTAGTCTGAAATATTACACTTTGGAGTGGTTTTATTCACTCCTAAATATCTCCATCCACTCCTATACCAAGCTAGTCAATTATTTCATCCAACTCTTTTACATTGATATCAGTTTGAAACTCACCTTCTCTAACTTAGTTCGATGCAAGGCACTATCAACATATTAACAATTATGTCATTTACTTCCATTCTCTGCATTCCAAGATGCACTAATAGCTCCTTAATGATTAAATCCAACACTCTTTCATTAATAGCACATTGCCATAGATCAAGAACAAGGTCATGTTTAACTATTGTGATAGCTCATTTTTTTTGTTGGCATAAGGCATGTCTACCTAAGGTAGGTGCATTTGCAAGGCTAACTTTTCATAACATAGTCCTCATGGGTGATAGGCTTGTAAGATTTGGTTTTATAGGCTCTTTCAATTATGTATTATGTGGTGATGAAAATGAGTGTGTGAACCATCTATTTTACACTAACCCTTTGCCATAAAATGTTGGACATAGCTATGTGCATGTCTTTTGTAGAATGGTGCTCTTTCAAAAAAATTATTATAGTTGTTTCAATTTTGGCCAACTCTTTATTCTAAGGCTACATTTAATTGCTTCCCCTTTTATATTGTTTCAAAGTGTAGCTCCCCTTCTTTATTGATTTAGCACATTTGGAGAGAGAAAAATAGTAGATTTTTTTGCAAAAACCTTTCCTCATTGAAAATGTGATCTCCAAACTATAAATGGCAAATTTTTAAGTTGTTATGACTAGAGTTACATAGCTTTCACATAAAAGTAGATGCTTCACTTCTTGGGATCAACATATGGTGTCTAATTGGAGACTTTTAAAGACCCCTCCATTCATGGGGTGATTGATGTCCATGTACTAAGATGGATAGGTCACTTGTCAAATGGGTTCCCCTTCCATTCAAGATCATGAAGTTAAATTTTGATGGCATTTCTTAGGATGACCTTGACTTGTCTAGTGTTGGGTGTATTATTAGATATTCTAAAGGTGAAATTATGGCAATGGTTTCAAATAACTAATGACTAGAACCAACAATGAAGTATAAGCATAGGTGTTGGTGTTGGGGCTCTTTGTAGCTCTTATATGGGTTTATCATAGTCGATAATTGAAGATGATTCTATGTTTCTAATTTCTGCTATTGCACAACATTCAACTTCTAATTGAAAGTTGGTTAATATTTTGATTAAAATTTGGGAGCTCTTAGATTTGTTTGTCAACTTTAAATGTCAACATTGCTATAAAGAGGCTAACATGGTGGCTAATTGTCTGGATAATTTAGCCATATATATGCCTAATGATTATTTGAATGATAAAACTTTGAATGCATGACATGATGAGAGGTTAAGGGAAGTGCACTTGGGTGATAAGTTTGTGGTGGATTTACATGTGGGTGATCCACAATCATCTTCCTTCATGGGTTTTTGATCATGTGATAATGGTCCTCAAATAAATTTCATAATTTGCTTTCTTTTCACTAATGTTTTTTTTTGTAGATTTTCCATTGGTATGTACTTGTGGCTAATGTTAGGGATAGTACAAGCATATGTGATTGCTTTTAAGTGGGCACAACTTGGCTTTTCTTTCATCCTTTAGTGTTTGATTAAACCTTTATTTCTTGGTTCTTTCATGGAAACAATGGTTTGGGTTAAGCTTCACAATGAAATGCACAAAATTTCCTTATCTGACCATGTTATGGATCTAAGGTTGGGGACAATTTTCACTTTCAATTCAAAGGACATTTTGGATGCATGTGCAACTATTTTAGGGGATGTTTTCATGACCAAGGGGATTTATCTTGTGTCAACTTAGATATCACCAAACATTTTTTGTTTCAACTCTAATTTTATATTAGGTATGTGGGTATGGTAAGATCCTTGGCGAAAACACATATTAAAGATAAACATTTGCCAGGGTTGGATGAGAATTTGTAGGAGGAAAAATTGAGGGTGAAGGATAATCATCATGATGTATGTGTTCTTGAATTGGTTCGCCAAGAGCTTGTAGAAAGATTATTTTCCTGGTGACTAAAATTCAACATATTGAGCTCTTCCTTGAGTGTGGCTTGAGGGAAATATTTGAAGGGAGGCAAAATTTCAACAAGTTGAGGGCACCTTATAAAATAGTAGTTGCTAATATTCTAGTGGATATGATTGCAATTAGTAAAGTAATTAAAAATTTGGTTTGGGTTGCTCATTTAGAGCCCTTATTTGTTATGTTTGTACCTATGGTGGATGTGGGTTTGATTAGGGAGGCGCATAATCCTACGATGGTTCTTACTTCAACTTTGGTTGTTGGTGGTGATTTTGTTTTAGGTTCTCACAAGGGTGATAATAATTCTTTAGTCATTTTCAATATTTAATTATGGTCTCATTGATGCTATGTTGCATTTAGTCAAGTTTTTTATATCATTTTGTTATCGTACTTTCAGTTGGTCCCATGTTTTGTATGTCATTATTAGTTGGTTAGGTTTTGTCCATAGCAAAGTGATTTAGGTTGACATACTAAAGGGTGGGAATGTTAGTATATTGGGTGTTTTGTAATGTTTATAGAGATTCATCTTGGGCATCTATGGTTTTGTACACTTTTACATAAATTAATATAAATGAGAGTGAGCCCTACCCACATTTCATGAATAAAAAACTATTATGATAGATTTTTTTTGTTTACCATTATCTAAGATTATGAGCAAAAAACTTCTTGATTCCAACCTTCTCAATTACAATTCCTTATCTCAACACTCTTCTTCCACTTCTAGGTAGCCATCCAAGTTCTAATTGAAAATTCCATTCAAAAAAACATTGAACCTCCTCCTTTCTCCAAACTTGACTAAAATCTTAATGTTAACCATGTGGACAATTCACATGTGTCTATTAATGTCATTTCTTTCAAACCTTGGCCATTAAAAAATTCACTCATTTGGTATATCGTTTGGATGTTATTCTCAAACAACTCCTATGCACTAAAATAATCATTATACCCCTCATTTGACCCCTAGATGTATTTATTTATGTTTCTAATGGCTATGATACCAGCACATTTTATAAATATCATCATGTTAATGACCATGACAGTGAGTGGCGCATTTGCCTTAAACACAACATCTAAGACCATATCAATAATAATTCGATCCATACATAAGGTATTAATGATGGGGGCAATAAATATGTCTTCCCTCCTAACCAAAACCTATAAATTTACTCTAATATTTTCCCTTGACATATGCAATTATTCATGTCAATTCTACTATAAATAACCTAAACTCAATACATTTCTCACCCCTCTACTCATTTTGTTGGAACTCTTGAGGTCCAATCCCCTCCTCCAAAAACCCAATGCATTTTTTATCCCTTAATAAAACCTTTAATAATGGATACCAAGGATGTCTTTACATCCCCACCATTGTTTCTTGTAATCTTACCTAGTGTATTATGGTTGACCTTAGTTTCCAATTTAATATTTGCACAAAAGAAAATCTTTATGCCAAACATTAGGAAAAACCCTCATACGTTGATTTAGGTGTCTCCTTAAAAGTCTATAATAAGATCCCATAAAATATTTTGGAATCCATTATCTTTCCTTATGCATCAACAAGAGTAAAGAGTTGGTCATCCTTCATTCATCCCTACTTCTAGTCATTTTATTTCTCCTTGGTCACCCTTACATTGCCTAATTTCATGACACCCCTTCCACACCGCATCAAAGTATAGGATGGTCACTATCTATCACTACTTCTACTAACCTCTTCCAATAAATGCCCATTTTACTATAGATACACGTGTTCTCACTCCCAAGGACCCTCCTTTTGAATGTATTGATGTGTTCTACACTATCGATAAAACATATAAGGAACAACAACACATAAAACATGAATTACTTCCAAATGGTGCTTCCTAAAACTTGAAACCATGTAACCTTAATGGCGTTCTCCCTCTAGGCCCTTTACCTTCCAATACCCACACTAAGTGTGATCCTTTACTTATTCCTTCATATCTATATCCTCTTCTTCCTCCTTCCATACCCTCTAAACCAGCACCTAATCACCTTGTCCAACCTAAACCCAAACCTCTTCAAAAGCCTACACAACCCAAACCATCTCCATAACCAAAACCCAAGATTGATCTTAAAATTACAACTCTTTCTCCCCTATCCTACCTAAATATCAAATTACTTCCAAGCACACACTTCCTAAACCTAAACCAGAATATGATCATAAACCTCCTACTCTCCCTCAACCTTGTTCCACACTTGCCAAGCCTAAAATAAACTTCCTACCCCAACACAAATCACAAATCCATCACCTATTCCTATTGCTACTAAGAAGGAGACTAAACCTAAACAAGTTTAGGTTCCTAACTATGAAAATTTGATGGTTCCTCTCTCATAAACATTCACTCGTGGAATTCTTATTCCTAACAAGGATAGCACCTCCAAAGACACTTAATTACTCACTCATTTAGTCACATTCTATCTAGGGGACTTTGAGAAAGATGACTTCCTAGAAGACAATGCATACACTGAGTTGATTAGATAGACCCTTCTATTTTTTAGTTCATTATCTTTTTATTACTATTCCTATCTTATTCCATTCATAATCCTTTTTGTGAATGTTGTAATGTCACTATTTGGTGCATGTTCATGAATAAAGGTAATGCATAATTTGTGTTTGTTCATTCTCCTTCTCTATGTTTCCTTTCTCCTCTTTTGTGTTTTCTGATAAAATTGGGATGATGTAGAGTTGAGTGCCTTAAAAACATTTCCGTCATGTTGACCAAAACATATCTTCTCTTAATTTTTGGTTTTTATCTTTGCCCCTTCTTTCTATTATTTCTCTCCCCTTATGTGTTTTTCCTATGAATTTGGGATGATGTAAAATTTTGGATTGCCTCAAAAACACTCCCATCATGTTGACCAAAAATATAGTTTCATTTGTTGTTTCTTTTATGATTTTGGCATTTTTCTTGAGCCATTCTTGTTATGATCGTGTCCTTTTATCACAACTTATTTCTTACATCACTTATTTTAACCTTGTTACTTATGATTACACATGGTATTTCCTCTTTATATTTCATTGTTATGACTGTTACATTTTTTCATGTTATCATGTGCCTCCTTGTTATTATTTTTATAAAATATTATTAAAAAAATTACTCTCTATTTTTCCTTCTAGCAATTGGATTTACAATTTACTAAAACTTATAAACATTATATTCACACCACACTTCCTAAATATAATTTTCAATGGTGACATGCTTAAAAATGTTACCATGCTTTACTTAAAAAAGCCTTCTATTTTATTATTTATGTTGTCTTATAATGAATACACTTTACACCACATTTTATTTAGTAATTTCATCATGATGTTTTTAAGTGATAGATATTACACAACACTTGTCATCACACATGGGACAAAATTGGGGGAAACACCCTTACACCCCATTTTTTATGATTCAATGGTAAACCCACATATATGTTAGGCCAACACATTATATTATTTGGAATTTTATTTTATAAAACCTATTTTCCTTTGCCTTAAAATGATCACATAGTATTTATGAAATCAATTTGGGGGGCATATATCCTATCTTATATCACACACATTTTTCATGGTTAACGTTACACCTTCACGGGTCCCATATTACTCAAATTGGTTAAAGTGACTTTATGGCATGGGTTCTACACTAAATCATGGTTAAAGTGATAGCTTCATGAGTCCTTCACCAAATCACATTGATCATGGATTGTATTCTTCATGTGGGCCAACTTGGTAAACAACTCCATGATTGTTGCATGCAACATGATCCCTCCTTTTTACTCAACCTCTTTTCCATGGCTTCATGAAGGTTGACTCAGTCGCATCCATGAATCACTCCCAATTTTAAACTTATGAGATAGAATTTAATAGACTTGTATAGATTCTTTATGATGACATTTTTGTGTGTATATAAACTCTCCCCTTGTGTTTTATAAACATTGAAGACATTGTTTGAGCAAAGATACAATACAAAATACAAAGCAAAATCCTTGTGTTTCTTTTTGAATCAAGTATAATAGTTGTAATTACTATTTTTTACTTTAGCATTCATAATTTTCTTGAGTTCACATGCATACTAAAGTTGGGGGGGGGGGGTGAGGATGTAGTGATAAAAAGTTCCTAATTAGCATTTTTCCTTCTCATTTAGCACCTACTCTTAACACTTTCATTTGATAAACATTACAACAAAACTTTATGATCATTTGACACATAAACAACCATGATCCCTTAAAGTGTTTCATACTTATCCTTTTTAGGCATAAACACCCTAGTTCTACTTCACTCCTTGCCATTTGACCACCTTGGATGCCACTATGCTAATGATAGTGTCTCTTGGACATGACCACACATAGTAGTGTCTCCTAGAGATGACCACATGTGGTGGCATCCATAATGTTCAAAAATTGATTTTTCCAATTTTGACACCTATATTTTCACTCCAATTTGAATACCTATCCTTTCTTAGATCTGAATAGCCATAAATAGTCACAAAAATGCTAATTAAATAAAGGGTGATTACATAAAGACACAACAACTACAAAGTAGTAGAATAAGCACAAATATAATCAAAAGCAAGTAGAAATCACACAACAAGTAACAATAAGCAATACAGTACATAGTAGAATCCATTACTATATTCCCTTAAATTGTATTACACACATCCCATCATTTTTATCATTGTATAATTCCGATGGCAACTCTCTATTCTAATCTTTTCAAATCTTTGTGGGGATTGATTGTCATTGAGGAAGTTTTGTCATTCAACTACCTCAATACAAGTCCTAAGGTGCTTATATGCACCCAAAATTGCATGGGTTGATATTATGTGTCCAATGATGATTTGATGGTGCTGGAAAGAAATGGGAGGGAAACCAAGCTGGAGATCTGGTCCTCAGTCAAGTCTCTAAAGTCTAGTTTATACCCTAATCATATAGTGAGAGGATCATAGATAAACATTAAGGAAGTAAGTGATGCGGTACGATCTAAGTTAAGTAAAGCATTCATAAGACATATATACACATATCATAACCATTATGTCTCCTTTATATATATTTATCATCAATTGCTACATATATGTTCATACTGGCAGGTCTGAGTCTCTGCCTTGTGCATATCTATCTTACTCTGATACTCTCTTACACAATCTTTCACTCTTACTTTACATTTATTACATGTATCTCCTATATATCTACATAGAGGTGTGTCCTTTCCCAAAATATCTTTTAATGTGTCAGCTCTATCCTCTGCATGCCCTTTGCGGTAACCTGTGGTAGGTTTTGTTGGGTGCCCTATACTCTACCAACATCATTCCCCATTTTAAAACTATGTCTTGTCCTCAAGACATGTTCTGTTTAACTTGAAGGTAGGATGATTTTGTAAATCACTCTAAGCTAAGCCAGAGTTTTGTCCCACTCTTTCTTTATAGATGTCAAAATTTGTATCTATCTCTCCAACTGAATATGTGTGTCCTCTACATCTCCCAATGTAGCCGGTACTTGTATCATTTGTGCAATTTGTTTGGCCTAAGTAAAAACTCTGTTCAGGGATGCTAACCTTAGGCTTACCACTTCTCTCAGCTATTTGATTTGTTCTCTTTGATCCTGGAACTGCTGGAGTTGGGAGTGCAATGTTTCTAGTTGTGCCCTTATTGCACCGTTAGTATCTTGTACTGGATCATAAGTACTAGTAACTTGTGTTATTTGTGTTTCTAATGCATCTATCTAATCCTTTATATTCTTAGTGATAGTAGGCCATTATAAATAAAATTGATATAGTACCTTTGATTCCTCCATACCTTGTTGGATGTTGTAACGCCCCCACCAAGGAACCCTGGAGGACAATACTAACTAGGTCAAAACAATGGACCAATTTTTTTTAAATTATAGAATGCATAACAAGGTAACTAAACCTAAGTCCTCTAAGGTTCCTCAATTGCGCTACTCACAAAACAAGGTTACTAGAACATTTCATTAACAATAAGAGATGAACATCACATTAATTGATATTATTCATTTACGAAAATCAACATTAACGATCATCTTCTAACTACTATCATAATTGATACAAGATGAATTCATCAACAATAATTACATCATTACAATAATCACCACATTGCTTTCCTCGGCACATGGGAGAGATTACAACAAGATACATTAAGAAATACAATCTGGTATACAACCAGTATACATTACATGAAAAGATTATCTTCGCAAACAGGAACAGGAACTGGAGTCCACAGCACAATGAACAATCTCCAAGCTCCCAAACATTAAGAAAGAATACCCAATGGAGAAAAAGTACCAACCTCCCGACTATGTGGAACCCTGAGGTCTACCCCCCCATGTTAGGAGATGACATAAGATCCCACATCCAACAAATAGTCAGGATTTAACATTAGGCTAATATAAGCAACTATGTTATACATGACACCAATCACCATACTGTCAACAATCAACATCACTTACACACTTAACTACACTTCCAGAGGCCCTCACACAACCGAGGGAGTGCTAGACTGCAATAGGGAGGAGTGTCATCACATAGCTTGTCATGGGTTGTCCTGGTAGGTCTTCCTAGGCCCCGACCCCCATCCTAGGTTGTCTTGGCAGCCTCTCCTGACCCCCGGCCCCCATACAAACTCATGCGGAACCAACATACCTTTCATGAGGACAAGGCAGTTGGTCTTGCCATTCCAGGCCTTCTCATCTCATCTCAAGCCTAAATGAGCACTTGACCCATGAGTGAGGCATACATTATCTTGATTAATGTGAATTCTACCCATTCCCCCTAATTCATTATTAAGGTTATCACTAGATTAAGAAACCCTCCAATGGGTTGTCCTGGACACCACTTTGGGTTCCGGCCCCCATTGAGAGCCACTCCCCCTACTTGCAACTAGTAAACCCTACCCAGGCAAAGCATTGATCATCTTGCCCATTTATCATAACCACAAGATCATACACAGCATTACCCATCTTGCACATTTATCATAGTTACATGAATTCATACCAGAATAGGAGACAATAATCTAGGGTCACATTTTACATATAACATATGGCCCACCACATAGCCAACCACCTATAGGGTTACATAATCATAAGGGCCATTCACACAATTACACCCTCCTAGGCCTCTGGATATCAACTTCTAAAAACATATCTCACCCAATAGATTTCATATAGAGGCTAAAAAGATTTAACAAACTTGTAATATTGACCTTTAAATATTGAAGGATTTTTAATCATGCTTAACCTACAACACACATACCACATAATGATGTAGACATATACACAATATGCTTAAATAAGATACTATTTCAACAATTATATATATATATACCATTTCATAAAATAAAAAAAACTAATAGGATTAACTAATAATCACTCAACTTGAATGGATCAACCCAGAATCAACAACTTATAACAATTTATTAAAAGGGATTACCTTTTTCTAAGAATTATAAAATCCTTATGAAAATGATGATCTTAATTTAAAACAATTGATTTCTTTTTATATAAGAGGATAAATCACATTAATCACTTTAACGATAATAGCACTTGAGTTCAAAAGAATATTCATTAAGTTCTAACATGTTTAATACTATTAAATAGAAGATTATATACAATTATATTTCCAACTAAAACCTTTAATCAAAATAAATTTCTAAATCAAATAATTACTAAATAGCTAATGGTTTAATCCAATACTTCACTTCTACTATAACAAAAGCACTTACATCATAATTCTATGTACTTATCTTTAACAACTAGCATAGTTTAAACTTCCTCTTACGTTTTCAACCATAGGTAACACATATTCATCAATTGTCAACTAAAACATTTACAATTCAAATTAAATTCATAATGCTCATATATTAGCACTTAACTATCCTTTAATAACTAAATCTCCTTAACAAACATAACTCTTGCTAATTTACAAATAAACCCTATTGCATACTTCACTAGTTGTTAGTCTCAAGTCTCTATATATAAATTTATCCTAACATTACTATCAATACCAAGATATTACTACTTTATATGCTTCTCAATCAAATAAAAGTACTATGTAATTCAATAACTAAAACCTCTATCACCCAATCTATTTACTATAAATTAAAAGTTTAAAAGTTTTAGATTCTATTCTAATAAATCAATAAAGCTAGTATCTACCATTTTATCCAAACTACAATATAATTAAGATGTCTTTTACTAAATTAATTTTCACCATATAAACCATTCAAACCAAGATAAAAATATAAATATAAAGATAAATATCTATGTATATAAATGATATTCATGTATTAATTTGAGATGGTAAGGATTGCGAGAGAATGACCAAGGATTGTGATGCCTTGCTATTCACCACACATTTATTTCTAAAACTTGACCATTCGATTTTGGGATTTTCACAATTGACCTAGCATGGAGCATGGGTTTTGCAACTTTCATCATGAGAAAATGAAAGGGGTTGCCCACCTTTTAGTACACTAAACAACACAAGTTATGAGTCTTCTTAAATTATGAATAATAATCAATTCCTTTCTTGGAGGGGCTAGAACTTGGAAGGTGACATAGATTATGTGGAATGGGTTATTTGCATATAAGAATCTATTACTTTGATTTTGTATAAACTATAATAGTTCTTGCAGACAAAGAACAAAGGGCATGTCCCTTTTTTTGCAATGAGGCAAGGAGACAGTACAAACAAATGTAATAGTCGGTTAATGTGTAACTGGCCAATTAACTAACCGACTGACAACCTATTCAATATTAAGGATCTAACACAAGCGATAATAATAGAGCATACAATTCCCTAGAGTTGATTAATATGAAGGGAAGAGATGAGTTCCCTAAGCACACCAAAAATAATAATGATAAAGAGGACTTAGAAGATGTTACTGTTACATTGATCTTTGAATCACATATTATAGTTGGAAATGCTCTAGTCGATATGCATGCAAAAAGTGACAGCATATACAAGGCACACAAACTATTTGTGACAAAATGCAATGATGGCAGGAAACACACAAAATGGATTTTTTGAGGAGGCTTTAGAAACTTTCAAGAAAATGCAAATGGCAGACGTAAAGCCAAATTCAACTACCTTTGTCGGCGTCCTTCATGTGTGCGACAGAATGGGAGCTTTGTAACCGGGTATGGACGCCCATCATAGCAATAATGGAAGGTGATTTTCTTGTCAGATAATATAGTGGAAATTTTTAGGCTGAAACAATTCTTAGGCCGCTACAGGTATACACCACAGACTAATCCAAAGTGAGACTAACAAAAAAGATAGATATAAAGCCTTCAAGAAGATATGAAACCGCTCATGTAGAGAGGCTACTTGAAATCAGATCGTAGGCCATAGTAAGATCGCGGTGCAACTAGGCAAAAGGATAATGAACAGGTCAGTAAAGTATCATAGAGGCTGATACTAATCTAAAATAATAAGTATATACTGTATCACAAAGGCCACTAGGAAGATTACAGGGCAATATCAAAGATGTTTTGGCTGCTTATCTCAACACAAAGTATCTGGATAATAGAAATCAGTTTCTAAGATTACTTGTGTTAGGTCTCAAAAATGCAGGTTGCAAATCCTAAGAGGATGCCAAACTCTATGGTCAGATTGGCAACCTTTTTGAACTAACGTGACAGAGTTAACCTTTAGGGTTGATGACTCCCTGCACTTTAGGCACTGCTATACCTAGGCGGGTGAACCTTGAAAAGTTGAAGCAGATTAGATGAGTGTAGGTGCCATGACTAAATTAATGGATCTACCCATAGTGGCAAATAGTGTGGAATAGAAGAAAGCTTGCTAACTAATTCTATATCTAATATCTGAAAGATGATTGGTGTAAATTGTATAAGCAATATCAAGGTAAATTTTACATCTATGCTCAACTAATAAATGTCTTTTGGATAAAACTAAATGATGAATTGAAATAAGACCAGTGCCTTGTTGGGTAAACAGAGTCAAATGAAAGACAGAGACCAGTGGCTTATATTGGGTGATAACTCAAACAGTTTGGCACAATACTTTGGTTTATAACTTGTATAAATGTGCAGGGAAATGATTGACAGACTCTTCTTAATAATCCAACTGACACAATCAGATTTCTTGTTATTCACCAGAAAGAAATTTAATCCTTTCTTGAAGGAACCAATTGAATGAAATATACAAGAATAACAGATAATATCAACTTGGAGACAGAATGCCAATCCTAATTATATGGTTCTTCTTAATGATCTAAATCAACACTTCCAGATTACTGTGACTGACCAGAAGGATTTTAATTCCTTTTAAGGAAACCAATTAATCAAATCACACAAATACAACAAATGTGCATTGACAAATTAAATATATACTTGATATATCAATTTGAATAATAGGGAAATATTAAACTGGAGACAACCAAATAACTGAATAACTTCAACAAACAATTGATGCCAGTATAAGTCCATAGAATCAAAGATCTTCTATTAACTTCTTAAAATATAATACTTGCAACACGGTCTTTTAAAACATTGTAAACTTCATATATTATCTCCTACTGCTGATGATAATTCAACATCATATGTTCAACTTATATAGAAATATTTATGAAGAGACATAACTCTTCAAAATGTCTTTTGGGAATTAAAATGATTAACATAACAACAATAAAGATAATGATGCTAAGCTCTACTTAGCCATAAGTATATCTGAGCGATGTGATCCAAGTACTCTTGGTTGCAATGTGTATTAGTAAACTCAATAGAATTTCTTGTGATCACGTCCATTGTCACCATCTTCTCTAAATGCTTGCAAGCTTCACTAGGCGCAGAGTCTTTATCTTTGAGAGATCCCAAAGCTTCATGTAACATCACTTGACACTCTTCACTCCATTCATCTTTACTTTTCAGCTCCTCATCGTTTCTGAACAACATGGGTACACCTACTTTTGAAGCCTCAATGCATTCCTTGGCATCGTTTTTAAGCTAGTTATAATATTTCTGATGTTGTTCAATTAAGTCTCTTGCATTAGAAGTACCTGTAGTGTCAGAAACATCCTTACTCTGCATCTCATGGAGTTTCTCCTGGAGCCTGTTGTTTAGCCTTTCATGCTCTTGGATCACTTTATAGTTTTCAGAATAGACATCCCAAAATTTGTTCATCCAATGCATCATGTTAACATGCCTATTCAATAGCACTATTACAAGTGTGTCAATCTGGACCTGAGCTATTTGATCAACATATGGTGATTAGGCGCTTTGTGAGCTCTCTCCTTGAGTTAACCTTTTCATTGACGCTCCGAAAGTATTCTTAATAGTATCTTTCAAGAAATCATTTTCTTTTGTTAATCTTTCACAACTTAGTTTATATGCATCCCATTCTTTGATCAGCATCTGAGCCTGTGCCTTATTTAACTTTGCAACATTTATGCCAATATCTGCAGTAATCAAGGGATTAGTTTCCCCTACTTTCAAGGTCATAACATGCCCAAAAATTTTTTCAGTATCTATAATGGTCATTTTCTTATGAGGAGGGTACAAGGCCTATCATGAGTGAGTTTTCATCGTTGTTATATTTGGTACCCATGTACACCTCTGTGACACCCTCATGAGTGAGCTTATACTTGTCATCAGTATTGTACAAAAAACTATCAAACACCAGAGCATAATTTATATCGAGATCAGGAAATATCATGACGCCTGCTTCTCTGAGCATTTGTCTACCTCTACTAGGAGTCATAGCTTTCAATTCATTGTCCACTGTTGTTTTTAACATATCAATTAATTGTCTTTCATTGTTAGCCGTGACATCATCAACTGATTCCCTGATCTCTTTACCCTTGCATTTATACAAAAATGATTTAAATTCTTTAGAATGAATAAATGATCATCTGCAATAAAAGAATCATATGCTAATTGTCTTGGATCCTCATCATTAGGCCCCTCTTCATCATGCTTTTCATCAGGAGACTGGTAACATTCCATTGTTCATTTAGATATTCTAGTTGTTTGTTCACATGACTCTTCTTCTCCTACAAATCCCTCATCACCAGAGGACAACAACTCTATCTCTGCAAGATGTCTCTTCTTCTCTTCTAGTTCTCTATTATTCTTCTCAATCACCAATTCAATCTCAGCTTCTTCCATATTCTCGATAATGTCATCATGTGGATAAGGAATATGCATATATCCACTGAGATTTTGTTTTCTCCTAGCAAGATCAATGAACCCTCAGGATCAAATCCTTTTCTTGCCTCTGCACATCTCATGTTGTAATGCATCAATTTATCCATGATGAGACCATAACCCTCTTTAGACACCACAGTAAAATCCCCAAAGCACGGAGTACTAGGCATGAAGGATTGCTTGTCATAGGAGCTCAAGTTCATCACATTAGAGCAATTCATTTGCCTGACTATCTCTAAGTAGGCAATTCTGTCAAGAACTGTCTTGGGCAATATAAACGGGGTGTCTTCAAAACCATAAATTCTGACCATGGTTGAATCCTCAAAACAACACCAATCTCCCCAGTTGTGGGTGATAGTAGGAGGACCACCAAAATCTTTGGGTCTAAGAAACCTCTTTATTTTATTTGACAGTGAATATTCACAAGGATGATTGAAATATCTATACAACACTTTTACATAGTATTCTTCAAAATGAATATAACTAGAATGGGCAAACCTATTGTCCCATATCCTCGTCCACATTTGCACAAGTGACTTTTGTCCCCTCTGGTCCACTTGAGCAACTCTGAATTCACTTGGCCATAATACCATTTCCTGGCCATAATATAGTACCATGTGCATGAGGAGTGAGTAGTGCTCAAAAGAGACTGATGGGGCGTTGTTCTTGATTGCAGTTAAACCAGAATCAATTCTTCCAAAAACATAAGCAGCATAGTCAAACTGCCTAGCATTGTGACACTAGATATCCGTGGCTATCACCATTAAAGGAATTGTCATAAAATCAGGAACCTCTAATCCTAGGACTTGGCCCACGGAATAATATGTGTATTGTATATATGGTTCAAACAATGACACATGGAATGGAGGTCCATCATTATCATTAAGAGGCACTATTTCTCCTTCTACCTTAGGCCTGTGAAGAGGTAATCTCCATCCATTATATGTGGTGTCCATCCTCTAGTATACTTTGTCCAAATCTTCATAAACTATGGGAACAATACACAAATCATCTAAATCAAATACTTCACAAATGGCATTTTTGGACAAATGTATAACAGGCTCTCCTTGCAGATTGCATATGGCCTTAAGGCTTGGATTGTAATGTTTAGCTAGGAGTTCGAGGAGTTCTGAATTCACAAACACATCAGGGATGACCAATTTGCCCAAATTCAAGTGCCATGGATTAGACACTGGGACATTCCTGAATCTTCTATTGTAATGGAATTTGAATAATTCATAAACTCTTATTGGTGTCCACACATTTCCAAGGTATTTGCATTTGTCTTCCAATTTCTCTACCTCTACCCTAAGGTGTGCAGACCTTCAAGATTTAGGGGTAGATCCAGGCAATTGGTCAATTAAATCCTAATTCAGTTTCCTTTCTTTTATTTTTTCGTCAGGGCTTTTGTCAATTTTTTGTTTATTGGGCTTACTAGTTTCACCTGGTTGTTTTCTACCCTTTCCTTTTACTGGAGTCTCCATTACAATTATGGATGACAAGTTCAAACTGTAGTCTCACACAGAGGTTTTTGAGTATGTACCTATTATCTGATGATTGAACTCCTTTATCCTTTCCTCTGAGTTCTCGCTTATGCGCTCCTTTCAGACAATTCGTTTGAATCTAATTGCAGTGATTTTGAATGGCTCTTCAGAGGATTTGTTCTTGGTCTATAATTAATTATTCAAGTGTATTAATTTTCATGATTGTTATGAGATGTCACATCGTCATAACTCCCCTCATCGGTAGGACTTTTGTAATGTTAGGGCGATCGAATAGCTTCTTATGGCTCGAACATTTGCATGTGGATCAATCGCTGTGACCCTTTGTTTTGTCTCCTCGATGTGATTTTTATAAAAACATATATAAGCTCATATCGGTGGGACTTTTCAAGGTCTACCCAATATAGAAATGAGCATGGCTGTTGTCGGCCTTAATTACTTTATCGCTATGGGAACAACATCTTCCTCTAATATTTCAAGTGTCTTTGATATGAATATCAACATGAGTCTTGTCGACAAGCTCATGGGCTTCTGTTTACATGGCAGATTAGTGGAATCGGCAAGACCCAGGTAATTAATACCGATATCGCTTGTCCTTACAATTTGTCAGAAAGAGTTTTACTGATAAGTGTGGCCATTATTATCATCGAAACAACATATGACATCGGGATGACTTATTTCAAACTATCCGATCATGGTTGTTTCCCTAATACCCTTTTTATATCCTTCATCGAAGTGATCACCATAGCATGTTACCGAAATCCTTTATTGTCGTGACCATCGGTTCGGCAAGACTCGTAAACTTTGTTCTGACTTGTTCACTTTCTCCGATGGTTTTTATCCTCTATACATATCGGCGTGACTTAGGCCGAAACAATCCCTTTGGTCGCTAAGATATTAAAATGTCGGAGACACTTTAATTCTTCACCCCAATGTGTATTTCTTTCAGATGCACCACTAACTCCATCCGTTCCATGGGTTGTTTGGCGAGAGTCCTACCGAATTCCTTCATCGGTATGATTTATATTGTCAGGGGGTTTTCGGAGTATTCTCCGATAGTGTTTTCTTATGCCGATAGTCCTCACTTTTGATTAACTTGGCGTGACTAAAAAATTCTCTCTCCGATGAAGGGTCATCGGTGTTACTCCTTTCATCGAAGATCTCTGAAGCTTTCTCTCCAACTATAATTCTCATACCGATACACATTTAGCCCATTTTAAATTGAACATGGATTGGTATAAAGAAGACACCAAGGTCTCACCGAAATTGAGGAGCTGCAGCCCCTTGTTATATTACAGTTTGAGGGTGAGACAATTATTTGTGATGAAAATCATGTGATTTTATAGAATTCATCCACTACTATTATGATTTTGGGCACATGATTGTCTGATCTGGTTGGACATGAGGTGGGTAGGGGTACAGGAAAACTTTGAAATTTTCCTGTCCCAACAACTTGGAGGCCAATTAGGATATATATATATATATATATGAGCAAAACAAAGAAGTCCAAACTTTACACAAACAAAACACTATGCAGATCGACACAGAAGATAGAGGCCAAAAAAGATAGTCAAACAAGTAAAAAGGCCAATAAAATGGAGATCGAGTTGGTTGTAATGATAAAAGGCCAAAAGATAATGCTTTGGTAGACATGTACGCAAAATGTAGAACCGTAGACAAGGCACGTGAATTGTTTGTAGATTGAATAGCTCAAAGATTGCAAATTTGCACAAATAAAGATTTGGACTATTTTCGTCGAGGGGTTTATTGGCAATACTAAAAGAAGAGCCATAGTAACACTATAATAATATGCAACGTAGAATCTCTAGAAATAATAAAGAACATATAATAGAATAATAAAAAAATTTGCCAGACAATTTAATTGCCAGTGCCCTATTTGACAGAACGCCTCAGGGATTATGGTCTCATGGACGACATTCTAGAAATCATTTTCATTTGAACATTGCATAAATTAAAACTATACAAAAATAATGGCTAGTTCTAAAAGCCAATTCAATGTGTATATCAAAGTGTGGATAATAATTGTAAAATAGAAGATTGCACTATAGTAAGAATAGAGAGAAATAATGTGCAATTTATTCAATGATTAAACCAAAACACATAACAAATAAATAGAACTCCGTTGAAAACAAAACTCTCAGTGATATGTGGATAATCAGGCCAACACTCCCAAGGCACCACAAGCATGGAGGAATATATAGAAGGAAAAGGGCAACCAACTCCCCAAAACTTCCCAACCACCCAACCAACTTCTAATTTCGCCACTTTTCATAAATGGGTAGCTAGAGTGGGTTTAAAACTTTATTTAAGGGGTTTTATGGAATAAAAGGACCCCTAACCCATAGACCTACCACCTAGGAAGCTTTTTATACAATTAAAACCATGTTAAGACTTCATAAAACATACAATAAGTCATCACATTTAAAAAGGTTACTCAAAGGTTTAATAAAACAACCTCAAGCAACATTGATTAACCATAGACAAAACTGACCGATTGAACTGAACATGACACGCATCCTCATCAAGGATGATGACTTAGGGTGTGGAACCTTGTGCTATCTTCGGAACAACTTATCCATTGGGTTCAAGGCACGCTCAGAGCTATCAATTCAGGTGGAGTTGATGCTTGGTACCTGCAACATGCATCACAAAGATGAAGCATACATATGTATTCTCACCTCATGGAAAAATAGTGCAAACAATGATGGGGATCAAGACATTGTGTGGGCCTCACAAGTGAGGAAAACGACTTCATCCCTCATCATGCAAACACATCATGGAGAGATCAATATAACATGTACATAAAACATAAACATATCCTCATCATCATACAACATGGGTTATTCCATAATCATAGCATGGGAGGAATCACATCCTCCCCCCTAGAACTTGACTTACTCCCAGAAGTGACAGAAGCTCAACTGGAACATAGCGCATATTAGTTCCAAAACTTCTTTATCTCGCATCAAATATGCTTCTTTTAGGATAATCATATAAACAACATAGTTAATTTCCTTGTAACCATGGTTTTCGATCAAGCGGAACATCCAATCATTTCCTACTTTTTCCTAAATTTTAACTTTTAGAAAGGTAGAAACAACAAGAATTTTATTTTCTAGCCTTCAAAACTTATGCATTTCACAAATTAAGTACCAAGATACGTCATTCTACACTCACTTTATGTAAAGAAACACAACAACTCACTTTAATCCTTTCAAGGGATCATGACTTACAATGGATACTTTTACATGAACTAATTTGTAATGTAATGCCCACCCTAGTGTTTGCCTTGTATGCTTTTGATTCATGTGTTATATGTTGTTCTGAGTGTTTATCATTGTATTATGTGATTATTATGCTTTGATGCATTGCACTGAACTTGTCGATGAGGTCTATGGTGCCATCGAGGGGTTCTGAGGGTGTATTCTACATGACCATTGAGGTGTTTCCAATGGCATTTTCTTTTTTATTTGGCTTTCCAACTATGCATTATGGATTGCATACATTGTGTTCATGTGTGTTAGATTATTGTAGTGCTTCAGCTTCATTGTTTTTAATTGTGTAATATGTTGGATGGATGTGATGTCTTCAGTATGATTGTGTTAGTTGATTTATGTATATATGATTTTATGATGTTGATTGATTGTCGACCCATGTTTATGATGCTTATGCAATATTATGCCACGTTGAGTATTATGATGTGTTTCGGCTATTTTATGTATGCAACAAGTATGCCTGATGGTTTACTTGAGTGTGCAGGTAATTACAGGTGTTAACTAATGTGCGGAATGTGGAGAAGGTTGACATGGGATGCTAAGCCATCTCACCCTTATCCTTGTGTTGTGGAACTCGTGATGTGTGTTTGGTATCATTTGCATGTGTTTCCTTAGCATTCTTGCACTTTATTTTAAAATGTTTCAAAAAGCGTGTTTTCTGTGTTTTCAGATTAAATTAATGATTTTAATTTGGAAATTGCTATTTTTGCTTTAGCAAAAATGTTTGTTGCATCATTATATGCTTGTGGAACAAATTTGAGTGATTTCAATTTAATTCTGAAATTTGATATTTTTCTGTAAAAAGGTAGAAATTGCATTAAACGAGGAAATTGAATGCCTAGTATGGCATGTTTGTACTTTTCGGAATGAGATTGAGTTAAATGGCAATAACCTGGAATAGTTGAGTTCATTCGACTAACTATTTCCCTATCTATTTGAGTGAATTATTTGGGTGTTTTAAGTGAAAAAGGGTTTATTAATGTGTTATTTGAAATGCCTATTTGATTTGCAAAAGAGACATTCAATTATTTAATTGTTGAATTAAATGAATTCAATGATTTAGTTGTGCAAAGGCTATAATTTTGAATTGTTTGATTAAATCACTAAAAGGATTAATTTATTACCAAAAAAAATAGTGTCTTTGGAGGAATAAAAGGAAAAAGACATGTATTTTTCATTATTCTCTCTCTCCAAAATTTGCTCTCCTTTGTTTGAAACCCTCTTGCTTGAAAAATGGATATCTGATTGCTTGGAAGAGAGTTTTGCTTGGAGTTTGGATTGGATTCAAGAGCTTGATGTTTGCTTGTTGTGTGTGGATTGAATCTGACATTCAACCTCATTCTTTTCCTTGGATTTTGCTTGTATTGGAAAGTAAGTTTCTCCAATCTTCTCATTTAAATTATTTTATTTTGTTTCCTTCATGCCACACCATCTAGAATGGTTGAAGATGGCTTTGCTTAGTTGTAGGAAGCTTAGAAAATTTATTTCAGCTATGTATGCTTTTTATTTTATGTATTTTCATTTTTAGAAACATGAAAATACAGACAAAACCCTGGCAAATTTTCTATGGAAATCCCCAACTCATTTTTATTGCATATATTGGTTGTTGGGCATGTTATCTATAATGGGTAGTTGTCAGATCATCCATAGCTATTGAAAAACAAAAGTTAGAAAACTGGTCAAACTTTGGTCAAGGTGCCAAAGAGAGCTCCAATGGAGTTTTAGGGCCTTATGGTTGTTTTGCACTTTTAGAAAATATGAAAACTGAATTCTATGCATTTCCTTTAGGATTTTCTTTGAGGTATGAGTTGACTCCTTCATATTATGTGATCTTGTGAGACTATGTTATTTTTCGAGACATTTTGGTTTATTGAAATCTGTGCCACTTATTTCTCTATTTTTGAAAACCTGAAAATTGCTTTGTATGCATTTCCTTGATGTTTTAGTTTGTGGGATGAGTTGTCTCCCAATTAGAATGGTATTTTGCATCTTTTGATAATATGTTGTGTTTTTGTCAAAATTGTGATTTTGTCACCTCAAAATCAGTTCCATGCCCAATTGGCCAAATTGGTGCTATGGGTGTTTAGGAAGAGGTCTAGGGGTAGGAAAGGAGTGGCTTCCATCGTGTGCCATGACCCAAAGAGGTTGGAATTTATCAAATGAAATTTTTAATCAAGAATAACATTTAAACACATTGGGTAATAAAATTTAATAATAAGATCATCTACACCAAATTGCATGTGCTGGTGAAGTGTTCGCCTTGCTTGGGTTTGGGTGTAAAGAGCAATCTTTGGTGTAGTGCCTAGTTTCTATGAGGAGGTTATACCCTCATGTTCTACCGCAAGGTGAGTATTGCCCTCATTTGACACTCCTTGTCCTAACTACCTAGGTCTCTCTTCCTTCTTCCACCGTCAGAGTTTGACTCGACGTGTGATGTTTAGCATGTGATTGTATGTGCATTGTGATACCTGATTCATGCTTGTATGTGTCTATGATGGATTATGATTTATGCCTCATTTGGTGTGCATTGAAGGTGTGACTATTTCCCTTATGCTTGAATGTTGTTATGTCATTCTATTATGTTTTGGCAAGTGTGCCATATGTTATTTGAATGCAATTGGATGGTAGTTGTACCATGTGTTGTTTATATGCATTGTATTGGCAGTTGTGTCATGTGTGTTGTGTGCATTGATTGGCATGTATTCCATATGTTGCTTGTATACCCTGGATGTGTGAGATGCTCTTAGTGGGTTTGCCATGATCACCTTCTCCGTAGCTCGGGGGTTGCCTAGAGTTGCATAGACATCTATTGCACTTGACGATGGTAATATGGTTGGGAGGTGAGAAACATTTCCCCATTGGTCCTTCATGATGATCTTCACGTGCTGGATGGATTCCTTGATCTTTTTGCAGGTGGTTTACCTTGTGCTTTGTGCCTTGTTGTACCTTGGAGAGCATGTTGGTTTTGGGTTGTTTATGCACTTGTATTTTATCATTATTGATTATTGTAACCTTGTAATGTAGGTCTTTTGAGATCCTTGTAATAAGATGTAATTAATGCTTTGAGTTGATTTATGATGTTGGCTATGATTTGTCTATGTTTAAGATGAAGCCTTTCGAATATTGTAATTATTGGATATCCTCTTGTATTTTTCCACGCCTTGGTTTGTGAGGACGTTGCCATGTTTTGATAGATTTTACATGTTAGAATCTAGCTATGTTAGCATGTTCAGACTCAGTTATTTGATGTTTATGGACATATTTATGTTGGATCATATTCATCCCACATAGGTGGTGAGGATCTTATCTTTTCTTTTGGCATGTGTCGATGTTGATGTCGAACATGCATAGCCTTTTGTATTGCTTTTGTCCTTTTTGACATGTGGACATAATTGGTTCGACAGCTTAATGTTTTTGGTTAAAATGAATCATCTTTGGCACTGATTACTATTTTTAGCCTCGTAGGTGTTTTGGTGTCATTTCCATGATGTGATATGCACTCTTGGATTATTCCCTCCTTTGCATTGGGATGTGTGCCTTTACACGAGTTTGACTAGTGACCATTCTAGTTGGTTGAGGAATCATACCTCCTAGTTGGACTATCCCATGGGTGAGCGTTACCCTTGTGTTTGGGATGTCTTGTGTCATCATTCCATAATAGACCGAGGTGGATGTCACCCTCATCCTACTCCATGTGTTCGTGAGGGAGCAAGGTCGTGGACATGTATCTGCTCCTCATCATGGAATGAGCTCCACCTCTCTCTTGGTCATCGTGGTGAGTTGTCACATGATGGGTGAAGTCTTTTGCTCGTGCCACCTTGCATTGTGCAATGGTGATGTCTTTTTAGGTGTTGTTGTACATGTTGCAACACCTTGTGTGTTCATGAGTGCAATGGGACATGTAAATATTGCACTTGCAAACACAAAAAATTTGTTGGTTCGGTGTTTGTTCGGCTAATGTCCTGTGTGAAAGCTTGGGGCATTACATCTAATTTTAGAATTTTCCTCCTAATGATAACATCTATGAACATGAGAACACAATAATATATAATTTTCAAGCACGGCAACACCTTTTAATAATTTCTATAAACAAAGATGAAATAGAACAACATATATTCCCACAAAGCAATCTGCACAATTACCCTCATCTACATTACTAAAAGTATACTTCACCTAACTACAAGAGCGGGCTTGCCCTCTTGGACAAGACCTGAATCTTGATCACACAAGATACACATTTATTTATTAATCAAGTTCATAGTCCATAAACAAGTAATACTGAGGTTAAATATACATAAGGCATGCCAACACTCTCACCCAGAGCACTAAGCATTAGGTATTACGCAGTCTTAACTAAAGAGAAAAGTGGTCAACAATATAAGCTACCATTATTAAATGCACACCACGCTTAGAGTCTCATAGACACATCCATATTAAGCAATTGTTCATAAGACAAGCACAATTGTTCATTGAAAACAAGAAGGACATCAGTTCCTCACCTTTTTAACTAAAGCATATCACGTGATCCACTTATAACCAATCACACATATTTTGAGAATATCACACGATTTAGAGAATTGCATTCACACATTAACAAGAAAAAATGTATTTCATCTCTTATTTTAACTATGGTTCCAACTAATTACCAAACATGCAAGTACAATTCTCCGCGGAGTCCTCCCTTGAACATACAATCAAAGGTTCGTAGTGAACATGATAGAAACAACACTCAACATGAAATGGGGCCAATAGAAACAAACATTCAGAATAGCCACTATAGATTTTTCAAAAAGGTGAAAACCCAAGTGGGAAAATAGTCAAATCCAACCTTAAGTCACAAAATGCTAGTAATTTTCAATAATAAAACAAATATAGAGAAAAGAATTTTGGTGGCCACTCCTGTCATACGAAAGTTCAAAGGAAACAAATTCATTGTTAGCCCCCAACAACACATGATACAACTATAAAAAATTTCAAAACAACCAAATCAATTATAAACAAATCCACATCACAGTGTGGCTAATTTTAGCCACTAAAAGGGAGTATCCACTACACAACACCCAAGGACACAAGGTCCAGAATGCATTAGAGAATGTACACCAAACACAACAGATAATTAAATTATCTCCATTCTCATACCTAAGCAACTTTTATACAAGAAATAAAGGCAACACAGTGGCTACTTATTTACAAACAATTTCTACATTTAATGCAATATAATTTCTTTTTCCCAAGCAATAAACATATGCAATTACCTCTTTATGCAAGAAAATATTTACAGAAGAATATATAATTTCACACACAAGAATATACTTAATTCAAGGCTACAATTGACCTATATTATCACATTCACGATCACATGGGCCCAACACAAGCTCCAATCAAATCAACAAATACTAGCATTCATGAAACATACACATATTGTTACATATATCATCACATTTTCAGAAAAGAAGGAGAGAAAGCACATAGCAAACGCATAAGTAAGACAAGCATAAAGAATTTATTTCTTCCAGAGACAAAGAACAAGTTTGTAAATTTATCAATCTTCTAATGTCATACTAAGGCACATAGGTGAGAGGTACTATTGCTAACTCACCACAACAAGAAAATGCTTAACCTAGAGCAACAACAAGAACCAAATGTCCCAGTGCTACAACTTGGGCTCTGATACCAGGTGTAACGCCCCCGCCAAGGAACCCCAGAGGACAACACTAACTAGGTCAAAACAATGGAACAATTTTTTTTTAACTATAGAATGCATAACAAGGTAACTACACCTAGGTCCTCTAAGGTTCCTCAACTGCGCTACTCACAAAACAAGGTTACTAGAACATTTCATTAACAATAAGAGATGAACATCACATTAACTGATATTTTTCATTTCCAAACATCAACATTAACGATCATCTTCTAACTACTATCATAATTGATACAAGATGAATTCATCAACAATAATTACATCATTACAATAATCACCACGTTGCTTTCCTCGACACACGGGAGAGATTACAACGAGATACATTAAGAAATACAATCTAGTATACAACAAGTATACATTACATGAAAAGATTGTCTCCGCAAACTGGAATAGGAACTAGAGTCCACAGCACAATGAACAATCTCCAAGCTCCTGAACATGAAGCAAGAATACCCAGTGGAGAAAAAGCACCAACCTCTCAACCATGTGGAACCCTAAGGTCCACCCCTCATGCTAGGAGATAACACAAGATCCCACATCCAACAAACAGTTAGGATTTAACATCGGGCTAATATCAGCAACTTGGTTATACATGACACCAATCACCATACTGTTGACAATCAACATCACTTACACACTTAATTGCACTTCCAGAGGCACTCACACAACCGAGGGAGGAAATACAACTAGGGAGTGCTAGACTGCAATAGGGAGGAGTGTCATCACATAGCTTGTCATGGGTTGTCCTGGTAGGTCTTCCTAGGCCCCAGCCCCCATCCTGGGTTGTCCTGGCAGCCTCTCTTGCCCCTGACCCCCATACAAACTCATGCAGAACCAACATACCTTTCATGAGGACAAGGCAGTTGGTCTTGCCATTCTAGGCCTTCTCATCTCATCTCAAGCCTAAACGAGCACTTGAGCCATGAGTGAGGTATACATTATCTTGATTAATGTGAATTCTACCCATTCCCCCTAATTCATTATTAAGGTTATCACTGGATTAAGAAACCCTCCAAAGGGTTGTCCTGGACACCACTTTGGGTTCCGACCCCCATTGAGAGCCACTCCCCCTACTTGCAACTAGTAAACCCTACCCAGGCAAGGCATTGATCATATTGCCCATTTATCATAACCACAAGATCATACACAGAGCAAGGCATTACCCATCTTGCACATTTATCACAGTTAAATGAATTCATACCAGAATAGGAGACAACAATCTAGGGTCACATTTTTCATAAAACATATGGCCCACCACATAGCCAACCACCTATAGGGTTACATAATCGTAAGGGCCATTCACACAATTACACCCTCCTAGGCCTATGGAAATCAACTTCTGAGAACATATCTCACCCAATAGATTTCATATAGAGGCTAAAAAGATTTAACAAACTTGTAATATTGACCTTTAAATATTGAAGGACTTTTAATCATGCTTAACCTACAACACACATACCACGTAATGATGTAGACATATATACAGTATGCTTAAATAAGATACTATTTCAACAATTATATATATATATATATATATATATATATATATATATATATATATATATATATATATATATAGAGAGAGAGAGAGAGAGAGAGAGAGAGAGAGAGAGAGAGAGACCATTTCATAAAATTAAAAAAAAAAACTAATAGGATTAACTAACAATCACTCAACTTGAATTGATCAACCCAGAAACAACAACTTATAACAATTTATTAAAAGGGATTACCTTTTTCTAAGAATTATAATATCCTTATGAAAATGATAATCTTAATTTAAAACAATTGATTTTTTTTTATAGAAGAGGATAAATCACATTAATCACTTTAACGATAATAGCACCTGAGTTCAAAAGAATATTCATTAAGTTCTAACATGTTTAATACTATTAAATAGAAGATTATATACAATTCTATTTCCAACTAAAACCTTTAATCAAAATAAATTTCTAAATCAAATAATTACTAAATAGCTAATGGTTTAATCCAATACTTAACTTCTACTATAACTGGTGCAGTCACGGTAGGAGGGTTCACAGAATGAACTATCTGGACCGTGCAACAAGAGAAAACACAATGGAAACACCTCAAAGAAATGGGACAAATGCAGATTCAGTCATTTAGTATATAATAGAATTCAAATACATATTGGTCAGCAACATGCGGGCTTACAATTAGGGCTCAAAGGCCTGATTATTGAATATGCACAAGATATAGCTTTGAAGCTCCTTCGCACAAAATCTAAATTATGAACTTATGCGGATGATAATAACTTGATAACTGCTTTCCTAAGGATTTATTACATCAATATATCATCTCTGAAACAATAGATTCCTCCGCGTCAGCTAAGAAAGGTCACAAACTCCAATGAAGAGCTGTAACGTGTGTACACGGGTAGGTCAAACCTAAATGCATAGAACACGTCCGCAAATGAATGGAATGATGTGCGGATCTCGAGGAAGGTCAGCCACGAACTAAGGATCATTGAATGATGTGTCATTAAGCTCCACAAGTCAAGGAATGCTCTACAAGTCTTCTCCTTTAGCTGATTATCAGAGACAGTCAGGATGCTCTGTTCTAAGAAAACAGTCGATCTTGTGATAGCGATATCTTTCCGGTAATGATGTGTGGATCTCTAAATTTTGGATATGATGTATATGAATGAATCTAGATGCTAAGTCCAGCTTCGTAAGGACTGAAATGCAACTAGACCAAAAATACAGAAACTGCTTCTGACTGAACTGCCTGAACTAAACTAGAAAATGAAAAGAAATAAAATGAACTGCAAACAAATTGAAATGCAAATGTTTTTGGTTGATGCAAGATTGCTCTTGAACCAGGGATGCTCCTGCATTAGACATTCAAGGTTATTGAAAGAGTGAGTCCCTCACTTTATTGGGGCTAGGGGAGAACCAAGACGGTCCACCTCAACCTGAGAAATCCATGATGAATCTTCTTTCGGTCTGCCTTTCCACTTCACAAAATATTCTTTGTATTGTCTTCCTCTAGTGCTGCGTCCAACTCTGCTATCTAAAATGTCTTCAATCTTCTCTGGTGCTTGTTGCAGTAACTGCTTCTTCAAGTCTTCTTCCATGCTGTCACTGAACTCTGCTTCATGATATTGATAAAGGTCTGCAATATTGAAAATAGGTGATATACCGAATGTCTTCGATAACTCTACTTCATATGCATTTCTTGAATCAAATTTTCTAGGTATTTTTCAAGGTCCAAACTTCTTCATCTTCAACTTGTTATATGTCTCAACTGGAAATCTTTCTTTTCTCAAGTACACCATCACTTCATCTCCAACTTCAAATTCCTTATGTCTTCTCTTCTCTTCTCGTCTACCTTTTCCTTATACTTACTGTTCATGTCCTGCAAATGCTTCACCTAATTATGCATTGTCTTCACATGATCTACAAATTCTTCTGCTTCTGCACTCCTCTTTTCTTCTGTGCTGATATCTCTTAATTCTGCTACTCCTCTAGGATTCACTCCAATCACAATCTCAAAAGGTGTTCTTCTGGTACTCCTATTTACTAAATTATTATATGCAAACTCTGATTGTGAAAGAATCAAATCCCAACTTCCTGTCATCTCTCCAACCAAACATCTCAACAAGTTTCCCAAACTCCTATTCACTACCTCTATCTGTCCATCAGTCTGTGGATGAAAAGTTGAACTGAACTTCAAATCCGTCTTCATCTTCTTCCAAAGTGTCTTCCAAAAGTATCCAACAAACTTTGTATCTCTGTCTGAAACTATACTCTTAGGTAATCCATGCAATCTCACAATCTCCTTAAAAAATAGGTCAGCTACATGCACTACATCGATTGTCTTCTTACAAGGTATGAAATGAACCATCTTTAAAAATCTGTCAACCACTACAAATATTGAATCATGTCCTCTCTGTGTCTTAGGCAATCCCATTACAAAATCCCTGCTTATGTCTTCCCAAGGTCTCTCCGATACTGTCACAGGTTTATACAATCTAGTATTCTAACTACTCCCTTTTGCAACTTGACAAACTCTACAACTCTGAACAAATCTCTGAACATCCTTATGTATCTAAGGCCAAAAGTAGTTTTCACTCACCAAAGCCACTGTCTTAATAATGCCAAAATGTCCTGCCAATCCACCACTATGTTTCTTCTTGATCAAATTATCTCTCATTGAACTTCTAGGTATACACAACTGATTTCCTCTAAACAACATATCTTCTTGAATGAAATAGTCCAACCACTTACTCCTATCTGTCACAACAAGTTCCTTACATGCTCTCCAAGGTCCTGCAAAATCAGTGTCTCCCTCATACATGCTCTTTAATTCATCAAAACCCAACACTTCAACTCTCATCTCTGTCAACAAGTTTCTTCTTCTACTCAATGCATCAGCAACTTTGTTTTATTTTCCACTCCTATGCTTCAACATAAAAGTATAACTCTCCATGAACTCTACCCATCTCATATGTCTCTGATTCAACTTATCTTGACTGTTTAAATATTGCAAAGCTTGATGATCTATATACAACACAAACTCCTTAGGCAACAAATAATGTCTCCACTTCTTCAAGGCTTGAATTATGGCATAGAACTCTTGATCATAAACTAAATATCTCCTCCTCATTCAACTTCTCACTGAAATATGCTACTGGTCTACCTTCTTGACTTAACACTGCTCCAATTGTATTTCCACTTGCATCACAATCAACTTGAAATACCTTATTGAAATCCGGTAATGCCAAAATAGGTTGCTCTGTCACTTTCTACTTCAACAACTCAAAACTTTTATTTGCTCCAGATGTCCACTTAAAATCCTTTCTATCACCTCTCATTGTCTTTGTCATACGGTTACAAACTGAACTGAAATTTTTGATGAACTTCCGGTAGATACTAGCCAATCCATGAAATGATCTAACCTCTTCAATGTTCTCCAGTGTAGGCCATTCAACAATTGCTTTCACTTTCTTAGGGTCCATCTCCAATCCTTTCACAGAAATCACAAATCCCAAATATACCAATTCTTCTTTCATGAAACTACATTTTTTTATTTTTATCAGCAATTTCTCTTCTCTTAGTCCCTACAAAACTTGTCTAATATGCCACAAATGTTCCTCCTTTGTTTTACTGAAAATTAGAATATCATCCAAATATACAATCACAAACTTACCCAAGAATTTCTTCAAGACTTCATTCATCAATCTCATGAAAGTACTCAGTGCATTTGTCAATCCAAAGGGCATCACTAACCACTCATACAATCCTTCATTTATCTTAAAAGTAGTCCTCCACTCATCTCCTTCTTTGATTCTGATCTGATGGTATCCACTCTTCAAATCTATCTTTGTGATATATCTTTCTCCACTCAAACAACTCATGATATCATCCATCCTAGGGAAAGGAAATCTATACTTACTGTGATCTTGTTTATTGCTCTAGAGTCAGTACACATTCTCCATTCTCCATCCTTCTTTGGTGCTAACACTGCAGGTACTGCACAAGGACTCAAGCTTTCTCTAATCAAACCTTTCCTCAACAACTCTTGTATTTGTCTATTTAGTTCTTCATTCTCTTCCGGTGTAATTCTATGGGCTGCTTTGTTAGGAAAACTTACTCCCGGTATAAGATCCATGTGATGATTGATGTTCCTAATAGGTGGCAATCCTTTAGGTACATTATCTGATATGATGTCTTCATATTCTATCATCAACTCTCTTATCTCCTTCGGTTGTGTCTCTTCAGTCTCCTTCTTCAATGTTTCTAGCTTCTTAGGAATCAAGGCATAACACATATTCTCATGTCTCAAACCATCCAGAAATTTTCTTTCATCTACCAAACAGATTCTAGCATTCCCACATACTTCACTCTTAGGATCATCTTCTAAAGGAATCAAAGTAATTCTCTTTCCATTTGATGTTATAGTATATGTATTCTTTCTCCCATCATGTATATCTTTTCTATCATACTGCCAAGGTCTACCCAACAAGATATGACAAACATCCATAGGCATAATATCACACAAGACTTCATCATGATAAGATCCAATATGAAATTTTACCAAACATTGTTCACTCACCAATACCTTATGATCATCCTAAATCCATGCTATCTGATAGTGCTTAGGGTGTTTCAATCTTTCCAACTTCAGCTTAGTCACCATCTCCTCTGAAACTAGGTTATCTGAACTATGACTGTCAATCACAACTTTATAACATTTACCTCCTAATTTGTATCTAGTTTTGAACAGACTCTTCCTCTGCGTTGGTTCCTCATTTGTCTCTACTTGAAATAGTGCTCTCCTCATCATAAGTGATTCTCTTTTCTCAAGTTTGCCAACTGAACTGGGTGATCCAACAGGTTCTTCTTCAACATATGCTGCTCTTCCACTATTTTTTGTCCTCTTACTTGTACTACCCAGGTTGCACTCAAATGTTCTATGTCCTTCACCTCCACACTTAAAATAAGTACCTCTGAATGTTCTCTTATCAAATCCTCTTCCTTCTCTTCTATATCCTTCATTCTGGTATGCATTAGATTTCCTCTCCGGTAAAAAATTCTGTCATCTCTCCAGTAAGCATTGTTATCTCTGTCCTCCTTAAATGGGCTGTCAAACTTGTTCTGCTCCGGATATGATCTATCTCCTCCAGAAAATGTTCTACTTCTCTGAAATTTACCTCCTCTACCTCTCTATCTTTGATCATGTCTTTTATTCATCTTCTCTTCAACTTTTAGGGCAAACTGATATGCTCCTTCCAAAGATGTCATCCTTACCAAGCTTAGTTCCTCTTGAATGTTCAATCTTAGTCCATTGATATATCTAGCCACTTTCTCCTTATTTGCTTCATTATGTCCTGTCCTTATGATCATTTTATGGAATTCTTCAGTGTACTCCTTCACAGATTTCTCCTTTTGTCTTAGGTTTTGCAATCTTTTCAACAGCTCCAACTCATAGTCAACAGGTATAAATTGATTCTTCAACTTTGTCACCATCCTATCCCATTTTGTAATCTTTTATTTTCCTATTCTGTTTCTTTCCAATTGAACTTCTTTCCACCATATAGAAGCATGTCCTTTCAAATTTGTCCTTGCAAATTTCACCTTCTTTGGATCTTCAACTTCTTCATATTCAAAGTATTCTTCCATGTCATTTATTCAGTCAATCAATTCTTCAGGGTTCAAATTACTAGTATAGTTCGGCACATCAACTCTAGGTCTCTTTCCAATCTTTGAAATAGCTCGTAGCATCTTTACTTGATCTTATTCTTCTTCTTCATCACCTCCTAAGGTTTCGTCATTTTGTTCAACAGATTGAAATTCTTCTTCATCATTGCTTTCAACATTAGCTCGGTGTCAATCCTCTTCGCCTATCTTCTTCAACAACATCCAATCAAATTCGCATTGTTTTCATCATTTCCATCATCTCATCCATTCTTCCAGCCATTGTTCCAACAATAGAAACTCTCCACGATGACATTCTTCCTAGGATCAAGTGTAAACTACCTCAAGTTCGGCGATCGGGCTACAAGGTGACAACTACCTCTCAATCGGCGATCGATTGGAACACAAGTAACTTGCCTCAATTCGGTGATCTATCCACAGCAAGATCTTACAAAATTCCCTTGCCAACTTTGCTTAATTCACTCTCAAAGATTCAAACTTTTGCTATGATACCACTTGGTGCAGTCACGGTAGGAGGGTTCATAGAATGAACTATCCAGACCATGCAACAAGAGTAAACACAACAAAAACAACTTAAAGAAATGGGAGAAATCCAGATTCATTCATTCAATATATAATAGAATTCAAATACAGATTGGTCAGCAACATGCGTGCTTACAATTAGGGCTCAAAGGCATGATTACAGAATATGCACAAGATATAGATTTGAAGCTCCTTCGCACAAAATCTAAACTATGAACTTATGCGAATGATAATAACTTGATAACTACTTTCCTAAGGATCTATTACATCAATATATATTATCTCTGAAATAATAGATTCCTCTGAATTGTCCAAGAAAGGTCACAAACTCTAATGAAGAGTCGTAATGTGTGTACACAGGTAGGTCAGACCTAAATGCATAGAACACCTCTGCAAATGAATGGAATGATGTGCGGATCTAGGGGAAGGTCAGCCACAAACCAAGGATCATTGAATGATGTGTCATTAAGCTCCACAAGTTGAGGAATGCTCTGCAAGTCTTCTCCTATAGCTGATTATCAGAGACTGTCAAGATGTTCTGTTCTAAGAAAATTGTCAATCTTTTGATAGCGATATCTTTCTGGTAATGATGTGTGAATCTCTAAATTCTAGATATGATGTAGATGAATGAATCTAGATTCTAAGTCCAGCTCTACAAGGACTGAAATACAACTGGACCAAAAATACAGAAATTGCTTCTGACTAAACTGCTTGAACTGAACTGGAAAATGAAAAGAAATAAACTGAACTGCAAACAAACTGAAATGCAAATGTTTTTGGTTGATGCAATATTGCTCTTGAACCAGGGATGCTCCTGCATCAAAAACAAAAGCACTTACATCATAATTCTATCTACTTATCTTTAACAATTAGCATAGTTTAAACTTCCTCTTACGTTTTCAACCATAAGTAACACATATTCATCAATTGTAAACTAAAACATTTACTGATGTAAGGGCATCTAGCAAAGTTTCAAAAATTATCTTGGACAATCAAATTTTGGTTTGGTCGAGTGACAGAAGCTTGCAAACGAAGCTCCTATCGCCATGGTGATAGGAACATTAATAAATAAATAATATAATTTTGAAATGTTGGATAAGTGGTGCAGATGGGGAGTGTGGATTGAATTAGCTATGACGATCATTGTGGGTTAGTGGAAAGGTGGCATAAGGTAGAAAGGCAAAAATAAACTAAAGATAGACAAAGCATTAAAAGGCCGACTAAGGCACGGGGAAGAATAGTTATAAATCCATGAATGGAGTGGAGAGAGAGGGGAGTTAATGAGGCGACAAAAGACAGTGAAACATTGAAGAAGGCCGCAGATATGAATTTGGTGCAGGCTGAAAATAGGGACATGAGGGTCGCGTATAGTAAGACGGTGATAGTTAGTCGATGGTTAGAAATAGGCAGCATAAATTAATAGGCAGAGGCTAGAAATAGAAAAGGCAGACATGCCGCATAGAGGCCATTATGCAGTAACAAATGGGCGGCAGGAATTTATTGGAGAACAGGCTGCAAGGTAAAGGGGGAATGGTGAAGAATATGGAAAAGGGGACAGGCCGAGCATGTAGTGGAGGGCCGTGTAACTAAGGAAGAGGAAGCAACAAAAATTAGAAACCGCAGACATATGCAGCAGGAGGCCGATGGTAGAAGGGAGGAACAACAGAGATGTGAATAGGTCGAAAGGCCAAAGAAGAGAAGGTTGCGTGAAGAATAGGCCGCGTATATTCAGGAAGGAGCAGTGGTGAAAAGAGAGGGCCGAGGTATGTAAAAAAGGTTGTGGTATTGAAAGGCCACACGGTTTGGTAAGGGTCGCATAGTGGAGAGGCCGACAGTGGCTGATGAAGCCAATATGCAAGAGAAGGTCGAGATAAGAAAAGAGGCTACAGAATTGGAAGGAGGCCGAGATAGTAGAAAAAGAAAGAGTATAGAGGCCGTAGAATGGAAGGTTGATCAGAATAGTAGGTGAGACCGATATATGGAAGATAAGAGTTGAGGATGGGTGTTAATGGAGATGACAGAAAGTTGCAGATGCAAGAAGACGAGAGAATGATAGTGGACAATGACAGGAGGAGTCTGATAGATCCAAGAAAGACCAAACCAGTATGCTGGAGAGGTGATCGAGTGTGGCCATAGGCCAAATAGATTAGAAGCTTTTGTAGAGTTTGATATATTGTAATGGAACACTGTATTGTTGAATAAATTGAATGAGGATATCTAAGTTTATTTATCTTCTGTCATCCACGGGTTATGTGTTGAATCTGTGTTATGTTTGAATGATTGTATTAATCTGTATGTTTGCTGCCAAGTTCCTGTCATTTTATTGACAGAAGTTGTATGACAACCCTTGTAGAGGGTAGAGACTTGCTTCTCATGTGTAGATGATAATGGTATTTGTGCCAGTTGAGAGAACCCGGTGCTATCAATTTGGTATCAGAGCATGATTTTCATCGAGGAGTGCTATTAGTTTGGTATCAAAGCATGACTTTTGTGGAACCATGCTATTAGTTTGGTATCAGACCCAGGTTTCTCTTGAGTTTGTAGGCAGGTAGCTTGTAGCAGGACCTATGTGGTGAGTCTGTGATGTGTAGATAAATCGTCGAGGGTGAGGTAGCCTACCTGAGAAAGTTGAAGATTACCAAGCAGAGCGGGTTGGTCTTGAGTGCTGAGTAGATCACCGAAGGGAGGCAACTTAGCCAGGACTGTGTGTGTGTGAATGTGTAGCACCAAACGACTGGGCAGAGTGGAAAAAGGAATAAGCCCTAGGTGAGGTGCTTGAAGATGAAAGAAGATAGAAGGATGCAGAAGATAATGGAGGAAAAGAGTCTCATGAAAAGAGACAAAAGAAAAGAAGGCAAGAGGATGGTGGATGAAGAATTCCAAAGAGAATTGGCAATGTTAAGGAGAGATTTGATGCTGGTGAAACAATGGTATGAAGAACAAGATCAAGGATATTATTGGGTATGGCCAATGGAAAAGAAAGTGAAATGGCCAGTAGAGAAGATTATTGAGAAAAGAAAAAGGCAAAAGATGAATGCCTTAGGAAAGGAAGATGAGAAGATGAGAAGATTCCCAAAAAGATGGGACAACAGAGAGTTTCCATTGGAGGAACATGGACCAGAGGAGGTCAAGAGAGTTCTCATTGAAGAGAACATGAGGAAAGAGAAGAAGAGAAGTGAAGAAGGAAGAATGTTCATGAGGAGGGCATTGAAAGAGACATTGTGGTCTTTTATTTTATTTGCTAATGTTGTGTTTGTAGATTTGTATGCAGGGATAAAGAAAGTGATGACGAAGGTCAAGGATGAGACCTTGAAGCTGATGAAAGTTGGGGCAAGAATATGTCCTGAAGAAAGCATAGAAGTTGAGAAAGAGAAAAGTTTAATGGCAACAGAATGCCTAGAAGAGATTGCAGCAAAGGTGCACTACAGAGTGCCTGAAAAAGAAGAGAAGATAGATGTTGAAGATGTTCAGATTGATGAGGAAGATGAAGAGGATACCATAGAGTTTCAAGATGCATGTGAAGATATTGCAGCAGCAGCTCAAAATGTTTGTGAAGAAGAGAAGATGAAAAGCCAAGAAGCTAAAGGAGAAGGCAATTTGGGACAACAAGTCCTTGCACAAGAGGATGAAGGTAAAATTATTTTTTTTTATCATGTATGTAGAAATGAGAAGATGGATAGGCAAGTGGATAAGGAAAGGAATTTGGATCATGGATATGTAGTGCCACATTGGCAAAGGACAAAGATTGATGAAAGAGATTGTAGAAAAGTGAACTCTTTGGATTATGTTTATGCTAACAAGCAAATGATGAGAAAGAGAAATGTGTAGATGAATAGATGGCAACAGGATGCAAGAAGGAGTTGGCCAATAAAGAAGCCTAGAGAAGATGATTGGAGGGTGAAGACAGAGCAAGCAAAGAGAAGCTCGAGAGCAGCAAATAGAGGACAACAGTCCAGTGGCAAAGTGTGGGTAGTAAAGAAAGTAGCAGCAAATAAGGATGTTGCAGAAAAGGTAAAGAGTCAGAAGTGGGTAGAAGAAAATAAAACCCAAGAAATTGGAAGCATGATGAATCCAATAGAGGATGGAAAGAAAGAGAAGAAGCCTACAGTGAAGTGGTAGCAGAAGAAGCCAAGAGAAGGCAAGGTAAGAGGAAAGAAGTCTAATTTTTATGTTGATAAAGATTTGTGTAAAGAAGAAGAGAATATGAGGAGGATGTTAGATGAAAAGGAAATAAGAAGAAATAGATATTGGAGAAGGCAAGAAGCTAGGCAAAGGTAAAATGAAAAATGTAGATATGAGAGAAGAGAAGAAAAGTGGAATAGGAGGATGGTGTGGAGAAAGAAGACACCACAAGTATTTGTGGAAGATGCCGATTTAAACATGAGAGTAGAAGATGAAAGTGGAATAGCCATAGTTCCAAAGGAAGAGGACAAGCAAAAGAAGAATGAAGGCAAGCAAGAAGATGGAGCAGCTATAGAGAATGCCGATGTAGATTTGTGGAAGCAGTTGGAAGCCATAGAACAAGAATGGAATGAGAAGATTGAAGGTGTAAGCATGAGTATGACAACAGAAAAGAATAGGAAGGAGGATGCAATGGTAGTTGCAGAAATGAAGCTTGAAGATGATGTAGAGTTGACGGGGAAGGAAGAAGCTAATTTGATGTTGTAGCAGTTGGCCATGAAGGAAGAATGGCTTGAAGACATGGACAATGAGCATGTTGAGGAAGGTACGGTAATTGTTGTGGATGCATGCGATGTTGTTGTTATTCTCCCATCTGATTTTGATTTGTTTAATGATAGAAGAAATAAAATGGGTGGATGGATTGTAAGTGGTGTAGACAGCCACAAGAGAGCAGCCTATAGTGTTGAACAGAGATGTTGGAAGAATGAAACATGTGAAAGAGATAAGTTATGGAGAAGGAGGAACAAAGGTTGGATGAAGTTGCAAAAGAACACGTGTCGGAGCACGTGAATTTTGTCCCTGGGGAGTTTGATGCAATGGCATCCAGTAAAGTTTTGAAAATTATCTTAGACAATCGAATTTTGGTTTGGTCGAGTGACTGAAGCTTGGCGACAGGAACATTAATAAATAAATAATATAATTTTGAAATGTTGGATAAGTGGTGCAAATGGGGAGTGTGGATTGAATTAGTTATGATAGTCATTGTGGGTTAGTGGAAAGGTCGCATAAGGCAAAAAGGTAAAAATAAACTAAAGATAGAAAAAGCATTAAAAGGCTGACTAAGGCACAGGGAAGAATAGTTGTAAATCCACGAATGAAGTGGAGAGAGGGGGGAGTTAATGAGATGACAGAAGACAGTGAAACATTGAAGAAGGCCGCAGATATGAATCTGATGCAAGCCAAAAATAGGGACATGAGGGCCGCGTATAGTAAGGCAGGGACAGTTAGTCAATGGTTAGAAATAGGCAGCATAAATTAATAGGCAGAGGCTAGAAATAGAAAAGGTAGACATGCCACATAGAGGTTGTTATGCAGTAAGAAATGGGTGGCAGGAATTTATTGGAGAACAGGCCGCAAGGTAAAGGGGGAATGACAAAGAATATGGAAAAGGGGATAGGCCAAGCATGTAGTGGAGGGCCGCATAACTAAGGAAGAGGAAGTGGTAGAAATTAGAAACCACAGACATATGCAGGAGGAGACCTACGGTAGAAGGGAGGAACAACAGAGATGTGAATAGGCCGATAAGCCAAAGAAGAGAAGGTTGCGTGAAGATAGAGGATGCGTATATTCAGGAAGGAGCGGTGGTGAAAAGAGAGGGCCGAGGTATGTAAAAAGGTTGTGGTAATAAAAGGCCGCACGGTTTGGTAAGGGCCGCATAGTGGAGAGGCCGACAGTGGCTGATGAAGCTGATATGCAAGAGAAGGCTGAGATAAGAAAGAGGTTGCAGAATTGGAAGGAGGTTGAGATAGCAGAAAAGGAAAGAGTATAGAGGCCACAGAATGGAAGGCCGATCAGACTAGTAGGTGAGACCGATATATGGAAGATAAGAGTTGAGGATGGGTGTTAATGGAGATGACAGAAAGTTGCAGATGCAAGAGGATGAGAGAATGATAGTGGACAACGATAGGAGGAGTCTGATAGATCCAAGAAAGACTGAACCAGTTTGCTGGAGATGTGATCGAGTGTGGCCATAGGCCAAATAGATTAGAAGCTTTTGTAGATTTTGATATATTTTAATGGAACACTATATTGTTGAATAAATTGAATGAGGATATCTAAGTTTATTTATCTTCTGTCATCCACGGGTTATCTGTTGAATCTGTGTTATGTTTGAATGATTGTATTAATCTATATGTTTGTTGCCAAGTTCCTGTCATTTTATTGACAGAAGTTGTATGACAGCCCCTGTAGAGGGCAAAGACTTGCTTCTCATGTGTAGATGATAATGGTATTTGTGCCGGTTGAGAGAACCCGGTGCTATCAATTTGGTATCAGAGCGTGATTTTCATCGAGGAGTGCTATTAGTTTAGTATCAAAGCATGACTTTTGTGGAACCGTGCTATCATTACGATTCAAATTAAATTCTTAATCCTCATATATTAGCACTTAACTATCCTTTAATAACTAAATCTCCTTAACAAACATAACTCTTGCTACTTTGCAAATAAACCCTATTGCATACTTCACTAGTTGTTAGTCTCAAGTCTCTCTATATAAATTTATCCTAACATTACTATCAATACCAAGATATTACTACTTTATACACTTCTCAATCAAATAAAAGTACTACGCAATTCAATAACTAAAACCTCTATCACCCATTCTATTTACTATGAATTAAAAGTTTAAAAGTTTTAGATTCTATTCTAATAAATCAATAAAGCTAGTATCTACCATTTTATCCAAACTACAATATAATTAAGATGTCTTTTACTGAATTAATTTTCACCATATAAACCATTTGAATCAAGATAAAAATATAAATATAAAGATAAATATCTATGTATATAAATGATATTCATGTATTAATTTGAGATGGTAAGGAATGTGAGAGAATGACCAAGGATTGTGATGCCTTGCTATTCACCACACATTTATTTCTAAAACTTGACCATTACGATTTTGGGATTTTTACAATTGACCTGCATGGAGCATGGGTTTTGCAACTTTCATCATGAGAAAATGAAAGGGGTTGCCCACCTTTTAGTACACTAAACAACACAAGTGATGAGTCTTATTAAATTATGAATAATAATTGTTTCCCTTCTTGGAGGGGCTAGAACTTGGAAGGTGACATAGATTATGTGGAATGGGTTATTCGCATATAAGAATCTATTACTTTGATTCTGTGTAAACTATAATAGTTCTTACAGAAAAAGAAGAAAGGGCATGTCCCTTCTTTTGTAATGAGGCAAGGAGATAGTACAAACAAATGTAATAGTTAGTTAACGTGTAACTGACTAATTAACTAACTGACTGACAACCTATTCAATATTAAGGAGCAAACACAAGTGATAATAATAGAGCATACAATTCCCTAGAGTCGATTAATATGAAGGGAGGAGACGAGTTCCCTGAGCACACCAGAAATAATAATGATAAAGAGGACTTAGAAAATGTTACTGTTACATTGATCTTTGACTTAGATATTATAGTTGGAAATGCTCTGGTCGATATGCATGCAAAAAGCGACAGCATATACAAGGCACACAAATTATTTGTGACAGAATGCAATGATGGCAGGAAACACACAAAATGGATTTGTTGAGGAGGCTTTAGAAACTTTCAAGAAAATGCAAATGGCAGGCATAAAACCAAATTCAACTACCTTTGCTAGCATTCTTCTTGCATGCGACAAAATGGGAGCTTTGGAATCGAGTATGGACGCCCATCATAGCAATAATGGAAGGCATTTTTCTTGTCAGATAATATAGTGGAAAATTTCAGGCTGAAACAGTTCTTGGGTTGCTACAGGTATACACCATAGACTAATCTAAAGTGAGACTAAGAAAAAAGATAGATATAAAGCCTTCAAGAAGATATGAAACCACTCATGTAGAGAGGCTGCTTGAAATCAGATCGTAGGCCATAGCAAGATCGGGGTGCAACTAGGCAAAAGGATAAATGAATAGGTCGATAAAGTATCACAGAGGCTGATACTAATCTAAAACAATAATAGGTATATACCGTATCACAAAGGCCACAAGGAAGATTATAGGCCGATATCAAAAATGTTTTGGCTGCTTATCTTAACACGAAGTATCTGGATAATAGAAATCAGTTTCTAAGATTACTTGGAGGCCGATTAGGATATATGCATATGAGCCAAACAAAGAAGTCCAAACTTTACACAAACAAAACACTATGCAGATCGACATAGAAGATAGAGGCCAAAAAAGATAGTCAAACAAGTAAAAAAGCCAATAAAATGGAGATTGGGTTGGTTGTAATGATAAAAGGCCAAAAGATAATGCATTGGTAGACATGTACGAAAAATGTAGAAGCGTAGACAAGGCACATGAACTGTTTAAAGATTGAATAGCTCAAAGATTGCAAATTCGCACAAATAAAGATTTTGACTATTTTCTGCGAGGGATTTATTGGCAATACTAAAAGAAGAGCCAGAGTAACACTATAATAATATGCAGTGTCGAATCTCTAGAAATAATAAAGAACATATAACAGAATAATAAAAAATTTTGCCAGACAATTTAATTGCCAGTGCCCTATTTGACAGAATGCCTCAGGGATTATGGTCTCATGGACAACATTCTAGAAATCATTTTCATTTGAATATTGCATAAATTAAAACTATACAAAAACAGTGGCTGGTTCTAAAATCCAATTCAATGTGTATATCAAAGCATGGATAATAACTATAAAGCAGAAGGTTGCACTATAGCAAGAATAGAGAGAAATAATGTGCAATTCATTTAGTGATTAAACCAAAACACATAACAAATAAAAAGAACCAACCTTGTGAAGGAACCAACCCCGTTGAAAACAAAACTCTCAGTGATATGTGGATAATTAGGCAAACACTCCCAAGGCACCACAAGCATGGATGAATATATAGAAGGAAAAGGGCAACCAACTCCCCAAAACTTCCCAACCACTCAACCAACTCCTAATTTCGCCACTTTTCATAAGTGGGTAGTTAGAGTGGGTTTAAAACTTTATTTTAAGGGGTTTTATGGAATAAAAGGACCCCTAACCCATAGACCTACCACCTAGGAAGCTTTTTATACAATTAAAACCATGTTACTTAACTTCATAAAACATACAATAAGTTGTCACATTTAAAAAGGTTACTCAAAGGTCTAATAAAACAACCTCAAGCAACACTAATTAACCACAGACAAAACTAACAGGTTAAACTGAACATGACACACATCCTCATCAAGGATGATGACTTAGGGTGTGGAACCCTATGCTATCTCCAGAACAACTTATCCATTGGGTTCAAGGCACGCTCAGTCCTGTCAATTTAGGTGGAGTCAATGCCTGGTACCTGCAACCTGCGTCACAAAGATGAAGCATACATATGCATTCTCACCTCATGGAAAAATAGTGCAGACAATGATAGACATCAAGACATCGTGTGGGCCTCACAAGTGAGGAACAGGACTTTGTACCTCATCATACAAGCACATAATGGAGAGATCAATATAACATGTACATAAAACATAAACATATCCTCATCTGCATACAACATGGGTTATTCCATAATTATAGCATGGGAGGCATCACGGATGCTCTTTATTTGGACTTCTAGTTTATTGTGTGCCTTGGAACATTTGTTTGATGCATCAACTAGACTTTTCTTATTTATTTGCTCAGTTATTCTTTCTTCTGCCTTGTTCTCCAAGTATTGAGAGTGTGCTTTAAAGCTTTGCATTAGTTATTTCAGTTGTTGTGTTGGCAATAGGGTTGTATCCCTATGAGCCTCTGGCATTTCATTTTGAATTATATTTACTACTTCAAGTAGTATTTCACTACCCTCTATGTGTTGTTGCAAAATTTCTTCCCTCGTTGTTGAGTGGAAGATATCACCAAGTTGTAACTTTTGGATGGGTGATATACTTGACAAGTTGACTTGCCCTCCTGTCATTGGCAATTGTAGCAGTTGTGGTGTCACCATAAGTTGTATTTGCCTTGTTGCGCTAGAAAATCCTTGATGGATTGAATAGGGGAAGTAGAAGAGGATGCATCCTGAGTATCTTGTTGACTATCCCCTGTATCTGGAGCCTCTTCATCAATTTGTTGATTCTTCTGATCTGTATTGGTATTATGTGAAGGAGTTCTTTATTCTTCAATTTGCGAAGGATTTACCACTTATTGTGCCACATTTTTCTCTTCCTCCTGTTGTTATATGGAGCCTAATCAGACTCAGAGGCTAATTTTCACCACTTTTATCGGCGCGGTTTCCCCCCAAATTATTTAACGGGGGTTTGGGGACAGCGCCCCAAGACGAGGTCAAGGGGCAGCACCCCTTGCAGGGTCTAGGGGTAGCAACCTCAAATGACTTTTATTATTTTATAAAGGTGTCAGGAGTTATTTTTCTATTGGCTGACAATAAAAAACCCTATTTTGTAACCGACATAAGTCTTGATAAAAAAAAATGGCTAAGGGTTAGGGTTTTTTGTTGATATTGTATTGTAGCATTTGCAGCGGTATTGAGTTGCAAGGATTGCTGGTTGTAATCGGTTTGATTTACTGGATAATAATATTGGACTCTCTGTTGGTGGATGTAGCTTGTGTTTGGGTGAACCACGTTAAAAATTGTCTCTCACTGTTATTATTTCTATGTATTTTCATTCCTCTGTTTAATCTTTATTTGCATTTAATTGATATCTTCTGCATGCAATTCCTAACACCTCCTTGACAGTATCATATATTTTCCTAGTTATTTGCTCTATTCTAATTGGATTTTGTCTTTGTCCACTTGTTCCATGTTCATAAGGGTATCAACTCTTTGCTTTGATATGAGCTCTATAGCCTGTAGTTGGGCTATTTTATCCTTCTCCTCTGTAGAAATGGAGGTACCAACTCCATCAATGGCCTGTTGTCTTAAGTCTTCGTCTAGTTTTAGAGTTTTTTCTCTTCTTTGCCTTAAGGCATCTGCTAAGCTCTTCAGTAGTTGTCCCAAAATCTCATCCATAGTTTTATTTGATTTTATCATATATCTAATTTCAGCTCTCTCTAAATATTTTCTTATTCTCAGTAGATACTTCAGTGTATAGCTCTGTTGTTTCTTGTAATAGCCCATGGCACTCTATCCCGTTCAAGATTGCATCTAAGCTCAATGGCTCTTGTTGAATATCCTATTTTATTTGTTGTTGTTTCTTTTTCTTTTTCAATTGGGAGACTTCCTCTTCTCCTTCTTCCTCTTTTGTTACCTCCATCGGAGATTGGTTTTTCTTTCTCTTAGCTTGTTGCTTTTGTCTAGGTACCTTTTTCTTCTCCGCACCTAATTGTACCAATGTTTCTGATGCAATTCTTCTTCCTGTAGATATTGTTTGTGTGGAAGATGTTGATTGTGGTGCAGCTTGTGCACTAGCTACTGCAAATGCACTTCTCCCTGACCTCCTACGATTTTGTGGTGAAGTAGGCATTTTTGGAGCTGATGAGGTGGATTGTGGAGCTTCCACAGTGGCTTGTGAGGCAACTGATGTAGTTTACAATATAGTTGTGCCTTCCTGCGTTGGGACTTCCCATGTTCTATGCAATTTCTCCTTGTTTTACTATAGCTACTCCTCCGCATTCTTCTTGTGCATTTTATCCACAATCTCTTTGTATGTGCCAAACCTTTCTGCGGTAGCATCCTTAGGTTTGCTCAGAAAAGATTTTGCATAGGCATTTAATTTTTGTTTTGTGACCTCACAGGGTAACCTAGGAATCTAGTATGTTCTAGGTTCCACAACCTCCATATAGGTGTAATCTTTATCTACCATGAAGGTTATGTGATTCATGTATTGTTTTACTATTGTTACCTTTTTTGTGCCTCTTGGTTAAATAGGTAAGGTTGGAGTTGATTTTTAGTGGTTGTTCATCAATTTTGAGTGTATTTTCGCCTTGTGTATTACCCTCATAGGTTTTAGGCACCTTGTCATGTTTTGGTTTCGGTCTATCCAATTTTGAAGAAAGTCTTGGAGCCACACTCATTGTGATATGAGGTTTTATTTGTGTCCCAGAGAGACATGTTGATGTCAAGAGTCATTTGAAAGCCTTAGTTTGTCAAAAAATTACTTACTCTAGGTCCAAAAGAAATGTTTTCCATGTGTTTATTGCACAAATCTATGACAAGGTTTCAAAGGTCTCTTCCAAGGTCCAAAATAAACCTTAATTTCCCCAAATATGTCGTACTTTTCAAGGAGGGAGTTCTATTTCAAATGAAAGTCAAAATTTGAGAGGACTCTCACGTAGGTTTAGGGTTTTCAAGCCTTAACAAAGTTCTAGGTTTTTTCTCTGCAACTAATATACAGGTTTTGACAAGGTGCAAATGCCTCTACATAGTGAAGATCTCAGGATGAGGTCAAGTGGGATCTCTGGAAGCTCTCTCTCATAAATGCAAGACATTGACTTGTGAAATAAGAAGATATGTGAAGAAGCTTCTAACAATGTTAAGGAAATGTGAGAAGACAACGAAGAAGGAAGAGTAACAGAGACCTGGAGCAGTATCCATCATGGTTTTGAGGTCTTGTAAAAATATTATTTTTAAGGACAATTCACTATGAAACAAGGTAGAGGTCTAAGATCATCATGGAGGCAATAACAGGGTAAACAAAATAGTGGATAGTCAAGGAGCATTCTTAAATGCAAAGGAATAGTCATTAGAAGATTGGGAAAAACAATCATCAAATGTTTGTCACAGTTAATAAAGAATGACATGAGCATGCAAAGGTCTTAAAGCCTTTTGTTCTAAATATTTTTTAACGTCATAAATTCTTATAAGAAGGATGCATAGTAGATGTATGAGATCATTGTCAAGCCTACAAAGTCGTAGAAGGTGATGAGGCACATTCTCTTGAAGATTTCAATGCAATATGTGTATGGGAATCCCTCCATTTCAAAGACAGATCAGTCTGGTGAGTCTTGCCAAAGATAAATCTTTTTAAGTTCCTATACAACATTCAAAGGCTTCATAGTATCTCCAGTGTATATTGGAGAGTTTTCATATTAGTAATTTTTTTTGCCAATCATCCTAAAACAATGATAGCCTTGCTAGGTCATGTTAAACCTGCATGAAGCCATATATAATTCCATAAAGTTATTATGAAGCTTGTCAAAAGGTTAGTGCTCTTATAATAATCATTATGGATTTGATAAGCCACAAAGAGCTTGACATAAACATTCTAAAAGGATGTGAGTAAATATCTACTTCTAGTGGTCCCTAATTTATGTGAAGGAAAAAGAAGCATTGTTTACTAAACCTTGTTCACTATCACAAAGGGTTTGGGATCATGATGATGGTCTACTTAGTCTTCGAAGATACTCATTAGGAAGAATAGGATTTGCCAAGCATTTAAGACCTTCCACTAAATGTTTTTGACAGTAAAAGGAATCATGTAGATGATGTTTTAAACCTTGACAAAATCTGCAATTTTCACCTTTGGACCTGTATAATTCTGTCAGGCCATATGTTCTTTATTTGGGTATGCATGTTAAAGGCTTACTGTCAAAATAGTGCCATTTGTCCCCAGCAAAAGACTGTCATAAGGTGCAGCAAAAAGACAGTCATAAATATCAGCAAAAAATAGTCATAAATATCAGCAAAAATAGTCATAAAGATAAAAAAAAATAGTCATAAATAGCAACAAAAAACAATCATAAAGATCAGCAAATCCAATGCAAGGAACAGTCAGTCATGAAGACTGAAATAATGACCTAAAAAACAATCATCTTTGAGCATGAACAATAGTTATAAAAGATGCAAGAACAAATGAATGTGTAGTAAGTTTGATGGACAATATGCAAAGTTTTCATGTAATGAGTAGAGGACTCAACATTGTTATAATAGACAAAGGAACAGTCCACAGTCATTAAGGAACAATAGTGCATGAGAAAGAGTAGTTTACAAGCCCAGTAAGATGAGGAAAATAGACAAGGAGCAGTCCATAAATGTGGGACAATCATGTTTCAGGAGTCCCATATCATTGTTTGTGATAACAAAGATGCAAAATAGTCATGAAGATGGCCATCATTTCAGTGAAGAGTTTGTCACCAAGAAGAGTTGCACCATCATTACTAAACCTGCAAGGTTTCCCTAAGATTTTGTGAGATCTTCATAAGAAGCTCCTATCACCAAACTTACACATGAGCACAAGAGGGATGGAGTCACAGTGAGAAGATTGTCTTAAGTCAGAAACTTTCATAGTTGCAACCATGCATATAGCAGTCATAAGTGTGATGACAATCCTAAATGCCAAAAAGGGACAGTCAAAAGGATTTAAGTCTTGCACACAAGAATAATGAAATTATGCCCTATAGTTTGGTCCTTGTGAAGAAGATTGAGAAGATTTTTAGGGATTGAGCATTGATTGTAGGTCTGCCACAGTCACTAGGAACCTATTGAAAGTTTTAGAAAATCAATCAAATGCCTAAGCCCTATCAAGGTATAACAGTGAAAGTCTTACAAGGGGTATCAAGGGATTTCTACAACCATTTGCAGAATTGTATTACCCCTACTCATCCATGGAGATCTTAGGGACCCATAAGGCACATGCATTAAGACAAAATCTTGTGATAGGAGAAGAAGCCTGTATAACTGTGAAGAAGCGGGTTTTCACACTCAAACACTACATACAAAACTTTGCATGATGTTTATACTACTACAAAGATCTAATTTCTGTCAAGAGAAACCTTGCATCTCTTTTGAAGGAATAAGGATATAATGCAGGAGAAGGTTTGTGGTAAGCTTACAGAGTTATGTCATGATCTAACAAAGGCTCTGAAAATTAAAAAAAGATAGAGAGTGGGGACTGTTGAACAATCACAAGGCATGCAAACAGTCAAGATGGCACAAAAGAGGCAATAGCAATCCATATGAGGATGCAATAGTATGACTGCTAGTTTAGGCATGAAGACATTGCATGTACTAGGCCAGTGAAAGACTATCCAAAGGTCAAGTGACCCCTTGGGGCAGATATAAAACTTAGTTTGAGGACACCTACAAGCAGTAAAGACCCTAAAGAGATATGTCATGGATAAGGGAGTGATTTTTAGTCATAAATGCACAATTATGAGTAGTTTTGGGAGTCTTAAATAGACTGAACTCTTTCCAAACAACCTCCAAGAGTCCTGATGGAAGCTTCATGGTAGAAACCACATGTCCTATACATCAGCAAGGTGGAGTTTGAAGAGATGATGAGCAGTTAGATAACTTGGACAACAGATTGAGGGTATTTAGGAGCAGTTCAAACTCTTCCCAAGCGTCTAGGAGCCTTTACAACAACTGGAGCACATTCCAAGGAGCTTGAAGAGGTCAAGCACCCCTTTTTTAGGAGACCAAGTCAACTTGAAGTTATTTGGGCGTCCAAAGTAAGTTAGCTACTTTTAAGGCCGTGTAACTTGGTCAAAATTAGTTCAAATATGCTCTCCTATGCTTGGGATGACATATAGGACCCTTAGGCTTAATTTTTAGGTAGTTCTTTCATGTTTTGAGGCTCTAGCAGCTCAAAAACAATAATGTAATTTGATGTTTTTTGAGAAAACATGCAAAAACTAGACTTGTACATCTGTTTTGTAAGTACCTTTGATCAATAAAGAAAGTAGTTTTACCTTTTCAATCTTTGTCTATTGTGTGTAGATGGATGATTGATATATATTTCTGTGATTCACATGCAATTCCTTGAATGTATGTCTCATTTTTAACACCTCTATACAAGAAATGCATGATTTATGTAGGTTGTTGGTTGTGCCATGGTGCTAAACATTCATTAGTTGTGAGAAAAGTCTTTAGTTTTCCTTCTAATATTGATGCATGAACATGAAATAGATGTGAGTTGTGTCTTGAAACTAGCTAATTTATTGAACTTATTGTGTATATAATGCAGTAGTACATGTCACAAACATTTGGTGCATCACCCTACCTTAGGATTTAGGCTTCTATTATGTCATTTTTTTGCCCTTTTCCTGTGAGAACAAGAGTAGGTAGCCTAGTTTAGGTGATAAAATCAAGGTAATTAGCCCTTCATCTGGAGGTCTAGCTTCATGTTTTGCAAGGTCCCACACCTAGAAGCTATTCCCATTATATCGCGAGGTCTTGTTGGATCAAATTCAACAAGAGGGTACAATCTTGTTGATAACAATTGCCTCATAGGGTATTCTTTCCCTAGCTTGCATATATGATTGTAGCATTTTAAAGAATCCCCAATACATAGTACTGAAAGCTTTTGTCTCACTAAAACTTCTAATGTGTTGTATGATTTGTGCGGCAACTGTAAGGTGTTGTTGCCATACTTTCCCTTTAAATCTTGATAATTCATTAAGGAAATAAAATACTAAATAGATAATTAGGGTACCATACCAAAAATTATAGTTGGACTCCTTGGTCCGCTTCAAATTCTCCATCAACTGCTCCCTCATCACTTCGTAGAGGTTGAAGTCTTTGCCCTCTTTTACCATTTGATATGTTGTATGTATTGTAGTGGCGGTAGCATATCCCTCTCTGTTTGCATAATAAACTTTGTAATCTATCCCCATTGTTGCATATCGAACCCTTGGATCTGTTATATCCTTCACACTCAGGCTTCGCCCATCAGGTTTCGCCCTTGTAAGCTCAGTGACTTTATCATTCTCAATGGCCTTCATTGTTAGCACTCGTCCTATCGAGCTGAGTCTAGTCACAACCCTAATTGCATCCTTATTAGTGCGGTAGGGTTTGTCTAGGTATATGAACCCATCATGAATTTTACTTAGTATGATTCTAACCCACTCATGAGCATCACTGAAATCTAGGTAATCCTTCCACACATAAAGTTTCTCGGTAGAAATATTTTGATATTCAACTAAATACCCTATATCTCCAAACAATATATCTCTCAGTTCCTCAAACTTCATGTGATCTATCTTTGAGATCATTATATGGATGTATTTTCTCACATCTGTCGGTACACCAGAGAATGCTCCTTCCTTGTTTACCTCCATCACCTTGAATGGGCATTTCTTATATTTAGGCCTTGGCTTCTCTATCACATCGATGAGCACTGGTGTAGCCATATTTCTCAGCTTGTTTGCTAGGGTTTGCTCTCTTCTTAGTTCTTGCACTATAGAGCTCAAAAATTCTCAAAGTGTGTTGGATGCAAATGAGTTTTTTAGGGAGGATTAGGGTATATAACCCTAATAGTTACTTTATGCATTTATGGTGTATATCCGTTGGGCTTTTCGTGGGTTTTTATTTTTAGTTGCCAGCGATTAGATTATGATACAGTATGATACAATTCTATGATACATGTTAGAATTCTTTCGCATTTTATCTATTCATCCCAGAGGTTTGTGATAATGCTTCAAATGAACTCCATTGACATATCTAGTTGTTATTCTTCCTTCCATGTCTTTTAGTCTTACAGCTCCGGATTTTGTAGTTTTCTCTATGTAATATGGTCCTAACCATCTTATTTTTAGTTTTCCTTGTTTCTTAAACTTACTATCATACAACAGTAACAAGTCTTCCTCTTTGAAATTTTTCATCCACAAGTTTCTATCATGCTAGGATTTCTGCCACTTTCTTTCTAGATTCATGTTATAGGCTTCCATTAACTTGTTTTCATCCATTTTCTCCAATTCTTCAATTCTTTGTGTCAGGGATTCCTCCACATTTAGTTTTAGTGTCTGTGCGGTATGAAAATTGGGTAGTATAAAATGTAATGGTGTGGTAGCATCTAGGCCATATACTAATTCATATGGTATGAAGTGTGTGGTTCACTTATATGTTGTGCGGTAGGCCCAAAGTACAGCGGGCACTTTTAGGTCCCAATTTGTTCTATTTCCATCACATAGTTTTGTTAATGTCTTCCCAATGATTTTGTTTAAGGCTTCACTTGCATCATTGGCCTGTGGATGATATGGTGAGCTTTTGTTGTGCATTAACATGAAAGATTGTAGTAGCTCTACAATCATGTTATTTACAAAATATTTTCCTTGGTCACTTGTGATACTTAGTGGACATTCAAATCTAGTTATGATATTCTCATACAAGAATTTTGCAGCTGTTTTTATTGTATAGTCCTTGGTGGGTTGATTTTATACCCATTTTGTGAGATATTCTACTCCTGTGATAATATATCTTGCTTTTGATTGTTTGGTCGGAGGATCTATGGGTCCAAAAAATTTAATTGCCCATTTCACAAATGGGAGTTGTGCTGATACTAGTCTCAATGGAATTTCATCTTTGGTGGTAGGTTTACCCATTATTTGACAAATATCACAATGCTTTACATATCTTTTAGCGTCTTGGAATAAGGTAGGCCACCATAAACCTGCTAGTTTGATTTTTCTTGTTGTAAGGTTTCTAGAGTTGTGACCTCCTGCTATACCTTCATGTTTTTCCTTTAGTATGTCCTCTCTTTCATGTTCATATACCACTCTCCTTATTATATCATATTTTCCTCTGATATGTAGTTCTCCTTCAATAAGTGTATAGGGAAAAGCCTTCTACATCAAGATATGTTTATCTTGCAGAGACGTATTAGATGGAAATTCTCATGTGGCAAGTAAATATGCACTATCTTTCAATTCTTAGTACCACATTGACCCTAAACAGGTTTGCGCTAGGGAGTTCTTCTTCTTAGTTTTTTGGTTCATCCCCTGTTTCAATTCTAGATAAATAGTCAGGACGTTGGTTTTGTTTCCCCGGTTTCACTTCGATTGTGAATTCAAATTCTTGGAACAGTAACAACCATCTACATATTCTCCCTTGTATGACAGTTTGTTTAACAAGTACTTTAATGGTTCATGGTCAGTAAAGAAGGTGAAGGGTGTGGATAATAGGTAGTGTCTAAATTTTTGTAGTGCATATACCATTGCTAGTGCTTCTCTTTACATTGTTGTGTAGTTTTTCTCATCCTTGGATAATTTCCTACTAGCAAATACTATAGGATGGTCTTTGGTCCCCTTAGGTTAAGCTAGTATTGCACCCATTGCTATCCCTGAAGCATCTACGTGTACATGAAAATGAATGTTCCAATACGAGAATATCAAGATAGGAGCTTTAGCAATTTTTATTTTAGTATGAAAAAGAAGATTAGCATTTCTCATTCCATTCAATATTTTCCCACTTTTCTTTTTGAGTAATTCCTCCAAAGGTGCTGCTATTGGTGCATAACCCCTAATAAATTTGCGGTGATACCCAGTGTAACCTAAGAAAGTTTTCATCTATGTTGTTGTTTTAGGTGGTGGTAGTGTGAGGATCAGAGTTACTTTCAAGGGATCTACCTTCAACCCTTCCTTACAAATAATGTGACCTAGTAGAGTCCAAAAGGTACTGTAAATGTGCATTTCTTAAGATTCAATTATCTTTGCATGTTTATGCATTTGTTCAACATCATTATTAAGGTATGTGTGTGGTCTTTCACCAATCCATAGATAGTCCAATCATCTAGATAAACCTCTAAGAAATCATGTATAAACTCTTTGAATGCATTTACCATTATTCTATTGAACACTGTTGGTGCATTCTTTAGCCCAAAAGGCATTACTATATACATGTAGGATCCCAATTTAGGTGCAAATGTTGTTTTAGGTTGTATTATCACCTGCAATTGTACCCTTTTGTTGGAGCTTTGACAATTCCAACAATTTCAAAGTAACATAGGATTGGTCTCAAGGTGTGGGACCTTTGCAGTTGAGACCAAACCTCCAAAGAAGGTCGGTTCCTCTTTCTAAACTTAAGGTTCAAAGTAATCAACTAAACCTATGCTAATGATCACCAGGGAAAAGGGAGAGGAGACTAAAATTTAAAAGAGAGGCAATGCACCAAGATTTAGTGTGTTTAGCTGGAACTGACATAACACAACAAAGACCTTAAATACTTAAAGAAACTCACACAGACTTACATATTTAGTAGAGGTTCAAATTAGAAATCTATAACTACATGAGGGACTATTTTATCCACAGAATAAGCTTATAGGTTTCAAGTAAACACAAAACAAAAGTATAAGAGAGAAAAAATAGCAGTAATTGTATTGATCATGAAGGATAAATAGCCATTATAAAGGGAAGATAATCTATTATAGAAGAGTAGACACATAATAACCATCTACATTCATTGGTGAACAATCAACTACAGATATCAAAGGCTCAAAAAAAGAGCACAATGTATCACATCTAATTGGTTCTATAGGTGCATTATAAGGTCTTAAAAATAACAAATAATCTACCTAGCATAATAGCCTAGAAGAATAGCTAACAGAATTACATCTTTTTTACATGCATATATAGCTTTACAAATCACACTGTAGTAGCCATGGATGTGGAATAAGAAGTCAAAAAGGAAGGGGCATCGTCCATGCTACAATAAATCCATTTTATGTCCTTGGAGTGCACCCACATGGCTTTGCCCATGCCATGAGTACAAGAAATTCAATGCAAAGGGACTACAGTAGCATAGGGAAGTGAGGAATCCATCTTCTACAAGAAATCAAGCTTTGAAGAAGCATTAATGGTGACCAGGAGGGTCATTGAATAGTCCTGTCACATTTTGAATAGTAGAAAATGCCTCTGGAAGGCAAAAAGGTCAGGCTTTGACATATCAAACTTCCTCCAATCATCCTTCCACCAATTGGGCTTTGGAAAGGTGAAGGAGGGAACCTCGGCCTCCAAAGTCCAAAAGAAGAGAAACGTTGGACTTGGGGGTCGGGCCTTCACCATTGCATTGTTCTTTGGAAGGAAGAAGAAATTGACCTCCGCCTCTACAACACTTAGTCAATTTTATGAAATTGGCAGAGATCAAGTCTCTGGCCTTCTGCCTTAAGCCTTCCCAGAGAAGGAAGAAGAGAGAAAGTTTGAGCCCTACAAGTTTGAAGACTTAACCACTTTTACAAAGGTTCGACGGAGTTCGGGGTTCGGGACTTTGGCCTTCCTCCTTCCAAAAGAAGGAAGAAGGAAGAAGAAAAGACTGAAGTCAACTCCCCGAAACACTTAGAAATATTTTGAAAGAAATGAAGTAGAACTCGAGTCTCGAACCTTCCTTCTTGAGGATGACATCACTACCACCTGGCAACTTTCTGTAGTTCCATGGTCACCTTTTGCCTTAATAAAATAATATTTGTGGAATGGCAAAAATGAACCAGAATACGTCACATGTCCCATTGGGAGTTAGCTGTTGGGCTTTCCACCTTATGCCTTTTATGAAGAAGACAGAAGGTGAGAATCCTGAACTCTGACCTCCGACATACATAGAGCTTTTACTTGTTGGGCTTCGGCAAGTGGACCTCCATCCTTTGGCCTTCCAAAAGAGAACATGGAAGAGAGAAACCCTAGAGTTTAGCACTAGAAATACTTAGGCGAATTTGCAAGGGACAAATCAAAGTTTGGAGTCGATTAGGATGGCAGGACGAAGGGGAGAACTCTGAACTCCAAAACTTTGAAAAGGAAAAAAAAAACACAAGGAAAACTTAGGATTTTTGGGACTTAGCCATTCTGGGTGGTTTTCTCTTGCATTTCAAAGGGTGGGACTACTAGGATTTCATGGATCCTTAGGCTATTTGGCCATAAGGCAAAATAGGACAATATTTTGGTGACTATGTAGGGGTGTTTGCTTGCTAAACACTGGGATCTAGAGGCCTTATCAATCCATTGGCACAGAGTCAAAAGGCATAGTAACAAGGATAGGGGTTGGTCAGACCAACACAAAACTAAACACTACCTCTAGGAAAACAAGACAAGGTAAAACAAACAAGGCAAACAATCTCCTAATGAGAATGATGCCCATGCAAAAACACTTATTGAAATGAAACACCTAACATATTTACAAAAACCCCACAACCATGCTAAAAGCAAGGTTTGAGATGAATCCCATTGACTGGGATTGGCAGAACCTCTCCATTCAACTTGGAAAGTTGAAATGCATTGGCCTATTTGCAGTTGGTAATAATATAAGGGCCACTCCACATGGCATCAAATTTTGAATGTCTCACAGCTTTATCTTTGTTTGCATCCCATTTCAACACCAAATCTCCCTCACTGAATGTTATGTCAGTTGATTTTCTATCAAAAGTTCTTTTTACCTGATCTTGGTGAGCCTCAAGAGTCTTCATAGAAGCATCTCTTTTTTCTTCAAGCTCCATTAGCTCAGCCAACCTGACTATTATGGCATCATTTTCTTGCAATTCCAACTGATGTGCCAACTCAAGGGAAGGCAACTCCAATGACAATGGAAGCCTCACTTCCTTTCCATATGCTAGCATGAAGGGCGAATTGCCAATGACCCTCTTGGGAGTAATTCTATCAGCCCAAAGAGTTGTCTTCAACTTGGAATGCCAAGTTCTTTGATTATCATTCACTATCCTCTTGATGATCCTAATCAAGTTTTTGTTTGTGGACTTAGCCAAAACATTCCCTTGGGGGTAGTAAGTGGATGATGTATTTAAATAAATTCCATAGTTTAGTGCCCATTCACCAATTTTGTGCCTAAAAAGGTTTTGACATTATTAGAAATAATGGTGAATGGAACACCAAACTTGGTAATTATCCCCTCAAGGAAAGCCAAAATGGAGGCCTCTGTGGCATCCTTTAATGCAACTGCCTCTATCCACCTTATAAAACAATCTATGGCTCCTTAAATCCACTTGTGACCAACACTAGAAGGTGGATTAATCATCTTGATGAAGTCCAAACCCCATTGGGCAAATGGCTGGTTAGTCTAAATCAAATGCAGGGGAAGAGTAGTCAACCTTTGTTTACCTACAAAAAATGCACATTGTTTGCAGCCTCTTACCCATCTATGGGCATCTTTGAACAAACTGGGCCAATAATAACTAGCCCTCATGATTTTGATAGCGGTTGTTCTTTGGGAATAATGACCACCAACAGGGCCATTATGAAATTCTTTTAGCACCTTAGAAGTTTGGCCTTGTGTAATGCATCTAAGAAGAACTCCATTGATGTCTTTTCTAAACAAGACACCATAAAAAAGAACATAAGGGATGGATTGGAGCTAGAAATACCTTATTTTGGCTTGATCCAATCCATTTGGGCATCTTCCTAACTGTAGAAATGTGACCATGTCATGGTACCAGTCAATTGGAGCATTCAAACCAACTGGTTGTGCCTGCTCTAGAACACATACAACATCATTTATGGCCTCAAAACCCATGACCATATGCTCACACAGGCCTTTGCCTCACACCATCTTCGTGATATTGATGTTTACATCATACTCCATTACTTTTGTGATCCACCCAGCCCTCTTCTCATTGATATATCTGCTTAACAAAAATTATTTAACGCCAGGGTGATTCACCATCAACTATATTTTGTTGTTTGAAAGCATATGCCTAAAATTTTTTAGGGCTTTCACCACAACAAACACATGCTTCTCAACAAAATCATAATTCAGCTCATATTCCTTGAGAGGTTGGCTGAAGAAAGCAATTGGTTGTTCCAATTTCTCTTCATTCTATTGCGTCAGGACTGCTGATATGTCCTCCTTGTTGCAAGGTGTGGCCTTTGGTCTCCTTGTTCAACGCAGCGCTGCAGTGGTTTGCAACAAGGGCTTAACCGCCTCCCGTGCCTGTTAAGTCAAGTGGTTGTATCGAGCATTAACAGGTCAATCTTTTGGTGCAACGACAACTAACAATTGGTATCAGAGCCGAGGTCACGAGTTCAAACCCCGCACTTGCACTGGGGGGATTGTTGCAAGGTGTGGCCCTTGGTCTCCTTGTTCAGCGCAGCGTTGTGGTGGTTTGCAACAAGGGCTTAACCGCCTCCCGTGCTTGTTAAGTCAAGTGGTTGTATCGGGCATTAACAGGTCGATCTTTTGGTGCAACGACAACTAACACTCCTTGGCTCCAAAGGCATAAAGGATAAAATCCTTCTCATAGTTAGGATTTATCAGCATTGGAGCCTATGCAATGGCTTGCTTGATAGCTTCAAAATTGTCCCTGCCTTCTTTTGACCATGTGAAGACAATGTTCTTTTTTAGCATGGGTGTGAGGGGCTTTGCTATTGAAGCAAAATTAGGAATGAATCTCCTCACAAAATTTATCTTGCCCAGGAAACTCCAAAGGCCTTTCTTGTGACTGGGATTGGGAAGATCTAGAATGACACTAGTTCTTTTTAGATCCCAATCCTTCCTTTGAGACCACATGTCCTAGCAATTTGCCTTCTGGGACAACAAACACACATTTCTTTAGATTCAATGATATCCCATATTCCCTGCATCTCTCAAATACTTTTCTCAAATGACCCAAGTGGTCATATGCATGCTTGGAATATACAGTCAAATAATCAAGATACACTAAAATAATATCATTGATCAGGCCTTTGAAGGCCAAATTCATTGGTCTTTGGAAGGTTGCCCCAGTATTGGTCAACCTAAATGACATTTTATGATAAGCCAAAGTACCCCACTTGGTGGTAAAGGTTGTTTTGTATTGGTCAGATTCTTTTACAAGATTCTAGTTATAGCCTGAATAGATGTCTAGGAGTGAAAACCTTTCAGCTCCTACTACTGTATGGAGAATTTACTCCATGGAAGGGAGTGGATAGTGGTCTTTAAGGGAGGCTTTATTCAGGTCTCTAAAGTCCACACACAATCTAATTTCCCCATTCTTCTTCCTAACTGGAACAAGGTTAGCTACCCAAGAGGAATACTTAATGGGATAAATTATTTTAGCCTCTATGAGTTTGGATAGCTCTTTTCTCATTAATGGCTCTATTTTGGGATTGACCAACCTTTTTTTCTAGCAAATAGGTTTTGCATTGGGGTCTTGATCAATTGTATGTTGAATTAAATTAGGGTCAAAGCATTTCATATCTCTATAATCCCAAGCTATTAAATCATCAAATTCATTACAAAGTTTAATAAAACCTTGCCTCTCATCTTGATCGCATACCTTGCCATGATTTAGGAATCGGTCCTGTGCAATCTCCACCTCTTCATAGTCCCTTTTTTTACTACCATGTTCATTTTCTCTTTCTTAGGTTGATCATCAGCACCAAGTATGCTCTCTAAAGTGATCAATCCTCTGGGTAGTTTGTTGGTCTTTAGCTAGATCACCTGGTCACCATATTGCTCTTGCAATACTGACTGATTCTTGGCAGCAAACTCTACCTCATCTTGCAAGAAATTCACAATTTGCTAGTCACTCTCAAATACTTGGCAGCTTATCACATTGTTAGGCACAACAGGTCAGACAACAATCTTTACATGTTGATCTTAATTGTGTTTGACATTCTGGGGAATGTCAAATTGGGCACCAACTATAGCCAACCTATCAGCATCCTTATTTCTTTGTTTGGGTATTGTCTAAATATTGAAGGTATCAAAGTCTTCAATCAGGTCCCAAACTCTATGCTTATATGACTTGAGCAAGTCATTTTTTGAAGCACTTTGTGATCTGATTTGGTGGACAACAAGTTTGCTATCACCAAATGCTTGTAAAACTTTTTTCCTCTCTTTTGTGCCAGTTGTATACCTTGAATCAAGGCTTCATACTCAGCCACATTATTAGTACAACTGAACTGTAATCTAAATGAAGAATTTTCCTTTTGGTGTGAAATTAACACAACCCCAGCACCTACTCCATTTTTGCTTCTGGAGCCATCAAAATACATCTACCATATCCCTTCCAGATTTGATGTTGTCTTTTCAAGCTTAGGGATGGTGGCATCCTCTTCATGGATACAATAAGTACCCATCCTTGTTTCCTCTATATGATCAGGAGTGTCAAACCGAAAATAGTTTACCCACTCATCAAGCAATATATCAAGGATCTCCTCCATAGGTGTTGCAGCCTCATGCCTATTGTTGTCATCCTCCTCCAACTCATGGATTGTGCAGTTCATGTCTAAGGGGATGGGTGTATAAGGCTCTATATGATCATTGGCAATAGGTTCAGCCTTAATGGTCACCTTAGTGCCATATCTCATTCTAAATAACATGTGGGGCCAATCAAAAGGTAGGTACCCACTTATTTTGGCAGTGAAGTCCCTAGATAGGCATATGCCAAAGTATGCAGGGATATCTATGACTGAGATATCTTGTGAAATAGAGCATCTAGGGCATGCATGTAGGGTGAGCTTTAAATCCTTAATAACACATATGGTTTTAACAGTAGTGCCATCTAATTGCACTACCCTCCTATTCACATGCTCATATTCAATGTCTAACTTATCAGCTATGTTTTTAGGCATAACAAAAGTACCCATCCCACAATCTATGATGAAACTGTGTAACAATTTATCACCAATGATTAGGGAAACATAGAATGGAGGGGGCTTATTGGTTTTGCTTGTGCTTGCCTCCTCTTTTTCTGGTTGGTATAGGTTTGTTGGGACGACTATCTTTTCTTTCCTTGCCTCTATGGCAGGTTGATTAAAGCTTGTTAGGGCTTCCTGAAGTAAATTTATTTGAGTTGAGATTAATAAGGCATCCCACATAGTGACATTCAGGTTAGTCTTCTTCATCTGATCAACTATGTTGAAGGGAATCTGACTAACCTTCTAGGATACCTTTGTGACCATAGTGTCAACTTTTGACTATTGATTGGTCTGGGGTTGTTGTTCTGGCACTGAATTTGCCTTACCAATAGTTTGATCTATTTTTTTAAAGAGTCTTGGCTGCTACTCCTTCATTTATAGTTGTTTAGGATGCCTGAGAAGAAGATGTCTGACCAACTGTAGGTACTGATGCATCCTTAGTGGCTCTTCTTTTGGCCCTTGTGTTATGTGTTAATGGGCCTACACCTTGATTGATACTACAGAAATCATCCTGTGTCCAATTCATCAAAGTAGTGTTGTTTTGTATTTATTCCTGCCCTCCCACCATCTCTTGGCTAGAACTGGCTTGTTTCTCTAAATTCATTGGTTGGATTTGCACCATCAAAGAGTGACTGAATTGTCTGTTTTGGCACAAGTTTTGATCATGTATCTAGTTGCATGGATAATACGGGTTGTTATCCTGAGCCAAGTTGTTTTGTATGGGCATAAGAGGCCTGGATGTACTAGAAGTATTGGGGTGTACAACATTTAATGGTATGATGTAACTAGGTTAATTTGGCCTCTACACATTACCCTGATATGGTGGTCTACCGTGCTGATAATTCTGATTGAATGGTTGATATGTCTGGTTAGAGGGTTGATATGGCCTGTTAGGTTGTGTCGGTTGTCTTCTTGCTGACACTAATTCATTCCACAATCTTCAAATCAGAGCATCTTTCTCATCCTCCTTCTCAATGGTAGGTGTAATTAGAGTAGTATCAGGGCTGACTGTCGTTGAAATTAGAGCTACAACAGGCTAAATGACAGGAGCCTCTAGAAATAAAGGCATTGGTGGCCTTAGAGAAATTTTCCCAACCTAAATTATGTAGCTTTTTGCCCTTATAGCTACATCGTATGTGTCTGGCAACACAGTCCCTCCCATGGACTAAATCATGACAACAATATCAAGATTCAAAGATTTCAAATAATAAATGAATGCAGTGTTTGGGGAGGGTTTCACCAATAATTGGATCTTGTCCCATGTCTTTTGGAATCTATAATTAAATTCCATCATATATTCATGGGGGGATCTCTTGATTGTAGCTAGTTACACCATCAGTGACAGGTGGTCACTCTTGTCTTTAAAATGCTGACATAATTTTGTCCCCAATTCATCCCAGTTGTGGATAGAATTGGATGGGAAACCTCTATACCATTGGAGGACTTTTCCTTTGAATGAAGAAGCTAGCAGTCTCACCGCCACATTGTCTACAGTTACATTATGGACAAAGCAGACACTTGTAATATCCTAACTGTGCTTAGCAGGGGTGGTGAAGTTTTCACCATTGAAGAATGGGATAGCCTTTAAAGCTAAGGTAGGGATATCATCGTACTGGGCTAGGTCCAAAAGGCTACCCCCATTGAATGTGACAAAAGGTAGATTCCTTTCCATGTTGGGGATATTCAAGTTAATCCTAGGTATGCGTAGGGTTCTTCTTGAATACTAGAATCTGACTTGGAATCTAGATGAAGGGGTAGACCGAGCTCTTGAAGGAGATGGAATTGCACTTCTATTTTCCCTCACATGGGACCTAGACAGTCTACTTTTTCTCCATTCAGTAAATGATAGTTCAATGAATTGAAAATTACCTCTAGAAGAAGACTGGGTCTGCACTCTAGGCATGAAATGTTGAGTTGATATGAATAATGGATCAATAGAGTCACCAGGTGCATGTTGAGCACTTTCATTGCAGTGAATGAACTACGAAAAACACCAAACTTTCTTAGTCTAGCTCTTACTTAGAACAGAGGGTCCCACTAGGCATGCTAGAAACTGTTATCACCTGAAATTGTACCCTTTTGTTGGAGCTTTGACAATTCCAACAATTTCATAATAACATGGGATTGGTCTCAAGGTGTGGGACCTTTGCAGTTGAGACCAAACCTCCAGAGAAGGTTGGTTCCTCTTTCTGAACTTAATATTCAGAGTAATCAACTAAACCTATGCTAATGATCACCAGAGAAAAGGGAGAGTAGGAGACTATAAATTAAAAGAGAGGCGATGCACCAAGATTTAGTGTGTTTAGATGGAACTGACATAACACAACAATGACCTTAAAGATTGAAAGAAACTCACATAGACTTAAAACTTTAGTAGAGGTTCGAATTAGAATCTATAACTATAAGAGGGACCATTTTATCTACAGAATAAGCTTACAAGTTTCAAGTAAACACATAACAAAAGCATAAGAGAGGCAAAATATCAGTGATTGTATTAATCATGAAGGCTAAATAAACATTACAAAGGAAAGATAATCTATTATAGAAGAGTAGACATAGAATAACCATCTACATTCATTGGTGAACAATCAACTAGAGACATCAAAGACTCAGAAAAAGAGTACAATGTTCACATCTAGTTGGTTTTGTAGGTGCATTACAAGGTCTAAAAATAACAAATAATCTACCTGGTGTAACCGTCCAGAAGAATGGCTAATAGAATTACATATTTTTTTACATGCATATATAGCTTTACAAATCGCACTATAGCATCCATGGACATGGAATGAGAAGTCAAGGAAGAGGTGTCGCCCATGCTGCAATAAATCCATTTTGTGTCCTTGGAGCATGCCCACATGGCTCTGACCATGCCATGAGTACAAGAAATTCAATGCAAAGGGACTACAGTAGCATGGGGAAGCAAGGAATCCATCTTCTACAAGAAATTAGGCTCTGAAGAAGCATTGATGGCAACCAAGAGGGTCGTTGAACAATCCCATCGTGTTTTGAATAGTAGAAAATGCCTCTAGAAGGCAAAAAGGTTAGGCTCTGACATATCAGACTTCCTCTGATCAGCCTTCCACTGATTGGGCTTTTGAAAGGTGAAGGCGGAAACCCCAGCCTCTGAAGTCTAAAAGAAGAGAAACGTCAGGCTTCGGGGGTCAGGCCTTCACCATTACATTGTTCTTTCAAAGGAAGAAGAACCTGACCTCTGACTCTACAACAATTAGTCAATTTTATGAAATTGATAGAGATCAGGCCTCGGGCCTTCACCTTACGCCTTCCCAAAGAAGGAAGAAGAGAGAAAGTCTGAGCCCCACAAGTTTGAAGACTTAGCCGTTTTTACAAAGGTTCGGTGGAGTTTGGGGTTTGGGCCTTTGATCTTCCTTCTTCAAAAAGAAGGAAGAGGGAAGAAGAAAAGATCAAAGTCTGACTCCCCGAAACACTTAGAAATATTTTGAATGAAAGAAGTGGAACTCGGGTCCCAAACCTTCTTTCCTGAGGATGATGTCACTGCCACCTGGCATCTTTTCGCGGTTTCGCAGTCACCTTTTGCCTTAATAAAATAATTTCCATGGAATGGTGGAAACGAACTAGAATACGCCACATGTCCCATTGGGAGTCAGTCATTGGGCCTTCCACTTTATGCCTTTTATGAAGAAAATGGAAGGCGAGAAGCCTGAACTCTGACCTTGAACATACATAGAGCTTTTACTTGTCGAGCTTCAGCAAGTGGACCTCCAGCCTTCAACCTTTCAAAAGAGAATGGGAAAGAGAAAACCTTGAAGTTCAGCACTTGAAATACTTAGGAGAATTTGCAAGGGACAAAGTGGAGTTCAAAGTTGATTAGGATGGCAGAACGAAGGGGAGAACTCTGAATTTTGAAACTCCAAAAAGGCAAAAAAACACAAGGAAAACTTAGGATTTTTTAGACTTAGCCATTTTGGGTGGTTTTCTCTTGCATTTCAAAGGGTGGGAATACTAGGATTTCATGGATCCTTAGGCTATTTGGCCAGAAGGAAAAATAGGATAATAGGTTGATCCTCTTCTCTTATCTTTACTTGGTGGTAACCAAAAAATCCATTAGTGAATGAATATATTTCCCTTCCAGCAACTGCTTCTAAAATCTATTTTGTGAAGGGTGTTGGGAATGGATCATGGATGCAAGCTTTGTTTAACTCTCTATAGTTTCGACATATTCTTATCTCTCATGATTTGTTGTTTTGTACTACCATTGGGCTAATCCATTATGCTTACTCAACAGGTTTTATGATCTCTGCTACTAACATCTTGTCAATTTCTACTTTGACTATTTTCTTCATGTTAGGATTGAGCTTGTATGGCCTTTTCTTTACTAGTTGAATTCCCTCTTTCAGTTGTATTTTTATTATCCCTGCTTCTTTTTTAATGCCTTTCATTTCAATAAAGGCCCTTGGGAATATGTCCTCAAACTCTGAGAGAAGCTTAGTTACTTGTGCTACCACTTTCTCATCCCAGTAGTCTCCAATATTTGCTAGTTTGGGGTCACCTTCCTTTGCAATATTCTCTTTTCTGATTTTAAAAGGTTTATTGTAATATTGATCCTTTGGTTTAGTTAATATTTCTATCTCTCTTTCTCCTTCTTGGACATCAATGTCCAGATCCTCATTATCCTCGTCATCCATTTTTGTGGTTTTATAGCATTTTTTACCCATATTTATTGACTATTGGTCTATCCATTCCACCAGTTTCCACATTCCTTCAGTTCTTGGTGGTGGTGTATTGTCCTCCAATTCTTCTTTCTCTTCCTCTGTTACTTGTTGAAATATCATTTCTTTTATTTTCAAAAGTGCATTATGTATGGATTTTGTTGGACTTTAGAAAGAAAATGTATTTATAAAGTCAACTTGTACTTCCTCCCAATTACTTGTTTCTTTTCTTCTTTCTTGGTTGATATACCAAGTTTGGGCTATTGGTGTCAATATACAGTAGAATAGATGGGTGTATGTAGCCTTGTTATGTTATTTTCTGCTTTCCCATGCTATTACACAAGTAGTTAAATGTTCTTGCGGTGGGTTTTGTCCTTCATAATTTGGTATGTCTTTGTATTCTCCTTGGTTCGGTAAGTATCTCACACTGATAAGAAGCTTAAATATTGACCAATCTTTTATTGAATCTCTATGGGTTTACCACCAATTTGTTGCATTACATACTAGTGTATGTTGTATTGCCTCTATTCTTCTTTATTCTTCTAAAAAGATTATCTCCATCCCATTCAAGTATGGTTGTAGGTCTTTCACACCTAAAAACTTGGGTAGTTTGATATGGGAGATTCCTCTCATCATATGATTAATATGGTGAGATATCTTAGACTCCTCTATATTTTGGTCTTCATTGATGACGCATACCTCTTGCAGTGGATTTTCCTTTGATGTGGAGGATTGTGGTATGTTTTCCTTACTGATTTGAACCATACATATCCTCCTAAATCCTTTCATTCTCTGGGTTTTGAGCTCCAGTTCATTTCTGATCCATGCTTCTAGGACTTCTTCACTATCAGTGTTGGTATTATCATTCTCTGCTTCTATTTGTCCTCCTGAATTTGGTTCTTCTTCTATTTCATTTGTTTCCAATCTTGATATTGTTTAAATGTTCCTAGGGTAGTCATCATTTTCTTCCACCTAATTGGTTTCTTCTATATAGGCCTCTTCCATGGGCAATCCTAACGGTATTTATACACTTTTGTTATTATCTGTAAAAGTGCCCATCAAGTTTACCTCTACTTGTTTCCAAGTTCGAATAGTTGCCATGCTAGACCCATCTGCCAAAGTAATATTGTAGGCGGTTTGAGACAATCTAGGTCTTCCTAGGTTTTCCCAAAGCTTCTTAGTGATCATGTTTATATCCGCACCCAAGTCTATCATGACATTTTTTACCTTTTTATGATTAATATAAGCATCCACCAGTAGTGGTTTTGTTTTCCAATGTCTTTCACTTATGTTTGATTACCTAATTCGGTTTCACAATATTTTCTCCTTATTTCAATATTTTACAAAATGCTTGAATTTCTCCATAAGATTATGTTGTTGCATTAGTGATTTAAACTATTTGAGTGTTGTAACTTCTTCTTCTGTGAAGAATTAATTATCTTGCTTTTGTCTCTCTTGTTCTTGTGTCAAAATTTGTTTTGTTGTTTTTTGCACTATTTCATCATGTTGTTTCTTGTCTAGAAATAATATATTTTCCTCCCCACTTTCTTATTTCTCCATTTTAGTAGTATCATTTCCTCTGGTGTTTATACCCTGTCTTGTGACTACTACTACTTTTTCTTTTCCTTTATGTTTATCCATTTTAGTTTTCCCATCCTTGACTCTTTTTCTTTGGTTTTCTTCTTCTGATGAAGATATGTCTATGTTTCCATCCTTATCTCTCTGGAAGGTCCTTAGAACTTGACCTTCTTCTTTAGGGATTCTCTAGATTGCTCTAGCCCCTTTTTGTTTGTCTAAGTCATCACCTTTTGCTTGATGTGGTGCATTTTGAAAGTATTGTTGTGCTTTATCACATGTACACAGGTCATGCTCTGTGTTGTTGTAGAATGTGCATTGTCTTCTTCTTTCTCCCCAACACTCATTAGCAAAATACCCTAGTTTGCCACATTTATAGTAGGTAGCTTCATCTCTCCTTATTCTACCTCTACCTCAGCCTTGTCCTCCTCTATAACCTCCAAATTGGCCTTTATCATCATTACTATAGTTATTTTCATATGGTGCATTTTGGTTTGTATTGTGAATAGTTTTCATGTTTCTTTAATTTCTCCGTGAAGGTTGCTTATATCCCTAATCTTGAAGATATAACGGTCTTTTTGCCAGGCCTTACATATGCCATGGTATTATTTTGTGCTTTGTTCTTGTGATTTGTATTATACCATGAGTCACTTTCATCATTATCTTCTCTTACCCTAAATAGTTGTGATGGGCAATCCAATGTTTCATGATCATCACATTCTCTACATAATCTGCAATAGATTATATTGTTCTTTGTAGGTAGTGCTTTGATATCCACCTTCATTGTGGTAGCTTATCTTTCTCCTTTCAGTTTTAGACATTCATTCCTGATGTGTCCTTCCTTTGTGCAATATGAACACCATATATTTGACCTCTTTTCTTCTTATTTTGCAAAAGTCTCCTATTTAAGTTTCAACTGCTCCAATTCCAACCTTAATCTTTCTAATTCCATGTTTTCCTTATTTTTGTCTTTTTTGTGCCGTGTTTGTGATTCAATCTAGTAGGCTAATGTGACAACTTCTATATATGTTTCAAATATTCTACCATCTAGAGATGCTCTAACATCTGGGCTTATCCCGATGTAAACCATTAAATCTTTTGCTTCTCAGTCAATGGTTCTTCTAGTTTGCATATTGTTTCCTTAAATCTTTTGTCAAATTTTTTTTATGGTTTCTCCATCTTTTTGTATTTCTCTGATTTTGCTTAGTAGGTATCTCTAGAGTTTCAAATTTTTCCAAGAGTTCCTTCTTTACTTCATCCCATGTTTTGTCATGTCTAAGACATGCCTTTTTGTACCATTTTAATGCATCATTCCGCAATGTCCCATAAGTCAAATAGTTTAGTGTCATCCTTGGTTATATCTTTCTGACTCCAAATTGATTCTAGAACAACAACATGCTCGACAACTTCAGTTGTATCCTTTTCAAATGGCATCCGTCTTTCCTTTCTTTTGTTTTTCTAGACCCTCTGGTGTTTTGTGGTGGTTTTCTTTCTGATTTCTCTTCTCCTTAGGTTTTGGCCTCTATATTAGGGTTTTATGTTCCCTTCCTTTAACTCTCTGCAATTGGATTCCAAAATACTCTTTTCTCAAAATTTCCTCAAAATCTTTCTTAATCTCTTCTTCTCTCTCTTTCTCACCGTCAAATTGATATTTTCTTAAAATTCTTCTTACTTTATAAGGCACCCGGGGTGGCTCCTAGTTGAGGGGGTGTGTTTCTTCAAATTGCCTTTTCATTATCAGGGATACTTTTTTATTTGTAAACAACATTACATTTTCATTAGGTGACTTTTCACTATTTTGCCTTATACTCTAGAACTAATCTCTTTATATACCACATCTTCTCTAATCTTCATTATACTTTGATTTACCAAGTGGTCTAGGTAATCCACATCCAAATTTAAGGGCTAGAGTAATTCTTCCCATTGTTTGTCAACTCTAATTTGAATATTAGCAAAATTAGGTTGAAATTTTGGAGTTTTATATATTTGTGGTAGGGCTAGGGTTTAGTTATGTTCTTCCCTCCACATACTTCTTAATTGGTCATATGCATCAATTCTTCCTCCTATACTTTTTAGAAGTTTGGTATCCTAGTCAATATGCATTATGATAGGCTTAGGATTCTCTATATCTCTTTGTACCAAATTTACGGTAGCCTCAATGGCTTCTTCATCCATTCTTTCTTTTCCCTTTATATCCTTCTCTCCAGAAGCACCCATCTTGGTGTGCTCATCCAACTTATTGTTTTATTCAATAATTTATATTTCATGTCTTTACTTGCTTCTCCTACCTTCTCTATCCTTCTGTAGTACCTTTCTTGACATTCCTGGGTCTATTTTTGTCTCTCCTCTCTGCTTATCTGCATTCTTGTTAGTATAGTTTCACTGATTTCCCTTAATCTTTTGTTATCCCCTTTTGCCATGGGTGTTTTTGATTTGGAATTATATTAATCCTTATGTATCCCATGGTTGGCTTATCTTAAAGAGTTACATCTTTTCAAGGATCCTTTCAGATCCTCTCCTTAAGTGCCTATCCCCCTCTCACAAGGGTAGGAACTTAAGAGAATTAAAAGTCTTACGCAGATCATAAAAAATTTCTTATCACTCTAGTTTCCTTACTTTGCGCTACTCTACACTTTTCATTTTTACTGCTTATCCTCTCTTTTCTTCACTATCCTTTTCTAGGGACCTGGCAATGGAACCAAAAGCTAGAAAGACTAGTCTAGAGATCTGGTCCTCAGTCAAGTCTCTAAAGTCTAGTTTATACCCCAGTCATACATTGAGAGAATCATAGATAAAAATTAGGGAAGTAAGTGATGTGGTACAATCTAAGTTAAGTAAAGCATTCATAAAACACATATACACATATAATAACCCTTATATCTCCTTTATATATTTAGATCATCAATTGGTACATATATGTTCATACCGATAGGTCTAAGTTTGCCTTGTACATATCTATCTTACTCTCATACTCTATTACACACTCTTACACTCTTACTTTAGATTACTTACATGTATCTCCTATATATCTACATAGAGGTGCGTCCTTTCCCAATATTCATTATGTGTCGGCTCTATCCTCTGCATGCCCTTCATGGTAACCTATAGAGTAGGTTCTATTGGGTGCCATGTACTCTACCAACAAGTGGTTCAACACATGACACATGTGGCATGTTTATTTCTCCTCACAATCTTTGCTACCTAGATGGAATTTTTTCTAACATCTTGGTGCCCTTCCTTCATGTTTTCCATCCTCCTAGCCTCAACCTTTCTGCTTTTTGAAAACCTTGTTTCTTGCCTTAAGCTGCAAGGGCCCTTGGGAGACCTCAAGGGAACTCGAGAGACCTCAAGTTCACCTAGGAAACCCATATTAAGTTGCAGGGTCACTTGGGTGACCTACCTTGGCAGAATAGGTGACCTAGACCCTGACATGGGTGACCTTGTCATGTTTTAAAGTGAGCATAAGTTTCTTATTTTTGGCTAGTTTTCTTCTAGTTTCCTTCCTAATGGCCATATTTTTTCCATTCTTTCTTCATCACTTTATTTATTGCTTTCATGCCTATCTTTATCCTATTTTTCCTCCATTCTTCTCAATTATCCTCTTATATAACCCCCTCTCTCATTCATAAGAGAGGATAATTTTTGCATACAAGCTTTGAGTGGATTCAAAGAAGTCTTCTCCCCATAGGATACACAGATTAGGTTGCTTCTACAATTCTTTCTTAAAAGATTTTCATCCCTTCCTCAAGCATCAAATCACATTAGAAGATTGCATGCCTCTCTATATAGCCTCAATCGCAAATCCTCTTTTTTAGTTATACCAAGAAGCTAACAGTTTTGATACTCTCCTCTCTAGAGAGTTTGCCACCTCGTGGAAGGTCAGAGTCTAGTGTATGTAAGAGATATTTCTTTTAGGGTGACCGAAGAGCTCATTTTTGAGGTCACAGGTTTGAAAATGGAGGGAACTCGCATCCCTAAGAAGGTGAAGTGTAATTACTAGGACATGAGAAGGTTCTTGCAGGAGGGGATAGACTACAGAACGGTTACTGTCGCGATGACTTGCCTAGAGTGTGGAAAAGGGTTGCAAAGGTGATTATGAGGTATGTCATCCTCGATGGTTGCTTCAAAAGATTTCATGCACACTTGTTTCCTTTGCTTAATCATTTTCATTATAATATTCAAGTCAACTTTCCCTACTGGCTATTTACCTCCCTTGAGGACTCTGTCAAAAAAGGTCCTTGTTGGGGAGAAACACCTCCCTCTCCACTAGGGTTTGATTTATGCAATTTACAAGTTTGAGTTGTCTCTTACCCCAGCCCTTACTTTTAAGCCTAGAATCTACAATCCCTCATTGGTTGAGAAAATGCCTAATGAAATAGGGAGAAAGAAAATCCAAGTTGTTAATCCCACTACCTTTGTTGAAACCCTTTCCAAAGAGGTCGAGACCACACTTGTAAAGGATCCTAAAGAAACTACTTCCAAGGCCCAGAGTAGCAAGAATAATAACAAGGTGACCTACCTCCCTAAGTCTAGCCACGAGAAGGAAACTACCAATACACCCAACAAAAGCAAAGAGAAGTTTTTGTGGATTCCCCTAGCCAAGGAGGGAAGGATAAAGGTAAACGTATTGATAGGGGTGATTCCGTAGATGTTGTTGAGATGCCCCAGGTCAAGGGCAAAAGAAAATTCCTGTAAACAATTGAGAAATAAAGCATTAAATATAGGGCTAAAAACATTCCCCCTAAGGAATTTTAGTTCACCCCCTCCCCTGTAGCCCCTATGTTACTAATCCCAACACTGAGAAGAATGAATGCAAGTCCTGTCAGCAACTGGTGGACAAAGTGGCAACTTTATACCAAGCTATGGACCTTTAGAACCAAGTCCTCAAGTGGCAATTAGCACAAATGCATTATGTGAAACATTAAATCCAACACCTAGAGGTAGTCACACAACTTGAGACCTCTGAGTGGCCGAGGGAAAACAAGAACGAGTTATGGTAGGAGGTAGAGAACCTAGCCAAGATGTTTGAGAAATGGGAAAGCATGGAGGAGGAACTCAACAAGATAAATATTAACCAGGAAAGCATAAAGAAAAATATGGAGGAGATAGTGGCCTTTAGTAAGGAGACGGTAAAGAATTATGCCACAACACTGTATTTGTTTCAAGCATAAATGGAAAAAAGAAAGGTGGCTAGAGAAGCTCAAGATGGGACTACTTCTAATAACAATTTGTTGCAAAATACTACAAGTCCAACCAATAGGACTAGGGCTAAAAGTGAAGACAACAAAGAAAAGGAGATCATCAAAGACCCCCAAGACAAGAAGATGCAGGAAAGCACCTTTGAAGATAAGCTAGATTTTCTGAATAGTGAATGGCAGGTCATAAGTGGCCTTACAAATCTATCTAAGCAGTAATTTCCACTACTGGTATGTTGTTGGCCTTTCTGGCAGCTATTGGTTCTATCTCTGTTTTCTGTTGCTTAGTATGGTATCTATGTTTTGTTTTACTCCTCATCAAACTCATTATATTCACCTGTTTGGATTTTTGTAATGGGTTTGGGCCCTTCTCGATTATCTAATTCAAAACATTCTCTCTTAATGGTCATCCAATAGATTAAAATTGATATTATCAACTATTATTATTATTTAATAATAATAATAATAATAATTGTTAATATCAACATTTATTGACTTATATCGATAGCTCAAGAAAGAAAAGCATCATTCATCAAAGATAACTTATTAAACTAACATTTGCAAACATGATAACATTTCACTCACAAGGAAAACACAAATGAATAGATCAATCCTAAAAAGATAATTATGACCATTTAGAATAACTATAAATTGTATTCTATGTGAGTGTGTATAGTTCTCATGACGTTATGATTCCATTAGAATCCTTTCCTGATATGCAATTCTCTCCCCGGTGATACTCTCCCTCAACTTTGGGAGGGTACCCTATACTCCTGACATAACATCGTCTGACTACCAATGTAGACAAAGGACTGTGTGTGGTTCTTAGACATTTTGGTTGTTCCACCAACTTGTCGCCATCTATCATCCTCTCCTAGATGATACTCTCCCTCAACCTATCATAGGGAAACTATCCTGGATCCACCTCAGGCCAATATATCGGTAATTAGTCTAACAAAATATTCTTTTTTGAGAGATAAAAATAAAATAGAATTACTCGCATTAAAACATCAATTTAGCTTTCCTTGAACAATATATTTAACCAAATTAAATATTCTAAAAAGAATAAGTGATGGAAAAATGGGGTGTAAAAATGATAGTGTGATATTTAATTGCATTCTTAATGTACTAATGTCAAATCTTCAAACATTTTTGAATGGATAATTGGACACCTATGCAGGTGGTTGAGAGATGTTAGTATTTTCTTATACTCCCTATAACTTGTGAATACTAGTTGCAATGGAATTAATAAGAGAAGTGGAGCATGACGATGGTGATTACAAATTGAGTTGACTTCGTGTACATCTCTTTCCCATTCAAAGGCACTAGGAGAGAGTCGAGAATCTTTGCATGTCAAGTGAGACCACAATGTCTAGTGGATTGCAAAATGGAGCGCTACTTTTGGGGATGTGTGACCATGGTTAAATATGATTCAGAGTTACATTTTTTATTTATGGATGTATTGACTAGTCACATGGGGGTGTTGGATTTTTTGCATACCATGGTTTTGGGGTGTTACCATTTTAGGAATCTGCTTGTTTCCTCTCATCTCTTCTCTATATATTCTATGCATTGGATAGAGGTTTTATGGGTTATTTATAGGTACACATTTATTCCTAGAATGCTATCATATTCAAGGGAGAAGTTTGTTGATTATGATTTTTATTATTGAAATATTAATATAAACTCGTGTTCTCTTTGATGGTGGAGTTTTTCTTGAAAAGGTTTCTCCATGTACATCTAGTGTTATGTGTTAAAATCTTATGATTTCTAAGTTGTTATTTGCTGATTTATACTTCCACACCCTTTTTAATGGCTAATCAAATGATTGTATAATCAAATTTTAGATTTGCATACTCTATTAAGAAGCTTTTATTTTTAGTAGTTTACCTTGTTTTACAACATTTGGTATTAGAGCCTTGGTTATGTTGAGAAGGGGATGCCTTTCTTAAAGTGTCATGGGTTTTTGGCTATAGTGGGAGCTTTTGAATTGAGTGGTTTGGAAAATTTGTACGTGATTGAAACCATGGCCTTTACCTTTTATTTAGATATTGACAAGTTCAATGGCACTGCGTACAAGTTGTGGAAGGTGAAGATGAAAGATCTCTGGGAATAGAGAGATTAGTGGAAAGTTGTTGCACAAGAAGGAAAACCTAATGGAATGTTTGATGAAGATTGGAAAAAGGTTGAACAAGAAAGCACAAGGAACCATTTGGTTGTGTCTTGCAAATTCCACCCTCTTGAATGTATAAGAGGAAACCACTGCATTTGCACTATGGAAAAGGATATGTGATATTTACCAAATCAAAATACTTAACAAATAAATTGTATCTCAAAATATGTTTGTATTAATTGAAAATGAAGGATGGTGATTCTATTGCAAAACATTTAAATGCTTTTAACTTGATTTTGAGTTAGGTAGCTTTAATAGATGTTAAGCTTGAGGAAGAAGATACATATATCTTATTGCTTTGTTCTTTACCTAAATCTTTGAAAAATATAATTGTTGCTATCAGTGGTAGTGTTGTAGAGCCAAATATGAATGGTATTATTGATGCCTTGCTTTCAAAGGAAATGAGAAGAAAATCCATGGATAAGAGCTCAAAGGATGCCCTTCATGTTTAGGGAAGGCCCAAGGACAAAGGTGGGTCTAAAGGGGATAAGAAGAAATGAAAAGATAGGTATACGTCAAATGGATGGTCCAAAACCCTAGGAAGAACATAGTAAAGTGTTAAAACTATGGGAAGAGGGGATATGTTAGTAAGGAATGTAGAAATAAAAATAAATCCTAAGATGATTCCTTTAAGAAAAATCCTCTGATGGTGGTGATAATCATACAAATTTGTTTATTTCTGCTAACATTATTAGTGATGATGCTTGGCTTATTGACTTAGGTTTCTCCTACCATGTGACTCCCCATAAGAAATGGTTCTCATCAAACAATGCTTATGATGGAAGATAAGTTTTCATCGGTGACAACAATACACATCAGAATGTTGGTAAGGGAAAGGTACATTTGTGTTTTAGTGATGGGAGGGTAAAAACCCTCAATAATTTTATACACATTATATAGGACTTGTGAGAAATTTAATTTTTGTATCCAAGTTGAACAATTATGGAGTGGATGTGACATTTGACAAGTTTGGTTGTAGGTCAATGAGAAAATTTGATGGTAGCTAGAGGCTCTCAGTGTGGAACTTTATTTAGGCTTGATGCTTCCACATTTTGTAACTCTACAAATATAATTGACTGTAGACACTAAAAATTGTCTAGGTCTTGTTTACACATGACCTTGTATGTCTTTGCCCTAGGTCCTAGTTACACAACACATTATCGAAATGAACTTGTATATGTTCCCCTAGGTCCTATTTCATCCTAGTTCATCTAATCTCATCCCACTTAATCCCATTTATCTCTAGGTCCTAGTTCATCCCATCTTAATCATCTTCCTGATTGATTAAATAAACCCACTTTATTTAATTAATCCCACTTGATCGCATTCTAATTAACTAAATAAATCCCATTTGTTTAGTTAATAATCCCCCCTTCACATGTCTCACATAATTCAAATTGAAATTTTGAATTATTCCCTCACCTCTCATCACATTGCGACACATGTCACATGTCTCCATCTTCCACTTAATAGGCGTTCACATGTCAAACTAATTCAAATTTGGATTCCCTTTATTCTCCATCACACACTTGTCATGTGACTACAATCCCTCTTTGAGTGGGAAACCCTAATCTAACCCTAATCGATCTTGACTGTCCATATCCTCCAACATAACTCTCAATCACAACCATTCAATCCAATCAGCCATATCCTATAAACCTAGCCTCCTCTAAGCCATTTTCATCGAATCTTCTTCTTAGCATCCTTACTCTACCAAATTATCCTCTCAATCTCTCATCCATCATTCATCTACCAATCCCTATCCTATCATTATGTTGCTGGATCGAGCAATCAACATTCATCTATTTGGGTAAAGCTAGAGTGCTTCGGGTGCAGCACTCTCAACCCTATCAATGGATCGTGAGTCGATATGAGGTTTACATTTGTTTGATTTGTATTTTTTATCATTTTCTTCATGTCAATTTTCCATGATTTCATTGACAATTTTAAAAATGTATGTATGTTGTGGCATCAACATTTGGGCCACAATAGAGAAAAAGGTCTTCAAACCCTTATTAATAAAGGATGGTTGATGTCTTCTATTTACTCTAACAAGTAATTTGATTTCTATGAAAATTATGTGTTTGATAAACAAAATAGAGAAACTTTCCCTTTTGGAAGTTATAAATCTAAGTGATTGTTAAAAACCATTCATTCAGTTGTGTTTGGTCTGGTGGATGTGGGTTCTATGCTTATATCTCAATATTATGTCACTTTTATTGATGATTGTTTTAGATACACTTGGGTATATTTTCTTCATTCTAAATCTAAATTTTTATCCAAGTTTAAGAAATTTGAGGCACTTGTAAAGAAATAAATAGATACGAAAATAAATGTGTTGAGATATGACTATGGTGGTGAATATTGTTCTAGGGAATTCTATGATTTATATAAACATGTAGGTATTATTTAGCAAAAAGACTACCCCCTAAATGTCACAACAAAATAGGATGGTAGAAAGAATGAACTGAACCTTAATGGAAAGAGTCAGAAGTTTGTTAAGTGGTACATAGTTAGATCGATGCTTTTGGTAGAGATTGTGAGTACTGCTTGTTACTTAGTAAATCAATCTCATTGTTTGACTCTTGTTGACAAAAATCCTTAGGAAAGTGTGGACATGTAAGAAACCTTCTATTTCACATTTAAGGACATTTGATTATGAGGTATTCATTCATGTGCCTAAAGAAAAGTGATCTAAACTAAATTCAAAAGCATAGAAATACATCTTTGTTGGTTATAGTGAGAATGTAAAAGGTTATAAGATTTGGAATCCACTAAATTAGAAAATGGTTTATTCTAGAGATGTGAATTGTAGGGAGTTTAGAGTTTTTTCAAGTCCTTTACAGCCAAAATACAAAGAAGGAAAGAAAATAGTGCATTTCTATACCAATGTTGGAAAGTAGGAAGATGCACATGTTGAGGAACATAATGATGGATTTGAGGATGGAGATGAAGAAGATGATTCATGTGAGAGTTCTAAGTAGAATGAACACATAGAGAAACATGAAGAAGCCCTTAATCCACCCTTGAGACAATGAAACCTAGTTGACAAGTATAGCTCACTAGATTTCTATAGTGTGTTTGCTTTGTTATGAATTGATGATGATCTTTTGGGAATGTTCTCTCTTCCAAGGATAATGAGTCTTGGATGTAGGCCAGGTAGGAGGGAATGGTATCCTTATATAGTTGTTACACCTAGGATCTTGTTAGTTTGCCCAAGGAAAGGAAGCCCCTTGGTTGCAAGTGGGTGTACAAAAAGAAATTCAATGTAGATGGTTAGTTAGAGAAGTATAAGGCCAAATTGGTGGCCAAGGGGTATTCCTAGAGAGAGGGAGTTGAATTTGGTGAAATTTTCTCTCCTATTGCAAAATTTTTCATTAGATTCTTGTTATCCATTGCTACAACTTGTGATTTTAAAATTGAACAAATAGATGTTAAAACTACTTTCTTACATGGGGAACTTATGGGTTTGAGCTGAAAGGAAAATAAAACTTGGTTTATAGGTTAAAATGGTCTTTGTATAGTTTAAAACAATTTCCTAAGATGTGGTATAAAAAAATGATGCATTTACTTTAAATTTGGATTTTGTTAGAAGCAAAGAGGATCATTGTGTTTACATTTAGTGTATTGATGATTAGATTCTAATCATTGTCTTGTATGTGAATGACATGTTTATTGGTAACATCAAGATAATGATTAGGAAAATTAAAACTTAAATTTCTAAAGCAATTGGAATGAAGGATTTAGGGGAAGCAAAGTTCATTTTGGAAATAGAAATCAATAGGGATTGAACTTGCATAAAGCTTTGTCTTAACCAGAGTAAGTATGTTGACACCATTTTGTGACAGTTTGCTATGCATGATTACAAATTAGTGAGTATTCCTTTACTTGTAGGCACTAAGCTTCCATTGGATATGTTTCCTAAATTAGATTATGATGTGGATTATGTATAATCTACCTTATGGTAGTGTTGTTGGTAGTCTAATGTATATAACGGTTTGTACTAGACCAGATTTGTCAAAGGAGTGGGAGTTCTTAACAGGTTTATGTCTAACCTTGGTATAGAGAATTCTTACATATATGGTTCCTAGGGTTGTCATTGATGCCAACAATATCACTAGGTTGTAATTGATTATCATGGTGATGTGATGGTGTTCATGGTTGGATGTCATGTCCCATCCAACAAGAGAAGAAGATACAGTTCATCGTTAGATGTAATATCCCATCCAACAAGAGAAGGGAGAAGATATAGTTCATATTAATATGGGAATTAGAAGAACGAAGATGATCAGATGTATTGTTGATTCTATTGATGGATTGAAGTATGGTTGTTCCAAGTTCCATGATGATTGTATTACCAGAAGAGTGTTTTGTTGTTTACTAGTCGAAGACAGTATTGTCTTTGTGAAGTTGTTCTATGTAGGACAATGGAATGCTCTGCATTCCTTTGCATTTGTAAATATGGCCATGTGGTTCTGGAACTATGTTTAGAATGCAGTGAAGGTGATAATTCCAAGTTTTTAGATCATTTGTCCTTTTGCTATGAAAGTTATGCATGATAGAGTACCGACATGTGTTCTGGTAGAGTAAGATAGTGTTGAAGGCTTGTTGGAATGCTCCGCATTCCTCTGGAAATGAATGATTGCCCTTGCAGTTTTGAGGACATGTTTATGGATGTGTATTACATTATTCCTTGCAACTTCAAGGTCCTTGGTGGTCCGCAGCTTAGTTTTTCAAATGACAACATGTTGCAATATGTTATGGATGGCAAATTATTCTCAGAGTTCATGATTAAAGTTGTACGACACAATTCCTTGATGTGCGGTGGTAAATGAGTATTCGGAGATGCTATATGAGTCATTTGGACTCATTTGGAAGATTTTTCATGAATATATTTCTTATTTCTAGTACTGCACAAGGTTTTCAAGTTGATGTGACCGTTATGCATCAAGGTTCATGTGTTTTTGATTAAAGTTGTCCTATTTTCAAATGAGTGGAGTATGTGAATGTAATTACTTCATGTTTGAAGCTGTGAAGGATATTTTGGACCTAGTTAAGCAAGTGTTGGTGTCTGCAAGGCATGGATCTTCTGTTGGTGTAATGCATGGTTTCACTTAGGACCTATCTTCTACACATTTCATGTTGTGTGTTGTCTGGCCAACTTGTAAATGCATTTTTCATGTTATATCTAGTCGACAAGACATGTAATCAATGTAATATCTTGTATAAATTGTAAATCAAATTGAGTGAGGCGAGGTGTGATTGCAAGTGGATTGAAAAGGTTCACAAGTAGATAAAGAGCAGAATGAATGCACTATTAATGTGCGACTGAAGGAGAAAGATCAGAAGCTGTAGATGCTATCTTAATTCATCTTGAATACATATTTGTGACAATGATCAAGTGTAGAGTGTGCCTAACTGATCAGATCATCAGAAGAAAGTGTGAAGAGGCAGAATTGCAATCATCAAAGGTGTGAGTTTCAATGTCAATTTTCAAACATTAGAAAGACTGTCATACTGTAATCTTTTGTAAGTGTGTTCTCATTTTAGGGAGTAGTAGCTTCCTTGGGAGTGACCCTAAAACAAAGTCTTCACAGAGTAGTAGCTTCCTTAGGAGTGACCCTAAATCAAAGTTTTCAGGGAGTAGTAGCTTCCTTGGGTTGTATCCCTAAAACAAAGTTGTTGTTTGAGCTTCATATATTGTGAGTTAATCCTCACTGTGGTTTTTCCCTTCTATGGTTTTCCACGTATATTTGGTGTTATGTGTTGATGTGCATTGTGTTAATCTTTCATGCTTATGACTATACTGTGATGCTTGAGTTTTAATTTGCTCTGGATAAGTTGAAGTTGTTAAAATTGAAGATTGTTTAGATACTGATTCACCCCCCTCTCTCAGTATCTTGGTGTGTTCAACAATTGGTATCAGAGCCAAATTCCTTTGAGGGAAGATTAACTACTTGAGGAAGGTCTGAGATGGCAAAAAATGGATCCAAAAAGATACCTAGGTTTGATGGGACAAATTATTCTTTTTGGAAGCTGGAGATGGAAGCCTATATCAAATCTCTAAGGTGTGAAGTTTGGGAATCTGTCAAGAGTGGTTACAAAGTTCCTAGTACTATTCCTACAAATGCAGATGGAGTTAAGAAGTATGATAACAATGACAAGGTGTAGTTTTCTATCATGAGTGGGTTAGTTGATTCAGAACTTTCAAAGGTAATGAGTTGCAGTTATGCTAAAGAAGTTTGGGATAAACTTGAAACTATTTATGAAGGAGATAAGAAAGTAAAGCAAGCCAAGATGTAGATCTTCAAGAGCATATTTGAGAACCTAAAAATGTCAAAGGATGAAGAAATTGTTGGATATATGCTCTGGGTGAATGAAGTGTTCAATGGCATCACAAGTCTTGGTGGAGAAGTAAAAGAAGATGAGATTGTGAAAAAGGTTATGAGATCTCTTCCCAAATCTTACAGTTATAAGGTAGACAAATCTTAAAGAATGCAAACTTGGATACAAACACTGTAGACAAAATATTTGGTTCCCTTACTACCTTTGAAATGAGATAATTTGGCAGTGATGCTCCAAAGAAAGAAGCTTCTTTCAAAGATAATGTAGAGATAAAGGAAGAAGTTGCTAATGAAGATGAAAGCTCTAATGAAGTTGAAGCAAATTTTGTGAGAAGACTGAAGAAAGGCACTGGGAAATACTAAGGTAAGTTACCTTTCAAATGTTTTAATTATGGAAAGGTTGGTCACTTTGCTTCTAAATGTTCTTTTAAGGAATCAAGGGGTTAGTTACAAGAGAGACAAGTTCAAAAGAATTTTCTATTCTATAGAGAGCAATTATTCTTTATAAAATGAGGATCATGATGATTCAAATGATGAAACACTTTTCATGGCTTTGAGTGTTGGTGACAAAAAGGATGATGTTGAAAAATGTGAGAAGACTGATGCCTTGCAAACAAACCAGAAAAATGAAAGATCAATGGTTGTATGGGTTGTCTTTCATGCAAAAGAAGAAGCCAAGGCTTGGGTAATTGACAGTGGATGCTCAAATCATATGACTGGTGACAAGGAGAAGTTTATCAGCCTTGAAAAGTGGGATGGTGGTGTTGTCAAGTTTGGTGATGATGAGTCAACACAGATCTGTGGAAAATGTGCTATAACTATTGATGGGAAGAACATGATTGAGGATGTTCTCTATGTCAAAGGGCTAAAACACAGTCTTCTCAGTGTTAGTCAGATGTGCAGTAAGGGGTATAATCTCACCTTTCATGCCAAGGGTTGTGAAATCAAGAAGGCAGGGTCCAGAAAATTAGTTACAGAAGGTATCAAGACATATGGTGACATCTATCATCTGAAGGAGGTAAATGGAAGAACATGTTTGTTGGCTCAATCCAATGAATGTTGGTTGTGGCATAAGAGAATGGGACACAACAATTTTGATAATATGGTAAAGATCAGTTCTACTCATGCATTGAGTGTATGCCTAAGATAATCAAGCCTACAAATGCAGTATGCAAGGAATGTCAAATGGGAAAGCAGACAAAGGCAAACTTCAAAGCAAGGAGTATTCTTCTTCAAATCCATTGGAGTTAATTCACACTAATCTATGTGGCCCTACAAGAGTAAAGCGTCAACAAGGTGAGAGGTATTTCATGTTGCTTATTGATGATTATTCTAGAATGACTTGGGGTCACTTTCTTAAGAGAAAAATCAAATGCCCTTGATAAATTTAAAGTGTTCAAAGCTATGGTTTAGAATGAAGTAGATGCCAAGATCAAATGTTTAAGGTTTGATAGAGGACATGAGTTTACTTCAAATGAAATTGAAAAGTTTTGTGAAGATAATGGTATTAGGAGACAACTGTCAGCCCCTAGAACCCCTCAACAAAATCGGGTAGTGGAAAGAAAGAATAGGATTGTGCAAGAGATGTTTAATTAGGGCAATGTTGAAATATGTAGATCTACCTGATATGTAATAGAAGGATGCAGTTCATACTACTGTCTATCTAATTAATAGAGTGCAACTGAGGGTTAACATCACTAAGACCCCTAATGAGCAATGGTATGGAAGACCTCCCAAGGTCAGATACTTCAAGGTCTTTGGCAACAAATGTTTAATTAGAAGAGATGAAGAAGACCTAGGAAAGTTTGATTCAAGAAGTGATGAAGGAATCTTTCTTAGCTACTCAACCAGAAGCAAGGCTTGTAGATGCTACAAAAAAAGGTTGGGAAAGATGATTGAAAGTACAAATGTCAAGGTAGATGAAGACCTATATCAAATCTCACATGAATCAGAGGACTCTAAATCTGATATCTTTCCATGCATTGTAGACGAAGAAGAAGAAGTGAAAGAAGAAAAGGAATAAGAACCAGAGCAAATGCCTAAGACTCCAGCAAAGTATGTTCAGAAGAACCACTCAATAGATCAGATCATTAGAGATAAGGATGAAGGTGTGCAGATAAGAAGAAGACTTGTTAAGACACATGAGCAAGTAAAATTATGTTTGTTATCAAAAGTGGAACCCAAAAACTTTGTTGATGCCAGTAAAGATGATGGATGGATAAAATCCATGGAAGAAGAATTGGGTCAGCTTGATAAGAATCAGACATGGGAATTGGTTCCTAGACCAGCAAATAAGAATGTTATAGGAACAAAATGGGTGTTTCGTAACAAACTGAATGAAGAAGGTGAAGTTGTAAGGAATAAGGCAAGATTGGTATGTAAAAGATACACACAAGTTGAAGGTATTGATTTTGAGGAGACTTTTGCTCTGATAGCAAGGATGGAGGCAATTAGAATGTTCCTTTCTCTTACTGCTCATAAGAACTTCAAGGTATATCAGATGGATGTCAAGTCAACATTTCTGAATGGTGATCTAGAGGAAGAGGTTTATATTGAACAACTAGATAGTTTCCAGATATTAGAAGATCCAAACATGGTGTACAGACTCAAGAAGGATTTGTATGGTCTTAAGCAAGCACCTAGAGCTTGGTATGCTAGGTTGGACAAGTACTTACTTCAACAGGGCTTCAAGAAAGGTACTACAGATAGCAATCTTTACATCAAGGAAGAAGGAGACATGGTATTAATAGTTGTGGTATATGTTGATCACATCATCTTTGGTGGAGATGATGATACGTGATAGAGGTTTGCAAAGGAGATGCAAAAAGAGTTTGAGATGTCTATGATTGGTGAGATGTCTTTCTTCCTTGGAATTCAAATTACTCAGCTAGATGGTGGTATCTTTATTTCTCAAGCTAAGTTCATCAAAGAGTTGTTGAAGAAGTTTGGTATGGAGGAATCAAAACTAGTGAGTACTCCCATGGTCATTGGATGTCACTTGAGCAAAGATGACGAGTCTCTAGAGTTGGATCAGAGTGTCTATAGATCTATGATTGGAGATCTATTGTACTTGACTGCTTCTAGACATGATATTATGGATGCAGTATGTGTGGTTGCCAAATATCAAGCCAATCCCAAGCAAACATATGAGAAGGCAATGAAAAGGATATTCAGATACTTGAAAGGAACTCTAGACTATGGCATATGGTATCCAAGAGGTAATGACTTTGATTTGAATCCTTACATTGATGTTGATTGGGCTGGTTGTGTTGATGATAGAAGAAGTGCAAGTGGTGGTGCTTTCTTTTTAGGAAGCAGATTGGTTTCATGGTAGAGCAAGAAGAAAGATTCACTGTCCTTATCTATTACAGAGGCAGAGTACATTGCAGTAGCATCCTTCTATACACAAGTGTTGTGGATGAAGCAAACCCTGAAGGATATCATGGTATTGTATGATGAGTCTATTCCTACCTTGTGTGACAATACAAGTGCTATCAATATTTCCAAGAATCCAGTGATGCATTATAGAACCAAGAATATAGCAATCAAGTATCACCTTTTGAGAGAGAAGGTTGCAGATAAGGAAGTGAAGTTGGAATATGTTCCAACAAAGGATCAGATAGTAGATATTTTCACAAAGGCTCTTGCAAAGGATACTTTTGAGGATCTCAGGCATAGGTTAGGGGTAATTGCCCCTCCTTCTTGATAGATGCATAGTGGTGCATCTGTCTAGGGGCAGTTCATGTTATATCTTGTTCCTAGACTGATGGTGGCTACCTCTTATTGGAAGCAGGTAGTGGTTATTGGTGATAAGGGGGAGTTTTTTTTTGCAAGAAGTCATGCCCTAAGAAAGAATGTGCAGGTATGTGGTCTCTGATGAGCAGGTAGTGGTTGCCCTTTGTCCTTGATGTCAAAGGGGGAGAGAAGTATAGATGTGTTGCCATCAATGCCAAAGGGGGAGATTGTTACACATATGGTTCATAGGGTTGTCATTGATGTTAACACTGTCACTAGGTTGTCATTGATTATCACGGTGGTGTGATGGTGTTCATGGTTGGATGTCATGTCCCATCCAATAAGAGAAGGGAGAAGATATAGTTCATATTAATATGGGAATTAGAAGCACGAAGATGATCAGATGTATTTTTGATGCTACTGATGGCCTAAAGTATGTATGTTCCAAGTTCCATGATGATTGGATTACCAGAAGAGTGTTTTACTATTGACTGGTTGAAGACAGTGTTGTCTCTATGAAGGTGTTTTGTGTAGGACAATGGAATGTTTTGCATTCCTTCACATTTGTAGACATGGCCATGCGGTTCTGGAACTGTGTTTAGGATGTAGTGAAGGTGATAATTCTAAGTTTTTAGATCATTTGTCCTTCCACTATGAAAGTTATGCATGATAGAGTATCGACATGTGTTCTAGCAGAGTAAGCTAGTGTTGAAGGCCTGTTGGAATGGTCTGCATTCCTCTGAAAATGAATGATTGCTCTTGCAGTTTTTAGGACATGTTTATGGACGTGTATTACATTCTTCCTTGCAGTTTCAAGGTCTTTGGTGGTCTGCAACTAAGTTTTTTTAAAATGACAACATGTTGCAGTGTGTTTTAGATTATTCTCAGAGTTCATGATTGAAGTTGTGCGGCACAATTCCTTGATGTGTGGTGGCAAATGAGTATTTGGAGATGTTGTACGAGTCATGCAGACTCATCTAGAAGATTTTTCATGAAGATCTTTCTTGTTTCTAGCACCGCACAAGGTTTTCAAGTTGATGTGGTCGTTATGCTTCAAGGTTCATATGTTTTTGGTTAAAGTTGTCATATTTTCAAATGAGTGGAGTGTGCAAATGTAATTCCTTGGTGTTTGAAGCTATGAAGGATGTTTTGGACCTAGTTAAGCAAGTGTTGGTGTCCGCAAGGCATGGATCTTCTTCTGGTGTAACGTGTGGTTTGACTTATGACCTATCTTCTACACATTTTAGTTGTGTGTTGTCTGGCTGACTTGTAAATGTATTTTTCATGTTATATATGGCTTACAAGCAATGTAATCAACATAATATCTTGTATAGATTGTAAATCAAATTAAGTGAGGTGAGGTGTGATTGCAAAGTGATTGAAAAGGTTTGCAATCAGATAAAGAGCAGAATGAATGCTCTATTGATGTGTGACTAAAGGAGAAATAGAAGAAGTTGTAGATGTTGTCCTAATTCATCTTGAAGACATATTTGTGACAATGATCAAGTGTAGAGTGTGCCTAATTGATCAGATCATCAGAAGAAAGTGTGAAGAGGTAGAATTGCAATCATCAAAGGTGTGAGTTTCAATGTCAATTTTCAAACAGTAGAAAGCTTATCATACTGTAATCTTTTGTAAGTGTGTTCTCATTTCAGGGAGTAGTAGATTCCTTGGGAGTGACCCTAAAACAAAGTCTTCAGGGAGTTGTAGCTTCCTTGGGAGTGACACTAAATCAAAATTTTTAGGGAGTAGTAGCTTCCTTGGGTTGTAGCCTTAAAACAAAGTTGTTGTTTGAGCTTCATATACTGTGAGTTAATCCTCACTGTGGTTTTTCCCTTCTAGGATTTTTCACGTATATTTGGTGTTATGTGTTGATGTGCATTGTGTTAAAATTTCATGCTTATGATTATATTGTGATGCTTAAGTTTTAATCTGCTCCGGCTAAGTTGAAGTTGTTAAAATTGAAGATTGTTTAGATACTGATTCACCCCCCCTCAATATCTTGGTGTGTTCAACAAGAATTTGACTCTTGTCAAGAGGGTATTTAGATACTTGTGAAAGATTTATGATTATTACTTATATTATCATGGTTCTAATGATGTGGATAAGTTATTGGATATACACAACTTTGTTGATATAGATTGGATAGGTGACTTGGATAGTTAACGGTCAACTAGTGGCCATGTGTTTTCTCTATTTGATGTTGCTATCAGTTGGATGAGTAAGAGGCAGCCCACAATTGCTTTATCTACTAACAAAATTGATTATATGGCTACTACACATGTATATAAAGAGGTAGTATGGTTATAGAGATTGTGTTCAGAAGTTGGTTTTGTTTGCAGGGAGGTTCAAATTGGATGTGATAGTCAGAGTACTATTTGTTTGGTTAGGAATCCTATGTATCATGCTCATACTAAGCATATTTCTGTATAGTATCACTTTATTCATGAGATGGTAGATAATGGTAAGGTCATGCTATAGAAGGTTGACACTCAGTAGAATGTTGTAGATTCACTCATGAAATTAGTGAGCACATATAAGTTCTCTTACTGCTGGGAGGCCATGAACCTTGCATCATGTGCTTGATTTATTTTATGGTGTCATTGCAATATATAATATTAAGTAGGAGAATGTTAGCATAGTGTGATATTTAATTGCAATCCTAATGTACTAAAGTTGGATCTCTAAACATCTTGGAATGGGTACTTGGATGCCCATGTAGGTGGTTGACTATAACATACCTACTCATACAACTTGGAATTACTCACAAAATTACTAAGAAAGTAAATGAACATGTTTAACCATGAGAGAATTTTTTTAACATTTGCATAATCACATAGAATTTAATGCATATCTTTTATGAATATTTTCAGCCTTGAAATTACAATATATTCAAAGATAAAATCATAGTGAAAACATTTCACTTTACATTTACAAATAATTTACACTTGCCAATATGAATAATTTTTTCATAAGTTTGAAAATCATAAGTCAATCATGAATCATACTGCATTTGGAATATGGTATTTGTCTCACAAGTCTCGACGAGTCTTTTGCTGCAAAGGGAGAGCATCATCTAAGTGTTTTTCCTCCAACCACAGATCGGCAGTTCCCCGCTCATCTTCCATCTGGAAGTGGCCTTACCCTTCATGAAGAGTATAGACATAAGGAACCAAGAGTTTGCCATCTGAGTTCTAGTGTTGTGTCCTACGTAACTCAGTTGACCATACAACTCTAGACAATCTTCTAGCTAAGTATGATAATTCTGACAGGTTATGCAATCTAGACATGATAAACTGACTAATGCACGCAGAGACAAATGCATCACTTTGGCCAATGTTTCTATATAATAGATGTTTGTGATAAACATAGTTGTATGTTTGCACACCTCTAACTTGACCTAGAAACTACCACATCCTATAGTTTGACTTGCTTGATTAGTATCTCTAGACATGAATTGTCTTGACTAAACTCAAATCATAGTCAATTCTAACTTAGAATTAATCCTTAATCTAGGATAAACATAATATACATGGGTTTAAGTGACTAACCTTTCAGAGAGTGTCTCTTTGCATACTTGCAAATACTAGGGTCTATGACTTCTTGTCATTCTACTCACATGGGACTTCTCATCTGTCCCACTATCATGACAATATAGTTAGTGTTATCCCTACATTCATGTAGCTTAACACAGATAAAGAAATTATATATCTTTTTGTTTATCTCAGCCAATCATATAGTTCTGGATTTAAGATCAAAATATTGATATTCATAAGTGCATGGCTATAAACTTATTTCTCATCTAGAAAACCTTCCGATGATAAGCCCACAAGCTATCTACCCAAAAACAAGGCTATCATAGAACATGTGCACTCGTGTTCCTGTCACTATGTTTCAGCTAAGTTAAACATATGTTTACTTGTCAACCAACTTATACTTTAGCTAAGATAAGGTAACTAATTATAGCCCATGGTCATCTTACTGCCATTCCTAGTTAAGGGTTTAAATCTTGTGGCCATGTTATGGCCAAGATAGGCTTTGTACATGGTAATCCATAGGCCATTCTCAGCCAAGATAAAATCAATACTTATTAAGCTTTTGGCCTTTATAGGCACACACAAAAATGCAGGGTTATCGGCCTCCCTAGGCATGCAAATATAAAAGTATATTGACCTTCTTCTGGCATGTAAAGTCATACAGAGCCATCTGCCATGTATAAATAATACATAAATAAAAGAACTTCAACCTTCTATGGGCACTAACAAGAACACAATAGTTATAAGTTAAACTTGTTTCTATCAGCTTTGGTATAGGACTTTTGGCCGTTTAGAGGTGACATAGTGCATGTATCTACCATTATCGGTCTCATGCAATAGATACCAATTTGAAGTATGTTGGCCTTGTGTGATATATCTTCACATAAAAGTGTATAATTCTTTTACAGACTCATCAAGAAGGATTGAATTCTTATCAGCCTCTACACAAGCGTCTAAGTAATACAAAGCTCATGACCTTATATCGCTACTAAAGCAATGTTTTTCTGTTATAGCATATAGAGTATGCAAAGACAAGGCTATCTACCTTTCACATGCATGTGAAAATAAAACATGATTATCGACCTATTATAGACAGTAAAAATATATGCATATTGCTTATTACAGGTATGCAAGAATACAAACTATTGGTCTCTATAGGCACTTAAATGTTTACGTGTTTTAGCGGCCTTCTATAGGCATAAGTAATGAAGGTATAAATATATATATCAACCTTTTATAGGCATGGGTTTGCATACAAAACTTTTGGACTTTGCGGGTACTTATATGAATACAAGTATGATGGCCTTATACAGGCGTAATACCATGAAAATATATGAATAAGTTGGCCTTATACATGCACTAAGAAGTGTACCCTTTTTTAACAACTAATGTATACAACAATACAAGGTATCGGTCTTCTATCATAGTGTATACAAGGTATTTACAGTCGTATGCAACAAATAGAAATGGCTATTAGCCTTGTAACACAACTTGTGCACAATATATCATACTATAACTACTGGTGAACCAGTTCGATGCCTTTATAGATTCCATTGAAATGTATCAAAACCACAATAGATGGTGTATAGAGTCTATTTAAATCACACCAACATACATAATTAGCTCTGTATACTACAAGTTGGATTGAAAGACCTTCTTGTTGCCTCCTCGTTGTCCTTCCTTTCTCCAAGATACTAACTTGTATGACAAAATGTAAAAGATATGGTTCGTAGTCTCTCCTTGCAAGAATGAGTGTGTGTTTTTCCTCACTAATATAGCCTTTTAAAAGGCTTTACTCTACCCATAACCGTGGAGATCCTTCCCGCATCAATGCCTATAAACACTCTAAAGGGGCATGCAGAAAGATGGTGGAGTTACTGGTCATAAAGGCCACTCCAAAACTATTGTAAACTCCTCCTTTCTCTCCATAACCAATGTGGAGGAAAGGAGTCAAGTGTCCACATGAACATGAAGTGGTTTGCATTAAATTTGTAACTATACCACATTCCCTAAAATGCTCATCAACCACATACTATGAGGTTAACTAATAGTTCATACCAAATAGATATTTAACAACATAATATCGTTGTATACAATGTTTACTTATGTTGTCTCTAACACATGATATGATATGAGAATGGGCTCAAGGTATTCTCCCCCTCTCAAAATTGTTTAACATCAAAATAGATAAATAACATAATAGAATTCCAATCAGGAATTTCTGATAATAAAATACTTTAACTACTAGTATTTATTTGTTCTAATAATATAAATTTATATTCATTTCCCACAAAGGAAAAATGACTATTGACCATTTCCTTGTCAACGGTCATGTTCTAACCTAACTTGGTTATTCGACAATAACCTCAGCTTAATGGATCTAGTTGACAATCGACGATTTGTCAAGTTAGAACTAAACTTAGACCTATTAGTCAAACATAACTTACCATAATCAATGAAGGTTCACTTAAACTCTAAAAGCATGAGAATTAGATGGAAAACAAACTATTTTTATCTACACTCTTCTCTTTGATGATGCTCTCCCTCTCTTTCTTAGAGGGTGGAAAACCTATTTCCTGGTTACAACTCACAATCAACAAATTGGGATTAGTTCATTGTTAGTCAATCCATAAACCTTATGAATAAATAATTATGACATCTTATAATCACATGTCTAAATTCTAATCATATAAACATAAACTCATGATATCATTGATTTATCTTGACATCTTCATATAATGTCAAATCATTAATTCATGCATTATTAACTACTAATTACGTGCAAGTAAAAAGTGAATCTTAGTCAAAATTTGGGGTGTGACATATCTCCCCCCATAATATTCATCATCCTCGATGATCTAGTGTATCATAAAATAATAATATAATGTTTTTGTTCAACTTTAAAAAACTTAAAACAAATGAGGAAATCTCTGATAGAAATCATGGTAATCTTCCCATGTGGCACTATCCTCTGCATACTGGTCCCACTAGACCTTACACTAAGTAACCTCTCTATTATGCAAGTGGAAGCTTGTGAACTTTGAGCACTTTGAGAGACTCGATCATGACCACTCCTGGGTCCTGTATCTATAAAGTATTCTAATCAAGAATATGATTATCACCTATTATATACTTTTTCAAATATGAAACATGAAAAACATTATGCATCCTGATAAGAGTTGGTGGTAGAGCGATTTTGTAGGCAACCGAATTGATCACTTGGAGAACTTTGAAGGGTCCTACATATTGAGTAGCTAGTTTGGAAGATTTACCAAACTTTATAGAACTCTTCTAAGGTCTAACCCTCAAAAGAACTTTTTCTCCAACTAAGAATTGCCTCAGTGTACACTTGGCATCAACGTAACTTTTCTATTTATCATTTGCTTCCACCAATCTATTTCTGATCAGCTTGATCTGTTCTTCCATTTCTGTTAACATTTCTGGACTAATGCTAATCCTATCTTCTAGCTTATCCTAGCTTATAGGAGTTCAACATCTTCTTCAGTACAATGCTTCAAATGGAGTCATCTTAATAATAGAATTATGGGAGTTATTATATGAAAACTCTGCAAGTAGTAGATATTCTTCCCACTTGTACTGCTAATCCATGCAATACATCCGTAACAAATCTTCTAGAACTTGATTTACCCTCTCAATTTGACCATCTGTCTCAGGGTGATAAGTTGAGATTATATTGAATTGATTTCCTATCACTGAGAATAAATTTTGCCAAAATCTTGACGTCATGCACGCATCTCTGTCTGAGACAATTTTCTCAGGAACTCCATGCAATATAAACACTTCTTGCACAAACTTGTGAGCTAAAATTGGTGCTCTATTCGTTAGATTCCCAGGTATAAAATGAGCTACCTTTTTGAGCTTATCCACCACCACTAAAATAGCATAATGTCTATTTCGATACATTGGGAGACCTTGAAGAAAGTCCATACTAATGACCTGCCACTTCCACATTGGAATATCATGCGGATACAAAAGTCATGTTGGATACTGATGCTCAGCCTCGACTCTTTGGCACTCTAGGCAACTTGCTACAAAAATTGCAGTGTCATTATTCATTCCTTTCCAGAAATAAAGAGGCTTCACATCGTCTAGGAGTTTGGTTACTCAAGGGTGACCTGAATATGGTGCGGAATAAGCTTCCTTCCACACAAGGTTTCTTAATTATGCAAAGTTTGGCACATACATCGTTCCTCTATATCTTAAAAGCCCATTTGGTTCAAAATAGAACCCATCATACCTCGAGTCTCGAGGATTTACCATGAGAGCCTACTTAACTTGCTCATAGAACTCTTCACTTGTAGAATTTTGTAACACTAAATCCTTGAAGTTCAAGTGGATATAGACAATTGATGAGATATGCCTCCGTCAACTCAGAGCATCTGCTACTCAGTTCTCTTTACCTTTGATATAATTTATCTCAAAGTCATAGTTGGATACCAATTAAAACCATCTTCTCTGTCAAGCATTCAAATGAGGTTGGGAAAATATATACTTAAGACCTTGATGGTCTGACTTCAGTTCAAAAGGCTTTCCTAGAAAATAGTGTCACCATACTTGCAAAGCATGCACAACTGCTACTAACTCTAAGTCATGAGGAGCATTATTCTACTCATATGTTCTTAGCTTTCTGGAATCATAGGCTACCATTCGCCCATTCTACATAAGCACTCTACCCAAACCTTCACCTGAGGCATCAACGATTACAACAATTTGTAGAATTTGTCATTGATGTCAAAGGTCATAAGATAGGACATGATGTTGTGTCAAGACTCTCAGTTCATGATGACAATGCTATAATATACATGATGATTCTGTGATATAGTTTGATGCCAATGCTATGATGACAAATGCTATGATAACATTACTTGCAGAGGAGTTCATGTTTGAAATCATGAGTATAGAATTAGTGTGATTGTCTTGCTTCATGTTTTTCATTGGTACATGTCAGGAAGTTCACATGGAATCTTGCTTCAGGAAGTTTCACACTGATCAGGTGTTCAATGAGGTTTCATGAACAAGGACTTGTTATATCATGATGTTGTTGTTGTTGTCCTTTCATGGTGATGTTGAATCAAGTTGTCTTCATGGTTGTTATATCAGGTGATGAAGAATGGAGATGACAAGGGCATGATGGTTTGGGTAGTGCATTGCTATTCTTATTTTGTTTATATTGTTCATGGCTCAAAGGATCACATGGAATCAAGACATATGATCATTGGTGTATTAGTGTATGATCTCTTCAATCAGGAGTTATATGTTTCATTCAGTGCATATGGTTCTTATACATTCATAGTGCTCTTTGTTTAATATCTTTACGTAGGTATAAAGGTCCTGTATTTGTGTGTTATGCAAAGTTCTAAAAGGTGTTTTTCTCAAGGTTGTAGGGCTTCACTTTAGGGTTTCAATGTATTGAGAAACAAAACCCTTTATAAATCATAAAGGAGCACTTTGTGTTATCAAAATGTCATGCCTCTCAATCTATTTTAACATTGACTTCTTATAACTAGTGGACCACAACTTAAGTTACCTCTCGAGGATCCTAACCCCGTGAGGTGACCGGCCCCAACACCTAGGGGCACCGATTATCATGAGTTTGTTTTTAAATGAATATAAAACTTGATCTCGACCCTTGATTCTGTGATCGGGAGTTAAAAATCAACAAATGAAATTCAAACCAAATTCAAAATACAATAGATTTTTCACATGGTTTAGTTTGACAGTTTCATTTTGGTATGGTGGTTCAACTGCCTTACAATCATTTATTTCAAATGACTTAAAGGGCCAGGAAATTTGATTGCTAGATTTGTATGATCTATTATGGCATGAGACTTGTTCTGGGTGATTACAGAGATACATACCTATACAACAATATGTGTTAGGGGATATATTGACATAGTTTCTTATCCATAGATATAATATTTTAAGAAGGCAAATAAGGTCATACCAAAAGGAGGGGTCAAGGAGATGAATGAAGAATGTAGAGTCAGATTGATCGATTATCTTTTTGCAAATGTCTGAGGAGGTAAGGTTTCTTATGTTGAAAATGCAGTTGAATGGTTTGAATCCTTGATGTGTGAATATGCAGTAAAAGAAGAAAAATGCAGATTTAACAAAATGGTATTATGTCTTATGTGTAAGGGTTTGTGTTTCAAAGGTCAAGGAGTACAATGTCTATTTCTATTACATTAATGTATTTGCAGTATTTGTTATCCAAACCTTGTAAAGGAAAGATGGATTAGTTAAGGTTTGTAATGTCATGCAAATGCTTGTTTGATTAGTTCATGATAATGTTGATACCCTTGGAGACTCTTGTGAATGAGATTTGTTTACAGAATTGCATCATGACATCATTATGGTCAGGAGTTCATCTTCTCTGTACTATTCTTTTGTAATCTTGATAAGGGAGACATAAGATATGTGATATGTTTTGTTTGTAGAGAGATTTGTATACAAGGAGGGATAAGGGTTTGTATGAGCATTGGGGTTATATATGTTATTGCATTATAGAGAATCAGAATAATCCCTTGAATCATGTTTTCTTTCTTTCATGTGTTCTTGATTAGCCAGTGAGGCACATTCTTCCAATGAGGCATACTTGTAACCAGTGAGGTTTCTTTGCCAGTGAGGCATATTATGTAGCTAGTGAGGCATGAGTTTAGTTAAGCCAGTGAGGCATTTTCAAACTGGTTTTTCATCCCTATGAGGGTTTTCCACTCATGAAAAACATGTGTTATAGTTCATGTTGTTTATCTTTATGTGTGTGCCATAATGTTTTATCTTTGAGGTCCTGATCATAATGTTTATAATCATATTTGTGCATATGTATTTGGTAAACCTTTGAAGTCTCTCTCATTCTCTATCTTGTGAATCAAAAGGTGAAATTTTTTTTAAAAGTTTATAGACCATCGATTCACCCCCCCTCTTAGTGGTCATGTACTCCAACAAATGGTATCAGAGCATAGATTCCCTATAGAAGTCTAATAGGTTCGGGTAGGTCTTGATAGTGGAGTACCATGGGAAAGTGTAAAAGAAATAGAGAAAAGAAACAAGCCAAGAAAAAGGTTGTTCAACAAACCCCAATCAAATTATGTGATGAGTTGTTGCATGAGTCTCCCCTGAATGTTGATATAAAGTGTGATGAAAGAAAAGATGATTTTGTTGTTAAGATTGATGATGCAGAAGGAGACCTCTTTGTGGATGAAGATGGACAGGAGTTTGATGAAAATAATTGTGAAGTTGATTTAGAAGGTGAACTCTTGTGTGCCTTAGATTAGATCAAACAACTTAGAAAGGAGAATCAGAGATTAGAAGACCAGATTCAACAAGAAAAAGACTCCAAAGACAAGGTATGTTCAGATTTTGCAAAAGTTTCGTTAGAGTTTGTAGAGGCAAGAAATCATATTGTAGACTTAAATAGTCATGTTGATGAATCTGACAAATTGATTATCAGTCTAAAAACTGAAATTGAGGAAGCCAAAAGAATAATAGATGTGACAAAATAATCTTGAGGTGAAAAGAATTGAATGTTTGCAATTGGAGGCATAAATTGTCAATTTGAGAAAGGATTATGAAGGTCTCAAGGATCTGTCCAAGAAATATCAGGAGTTTGAAGAAAGCACAAACAAGTTGCATGAAATGTTGGGCAAACAAAAACACTATAAGGACACAACAGGCTTAGGATATGAAGAAGGACAGTCTTCTAAGGCAAGAAAGACACCTTGGAAGAAGGTAGAATTGAGTGATCATGCTACTCCTGAAGGTGAAGGTAGAAGAATAGTCAGGTTCACAAGATATCTACCCACCAAGCAAACAATGAGGTACAATTACTCTCGATTCTATGGTTATTGCTATGCATGTCATGTTTATGGTCATAGGGCTAGAGATTCTAAAAGAAATGGTTTTGGATGGAATAAAGATTTTTTTTTATAGCTGGTCAAATCAGGACTACAATAATGCTTGTTAGAATTGTAATAAAGTTGGCCACCTAGCAAGAAATTATTGGTTGCATGCAAGGTATGTCAATAGAGACTCTCACGGATTGCCTAGAAGAAACTATTTTTCTCTTGGTCAAGACTACAATACTTTATGCTATAGGTGTAATATGTTTGGGCACAAAACATAGTGGTGTAGAGGAAGATTGAAGAAATCATCTAGAGATTGCATATATAAGCAAAAGCAAGTGAATGTTCTGGACAAGGAAAACAAAGATCCTATATTAGTTTGGAGAAGAAAACAAAGCCAAGAAGAAGGAAGTCCTAATCTTGTGCATACTTCACAAGAGACATCACAAACTGCTTGAGACACAGCTTAGAGTGAGGGGGAGTTGTCTAATGTTCTATATCTTGCGCCAAGGAGTTTCAAGAGGTTTGTTACTGTATGAAGTCAGATTGATAGATTATTGATGTCTGTATATCAGTGGTAGCATCTTAAGTACATGCCTTTGTGATTCATGTTCTTGTGTTTCATCATGCTTCAAAGCCTTCAAGGATGCTTCATTCACATTTTGTATGGTGTCTGGTAAATAGTCTTGCAATGTTGAAATGGTTGAACCAAATGTCTAGACAATGTTTGACAAAAAGATAGTGACAGTTCTCCTTGTAACAGTGATCAACACTCATGATTAGAGTGATTAGTACTTTGATGGTAGTGCTATATGTTAGCAGTTCTTTCATGATCACACATTGATGCCATAACTGTGTGTTGTATCTTGACAATGGCAGCTTTTTCATGATAGAGCTAGCATTTCTCTTCATAGTGCATTCTCTCTAACTCTCTGACAATTGCTTTACAGAGTTATACATGCTTAGCTTTTGTTTTGATAGTTGGTTTTGTGATCTACAACTAGCAATGACATGTTAAGCTCTTTTCATTTGATTATGGAAGAATGGTAGGTTTTCAATATTAGATAAAATCAGTAATACGATTGTAATTATTACTCTTGACAATGTTTTTTTTGCTACTCTTGATGGTTCACTTGGTAAGTTGAATATTGAATGACAAAGTGGTGATCTCATTCTATCCTTGTTAGTATTCTTGTGACTTGTGCAGAGCTTTAGAACAGGTATGACAGGGGGATCTTCATAATACCTTAACATTTTAAGACCCTATCTCAGACTTGACAGTATGTAATTGAGATCTCATAGTGATGGAGTTGCATCATGATCCTCCATCAAAATGTCATTATTCTCAAGATGCAATGAAATCACACAAAGATAAGGAGTTATGAATAGGTGTTTTCTTTGTTGCAATGTCTGATTATGAATTCAAGTGTGTTATATCAGTTTGATTCATATGCCTCATGATATAGTCATGACAAGTAATGCATGTTGAATCCACTATGTTAGTAATTGAAAGACTATGACAATGTGTATTAGTGGCATATGTAGTATGTGGGCATTGGTGTCTAAAGGGAAGTAAGACTTCAGGAAGTGTCCAAAGATGCAAAATGTCTTTTAGATCCTTTGAGTTTGATGTTGCAAAGGTCACTATATGATAGTGATTTGAGAAATAGTGCATATATGACAAAGAAGTGCATATATGGTTGATTGGGGTGTGTCTCATTAGAACATCATACCATGTTTATGCAAAGGTTATTGTTGATGATGATAGGTTATTGTTGATGATGGCAAGTTATTATTGATTTGCAGGTGCTTTTGTTGCTTGATTTCTCTATTGCAGTCCCATGGCATTCTTGTTCTGCAATGTTGTTGCAGTATTAGCAATGTTATGTTGTTATTTTTGTTAATGACAACAGTGATCTTGTGAATTTTTTTATGGTGGACAGTATTGATAGTTTATGATGGAGACATGATGTATAACTTATATATACAATAGAACAAACTTCTATGTGTGACAGTGGGTTTTGTATGTGATGACAAAATTGTTATGCTTCATATGGACTTTTCATGTTATCTGATGATGATTGTTTCATAATGAAGAAGTGGTCTTCATGTCATAGGTAAAAATAAATTTTATCAATACAGTCTAATTGGTTTGTGCTGCTATGACATGGCAATGGTATAAGCAGTAGGAGTTGTTGTTGGTTTGAACTATGATCTTCCTTTATGGAAAGTGTTGTCTCCAAGTGCATAATGATGATAGATAGTAGAAGTTCATTTGTTTTACATGTCACTCATATTATGATAATGTTTGGTCAGTATATTTAGTAGTTGATAAGATGAAGGTTCTCAAATCACAAGAATTGTAAGTTCTCTGTAGACAAAGCTTAAAGACAATCTTGAGTGCAACAACTTATAACAATGGAGGGTGCATTCACTTAGAAGTGACATGAGTTCAGGTATTGAGAATAATGTAGTGGTTCTTATGAAAGTAGGACAATGGCAGGACAACCTTTGCCACCATGACAGTGATTTTTGTTATAGTTGCTAAGTACCCTGGTAAGAATGATGCAAAATGTAGCTGTATGAACTTGGCACATGGATTTGACCTCTGATGTTGCAGTATTGTTTGAAGTAGCAGAAATTGGATGAAGAAGGCAAACATGTTGGAATGGCATAAATTTGATGTAGTTCTTCTCTTGCAATGATCTGTCATAATGAAGTGACAAGGACTTCAAAGGATTATGTCTTGACTCTTGATAGGATCTATTACAATCATGACAAATTTTTCTACTAATGAGTGCTTCTTTGCTATAACTGTGCTCTGACATTTAGAAAATTGCTTAGATCTATGGCAGGATAGTGACTCTGGATGATGAATGGACAGCAGATGGTTTATTACTGGACAGTAAGGTGTTCTTAAATAGTTTCTTGATATGCTTGAATGATAGATGTTTATGAATTGATGCCTCAGACCAGGGGGAGTTGTGCAGGATAGTCTGCAAAGTGAACAAGGGGAGTGATGTTTCAAGAGAGTTCTTTGTCATGTGATGTCAGAGGGGGAGAAAGCAAATGGAGTTGACTGATTGGTTTTTCCATCAATGACAAAGTGGGAGAATGTAGAATTTGTCATTGATGTCAAAGGTCATAAGATAGGACATGATGTTGTGTCAAGTCTCTCAGTTCATGATGACAATGCTATCATATACATGATGATGCTATGATATAGTTTGATGCCAATGATATGATAACATTACTTGCAGAGTACTTGCAGAGGAGTTCATGTTTGAAATCAGGAGTATAGGATCAATGTGATTGTCTTGCGTCATATTTTTCATTGGTACATGTCAGGAAGTTCACATGGAATCTTGCTTCAAGAATTTTCATACTAATCAGGTGTTCAATGAGGTTTCATGAACAAGGGGTTGTTTTATCATGATGTTGTTGTTTTCCTTTCACGGTGATGTTGAATCAGATTGTCTTCATGGTTGTTATATTAGGTGATGAAGAATGGAGATGACAAGGGCATGATGGTTTGGGCAATGCATTGCTATTCTTATTTTGTTTATATTGTTCATGGCTCAAAGGATCACATGGAATCAGGACATATGATCATTGGTGTATCAGTGTATGATCTCTTCAATCAAGAGTTCTATGCTTCATTCAGTGCATATGGTTCTTAGACATTCATAGTTCTCTCTATTTAATATCCTTATGCAGGTATAAAGGTCCTATATTTGTGTGTTATGCAGAGTTCTAAAAGGTGTTTTTTCTCAAGGTTGTAGGGCTTCACTTTAGGGTTTAAATGTCTTGAGAAACAAAACCCTTTATAAATCATAAAGGAGCACTTTGTGTTATCAAAACGTCATGCCTCTCAATCTATTTTAACATTGACTTCTTATAACCAGTGGACCACAACTCAAGTTACCTCCTGAGGGTCCCGACCCCGTGAGGTGACCGACCCTGACACCTAGGGGTACTGGTTGTCATGAGTTTGTTTTTAAACAAATATAAAACTTGATCTCGACCATTGATTATGCGAGCGAGAGTTAACAATCAACGAATGAAATTCAAACCAAATTCAAAATACAATAGATTTTTCACATGGTTTAGTTTGACAGTTTCATTTTGGTATGTCAATTCAACTGCCTTGCAATCAATTATTTCAAATGACTCAAAGGGCTAGGAAATTTGATTGCTCAATTTGTATGATCTATTATGGCATGAGACTTGTTCTGGGTGATTACAGAGATACATACCTATACAACAGTATGTGTTAGGGGGGATATTGACATAGTTTCTTATCCAAAGATATAATGTTTTAAGAAGGCAGATAAGGGCATACCAAAAGGAGGGGTCAAGGAGATGAATGAATAATGTAGAGTTAGATTGATCGATTATCTTTTTGCAGATGTCTAAGGAGGTAAGGTTTCTTAGGTTGAAAATGCAGTTGAATGGTTTGAATCCCTGATGTGTGAATATGCAGTAAAAGAAGAAAAATGCAGGTTTAACAAGATGGTATTATGTCTTATGTGTAAGGGTTTGTGTTTCAAAGGTCAAGGAGTACAGTGTTTGTTTCTGTTACATTAATGTATTTGCAATATTTGTTATGCAAACCTTGTAAAGGAAAGATGGATTAGTTAAGGTTTGTAATATAGTGCAGATGCTTGTTTAATTAGTTCATGATAATGTTGATACCCTTGGAGACTCTTGTGAATGAGATTTGTTTGCAGAACTACATCATGACATCATTACGGTCAGGAGTTCGTCTTCTTTGTACTATTCTTTTGTAATCTTGATAAGGGAGACATAAGATATGTGATATGTTTTGTTTGTAGAGAGATTTGTATACAAGGAGGGGTAAGGGTTTGTATGAGCATTGGGGTTATATATGTTATTGCATTATAGAGAATCAGGGTAATCGCCTGAATCATGTTTTCTTTCTTTCATGTGTTCTTGATTAGCTAGTGAGGCACATTCTACCAGTGAGGCATTTGTATTTATCAGTGAGACATACTTGTAACCAGTGAGGTTTCTTTAGCCATATTATGTAGCTAGTGAGGCATGAGTTTAGTTAAGCCAGTGAGGCATTTTTCGAGTGGTTTTTCATCCCTATGAGGGTTTTCCACTCATGAAAAACATGTGTTATGGTTCATGTTGTTTATCTTTATGTGTGTATGTTTTATCTTCGAGGTCTTGATCATAATGTTTATAATTCATGAATGTTGCAGGGGCATTCATAAGTCCAAATGGTAAAATTGTGAACTCATAATGTCCATACCCTGTTCTGAAAGTTGTTTTATGAATGTATTGATCTTTTATTCTCAATTGATGATATCCAGATTGCAGATCAATCCTAGAGAACAATGTTGTACCCCACATCTGATCAAAAAGATCATTAATACACAATAGAGGATATTTAATCTTTATCATTGCTTTGTTGAGCATATGATAGTCTATACACAGACGCAAGGTTCCATCCTTCTTTTTAACAAAGATCACAGGTGCTCCCCAAGGTGAAACACTGGGTCTAATCAACCCTTTAGCCAATAGTGCTCAAAGCTGGGATTTCAATTCCATCAACTCTGTAATAGTCATATAGTATGGTGCCTTTGATATTAGCTTAGATCCAGGTAATATATCAATATAGAAATCAAAATCTCTCTTCTAAGGTAACCTCAGAAGTTCATCTTGAAAGACATCCCAAAAATCTTGAAGGAAAGGATAGTTCTCCAAGGGTACCTTTTGTTTACTGGGATCCTCTTCTACTAGTTCCATTTTGACTGCAAAACGTTGACATCCTTTTCACCTAGCCCTTTTCAATTGCATAGTAGAGATTGGTTTGATCTTGACTTCTCTTTGTGTGCCTTGCAGATAGACTTTATTTCCTACATCATCTAGACACTCAACTATTTTTGCAAAATAGTCAACCTTGGCCCTATGTCTCTATAACCAATTTATTCCTAAGATAACATCATAGGAACCTAGGGGGCTACAAACAAATTCACTTCAGTTGAAAAACGAGGAAGATCAATTTTGGCTTCAAACTGGCATTGCTCTACCTGAGCTTTAATTTGGTTAGCATATTCAATTAACCAGGGTTTAGCCATATATCCAGCTCTTCTAGGAAATTTATTCACTACTCTTGGAGATATAAACTTTCAGTTGCTCTAGTATCGATTAAAATAGAAATACGAACTCCAAACAAAGTATTTGTCATCTCTATGGAAGTAATCTGGTACTCTGCCTAGTGATTGTCCAATGCCATATGGATCTTCTGTTGAAAAGATGCTTGTTGGGTAGGTAATGTGTTACTACACTGTTGAACTCCTTGGTTCTTGGTTGAACATTGATTTGCATAATGATCTCCACCACCAGAGGAACATCCCCCAAGAGGTCCTTGCTTTTAGTAGGTTTGCCTGAATTATTATCATTCTTCCATAAATTGGTATTGTTTTTCTTCTCATTTTTGGGTCCATTCCTATTATTTATGAACCCCTTGTCACTTTTCTTATTCACATCTTGTTTATCATTCCTTTTCTTGAAAGGTTGAGAAGCTTTTGACTTATTAAACCTCTTGTGATTCTTCTCGCGATATACAAAAACTGACTTTAGTTTTTTCTCTTGTTTGACTGCCTTCTCAAAAACTTGGTCTATATTGCTAGAACCATGCACATCCACTTCTCCACCTATATGGGCATTCAGACCCATGATAAATTTTCTGATTCGAAACCTTTCATCCTTTTGATATTGTGGCACATACTTTAGGAGACGGGTGAACTTTTCTCAATATTCAACCACTAACATTTCTCCTTGTCACAGATTTTGAAAATCTGTTAGCTTTTGGTCAAAGAAAAACTACGGTAACCACCTCTGTTGAAATATGACCATGAACTAATCACAGGTTAAGCTCAGAGAACTTAGCCCCAGTTCCATTTTCTTGTTCATCCACCACATGGATGCTTCACTTGCCAACTAATAGGCACCCCATACTACCTTGGTTATCTCAAAGTAGTTTTTGATCTCAAAATACTTTTCGATCTCTGTCAACCAAGCTTCTACAACATCACCACTTATTGTTCCATCGAACTTGGGTGGTGTCACTTTCTTCATATCTCTTGACATCTCTAAGGCAAGTCTATTTCTCCTTTCTTCTTGAGACTTATTCTTATCAACATCCTCCCTTCGTTCACTATGAGAATTGGGTTCATGGACATAATCATCATCCCTTACATGCGAGTCCTTTTTTTCTCCTTCGGGTCTACCTTGGCCCCTAACTTCCTATTCTAGGTTTCCAATCCTTTCCTTGGTTTCATTAAGCATGGTCAATATCCGATCCAACTTAGTCATTGGGTTTTTGGAAGGATTCGACTCTCCCTGACTATATCCAAGATTTGTTCAAGTTTGAACAATGATGATACTCTTATATCACACCTGATATTCATATTAAATTATATATTAGAATTCAAAAATAATGCATCTCATTAATTCAAAATCATCAATAAATCTATTCACAAAACTTAGATTTATGCAAAACAATCTCATCTTTATTAGAGTTTATTCTGGGTATAAATACATCCTTATTTAGATAGATAACACAACAAGACTACATGTCACTGTTAGTTAAAGAACATTCCTTGGGTTCCTCTTCCCCATCAAAATTTTGTAAAAGAAACTTAGAGGGTGGATGTACATGTAGGTACTCCTCCAATACCTCTTTTCCTAATGTAGGGGCATCATAACCACTCCCAAACGACATGTCATGACTAGCAAACATTTTATTCGGTTTAACTACATGATTAGGAACAATTAGTTTCTTAGCTAGTTTGTTGTGTTATTTCTTTTCTAGTTGAATACGCTTAAGAGTGTCAGCCAATATTTTAGAGTCTTCCAACCATGCACCATCATCATAGTTAATACATTCTTGGAGTTTTACCTCCTCAGTTGGTTCTTTCTTAACCACTATCTTGAGTAAGTTATAGGGAATAGACTTCCTGGCAATTTTCTTAATTCTTCTCCACGCCATTCTGGCATAAAACCAATTTAAAACATTAGCCAATTTGTTGAATGTTGACAAGTTTTCTCATAGTGAGCTCCTAGGTCCATGTGTTGAACATGGTTTGCTTTGATACCATATGTAACATACCTACTCATACAACTTGGAATTACTCACAAAATTTACTAAGAAAGTAAATGAACATGTTTAACCATGAGAGAATTTTTTTTAACATTTGCATAATCACATAGAATTAAATGCATAGCTTTTATGAATATTTTTCAGACTTGAAATTATAATATATTCAAAGATAAAATCACTAGTGAAATCATTTCACTTTACATTTAGAAATAATTTGCACTTGGAAATATGAATAATTTTTACATAAGTTTGAAAATCATAAGTCAATCATGAAGTATATTGCATCTGGAATCTGGTATCTGTCTCACAAGTCTCGATGAGTTTTCTAATGCAGAGGAAGAGCATCATCCTAGTGCTTTTCCTCCAACCATAGATTAATGGTCCCTCGCTCATCTTCCATTTGGAAGTGGACCTACCCTTCACAAAGAGTATAGACAAGGAACCAAGAGACCTTGCCATGTGAGTTCTAGTGTTGTGTCCTACGTAACTCAGTCGACCATACAACTCTAGATAATCTTCTAGCTAAGTATGATAATTCTGACAGGTTACACAATCTAGACACGGTGAACCGACTAATGCACACATAGACAAATGCATCACTTTGGCCAAAGTTTCTATATAAATAAATGTTTGTGATAAACGTAGTCGTATGTTCACACACCTCTAACTTGACTCACATCCTACAGTTTGACTTGCTTGATTAGTATCTCTAGACATGAATTATCTTGACTAAACTCAAATCTTAATCTTAGTCAATTCTGACTTAGAATTAATCCTTAATATAGGATAAATGTAATATATGGGTTTAGGTGACTTTAACCTTTCAAAGAGTCTCTCTTTGCATACTTGTAAATACTAGGGTCTATGACTTCCTATCATTCTACTCACATTGGACTTCTCATCTATCCCACCATCATGGTAGTATAGTTAGTGTTATCCCTACATTCATGTAGCTTAACACATATAAAGAAATTATATGTCTATTTGTTTATCTCAGCCAATCATATAGTTTTGGTTTTAAGATCAAAATATTGATATTCAAAAGTTTATGGCTATAAACTTGTTGCCCATCTAGAAAACCTTCTGACAGTAAGCCCACAGGCTATCTACCCAAAAATAAGGTTATCACAAAGCATGTGCACTCGTTTTCCTATCGCTATGTTTTAGCTAAGTTAAACATCTGTTTACTTGTCGACTAACTTATATTTTAGCTAAGATAAGGTAACTAATTATAGCCCATGGTCATCTTACTGCCATTCCTAGTTAAGGGTTTAAATATTGTGGCCATGTTACGGCCAAGATAGGATTTGTACATGATAATCCATAGGCAAATAAAATCAATACTTATTAAGCTTTCGGCCTTTATAGGCATGCACAGAAACACAGGGTTATCGACATCCCTATGCATGCAAATATAAAAGTATATCAGCCTTCTTCCGACATGTAAAGTCATACAGAGCTACCTGCCATGTATAAAGAATACATAAATAAAAGCATGTCAGCCTTCTACACGCACTAACAAGAACACAATAATAATTTAAACCCATTTCTATCAGCTTTGGTACAAGGATTTCAGCCTTTTAGAGGTGACATAATGCATGTATCTACTATTATCAGCCTCATGCAATAGATACCAATTCAAAGTATGTTGGCCTTGTGTGATATATCTTTGCATAAAAGTGTATAATTCTTCTACAGACTCAACAAGAAGGATTGCATTCTTATCGGCCTCTACACAAGCGTCTAAATAATACAAAGCTCACGGCCTTATATCACTACTAAAGCAATGTTTTTCTATTATAACATATAGAGTATGCAAAGACAAGGATTTCTGCCTTTCACAGGCATGTGAAAATAAAACATGATTATCAGCCTATTATAGGTAGTAAGATTGTATGCATATTGCCTATTATAGGTATGCAAGAATACAAACTATCAGTCTCTATAGGCACTTAAATGTTTACATGTTTTAGTGGTCTTCTATAGGCATAAGTAATGAAGGTATAAATATATATTGACCTTTTATAGGCTTGTGTTTGCATGCAAAACTTTTGGACTTCACGGGTACTTATATGAATACAAGTTCGATGGCCTTATACATGCGTAATACCATGAAAATATATGAATAAGTCAACATTATATAGGCACTAAGAAGTGCACTCTTATTTAACAACTAATGTATACAACATTACAAGGTATCAATCTTCTATCACAGTGTATACAAGGTATTTATAGTTGTATGCAACAAATAGAAATGGCTATCGGCCTTATAACACAACTTATGTAAATTATATCATACTATAATCACCGGTGAACTAGTTCGATGCCTTTATAGATTCCATTGAAATGTATCAAAACCATAATAGAAGGTGTATAGAGTCCGTTTAAATCACACCAACATACATACTTACCTTCGTATACTACAAGTTGGATTGAAAGACCTTGTTGCCTCTTCGTTGTCCTTCCTTTCTCTAAGATACTAACCAGTATGACAAAATGTAAAAGATCTAGTTCGTAGTCTTTTCTTGCAAGAATGAGTGTGTTTTTCCTCACTGATATATAGCCTTTTACAAGGCTTTACTCTACCCATAGCCATGGAGATCCTTCTCACATCAACGCCTATAAACACTCTAAAGCGACATTTAGAAAGATGGTGGAGTTACTGGTCATAAAGACCACTCCAAAACTGTTGTAAACTCCTCCTTTCTCTCCATAACCAACATGGGGGAAAGGAATTGAATGTCTACAAGAACATGAAGTGGTTTGCATTAAATTTACAACTATACCACATTCCCTAAAATGCTCATCGACCACATACTATGGGTTTAACTAATAGTTTATACCAAATAGATATTTAACAACATAATATCGCTGTATACAATGTTTACTTACGTTGTCTCTAACACACGATATGATATGAGAATGGGGTCGAGGTATTCTCCCCCTCTCAAAATTGTTTAACGTCAAAAATAGATAAATAACATAATAGAATTCCAATAAGGAGTTTCTAATAATCAAATAGTTTAACTACTATTATTTATTTGTTCTAATAATATAATTTTATATTTGTTTCCCACAAAGGAAAAATGACTATTGACCATTTCCTTATTGACAATCATGTTCTAACCTGACTTGGTTTTCGACAATAACCTCAGCTTAATGGATCTAATTGACAATCGACGATTTGTCGAGTTAGAACCAAACTTAGACCAATTGGTCAAACATAACTTACCATAATCGATGAAGGTTCACTTAAACTGTAAAAGCATGAGACTTAGATGACAAATAATCTATTATTATCCATGCGTCTATACTCTTCTCTTCGATGATGCTCTCCCCCTCTTTCTCGGAGGGTGGAAAACTTGTTTCCTAGTTACAACTTGCAATCACCAAACTAAGATTAATGCATCGTTAGTCAATCCATAAACCTTATGAATAAATAATCATGACATCTTATAATCACATGTCTAAATTCTAATCATATAAGTTCATAAACTCATGATATCATTGATTTATCCTGACATCTTCACATAACGTCAAATCATTAATTCATGCATAATTAACTACTAATTACGTGCAAGTAAAATTAAATCTTAGTCAAAATTTGGGGTGTGACATTGAGAGATATTAATATTTTATTATTCTCCTTGTAACTTGCAAATATTATTTTTAGTGGCATTAAAAAGTGAGGTAAAGCAAGATGATGGTGGTTACAAATTGAGTTGACTTCATTTACATCACTTTCCCATTTCTAGTCACCAAGAGAGAGAGTGGAGAATCTTTGCATGTCGGGTGGGGTCCATAATGTGTAGTGGATTGCAAAATGGAGTGATACTTTTTGGTATGTGTGACCACTCTTCACATGGGTCAAAGATGTTTGTGAGTTACATTTTCTATTCGTGGATGCATTGATTAGTCACATTGGGGCATTGGGATTTTACAATACCATGGTTTTGGGGTGTTATGGTTTTAGGAATCCACTTGTGGTTTCTTCTCAATTCTTCTCTATGTATTGTATGCATTGGATAGAGGTTTTATGGATTATTTATAGGTACACATGTACTACTGGAATGCTATTAGATTGAAGGGAGAAGTTTATTGATTATGTACTCTTGATTCAAAGATTAATATAGACTTGTGTTCTCTTTAGTGGCGGAGTTCTTTTCCAAAAGAGTTTCTCCATGTACATATGATGTTATGTGTTCAAATATTATGATTTATATTTCCGTGCATTGTTTTACTAGTTAATCAAATGATTGTATAGTCAGATTTTATATTTGCATACTTAATTAAGAAGCTTTCATAGTAGTTTACTCTATTTCTAACAATAATAAGCAATGAAAATCTAACCCTAATAAAAATTGAAATGAAATACAAATAATGAGAAATATTATATTTGAAACATTAAGAAGGATTAACCCTAAGGACAACCCTAGGGAGTGTAACATAAGTTAGATTCAACAATTAAAATGTAAGAGAAGAAATCACCCTACATAAATACACTAGGGTAAATTAATTAATTAAACAACAATAAATAAAAAACTCTAGATTATTGAGATGAGACCAATTTATTTTATTTAAGCACACGAATTCCACCTATCTTAAGATTTTAATTTTTTGTTTGCCTTGATATTCTAAACTTGTATTTAAAGACTGACAATGTTGATGAACACCTTTGGGAGCTTGCTAAGTCAAGATCTTCTTCTTATGTCAAGCTTATGGATCCAAATCAATAGTTTGAATAAGATCGAAGACACGACAAGAAATCATGCAACATGCCTAGGACATCTTAAGCATGTGTATGTTGATGTTATGTTGATAGTAATGGAACTCCTTTATGGTTGTTTTAGATGGGTGCTAAATAAGTCCTAGATTGTAGCTGATCATAATGGATTAGGGTTTGTCCTCTTATACAACACTCTAGCGCACATATTTAAATAGTTTACACTCAAGTTAGTGGGTAATGACTAGTTGAAGAGGGAGCCAACTATGGTCCATGCTTAAATTTAAATTTAAAACTTTGGGGTCAAATTTGCACTTGTAAATCTAAACCAAGTTTATTTTCACACTTGTAGAATTGACCTAGGTTAATAGTTGGATAGACTACATATTGAAGTTAGACTCTTGGATGCATTAGGTCAAAATCAATCAAGGATTGGGTCATTTACCAATTTTCACAAAGAAATATATCACTTATATGTGAGTCATTACACTAAAAACAAAAAGATCAAGATGAGTTCAAAAGGGAGAAGAAAAATGTGAGGGGTACATTTTTCACCCTTACAATTATATAAAAATTTGAAATTTAATGTTTGGAAATTTAATGTATATCTACATGTAAAATATCTAAAATAATAAATATTATTTGAAAACCATATTAAAGATTAAGAATTAACTCCAAACCTGCCTTTGTAGCGTATTACTAATCGCATGTGTGTTGTGGTTATGAGGTAATGATGTTTTTGTTTATTCTTAATTATAACTCTAAAATTTAAATTTTTAGGAACTAATAGATATAAAGATCAAGAGTTAACTATAGTACTTGGTTAAAATATTTATCTTCATATTTGTCTTAAAGATTTTTATTTTATAGTCCATTAATTTTTTAAATATACTCAAATTTATATTATAAAATTTATATGAGTTGGATTGATTGAATAAACCATATATTATTTTTGTAATATCAAATTTTAGAGGTTACCAAGAAAGTTCATAGAACAAGTGTCACAGAGTAAGTATGGTTGAAAATTAGTTTTAGTTAAGTTTTGTGTTAGTAGTTTAATTTTTTTAGATTTTGAGATCAAAATCTTCTATAATATTATAAAATTGTCAATTGTTTTTGGATAATGCATTATCTTCCATAATAATAAAATATTATATAATTACTTAGAAAAAATTATATATTTCATAAATGAATTAATTTATAAATATAATATTATTAATACATATTATAAATATTGTAGAATATCAAAATTCTTAATAATTTAATTATTACTACAATGTAGTTATAATAGTTATAGTATAATAACAAACCGTAAAATAAATCCGGCACGACATGTAAAATAAATCTGGCACAACATTTTTTTTCTTTGGTTTTTCATGCCCCTAAATTTGGACATTCAAACACAAACATAATATCTAAAAAATAACCAGTCCATTATTTTTTAAATGTACTACAAAATTTATATTATAAAATTTATTAGTTGGATTGATTGAATAGATCATGTGAACCCTATATATTCTTTTTGTAATACCAAATTTTAGAAGTCACCATGAAAATTCATATAATAAGTGTCACATAGTAAGTATGGTTGAAAATTAGTTTTTGTTAAATTATATGCTAGTAGTTTAATTAAGCTATTTGTCAATTTTTTTGGGATATTGCATTATATTCAATAACAATAAATTATTATATAATTACTTAGAAATAATTATATATTTCATAAATCCCCCCGTTATTGGGGATAGCCAGGTTAATTAGGGCTTAAAGGAGAGGAAACTGGTAAGATGGATTCCATTGGATGCATGATGGACAAAACTAAACTTTGATGGGGCGTCACATGGCAATACAGGTCAGGCAAGTTTAGGTTGTGTCATCAGAGATGTTGAAGGGAAGCTTCTAGGGGCTAGAACAAAGCGAATTGGTTTTCAATCTAATAATGAAACAGAATTTCAAGCTCTAATAATGGGACTCCAGTTGGGTCTATCCATAGGCCTGAGAAGAATTCATATTGAAGGTGACTCATTGATTACGATCAATGCACTGCGATGTAAGGAGACCCCAAATTGGAAGCTCAACAATATTCTATTAAGAGTAGTTGAGTTATTGATGAAATTTCAAGACTATAGAATCAACCACTCCTATAGAGAAGGTAATAAGATTGTTGACAGACTAGCCAACATAGCTGTTGACCTTGAAGAGGATCTCAAAATTAGTAATAAAGTGAAAGATTGGACCGAGAGGGTCCTGGATTTTAAAACACTCCTAAAGCAAGGAGGGGAAGGTTATGTAGGATCATCCACGGTGGCAGGAGAGTCTATGTGGTGGTCAAGTCGGAGGAATGATTCTAGAGCGAGGAGGAATGATGTTAGCTAATCATTGTTTGGTAAGGATGGCAAGTCGAAGGTATTTTTCACTTATATCACTTTATGGAGGACGATCTTTGAGCATGGGAGTAGCAGAGAAGGGATGAGAAACATTTAATTCCCATGAAGTATTGAGGTGGCAAATGATGGAAGCAAGAGATGAGGTGACTGGCAGAGCATGTGACTTTCTATTTACAAATCAATGGCTTGGCGTTCCAACAGAAAAGCACATTTTACAGAATGGAAGCCACTTTCACTCTCAATGGCGTGCAAGAGGCAGATGGATTTCAAAGGTATTATTTTAGAGTAGAGGTTATGGAAAATCTTTAAGGTTCAGTCTCAAATTGGCCTCTTTGCCATTGAGATGGTTTTGGGAGACACGTTCATAAACCAGAAGCATAATTACAAGGTCAATGCAAACATAGCTGCCATGTTTGTGGGTGTCTATTTAGACTTGGGTGAATCCAAGGACACCACCAAGGAATTGGTGAGGGCTCTCATTCATTTGGTTTGGCAAGGTGTTCTAGAGGAGAAGTTGAATGCAATGGTGCTTGGGATTGGTTTTCAGCCAGAAGGTGAGAATTGGCCACTCATCTTGCCAACTCATAATGGACCATGGGTTCCATTTGTTATCCCAACCATAGGTGTCTATGAGGATGGCAGGAGGAATGAAGCTGGTTGGGGAATTAACTTTCTCAAAATGTTGGCAGGGTCAGTGGTGGGTGAAGGACATGACTGGGTGGAGGAAGTTGAAACGGAGGAGTCTGAGGAACCAGAAGATGACTAAGCTGGCGGGAGTAATGGAGAACCAGTAACAACATACAATGATAGTTAGTATGTATGTAGTTCTAAATATGTAATCATATAACAAGTAGTAATCCTTTTGCTATGTAATACAACAAGTTAAAATGGATTATAGAAATGAAAAAGAAAAATCTTTATGTATGGTATCCCTCCTTTGTGAATAGTTGGTTTCAATTTTTATCTTTCATTTTTATCATTTTGATGGGCCCGATGGGTAGAGGTTTCTTTCTTCTTATGGGGTTAGGGATTAGGGATTGCAAGAGGGTCAGGGGGGGCAGTAGGATTTAGAGGGTCAACATCAACATGGCAAGAGGCTTTACTTTTACTAGGGCTGCCATATTTAACACTTAGCGGGATATTGTCATCCGATCATCCTCCTTGTTTTCTTCAATCAAGCTAGCTTTAATAGGCTTTATAGGGCAGAGGGTCGGGTGAAAGTGATATAGGTGGAGAATCAAGCCCTGGTGCAGGGCAACATCCACCACCACCTGGTTACCATCCCGAGTTTTTCTAGTTAACTTGGTAGAAGATTCAAGGGATGAGAGCAGATAGAAGGGAAAGTTCACAAGGACTTTATGTCTAAAGTGATTCAATAGGGTAAAGTGGTAATGGTAGTTACATCTATAACGATCCTCAAGAGTAATAAATTTGATTATAAGATAACAAATGTGGTCCCAAGGATTTACCAGGCTCTCCCGTTCGAAACCACCTTGCATTATGATCGGCTTCTCACCTTCGCGAAAGAATTTTTTTAGACCCTTCAGATCCTGAACCTTGGTCTGCTTCTTCAATCTTTTACCTTCATATTTCAAGCCCGTGGCTTTAGCTATGGAGTCTTCAGAGACTTCAAACTGTACCCCACCGACATGAACCTTCTAGTCTTCATCCAATGACATAGCGAATTGCATGAAAAGACTCTTATCAAAGTCGTTCAAGCACTCCAAGAAAGGCGTTATCCCCCCTTTATAACAGATTCTCCAAACCTGAGTGTCAGCTTTAAACTCCACACATGACATTGTCTCAATTCTTACTTTGTCGCCTCTCATAGCTCTATACTTACCAAACCAACAAGGAGAGATGCAGTTATGAGACTTAGGAAATTACAGAATGCCCTCGAACAATCTAGAGATGGCTTGGCACTCATAAAAGTTTCTACTAACAAGGCTACTCAAACTCCCAATAATGTCCTTCATATACCTATTTGCATCCGGGACATTATTTCTTTCATTATGAGACTCGTGTGATCTCACAAAAGCCAAAGCAGCCAACAGAGTATGGAATGACTCAGTGTGCTAGCTAGGCAGTGGCTCCAGGAATTCACTAAGTTGGCATTTGTCCGCATGGGACTCTTTGATCCAGCCCGGTTGGGCATAATGTGTCATCCTTAGGATAACGTCATCCTTCTCATGCTTCCCCGTGTAATGAGGGTAGGACATGAAAGCATGAAATAATATGAAGAGGTGAGAAATCTTGGCCATGAGGAATTAAGAAGCCTCCTTCCGAATATTATTTCTTATGTTCAGAGGAAGATTAGAAATACTCCTCCAACATCTAATAGGGTAAAGATTTATCCCTAAGTTAGCCATGAAATCTGCAATTTGATTACCTTCCCTATAAATATGGAAAACCTCAATACCTTCAAAGCTTAAAAGCAAAGTTTTAATATCTTGGATAATGTCATCAACCTGCCAACCAACTCTGGCTCTGTCTTTGACAACATCAATGATTAACTTGGAATCACCTTCAACCGCTAGGTTTTTGATACTAATGGCTAGGACAACCTAGAGGCCCCAAAGGAGGCCCATAGCTTCAGCAATGTTATTAGTGTTCTCACCAAGCCCCCCGGTAAAAGCCCCCATGAGGTCACCTTTGTCCGATCTAAGAACTCCACCCCCACTAGCCACCCAAGGGTTACCCTTAGCAGCTCCATCAAAGTTGAGCTTGGTCCATCCAGTAGCGGGGGGACCACTTAGTGTTGGATCTAGCTCTACGCTTGGAATCATCCACCTTACATATACTGGCTGAAATACTCCATTGACTTATAATACTAGCTTCAAGGCTAGTGGGAGGAAGTTCAACAGCTTTCAAAGTTCTGTTAGAGAGATTTTCCTGCAGGAGCTTGGTAATCATACAAAAAACCTCCTTAGGACATTTGTATTTTTCCCTGAATAGCCTGTTATTCCTTTCTTTCTAGAGGCCCCACGTCAGGACGGGAGGGCCCTGGGCCCAGATTTCTTTGCTTATGGGATGAATGAATGGGGATTTCTAGGACCTTAAGAAAGCAGGGAGGTCAACATCCATACTCCACGAGGTTCCCAAATTTTGCATGGCCAAACTCTAGACTTCCCAAGAAAAATCGTAGTGTAGAAGGAGATGAGAGACCATTTCTTCATCCTTCAAGCAGAGAGCACACTTGTTGGGGATTTGAAATCCTCTTAATCAAAGGTTGTCAATAGTTAAAATTTTGTTTTGCATAACCAACCACCAGAAATGGTTGATTTTGGGGATGAGGTTATGGTTCCAAACTTTACTCCATAGGTTATCCCCATTCTAACACATAAAGAGGTTATAGGCAGATTTAACTGTAAAAATCCCTATCTTATCCCTAGCCCACATCATTTTGTCCTTTTGAGGGAAAATGGGAATTTTGCAATCTCTAAGGGAAAGTTGAACCTCCTCTGCCATCTGTATGAGATCAACCTGGTCTTGACAACAATCTGACAGTTGTTTCCACCCACTTCTACTAAGAAGAAGGTAGTCACAAGCCAACCTTCCAAAGAAAGTAACAGCCTTATCGACCAAAGCTTGGACATTTTGAAGCCTACTTAAAGGTGAACCTTTAAGACAAATATCTTCCCAGAATCTTATAGTTCTTCCATCTCCCAATCTCCACTTGATGCCCTGCAACAGTAAAGTTATTCTCTTTAACACATTGTTCCAGACTACTGAACCTTTGAGTAGACCAATAGAATGTAGAAAAATCCTCAAGATTCAAACTACCCAAATACTTGGCTCTCATGATATTGCCCCATTCCTTGTTTCCACTTAAGAGATTCCATCCAACCTTAGCAACAAGGGCCTTATTTTTTAGGTTTATCTTCCTAATTCCCAGACCCCCCTGGAGTTTTTGCCTACACACTTTATCCCAGCTAACCAGAGCCATCCTTTTTTAATTTTTCATCCCTGTCCAAAGGAAGTTCCTTTGGATTCTTTCAAACTTCTCAGAAATATAATTGGGAATTTTAAAGAGGAACAGGAAATACATAGGAATACCTTGGAGGGAAGCCTTTAGAAGTTGATATTTGCCAGCTTGGCTTAATCTCTTACCTTTCCACCCTACCAGTTTCTTCTGAATCCTTTCCAAGATGGAGTTCCAATAGTCAGGAGTAACATCCTTAATAGCTAAGGGGAGGCCCAAGTAAGTTCTGGGAAGCACACCACTAGAGTAGCCAAGGATCTCCATAATCTTCTGTTGGAGCTCCAAGGGGTGTTAAAGAAATATACCATGCTTTTGTCATAGTCGATACACTAACCAACCGACACTACACAATCCTATAACACTTGTTTCCATTTCCTTGCCTTAACCACAGAGGCTACTCCAAACAGGATGGTGTCATCCATGAACTATTGAATAGCCACTGAGTCAGCTGTTGAAGCAGGTTTAATGCCCTTAATCTCCCTGGAGTTTAGTAAGTTTAGGAAACTTTTGCTTAGGATTTTAGCCATGAGGATGAAAAGGTAAGGGGATAACGGGTCACCTTGCCTTAAACCTCTACCAGCATTAAATAAGCCCCTAGGGACCCCATTAGCAAGGACAAAATATCTAACAGAGGTGACACACATTTTTATAAGCTGGAACATTTTTCCTTGGAAATCCATCTACTCCAAAATTTTGAACAGAAACTCCCAAGCCATTCTATCATAAGCTTTTGAGATGTCAAGCTTGAAAACCATTCTAGGTAATTTGTTTCTATCCATAGAATGTATGAGTTCATGCGTGGAAATGGCCACATCAAGAATTTGTCTACCCGACACAAATCCCTTTTGACTGATGTTGATAAGTCTATCAAGGATAGGTTGTAGTATGAAAACTAAGATCTTATAGAATATCTTGTAGACTACGTTGCAAAGACTAATAGGTTTGAAGTCCCCCATGCACAAAGGGTCCAGTTTTTTGGCACCAGAGCAGTAAAAGTATGATTGAGTTGCTTTAACTAATTTTTTTTTTGGCTAATAGGTTTTTTGGCATGATCAATCTAGTCAGTCGGTGGCCTTGAAAATCCCTGCCAAGACTTGAAACCAATTTAGCGCCAAAACTTAGTTCTCTAACTTTACGTTGTTCATTGCTTTAACTAATTTAGTTGGAGGATCCTAGAAGTCCCACACAACCCTAAGATTTGCTTTGCGCTAGTTTTGATTGCTCCGACCCTATGCTAAAAGATCACCTCTCTGACCTAGGTCAGATGCACGCAAATGTCATGCAGGTCCATAATATCTTAAACCTCCGCCAAGAAACAAGAAAACAACTTTGCGCTGAAATCAACTTCATCCAACCTTGCGCTAAAATACGCCATCACTGACTTAGTCGGTAGACTTCAAAAATCCCGCAAGGTCAGGTTGTGCCCAATCTCGCACAAAAATCATAAGGTTTGTTTTAATTGCCCTCCGTTGAACTTGCAATCGACTGACCTGAATGACTAACATAAGTTGGTCTTACCTCAAACCTGCGCAAGTTGGTTGACCATAAAATCCGCACAAGGCAGTATGATGACATGAACATAGACAAACTAGTTGGTTGGACCATCCTGATTTCTCCACCAGGTCAGTTGACCTTGGAATCAACGCTTTTCCTCATATAGGTCAGTTAACCCCAAATTTAGCATAAACTGAGTGAAATGACTGTTTTAGAAGAAATTTTCGAAAGGAGAAATGTTTGTTAGGTAGAAATAATGACTGCACTTGGTAAATTATGATGTTTTACATGTTTTAATCAGGGTTTTGTAGCATTAGAGTATTTATTACATGCATTAGTGTAAGATTGCTCCATTATTTGATCATGTGGTAAACGCAATAGTTAGAAGGTTTTAGACTTTTGTTCTCATAAGAATATATTGGTAACTTGGTAGATTTGTGCTAGATTCATTTGTTATAACATGGTGTTAATAATGCAGAAATCAACTTGATAATCTTAGACTTTAAACTTAGGAGTTAGAGAAAACACCTCAAAGGCTTCAAAACTTATAAGGTCCAGTCTTGCAGGTTAGATGACTGCATGAGCTCAAATCATGAGGTATGAGTTCAAAGGTATTCCCTCGGAAACAAAGATTGCTACCAGGTGGAAGAATGTAGGAGACACAGACCTAGGTCATATCGACCTTGATGATTTCAGGCTTAGACTATTTGGCCCAAATCCAACCCCAAGAGCCAAGAAGGTAAAAGATAGTGGGATTGCAAAAGTTGTTGTCTTCCTCACATTTGCTCAATGTGCGGAACTGACAGTTGCCTGTGTAGATAGGTATGATGTCATGACTAGGACAATACAAAATACCAGTGGAGAAGTGTTGGATGACCTAAGTCCACCCTCCTTGGCTGAAATTTTTGGCATTTCATGGCATTTAGTAATGACTATGCTAGATAAGGCAGGGTCAGAAGCTACCTATAAGAAAGATGAAAGTGGATGTAGAAGACATATGAATGAACAGTGGGCAAATAGTAAAAGGTCTGACTTAGTCAAGTTTCCTCATGTGTTGTACCGGAGTGACTTTCATGATGAAATAGGAGATTTAGTAACCTTGTTGAGCAGAATATATGGGTTACTTACAGCATCAACCTTCGAAGGATGGATGTTTGTTATAATTGAGGAGATATTAAAAGGAACTAAGTTCCAGGGCACAAATCCTAAGTGATAACATCCATGAGGCATTCAACAACTTCAAAGAGAGACATTTCTTCAGATGGACATCTTATGTAGTTTATGCATTAGCAAGGAAGAATCATTATGCTGGACTGTCCAAGGTAGGGGAAGTGGGAAATGACGAGCAAACCCAGATTAAGGTATATGAATGCTACACACAACTCACATTGACACAATCTCTTATGCATTATAAGAGGGTAAACGATGCCTTTACTATGTACAAAACCAGGTTATTGCAAGGCAACATAGCTCTAAGGATACCCATCGAAGCTATGAATGAAGTCACCAAGTATGGGAGGTGGTATATTCAATTTGAGTTCACATATTTGAGAATACAAGGCTTCACGAGGATGGCTTATAGACTCCCTAGATATCCAATAGATAAAGTAGTTGTCCTAGAGCTATCCAGACAACTGATAACTTGTGCTGAAAAACTCAAGCATCTGCATAGAACGAATGTCTAACTTCCTATCCTGTTAGGCTAAGGAAACTATGCATGTCCTTCATTGGGATCAGCGGAGCACTCTGACATAGAACTTCAACATCTTAATCTTCATTATTATAACAAAAGAAATCATTTTGAACCAAATAAGGTGATGGAAAGGTTTGTGAGTAAGAAATTATTTCATAAGATGCATATAGAAGACTTCTAGGCAAACTGCATGGATGGCTATGAGGTCATGAAGAAGGCCCTCTCTAGATTATCATTGGCATTTATAAGAAAGTTTCATATTATTGCAGTCCCTGACCAACTAGAAGATGATGACAATGTAATGCATAGGGGTGCCTGGGAGGCGCAATACCACCAACCAATTCCCTTGCTAATTGGGCTAATGCTGAGGAAAGCTCCCTTGATGTTGTGATGAAGGAACCAAATAGATTAAGCAAAGCATGGGTAAGAGGTCAAATTGTTGCCTTGGTAGGACAAGGGATTCAACTCACATACACTGCACTTGAATTAGAAAAAGAATCTGGAGGAGAAGAGGATGAACCTATAGAGATTATTGATGAAGCAAAACCAGTCCAAGGACTCAAATCAGATAGTGAAGATCACATACCCTTGGCAGAAAAGGCCAAAGCACAAAAGAGTAAAAAGGTTGCTCCAAAGACTCAGAAGAAGGATATGCCTCCTTCCACCCGGACAAGATCTTCAAAGAAGAGGGACCTTCCTAGTGGGCCAGGAGAAGGGTCAGAAACAAAAAAAACTAGAGTGAAAGATACTAGTAAGATAGTAGAAGCTGCTACCACCACTATTGATAGTGCAAATTTGCCAACTTCTCCATCCCCTGCTGCCCCAGATGTGAATGTTGCCGTACTCTCTCCAACAGTTGCTACTGTTGCATCTCCCTCTATTGTCTCCACTGCTGCACCTATGACCTCAGTAACTATTGTCCAAGAAACTGTCTCTGCTGCTACCTCACCTTCCACTGCTATTTCAACTGTCTCTTGTTCCTTGGCAATATCTTCTAGCACTCCTAGCAGTCCCATATCCTCCATTGCTACCACCTCTTGTTCTTCTGTCACTACTACACCTTTACCTTCCATATCTGTAATCCCACTTTCTACTTCCCTTGCATTACCTCCTATTTCTACATTCTTTCACCTTCTCATCCCTTGCCTTCTTTGTTCATTTCTTCGCCCATTGTCATTTCTTCCATCCTACCAACTTCGGTCATCTCACCGGCTTTGAGGTTTGATGCCTTTGCCAATTTGACATAGATTAGACTACCTTCAAGTATCGCTCCCCTCTCAGCTATTGCTCCCATTTCCCAAGCTGCCCTAGAGTAATATTCAATTCCCTTAGTTGTGCCATTGCTACCAGGTATTGAAAAAGTGTGTTGAACTGGGTCTTCAAGAGCAAGAACCGAAGAAAGATGCATTTGATGAAGCAGATAATGAGGTACTTAATGAGCCATTGGCTGAGATAGTCAATATAGAGATAATTAAAATATCAGACAGTCCTCCGAAGAAGAACCAAACAGAGGCAAGCCTCAAGGCATCTCGAGAAAAATGTAATAATAAAGTGGATAAATCTTACAAACGAGGAAGATAAAGATGTGGATAAAGAATCAGGACAAGAACAAGGACTACTTGAAGGACCCCCAAATACAGACAACGAAAATCTTGATGGATCTGGAAAGCTTTCTTCCCAAACACCTGATTGGTTGCAAAGCATAATAGCATATCCCGAGCCTCAGGTGGAGATAATGAAATTAAACTTGAGCACAATTTTGTCACAGGCCCAAAAGCTGAAGAAACAGAAGAAAGCAAAGGTACAATCTAGGATTTACAAGGATGAAGCTGGATCACGAATAGCTGAAGTAGTTGTCCCATCGCCTGATACCAATAAAGAACAGGTCAGAGCAGAGGATTATGTCATAACAACTATAAATTTGGGACCAACTACACGAGCACAAAGAGTTGATGAGTTCAAAGGGTCTGTTACTTCAATCTTAGAGCGGCTGAATAAGGATGAATTTTCAAAGAAGGAATTGAAGCAACAAAATGAGGAGCTCCGAGCATGCTTTCAATTTCAGATAGAAGCAGTAGATTCTAAAGGAGAGATAAGGATAGTGCCCACCTTTTTATCAAGAGATGAAATGTCCAAGCTTGGTGAAGTTTGGACTCTGGCAAGAGGCACATAAAGCTGGATGATCAAAGTGTGTGAGAAAGGATGTAGGACAATTGATGCTGCAGCTGAATTTCATAAGAATTTGGTCCAACTTCAGGAATGCTGGAAAGACTTGCATGGGGAGTGTGATACCTTTGATGAATATTATTCTCATATGTTTCCTCAAGTGCAAGCAATCAGAGACTTGCCTACTCAGACATTGTTGTCTAAAAACATTTTGATAGGGGATAAATTGCATAAAGCTATTGACTGGTATCAACAAATAAAGTTAAAAAAAGAAGTCTTTGACAGCGTCAGAGAGGCCTTCAAAATAGCAGATGAAAACATACTGGCCCTTATCTATGAAATAAATGATACTTTGAAGGACTGCCTGGTCATGGACTGCGACGATTTGGAGCCATATGATGTCAAAGGATGTAAGGATAAGTTACGTAAGATAGTTTTTGAAGATACTGAATTGGACATGGAGGCTAGACTGGACTGAGTCAGTAACCTCAGAACTGAATTCAATTCATTTCATAAGGCAGAGGCAGAGATAGAAAAGATATATAATCAGTATAGCCAGGAATTGGAAATGTTAAGGTACCGGGCCAATCACCTCAAGAATTTGAACCCCGCAGACATCAATCCGACACTATCAACCTAGGTCAACTACCGCAATAAGATTGCAGAAGAAGACAAAATAGACTTGGATGACGAATCTTAGTGTAATTTGAATATTTTGAAGTCTAATCCCGTCACTAGTGTAAACTGCTATATTTAGAGTGACGTGTGACACTATTTTGTCTTTATTATGCTTCAAAAATGACTTTTTCTATATATATATTCAGTTGGCTAGTCAAATTGTCTAGATTCAATGTATATGGGGGTTGTTCTTCATCTTTTTCATAAGAGACAAAATGTAATCCAGGATTGCTATGAGCTGTTATGAATGCATTTAATGATGTAAATCTAGACCATTGGTGTTGAGTTAATCTTCACTGTCCATTCATAAACTCGGTATGGCTCCTCTCCTATATAAAGGGTTGCCATTTCCATTATTTGAGGGGGAAATTCTTGATGTCGAATTGTTGACCCTCTGCCATTTGAAGTAATACAAAGCAAGTTTATGCAGTTATCTTGAGAATTTGCATATTGTATTTGCTTATCTGGTTTTCATGGTTCGCGTCTTGATCTCCAATAGTTAATTAGTTGGTGAGTGAAGTGAATGTGAAGAATTGAGTCTAGAGTCTTAGGTTAGAAAGTCAGTAGCTTTAGTATTGTAAAAGCTTTCAGTCCAAAAGCTTAGTTTATACTGTAATACTCTGTAAGCTCAGAAATCATGAGCATAGCGAGCATTGTAAAAGATGAACATTTCTGTAAGCTTCCTGCATGTTATCAATGAAAATAGTTCTACTATTCATATAAGAGCTAGATATATTGTTGCGCACTGTGTTTGTCTATTGCAGCTTAGATTTGGTATCAGAGCTTATGGTGACGATATAGCTGTCTGTTGTTTACGTTGTTGTCTAACGTTAACTCCTTTCCCTTCTGAATATCTGTAAAGCTCCTTTATTGTCTCCCTGTATTGACTCAGGCCGTCATAAGTGTTGTAAGTCCCGACAAGTAAGTCCCGCTGAAGCCGTGGTTGGCGTAAGGGCAGTAATCTGGTCTTTAGAGCGCAGGTTCGAGCGAAGTGCGAGCGCAGATGGATCCCTCATCTTCTTCTTCTTCCCAAGCGAAGCACAATAGCAGATCCGACATGACAGAAGATCGAAACTCAGAGGTTAGGTTTACCAACTTCTTTGCAAATAATGAAAGTTGTTTTAGTACTCCATCTGAGTTAGGAAACTGTATAGATGATATAGAAAATTATGCATTAGGTTCAGAGAGTGAAAAGCCTTTTAAGGTTCCGAAAATCCCAGCACATGAGATTTATCGGGATATCCCAAAAGGTATTGTAGATATGTTTAATAATAAGTCCATAGGTCTTAAAGATTGGTTTGGTTACAAGTCTTCACTCAACTGCCATGTTGCTGAACTTTCTCATGTTGTCAAAGGCGGCAATGAAGGAAAGTTAAATATCTTTACGGATGAGTTAGTTGAGAAATTCAGAAAGAAGGCGTTAGAAAGTAAAAAGAACCCTCAGTTTATGCATCTGTCTTATATCAGAATAGGCATCTGTGGTCATTACAGAAAAGGTCTGCCTATTGTTGCTTTAATGATGTTAAAAGATGCAAGGTTTTATAAGTTATCTCATTCCCTATTAGGCGCAGGTTGTGACTCAATGTCCAAAGGTCCTATCTTTGTGGATTGTCTGTTAGACTACCCTGTCAGTCTATTAGATGGAAATCTCAGAGATGTGTTGGAATATAAGTTTAAAACAATGAACTTGTTCATGAAGAAGGATTCAGTTGATCATTCACTGGTCTTCTTAGTTCATTACAGATTATATGATAAGGTCATTCCTCTGATGATTAATCCCAGAAATCCCCATGAGAGAGGTCTTGATGGGCTATCAACCATCTGGAGTTCCTCCAGCAACACTGCAAAGCTAACAGCCCCAAAAGTGGTAAGGCATAAAGATATCAAGATGCCAGAAGAATGGGCTATGGAATTATGGGAACAAGATAATGTTACTGAGGTTGAACAAGAAAAGAATCCCCAGCTGAGAGGCATCTCACTGGAAGAAATAGATGATCAGGCTGTAATTAAGTTTGGAAGTTCAGACACTAGAGTACCAAGACCCGTGTCCCGAAGGCAATCCTTTCCTGAAGATGATTTTCCGGTTAGAGCTAAAGAAGCCCCTAGGATTCGGCCTCCTCCTTCCAAGGACTTAACTAAAGATATTCCTTTCAATGAGCCTGTTCCATCTGTGGTACCTAGAGTACAAAGTATGAGGTTACAACCCACTCAGGGTTTTGAAAATTTATCCAGAGTTCCTTTAGTTGCAACTAAACCAGTATTTCAAAATAAATTGCCTCAGGCTAGTTGCAGTCATTCCAAGTATTCTATTTTTGAAAATGGGTTATATCAGTGTGAAGATTGTTCCTTTGTCTTCCCACTGAAGTCTGCCAAGTTTAGGATGATGAGTGGCAGTACCCAACTTAACTCATTAAGGACGTTCTCTGAATATTCAGTAGCTATGCCCGAAGGAAGTATCTCTGTCACAGAGACTCAAGTAATTTCTGGAAACGCAATCCTACCAGGTCGAATACCTCCTTTCCAGGATTTCATGTTGTTAGATACTTCAGGCAAATACAAAGCTAGATGCTGGCCTTTACATGTCACTCCTCTTGGTGACAATTGTCCAAGTCAAAGTTATTTATTAAATTGGACAAATCTCTGTATGCGAAAGTCTTTGCTGCTCCAGGAAGATCACCGTATATGGCAAGATCTAGAAGCCATAAAGTATGAAAAGAATTTCCAGAGTCTTCAGGCTAACAGTCATACCCTTATTTCCACCTTAGAATTAATTGAAAAAAGATTAACCCAGGAATGGAAAGACAAGGTTGAAACTCAGCTCAATGAGTTACACCTTTAGTATGAAGCCTTTAGAAACAAAATAGAGGTCTGGAAAATTGAGAGAGAAGCAGCCATGGAAAGACAGAGAGAGTTATTACTCAAGGTCAGACAGGAAATTAAAGCAGACTGTGACGTTCTCAGTTCATAGTTGGGAACAACTAATGTCCAAATTAGACATCATGGACAAAGGTTGCAGGAAATATCTGAGGAGGTTCATTCTCTCACAAACTCCCAGATAAGGATAGCAGACTCACTCAGAGTTGAGTCTCAAGAAACAAGGGAAGCCATTTCAGCTGAAGCTAATTCGCTTCACTTAGCAATGAAGAAACAAGCCACTGAAAAGGCTGTGAAATTTAAACATTTTTCCAACAACGCTCGGCCCTATCTCCAGGCTCAGTATGAAGGCCCGAAGCTCGTGGTTAATTTCCCGCAAACTCCAGAGCCATTTAAGTATGATCCCAGTACAGGACAACTTACTTCTACAACTCAGGCTCCTACGTCTGAAGTTCCTGTATCTAACCCAGTCCCTCCTACTACGGGTATTGTGTTAATGGCACGGGGGTCAGGTGCATTTCCATATCCACCTAATGATCCATTCAAAAATATTCAGTCTTATAAAGCTGATACTCCACCCTTGGTAAATTTTGACAAGTTTGAGGAAGTGGAAAATGCTAGAGGCATTGATGCAATGAGATCATGGATCACAAATTACATCTCAGCTAATCCGGATGCAGATGAAAAAGAAGTCATCAAGCAGGCACTCAATTCCATGACCGGAATAGCCAGATTAGTGTGGGATAAGCTGGATAATGAATTCTGAGAAACTTTGCTAGATAGTGGTGCAGATCAAGTCTGTGCACAGCTGGCAAGAATGTTTGTTGGAAAGAGAGATGTCTTCGAGCAGCTCTCTTACAGAAAGTTTATAAAAGGGAAATGCAAAGATTTAAGAGATTTCAAGCCATACTGTAAAAAGCAGTATGAACATTTCTATTTCTCCGGACAAGAACAGAACCAGGAATTCATGTACACTACTTTTTTGAAAAGCTTTGGTGATACTATTGGTAATTATTATCATAAGAAAGTTTTAGATAATTTGGTTCGTGAAAAAATTTCTATGAAAGAATTAACTTTTCCTCAGTTAGTTCAATTCTTAGAACAAGTTAACACTGACATCTGTGATGAAATGAAGGATCGTAAAGAAAGGAAAAAGGTCCAGCCATTATTATCATCAGCAGTGTGTTACAGGTTGTCAGCAACTGAAGAAGAATCCTATGATTGTAAGTCTTGCTGGAAAAGAAGAGAGCCTTACAAACGAAGCAAGAAAAAGGATTCACGGAAGGATAAAGATAAAAAGAAAAGTAAAAGAGGATTCTTTCAGAAGAAAGATAAAAGAAAGAAAGGATCATCTAAACGAAAGCCAGTGTGCTACATCTGTAAAGGTGATCATTATTCCAATAAGTGTCCGAAAAAGGAGAAAAAGAAAGGCAAAGCAAAGATGCGTGCAGCTAAGCTGGCAGGCATATCTTTTGAGGACTACGATTATATAAATGAATATCCATCTGATTCAGAGGACATAATCATCTCAAGTCCTGAAGCTTCAGATTCAGAATCTGAAGAAGAAGAGTTTCATTCAGCTCGAGAAGAGCAAGCTCACATTCAGGTGATGAAAGCGGAGCACCCTGATTCATCCTCATCAGAAGAGTCTGATAGTTCTGAGAGTTCAGAAGTTTCATTCTATTATAGAATGATGAGAGGATCGTCGGAAGAAATTGATCGGGTGGTCAGCGAGATCTTGGATATTGAAAAGTAGTTGAAGCAAATGAATATGGGTCCGGAAACTTGGAAAAGGTTGAAAGCAGAGCTTGAGCAGCTCAAAAGCCAGAAACACTATTTGCTGCAACAGAAGGCTCCGAAGCCCACAGCTGTCAGCTTTCAAGATGAAAGACAGTGGGAATCTGCAGATCCAAGACCATACCAGTGCAGAGGAGGTTTCACACCTCGCGGAGGTCCTCACTCTTCAAGAGGAAGTTATGGATCGCATGGATACCAAGTCTCTCCTTGGTATAATCAGCAGAAAGCTTCTGTAGCATCTCTACGAGAAGCAGCTCCAGTTGAGTCAACAGTAATGACTGTTGCCCAGTCAGTAGTTTCAGCAACTACTCCCCTAGAGCAAAAAGGTCTGTTGGAAGCTCCTAGTCCTGGAAGCATGGCAAGACGACTATGGAGAAGACATCGGCTTGAGTTTCTAGATAAAGTCCTAGCACAAGTTACAGATGAGATAGACATTCTCATCTCGGAAGATGTTGAAGAGAAGCATCAGGAGGACAACCAGAAAGAGCTGGAGTTGTACATCAACAGATTCAACTCTGTCTCTGGCGTCAAGATGAACGAGCCAGTAACCACCAGAGAGGTTGCTCTATTCTGTGAAGAGAAGCCGTATAGTCCGCTGATCACAGATACTCTCCACAGCCCTCAGCCGACAATGTTGCCAAGAAGCAACTTTAAAGAGATCGTGGCACCTCAGCCACCTCCACCAGCCAGAAAACCTTTCCCAGATCTTCAATCCATCAAGATGGAACAAGAGAACGACCCTCTGACTTATCTGTCAGAAGAGGCATTTGAAGGAAGTCCGACACATGAAGTAATTCCGATCTATGATGAAGGAGAAAGCAGTGGAAGGATGAATGCTATAAACAAGAATAGTTCAGCATTCAGAGCAGCCAAAGCCACGACACAATGTCCAGGTGCAGTGCTGTTAATCAAATTCCCAGGTATCATGGCTTATCCTTTAGCTTTCTTAATTGATACTGGTGCGGACTTAAACATTGCTAGGAAGAATGCATTCCCAGAGGATGCATGGCGTGATGGAAAAACAGATATTACTTTTGGTAATAATGAAAAATCTTATAGCCATCAATTCTGTGTAGCACCTGTTTAACTTGGTTTTGAATCCAAGCCTAGCCTAACAGTCTTTGTTCAGTTTGAAGTAGAAGACTATGATGGTGTCATCGGCAGTAATACTTTGTCAGAATGGCAGCCCTTCATGATTGAACAAGACTTCTTGACATTCAAGGGGTTATATCAACTACCTCGCATCTACCAACCAACATCCTTCTCAAGAATTCAGAAGGATGAGAAGCACAAGAAACCTGTCAATCAGGTTTGGCTCCATCAGCAATTCCAAGAAAAGCAAGAAGAAGTGAAGCAGATCAAAGAGCTGTTTGCCTCTTCAGTCATGACCAAAGATCTGAAGAAATTCCAGAGGTCACTTACTTGCAACCTTCCCTTGAAAAGAGACAGTGAAGGTAAGGAACTTCTTCCCCGAGCTAAAGCTAATTATTTTCTTATGAGCTCCTCAGAAGTTCAAATGTGTGCTAAGGAAGTTGCTGAATTAGAAGCCTTAGGCTTAATACAAGTCTCAGACTCTCCTTTCTCATGTCATGCAATGTATGTTCCCAAAGTCGATGAACGAGGAGTAGAGTTGCCTGAGAAAAGATTGGTAGTAAATTACAAACCTCTTAATGATTGTCTAGTTGATCACAGACACCCCATACCTAGCAAAGACCATATTTGGCAAATAATTCAAGGGAGTCATGTCTATTCAAAGTTTGATTTAACCAAAGGTTATTGGCAAATAAGTTTGAAATCTGAAGATTATTATAAAACAGCCTTCTCTGTTCCACAAGGTTTATACGAGTGGACTGTTTTACCCTTTGGAATCAAGACAGCCCCTTCCATTTTTTAGCAGAAAATGGATATCCTTTTCAGGCCTTTTGCCAAATTCATTCAACCGTATATTGATGACATCCTGGTCTTTAGTCAAACTATGGCAGATCACCTTGATCACCTCCGAACTTTTCTGTCTGTTTGTCAACATAATGGGTTAGCAGTCAACCCATCCAAGTCCCTTATTGCTGTTCCTGAACTTGTGTTCATTGGGATCAAGCTTCTTCCGGGGGGGAGAATGGAGGTACAAGAACACATTCTTACCAGAATCCGAAATTTGCCTGTTTCAAATGTAAAAGAGTTACAGAGATTTCTGGGGTTAGTAAATTACATTTCTGGATTTTACTACAAATTAGCAGAAGATCGTCTGGAGCTGAATAAGCTTTTAGGCAAGAAACCACCACCATGGACACCCTATCATGATAGATTAATACAGAACATCAAGGATAAATGTGCTAAACTTCCACCTCTGAAACTGCCAGGTCCAGGTTATAAGATAGTGGAAACAGATGCAAGTGAATTTGCATGGGCAGGTGTACTAAGGGAACAGTCTACTATTGAGTTCAATCCAAAGGATAAAGGTCAAATAGTTAGAACTGTCTCCGGAAGTTTTCATAGTTCAGAAAAAGATTATCATAGCACACATAAGGAAATCCTTGCTGTAGTAAACACCTTCTCAGCCTTTCAGATGTTCATTGCAGATAGAAGGTTTTTACTCAAGAGTGATTTACAGAACCTCCGAGGATTCTTTAAAAAGGAATCTCGTAACAAGGTTGTAAGAGGTAGATTACTCCGGTGGGCTTAGCTTCTATGTACTTACGAATTTGATTGTGTTCATATTCCAGGAGCTGAAAATATTGTAGCTGATTTTGTATCCAGAGAAGGTCACAAGGAAGAACCTCAGTCAGAACCAGAAGGTAAAATCAGGCAAGTAAAAGGTAAGATCAGAGTTATGCACATCCGCATCCGCGAACAGAGATGGCATGAACTCAGTAGAATTGAGTGGAGCACAAACCCTTTCCCTAGACGGGATCTTCACAATTTCCGAATGGCTAACGATTTCCTGTTTGATAGGTATAAAATGTTGAAGGCCAAAATGATGTTAACTTCTCCAGGTTTCAAAAATATTCAGTCTTATAAAGCTGATACTCCACCCTTGGTAAATTTTGACAAGTTTGAGGAAGTGGAAAACGCTAGAGGCATTGATGCAATGAGATCATGGATCATCTAAACGAAAGCCAGTGTGCTACATCTGTAAAGGTGATCATTATTCCAATAAGTGTCCGAAAAAGGAGAAAAAGAAAGGCAAAGCAAAGATGCGTGCAGCTAAGCTGGCAGGCATATCTTTTGAGGACTACGATTATATAAATGAATATCCATCTGATTCAGAGGACATAATCATCTCTAGTCCTGAAGCTTCAGATTCAGAATCTGAAGAAGAAGAGTTTCATTCAACTCGAGAAGAGCAAGCTCACATTCAGGTGATGAAAGCGGAGCACCCTGATTCATCCTCATCAGAAGAATCTGATAGTTCTGAGAGTTCAGAAGTGTCATTCTATTACAGAATGATGAGAGGATCGTCGGAAGAAATTGATCGGGTGGTCAGCGAGATCCTGGATATTGAAAAGCAGTTGAAGCAAATGAATATGGGTCCAGAAACTTGGAAAAGGTTGAAAGCAGAGCTTGAGCAGCTCAAAAGCCGGAAACATTATTTGCTGCAACAGAAGGCTCCAAAGCCCACAGCTGTCAGGTTTCAAGATGAAAGACAGTGGGAATCTGCAGATCCAAGACCATACCAGCGCAGAGGAGGTTTCACACCTCGCGGAGGTCCTCATTCTTCAAGAGGAAGTTATGGTTCGCATGGATACCAAGTCTCTCCTTGGTATAATCAGCAGAAAGCTTCTGTAGCATCTCTACGAGAAGCAGCTCCAGTTGAGTCAACAGTAATGACTGTTGCCCAGTCAGTAGTTTCAGTAACTACTCCCCTAGAGCAGAAAGGTCTGTTGGAAGCTCCTAGTCCTGGAAGCATGGCAAGGCGACTATGGAGAAGACATCGGCTTGAGTTCTTAGACAAAGTCCTAGCACAAGTTACAGATGAGATTGACATCCTCATCTCGGAAGATGTTGAAGAGAAGCATCAAGAGGACAACCAGAAAGAGCTGGAGTTGTACATCAACAGATTCAACTCTGTCTCTGGCGTCAAGATGAACGAGCCAGTAACCACCAGAGAGGTTGCTCTATTCTGTGAAGAGAAGCCGTATAGTCCGCTGATCACAGATACTCTCCACAGCCCTTAGTCGACAATGTTGCCAAGAAGCAACTTTAAAGAGATCGTGGCACCTCAGCCACCTCCACCAGCTAGAAGACCTTTCCCAGATCTTCAATCCATCAAGATGGAACAAGAGAACGACCCTCTGACTTATCTGTCAGAAGAGGCATTTGAAGGAAGTCCGACACATGAAGTAATTCCGATCTATGATGAAGGAGAAAGCAGTGGAAGAATGAATGCTATAAAGAAGAATAGTTCAGCATTCAGAGCAGCCAAAGCCACGACACAATGTCCAGGTGCAGTGCTGTTAATCAAATTCCCAGGTATCATGGCTTATCCTTTAGCTTTCTTAATTGATACTGGTGCAGACTTAAACATTGCTAGGAAGAATGCATTCCCAGAGGATGCATGGCGTGATGGAAAAACAGATATTACTTTTGGTAATAATGAAAAGTCTTATAGCCATCAGTTCTGTGTAGCGCCTGTTCAACTTGGTTTTGAATCCAAGCCTAGCCTAACAGTCTTTGTTCAGTTTGAAGTAGAAGACTATGATGGTGTCATCGGCAATAATACTTTGTCAGAATGGCAGCCCTTCATGATTGAGCAAGACTTCTTAACATTCAAGGGGTTATATCAACTACCTCGCATCTACCAACCAACATCCTTCTCACGGATTCAGAAGGATGAGAAGCACAAGAAACCTGTCAATCAGGTTTGGCTCCATCAGCAATTCCAGGAAAAGCAAGAAGAAGTGAAGCAGATCAAAGAGCTGTTTGCCTCTTCAGTCATGACCAAAGATCTGAAGAAATTCCAGAGGTCACTTACTTGCAACCTTCCCTTGAAAAGAGACAGTGAAGGTAAGGAACTTCTTCCCCGAGCTAAAGCTAATTATTTTCTTATGAGCTCCTCAGAAGTTCAAATGTGTGCTAAAGAAGTTGCTGAATTAGAAGCCTTAGGCTTAATACAAGTCTCAGACTCTCCTTTCTCATGTCATGCAATGTATGTTCCCAAAGTCGATGAACGAGGAGTAGAGTTGCCTGAGAAAAGATTCGTAGTAAATTACAAGCCTCTTAATGATTGTCTAGTTGATCACAGACATCCCATACCTAGTAAAGACCATATTTGGCAAATAATTCAAGGGAGTCATGTTTATTCAAAGTTTGATTTAACCAAAGGTTATTGGCAAATAAGTTTGAAATCTGAAGATTATTATAAAACAGCCTTCTCTGTTCCACAAGGTTTATACGAGTGGACTGTTTTACCCTTTGGAATCAAGACAGCCCCTTCCATTTTTCAGCAGAAAATGGATATCCTTTTCAGGCCTTTTGCCAAATTCATTCAACCGTATATTGATGACATCCTGGTCTTTAGTCAAACAATGGCAGATCACCTTGATCACCTCCGAACTTTTCTGTCTGTTTGTCAACATAATGGGTTAGCAGTCAACCCATCCAAGTCCCTTATTGCTGTTCCTGAACTTGTGTTCATCGGGATCAAGCTTCTTCCGGGGGGGAGAATGGAGGTACAAGAACACATTCTTACCAGAATCCGAAATTTGCCTGTTTCAAATGTAAAAGAGTTACAGAGATTTCTGGGGTTAGTAAATTACATTTCTGGATTTTACTACAAATTAGCAGAAGATCGTCTGGAGCTGAATAAGCTTTTAGGCAAGAAACCACCACCATGGACACCCTATCATGATAGATTAATACAGAACATCAAGGATAAATGTGCTAAACTTCCACCTCTGAAACTGCCAGGTCCAGGTTATAAGATAGTGGAAACAGATGCAAGTGAATTTGCATGGGCAGGTGTACTAAGGGAACAGTCTACTATTGAGTTCAATCCAAAGGATAAAGGTCAAATAGTTAGAACTGTCTCCAGAAGTTTTCATAGTTCAGAAAAAGATTATCATAGCACACATAAGGAAATCCTTGCTGTAGTAAACACCTTCTCAGCCTTTCAGATGTTCATTGCAGATAGAAGGTTTTTACTCAAGAGTGATTTACAGAACCTCCGAGGATTCTTTAAAAAGGAATCCCGTAACAAGGTTGTAAGAGGTAGATTACTCAGGTGGGCTCAGCTTCTATGTACTTACGAATTTGATTGTGTTCATATTCCAGGAGCTGAAAATATTGTAGCTGATTTTGTATCCAGAGAAGGTCACAAGGAAGAACCTCAGTCAGAGCCAGAAGGTAAAATCAGGCAAGTAAAAGGTAAGATCAGAGCTATGCACATCCGCATCTGGGAACAGAGATGGCATGAACTCAGTAGAAATGAGTGGAGCACAAACCCTTTCCCTAGACGGGATCTTCACAATTTCCGAATGGCTAACGATTTCCTGTTTGATAGGTATAAAATGTTGAAGGCCAAAATGATGTTAACTTCTCCAGGTTTATGGACAGAAGTTCCTTTCTTCCATTTCAATGCCAAGGTGGAACCAGTTGATCCTGACATAGGTCATATCCTCAACAACTGGTGTGGTGACTTTTGTCTTCCATTGCAGTTCAATAATCCAGATATTGGTAAACCTGAAGAATGGCTTAATTTTGAAGATGGTAAGGAATTAATTAGAGATATGTTTTCTGGACCTTACCCGCCTGCTGAGAGTTTAAATTTTGAAACATCTACTGCTTACACTGGATGTATATTTAAGTTAACATTTAACTCCGGTGAAGATACAACTTTAAGCAGGTATTTAGCTCAACATTATGGGCCTTGTGGACCAGAATCAGTCTTTGAACATTGGACTGTGAAGAACAGAATTAGGTACTTCTTTGCTCATCAAGTACCCATCTGGATCCACGTAAAAACCTACAGAATGAATGAAGCCACTCCCTTGAGCATGACCAGAGGAATCTATGGACCATACAAGCTCAAGGTCATGACCATCATGTGGAAAGAAGGTGAACCACAGTTGATGACGGGATGCATTCCTCATGCCTCAACACAAACTTGTTACAACTGTGAAGACCATTCAGAAGATGACCGCAGGGTCCCTCAGAGAGTCGCTGGCCCAGTCTGTAACCATCCGGACAAAGCGTTTTGTGAAGTATGTGCTGTCTTCCATAATAAAGACCTAGACACTGACAGCACAGGGTCTTAGCTAATAAGTGGGCTTGTCACTTATCGTGGAATCTTATCTCCGCGTGACTAAAGATAAGGTGTGGACCCTACCACGTTGTAAAGGGGTTACCTTTCCACCTTAATGAAAGGCCAAGTTATTCCTCTTGGGCCCCAAAAGGAAAGTCCTGTAATTATCGTCAGTCGTGTCGGTCGTGTCCCTCTTATCTTGTTCACGAGCAATTGGGTCCCACCTTATTGGGATGCTCTCCAGATAAGATGCTGCTTCGTGTCTTCTCCTCATTGACGGATCTCAAAGAATTATGAAGTCGGGGTTAAAAGATTTGCCCTCCGCTTCCTATATAAGGATCCCAGGGCCGCCTGCATTCTTCAAGCAATTCTTGGCGAGTGAAGTGAATGTGAAGAATTGAGTCTAGAGTCTTAGTTTAGAAAGTCAGTAGCTTTAGTATTGTAAAAGCTTTCAGTCCAAAAGCTTAGTTTATATTGTAATACTCTGTAAGCTCAGAAATCATGAGCATAGCGAGCATTGTAAAAGATGAACATTTCTGTAAGCTTCCTGCATGTTATCAATGAAAATAGTTCTACTATTCATATAAGAGCTAGATATATTGTTGCGCACTGTGTTTGTCTATTGCAGCTTAGATTTGGTATCAGAGCCTATGGTGACGATATAGCTGTCTGTTGTTTACGTTGTTGTCTAACGTTAACTCCTTCCCCTTCTGAATATCTGTAAAGCTCCTTTATTGTCTCCCTGTATTGACTCAGGCCGTCATAAGTGTTGTAAGTCCCGACAAGTAAGTCCCGCTGAAGCCGTGGTTGGCGTAAGGGCAGTAATCTGGTCTTTAGAGCGCAGGTTCGAGCGAAGTGCGAGCGCAGATGGATCCCTCATCTTCTTCTTCTTCCCAAGCGAAGGACAATAGCAGATCTGACATGACAGAAGATCGAAACTCAGAGGTTAGGTTTACCAACTTCCTTGCAAATAATGAAAGTTGTTTTAGTACTCCATCTGAGTTAGGAAACTGTATAGATGATATAGAAAATTATGCAGTAGGTTCAGAGAGTGAAAAGCCTTTTAAGGTTCCGAAAATCCCAGCACATGAGATTTATCGGGATATCCCAAAAGGTATTGTAGATATGTTTAATAATAAGTCCATAGGTCTTAAAGATTGGTTTGGTTACAAGTCTTCACTCAACTGCCATGTTGCTGAACTTTCCCATGTCGTCAAAGGTGGCAATGAAGGAAAGTTAAATATCTTTACAGATGAGTTAGTTAAGAAATTCAGAAAGAAGGCGTTAGAAAGTAAAAAGAACCCTCAGTTCATGCATCTGTCTTATATCAGAATAGGCATCTGTGGTCATTACAGAAAAGGTCTGCCTATTGTTGCTTTAATGATGTTAAAAGATGCAAGGTTTTATAAGTTATCTCATTCCCTATTAGGCGCAGGTTGTGATTCAATGTCCAAAGGTCCTATCTTTGTGGATTGTCTGTTAGACTACCCTGTCAGTCTATTAGATGGAAATCTCAGAGATGTGTTGGAATATAAGTTTAAAACAATGAACTTGTTCATGAAGAAGGATTCAGTTGATCATTCACTGGTCTTCTTAGTTCATTACAGATTATATGATAAGGTCATTCCTCTGATGATTAATCCCAGAAATCCCCATGAGAGAGGTCTTGATGGTCTGTCAACCATCTGGAGTTCATCCAGCAACACTGCAAAGCTAACAGCCCCAAAAGTGGTAAGGCATAAAGATATTAAGATGCCAGAAGAATGGGCTATGGAATTATGGGAACAAGATAATGTTACTGAGGTTGAACAAGAAAAGAATCCCCAGCTGAGAGGCATCTCACTGGAAGAAATAGATGATCAGGCTGTAATTAAGTTTGGAAGTTCAGACACTAGAGTACCAAGACCCGTGTCTCGAAGGCAATCCTTTCCCGAAGATGATTTTCCGGTTAGAGCTAAAGAAGCCCCTAGGATTCGGCCTCCTCCTTCCAAGGACTTAGCAAGAGAAATCCCTTTCAATGAGCATGTTCCATCTGTGGTACCTAGAGTACAAAGTATGAGGTTACAACCCACTCAGGGTTTTGAAAATTTATTCAGAGTTCCTTTAGTTGCAACTAAACCAGTATTTCAAAATAAATTGCCTCAGGCTAGTTGCAGTCATTCCAAATATTCTATTTTGGAAAATGGGTTATATCAGTGTGAAGATTGTTCCTTTGTCTTCCCACCAAAGTCTGCCAAGTTTAGGATGATGAGTGGCAGTACCCAACTTAACTCATTAAGGACGTTCTCTGAATATTCAGTAGCTATGCCCGAAGGAAGTATCTCTGTCACAGAGACTCAAGTAATTTCTGGAAATGCAATCCTACCAGGTCGAATACCTCCTTTCCAGGATTTCATGTTGTTAGATACTTCAGGCAAATACAAAGCTAGATGCTGGCCTTTACATGTCACTCCTCTTGGTGACAACTGTCCAAGTCAAAGTTATTTATTAAATTGGACAAATCTCTGTATGCGAAAGTCTTTGCTGCTCCAGGAAGATCGCCGTATATGGCAAGATCTAGAAGCTATAAAGTATGAAAAGAATTTCCAGAGTCTTCAGGCTAACAGTCATACCCTCATTTCCACCTTAGAGCTAATTGAAAAAAGATTAACCCAGGAATGGAAAGACAAGGTAGAAACTCAGCTCAATGAGTTACGCCTTCAGTATGAAGCCTTTAGAAACAAAATAGAGGTCTGGAAAATTGAGAGAGAAGCAGCCATGGAAAGACAGAGAGAGTTATTACTTAAGGTCAGGCAGGAAATTAAAGCAGACTGTGACGTTCTCAGTTCACAGTTAGGAACAACTAATGTCCAAATTAAACATCATGGACAAAGGTTGCAGGAAATATCTGAGGAGGTTCATTCTCTCACAAACTCCCAGATAAGGATAGCAGACTCACTCAGAGTAGAGTCTCAAGAAACAAGGGAAGCCATTTCAGCTGAAGCTAATTCGCTTCACTTGGCAATGAAGAAACAAGCCACTGAAAAGGTTGTGAAATTTAAACATTTTCCCAACAACGCTCGGCCCTATCTCCAGGCTCAGTATGAAGGCCCGAAGCTCGTGGTTAATTTCCCGCAAACTCCAGAGCCATTTAAGTATGATCCCAGTACAGGACAACTTACTTCTACAACTCAGGCTCCTACGTCTGAAGTTCCTGTATCTAACCCAGTCCCTCCTACTACGGGTACTGTGTTAATGGCACGGGGGTCAGGTGCATTTCCATATCCACCTAATGATCCATTCAAAAATATTCAGTCTTATAAAGCTGATACTCCACCCTTGGTAAATTTTCTGTAAGAGAGCTGCTCGAAGACATCTCTCTTTCCAACAAACATTCTTGCCAGCTGTGCATAGACTTGATCTGCACCACTATCTAGCAAAGTTTCTCGGAATTCATTATCCAACTCATCTCAACTAATCCGGATGCAGATGAAAAAGATTGTTAAAAGTATCTGATGAATGCTCTTAGTCCATACTTTTAGTTATTTGCTGATGGTATATAACTGTGTAAAGTTAGTCTGGGTTGATTAGTTGTGCTTAGTTCAATTGTATTTTATAAATTAAATTGCGCCATTTGTTGGGTATTTGATGAATGAATTGTAATCTAAAAATTTCTCGATTTCCATTGAAGATAGCATCATTTTCTGTAGTGCTGTAACATTCATTTTTAGTTTGGTAACTTCGAAAGTTGGTTAAATTTCAGAGCATTTGTCTACTTGTAGTAGTCCACATATTGTGAATGTCACTTAGGATTTCCTTAAGTTCCCTATCCCCTTTTGCATTTTCTTTGAAAACAACCATTAGTTTAGGAATTTTAGCAGCATTCCATATCGTTTTATCAGCTGAAATCATAAAGGGTTTGCATGAATTGTTGCTCCAACTGTTGAAATCTGTAGATTGCATTTAAGACCCCTTGTACGAACAGCTGGAACATTCCAATTGAGAGATTCCAAGCAATCTAAGACCTAGCTTTAGAAACCTTGGAGTAGTCTTACCGAGGGTAGGATACTTTTCAAGAGAGGTGTGAAACCAACAATCACACCTGCGTTGTTGAGTGCTAAAACACCCATCAACACAACTTACCTATTCAGAAGAAGTCCGTAGCTGCCTCGGTGACATATTTCCCCACAATGTCCCAGTACTCCTAAAAAAAGGTTGGGGGGAAGCCATCAGTTCCCAGAGCCTTAAAGGCACCCATAGAGAAAATACTAGAATGGACCTCCTCCTCAGTAACCGATTTACCAAGTTGAGAATTGTCCTCATCGTTGAGATAAGTAGGAATGATGTCAATAAGCTCCTATTTGATCCTACAGTCCTGGGCAACCAGGAAGTTCTTGAAATAGGAGGCAGCCACTTGCCCCACTTGAATATCTGACTCAACCATAGTACCATTATCATCCATAAGTTTGACAATGCTATTTATTTTCTTATGTCTCATGGTAGATTGGCGGAAGAAGGATGTGTTTATATCCCCCTCTCTAAGCCATTGCACCCTAGATTTTTGCTTCCAGTAGATTTCCTCTTTCTTGAGAGTTTCCCTCCATTCCTTTCTTACGATTTCTTCTACCTTTGCCATTTCCTCTGAAAGGTCACTGCCTGCCATCTGATTTTGAATAGTAGCCAAGTTAGCAGAGATCCTCTTTTTTCTATCAAAAATATTACCAAAGGTGGACTTGTTCCACCCCTTGACCTTATTCTTAACCATGAATAGCTTCTGGGCCAACCTGAACATGGGAGTACCCTGAATAGTAACACTCCACCAACTGGCCAACTTATCCCTAAAATTAGGATGTTGAATCCACATAATTTTAAACCTAAAGGGGTATAACCCTTTTATATCTTTATCTCTCCAAGAAAGCATGAGAGGATTGTGATCAGATGTAGTCCTTGGAAGGCCTTCCAAGGTGGAAGTGCTTCAAAGGTGGAAGTGCTAATGTAATCCCATCTAGAGGAGACTGAGACCCTATCTAGTCTGACTTGTATTAAATTCCTTCCCTTTCTCTGATTGGACCATGTAAAACTCTGTCATTGAACATCAAGATCCATGAGACCTTCTTTGTTGAGTAAATTTGTCGGGTCCGCCATGCTATCAATGTAATCTAGGATACCACCATTTTTTTCTGAGGGGTAGAGGTGTGTTAAAAGTCTCCAGCCAACATCCAGCAGCTCCTATAATCCTTTTCTATAAGGGAGGAGAGATGGTCCCATAATTCCCTTCTTGAATTTCTCTGATTAAATGTAGGTTGTAGTATGAAAACTAAGATCTTATAGAATATCTTGTAGACTATGTTGCATAGACTAATAGGTTTGAAGTCCCCCATGCACAAAGGGTCCAGTTTTTTGGCACCAAAGCAATAAAAGTATGATTGAGTTACTTTAGCAACTTAACTATCCGGAAGAAGTCCCTAGCCGACTCAATGACATCTTTCCCCACAATATCCCAGTACTCCTAAAAAAAGGTTGGGGGGAAGCCATTAGGTCTTGGAGCCTTAAAGGCACCCATAGAGAAAGGACTAGAATGGACCTCCTCCTCAGTAACCGGTTTACCAAGTTGAGCATTGTCCTCATCGTTGAGAAGAGTAGGAATGATGTCAATAAGCTCTTGTTTGATCCTATAGTCTTGGGCAACTAGGAAGTTCTAGAAATAGGAGGCAACCACTTACCCCACTTGAATATCTGACTCAACCATAGTACCATTATCATCCATAAGTTTGACAATGCTATTTCTTTTCCTATGTCTCATGGTAGATTGTCAGAAGAAGGATGTGTTTATATCCCCCTCTCTAAGCCACTACACCCTAGATTTCTGCTTCCAATAGATTTCCTCTTTCTTGAGAGTTTCCCTCCATTCCTTCCTTACGATTTCTTCTACATTTGTCATTTCCTCCTAAAGGTCACCACCCGCCATCTGATTTTGAATAGTAGCCAAGTTAGCAGATATCCTCTTTTTGCTGTCAAAAATATTACCAAAGGTGAACTTGTTCCACCCCTTGACCTTGTTCTTAACCATGAACAACTTCTAGGCCAACCTGAACATGGGAGTACCCTGAATAGTAACACTCCACCAACTGACCAACTTATCCCTAAAATCAGGATGCTGAGTCCACATGATTTTAAATCTAAAGGGATACAACCCTTTTATATCTTTATCTCTCTAAGAAAGCATGAGAGGATTGTGATCAGATGTAGTCCTTGGAAGGGCTTCCAAGGTGGAAGTACTGATGTAATCCCATCCAGAGGAGACCGAGACCCTATCCAATCTGACTTGTATCAAATTCCTTCCCTTTCTCTAATTGGACCATGTAAAACGCTATCCTTGAACATCAAGATCCATGAGACCTTCTTTGTTGAGGAAATCTGTCAGGTCCACCATGTTGTCATTGTAATCTAGGATACCACCACTTTTTTTTAGGGGTAGAGGGGTGTTAAAAGTCTCCAACCAACATCTAATAGCCCCTAGAATCCTTTTCTATAAGGGAGAAGAGATGGTCCCATAATTCCCTTCTGGAATTTCTCTGATTAAATGCATAGATGTTGACAAGGTTCCAAGAATTGCTATGAGATTCTATTCTAACATTAAGACTATTTTTGCATTTATCGATTAGACTCCCTTTGACAACCCTATTATTCCACATAGTGACAATACCTCCAGAAGCTCCTGAGGCATCACTAATAAAGTAATCAACATTAGGCCAAATATTCATAGCGATGGACTAGAAACCTTCAGTCTTCATTTTGACTTCTTGTAATAGTAGAATATCCACTTTATTGCTATAAATACAACTCTTGACTAAAAACTGCTTATGAGGGTTGTTAAGCCCCCTGATATTCCAGGAAAGGATTCTCATTTGTTTGGGGCTTTCTTGGAGCCAATCTCCAAGGTCCTCTACTTTCCCAAAGCAATATCTTTGTTGATCACTTTCTGTCTAGTTTCCCGCTAGGAAGGCCTACCAACTTTGGAGTCCATCCCAACATCAATAGTCTTCCTACTATGACCTTTACCTCTCTTCTTGGTAGTGGTCTAGCCTTTAGAATCACTATCCTTATTATTCATGTTGGAGCTTGCCCTAGGGGTTAAGTTAAGGGTTTTGCTGCTTGGGGAAGGGAACCCTTGAACCTTGCTATTGTTTCCTTCAATCCTGGTTAGGCTTCCAATTCTTTTGAATATAGAATCATCATCCATTTTCTAATTGGACGTCACCCCATTCACTCCTTGAACTTCTTTATTAAGGATAACCCCTTGGTGAATCTCACCCTCCTCCAAACCAATATTCTGCAAGGGAGTCATTTCCCCCATCTCAGGGAGATCTGAATTACTAGGAGAAGGGCCAATTACATACTCCTCATGACTAGGGGAAGAATGACCATGATCTTTCTCCACCTCTTAAGAGAGGACACTCACATTTTCATCATCCCTAGCCTCTCCTTTCCCTTTATGGGGGGTGCTAATAGTGTTAAGTAAATCCTCCTTAAAGGGGTACTCCTCCTCATCCCCAATGGCTTGATTTTTCAAGCTCGTAGGGACATTTTTAGCTTTGCACTGGGAAACCAGCTGACCTTTTTTGTTACAATTTTGGCAGAAGATGGTGGAGTTTTCATATAGAATAGGTTGAACCCATTGGCCAAACTTGGATTCCAGTGTAATGCAGTTAGGTAAAACTTTGTTGATATCAACACTAACACAGAATCGAGCAAACACTAACCTGGATTTGTTCTTGGTAGTGCTATCGAGCGTGATGAAGTGGCCAAAGGAGTTGGCTATCTAGATGAAAATCTCCTCGTCCCAATACTCCAAAGGGAGGCCCTAGAGTCTAACCCAAACAGGTGCAATTTTGTTAAGATCAGCAACAACATCAAAGCCTGACTTCTATTTGCATAGTGAAAGGCTATGCTTTCCATACATCCAGGGACCCCTAGCTAAGATAGTTGTAAGGTCCTCTCTAGCTATGAACTTAAAGAGAAATGTCCCTCCAACCATAGCACTAACGGTCACGCTACCCTTCACCTTCCATTTGGCAGCCACCCATTTCCTAACCAGATCAATGTTAGGTCTAAAGGAAAAGAACTTTCCAACCAAAGCATGCTCCATAACAGAGACTATTCTTTCCATGGTTATGTCTGGGAGCTTGATCGCCGAACCATCCATGGTTTCATGAAGTTGGGGAATAGTCTGCGGACAATCAAAATCCTCCCCCAAGAGGGCATTTTTCTAGGCCTTGAAACCCGACGCCTTGTCCTAAATATTAATATATATTGAAATACAATACTGATGAAACCATTTTGTTTTAACATAAATATAAATACATTATAATAATAATTCCATTTATTTTATAATCAATAATTTAATATAAATATTATTATTAATTATATTATTTTATTGATATTTAAAATAAAAATTTTGTAATTTATATACAATGACTAAAAATTAAATACTAATATGAATATTACACAATACAATATATTAAAATTTACATCAGTATAATATTTCAATATTTAATATTTATACACAAATATTTATTAATATTTTATTTTACTATTATGAATATTACACAATATAATATATTAAAATTTACATCAGTATAATATTTCAATATTTAATATTTATACACAAATATATATTAATATTTTATTTTACTATAATATTAAATAATATATATATATATATTTGATTGGTAAAAAGCCAAGGCCATTAATATATATAATTAATAATAAAATACAGCTCTGTTCAGTGCGGGCACCGGTAGGAAAGAACAGAGCGAAGAAAACCTCCGGTCTAGCCTAGGACTTTTGTAGTCTAGTTCATTTGAATTTAGACAGCTTATACGGGGTCAAGCCCCACAAGGATACATCCTTTCTTATACAATTTCTGAAATACAAGTTAAGACATTGCTCATATCCATGGCTTTTCTTCTGATATTCTCTTGTTGAATGGCTTTTTGGTTCTCCGGCACCTAGGATGTCCTCCATGACATATATCATTAAATCAGCTATCTATAATCCAAGTGAGGGGACTTCTCCTGTCTAGCTCCTACCAGTATACCTGTCTTACCTGAAACCACAGGAACAAACTTCCAATTCTTTTCGCATGTTAGCTATACAAAAGAGATACATAGAAATCATTTTCCTGCAAACACCTATTAGTTCTCTAAATACTTTGCCAGAGAGGGAAGAATAAAAGCTTGCTCTTGCCAAGTTTATCAAAATACTAAAACACACTTGCATCACTGTTAACTTAAATCCGATTGTAAGGGGATATCCCATACTGGTTGACTAATCCACTATACATACCAATGTCTAAATATATATACTTGTATAAATACAAATATATATACCTAAATGTGGGCATAGGTAAGTGATCAACCATTTCACTAAGCAATGTTGAGAGTCATTGTTGGGACCTGAAATTTTGAAATTTTCTTGAGTTCTTACTCACTTATTTCTGACCAAACCAAAAAATATTTCGCCCAAAATCAGAATAAACAACTGATATATCCCATGACTTTTATCATAAATAATGTAAAAGGCCTCAATTTCTTAACATCGGCAAGACCTTCCTTTTGTTATACCGATCCATGCTCCATGAGAAACTAGTTGCAATGGCTATCAGCATGATAATAAGGATCGGGGAGAATGTTTTGGAAGACATTGATGGAGAAAGTGGCACCGATGACCTTTCATCGAGGAGAAAATGCATGGTCATGCCAATCGGCATAAGGAAATACTATCGGCGAATACTCTACAAACCCTCCCGATAGTATAAGTCATGCCGATAGTGGAGTTCGGTAGGACTCTCACCGATCATTCAGTGGAATGGAGGGAACTAGTAGTCATCGGCAGGAGATAAGCATCGGAAAGAAAAATCAAGGAGTTTCTGATACTCTAAAGTCTCACCGATTGAAGAAAAGTGCTTCGGCGTAGCTTACACCGATATGCATGAAGATCTGGACCTGATGACTTTTCATAGAACCGGACTCGACAGAGTTAAGAGTTTAAATAAATAATTGGTCAAGTCTGTTGGATGTATTTTGAGTTTATATGTTTGGCAAAGGGAAACATACAAGATGATATACAAGGCTATATGCATGTTGCGGAACTGAACAGCTTATGGAATGAGGTTTTATTGTTGTATGTTTCGTGCATTGTATGTATGTTTTAGGTTATACATTTCAATATACATACAATGTGGAACTCAAGAAAGGTTGAAATTTGGTTAAAATGATGCATTGTGACTTAAAGTATATCGGAAGATGCATTGCACTTTATATACATCGCCGAGTCGAAAAGTAAGTAAACTGTGGTTTATAAAAATGATAAGTCTGAAGAGGTGATACAAAGGGGTTTGTATGTATTCGGCTTTGTATCTAAAAATTGGATACGTGTATTGTTGCATTTCAGAAGATACAATCAGAAAAGTGACGTGGGCTCCACTGTTTGCATATTAGGCTTGTATAAATAACAATGTATATCTTCGATATACAAGCTGATATACAAGTTAAAAGGATGTAAATAAGAGATACAAACCGGATGTGAAAAGAAAGTTAAATACTGAAAAGTCTTTGTATGTTCGGGGTGCTTATATGTTTATAATATACATACTCGATATACAAAGGAATAAAAGCATCGCTAGGGATAAAAGGTAAAGAGAGGGTTTGTATAAGATGCTTTGTATGTGCGCTTATACAAGATAACATACAAATGACAATATACAAAGAAAATATACAAGAGAATAATATACAAAACCTGGCATAATTAGAGATTTGAACATTATATACATCAGGTGGGGACCACATATGTATGTTGGAGATATATGTATACGATATGCAAGAAAGTAATACAACAAGATATATACAAAGGCGGATTCGAAGATAATTTCAATTTATTTCATAAACCCAATAAAGTCCATGCTTGTCTATGAAAGATATGTATTCGATATACAAGAAGGTGATGAAAGCCGAACTTGAAGGTAATTCAGAAGGCTGTTTTATAAAACTGATGGGGTCCGCATTTGTATATATGTTCCAAATTCATATGATATACAATATACAAATGCAAAGATTGAAAGGAAGGAAATTTCAACACAATATAGAGGCCAACCATGTATGCATATGTATATGAATCATCAATCATTTAGGTTAACTCCATTAGTTGGTTCAAAAACGTTACAAGTCTGATCATAGAGCCTGGCATCCTCTTAGGACTTGTAACCTGTTTTGGAAGACACCGATGGAGAAAGTGGCATCGATGGCCTTTCATCGGGGAGAAAATGCATGGTCACATTGATCGGCATAAGAAAATACTATCGGCGAATACTCTACAAACCCTCCCGATAGTATAAGTCATGCCGATAGTGGAGTTCGGTAGGACTCTCACTGATCATTCAGTGGAACGGAGGGAACTAGTAGTCAACGGCAAGAGATAAGCATCATAAAGAAAAATCAAGGAGTTTTTGATACTCTAAAGTCTCACTAATTGAAGAAAAGTGCTTCAGCGTAGCTTACACCGATATGCATGAAGATCCGGATCTGATGACTTTTCATCAGCCACCAATTTCTGTGCATCCGCCTCTCCAAATAGCCCTTAAAAATTTGATGAATGTTTATCTCAACCTGACACCAATCAGACAATTAGTGGCTTTGATTGTTCTAATCTCCTGCAAGGATAAATTAAGTAGATTGCTCTTCTTTTAGACTTTATATGAAGATTAAAATTGCTTTCTCTGAACTACGATTTGTAAAAGATTTTAGTCCCTTTGTTAATGTCAATATGGGCAGGCTGTAGGCTAAAAACAAGTTTAGTTAAATCTGCCTGTAGAATGTTTGAACAAAAGAGGTATTATTATAGGGGAAATCAAAGATAGACCCTACTAAGTCCCAAAAACTTTCTCTGTTGTCGCAGTTCTGACAAGCTTTTTGTTAAAAATAGCCAAAACTGAAATCTTTGTTTATGAGTTCTAAATATGGTCTGCTCCCTGTTACAAAGAAGTCTGAAAGTAACTCTAGTTAAATTGATGAATGGACTTCCAATCGTTGTCAGGCTTCAAATCTTTAATTTGGAGTTATCTACAACTAACTTGAAGGGGTCTGAGATCGACCCAGCCAGGTGAGGATCTGTGAAGTGTTCTCGATTGTTCTATTATACTCCACTAGTGACTTAAGGTTAGAATCTTTAGATGCTCAATGTTAGTTCAAGGTCCAAGGTATGTCATTAGAGCAAGTGAAGAGATGATTGGCCTTAGAACAACTTTCCTCATTTGTATCAATTTGATTTTAATAATACTCCATCGGTGTTAGCTTTAGTAGAAAGGCAGAAGCCATCAACCCCTTTGCTGGCAAGGGAATCTGCTTTTCTATTACCCTCCCTATAGGTATGATTGAATGTGCACCTTCTGAAAGAAGCAATGATGTCAAGGGCATTAGCTAGTAGGGAATTCAGTCTCCAATTAGGCATGTTCCCTTTCCGCAGGCCATTAATGACAATCGCGAAGTCTCCTTTGACCTCTAATTTTTTAATTTTCAAGTCTTTGCAGATTCTCAGACCTTCAATCAAGGCAGCTAATTTTGCTGTGTTATTAGTTGCTTCACCTAGGGGTTTGGCTAGGGTTGCGATTTCTCTAGTTTTAGAATCATAGATTATGCAGCCTATTCCTGCGACTCTTGGGTTGCCCCTAGAAGCCCCATCGGAATTTAGCTTGAACCAACCTACTTTAGGAGGTTGCCACATACATTCCTGTCTCTTGTTGGAGTTGTTGTGGTTACCTGGTCCCACAAAGGAGGGTAGTTTTAGTCCTACCCATCTCCCCCGCATTTTTTCATCCCAATGAGTAATTGTGGATTCTTTTTTGGAGTTTTTTAGAATACTATTGTTGACTATCTCTATAATAACAGCCTCCATCTTAATAATTAACTATTTAAAAGTCAGCTTTCTGTCTTTAAAGATTCTTCTATTTCTTTCTTTCCACAGCTCCCAAACCATGATCGAAGGGGTAATTGTCCATAGCATATGGTAAAATAAAATAAAATATTAATATATATTTGTGTATAAATATTAAATATTGAAATATTATACTGATGTAAATATTAATATATTATATTATGTAATATTCATATTAGTATTTAATTTTTATTCAGTGTATATAAATTACAATTTTTTTATTTTAAATATCAATATAATAATATAATTAATAATATATTAATAATAATATTTATATTAAATTATTGATTATAAAATAAATGGAATTATTATTATAATGTATTTATATTTATGTTAAAACAAAATGGTTTAAAGTTAGTTATTTTTGACATTACCAGATTATTTAAAACAAATTGTTATCATGCTTGTTTATTGTTTAATTATTTACATGTTTTACAAATTGATGATTGTTTAATTTGTTTATTAACTAAAAAAAGAAAAAATATCTCACTAAAAAATTAAACACGAGCTAATATACTTATCACATTTTTTTCTCATATATTCTTTCATGACATAAATATTCTATACGGTTCAAGATTTAAAGATTTCATGGCATAAATATTCCATATTGTTCAAGATTTAAAGTTTCCCTTCTAAAAAGTAATTTTCTAGTATAATAAGCATCATGCCCTTCTATGTTGAGGTTTGGGGCATATCATCATTTTGAAATTCATGCCATTAATTTTTCTATTTCATAGACACAAAGACATTATGGGTTTGATAAATTTAAGGTTGAATTAATATTTCCATCACTATAATATAATATATTAGTATTTAATTTTTATAAACATATATATATATATATGAATATGTCATTTACTATGTTATAATACATTTATTATAATATTGATATTTTAAATATGTATAAATTAATATTAAATAATAATAAATGAAATATCTCTCTAAATTTTCTACTTGATAGTTTACTTTATGTAATTTTATGAAAATACATAATATAGGTTTTGAAAGGATCCTATAACCCTTTAAATGCACATAAGAATATAAAAAAAAATATTAAATATGAATTAATATACATTTTATTATTGAATAAATTTTAATAATCATAGTCATTTACTATGTTATAATACATTTTATTATAATATTGATATTTAAAATATGTATAAATTAATATTAAATAATAATAAATGAAATATCTCTCTAAATTATAAATTAATATTAAATAATAATAAATGAAATATCTCTCTAAATTTCCTACTTGATAGTTTACTTTATGTAATTTCATGAAAAGACATAATATAGGTTTTGAAAGGATCCTATAACCCTTTAAATGCACATAAGAATATCAAAAAATATATTAAATATGAATTAATATACATTTTATTATTGAATAAATTTTAATAATCATATTAATATCACTAGTATATTGGTATAATATTACACAACATAAATTAATAGTCTGATAGCAACAAGTTAAACTAACATCTCTAGGGATTACATAGCTGCATTATTGCAATTGAACAATATTCATGTGCAACGGCGCTTTGCTAGGGATTTTGGTTTTTCTAGGGTTTTTCTTTTCTTCTTTTCGTGCGCTGCTTGGGGATGGAGGGTGCTGCAGGTGGCAGTACCTCTAATCCCCTACCCCTTACAGACACTACCAGGCCTGCAAACTTGAAAACAGTTCTGACGGGACAGGTGGAATCTCCTAAGAATGGACAGACAATGGTTTGTCAACATAAAGAGATGGCTGAAGGATCTTCCCTTGTGGTTCCTGACAATCTGGTGGATACGATTGTCGCTTCTATGGATCGTGCTCTGGTCAGCAAGTTTTTCTTTCTCCGTCCCAGCATTGAGATGGTTCGCAAATGGGTCTCCAATCGTTGGCATGTTAAAGGTAGTGTGACTGTCGTGGGTATGGCACAAGGGCTATTCCTTTTTCGCTTTACCAACAAAGAAGACATGCTGACTATCTTGTCTGGAGGACCATTGCTTTATGGTACACATTCGCTTTCTTTGGGTTGTTGGAAACCAGGGTTTGACCCTAGTACGGATCTCAATAAAACTGCCCCGATTTAGGTACATCTGTCTGGCTTTCCCTTAGAATACTGGGATGAATCTATTTTTAGTTCTATTGCTAATACCTTTTGTAATTTTGTTACCCTTGATAACTCCACATGCACCAAATCTTGCTTTGTTTATGCAAGATTATGTGTTAATGTGGAAATCAATAAGACTCTGCCCATGTTCATTGACATTAGCTCAAATTTTGGCATCTGGAGGTAGTCCATTTCATATGAGAATTCCACAACTTACTGTCAGAATTGTAAGAGGAAGGGGCATCTCATCTCACATTGTAAGTTCAAGAAAGCCGAGGAAAATATTAATAAGGAAATCGTTGTGGAGAATAAGAAGGTGACCTTGGTTAATGCTGAGCACTGAAAAGAAGATTTTGCTCTTACTACCGATCAGGAGAAGGATTAGAACCTTCAATCTCAAGATGTTCCACAACCAACCCTGGAAGAAGGTTAGATTTTGAATCAAGTTAAGAATATTGAGTTAGAGGTTGGTAACCTTGAAAAGCCCCAGATTGAAATTGATAAAGTTAAGGAAACCCAAATGGGTTTTGATGGGGTTGAGAAGGCATATGTTCAAGTTGAGGAGACCCAGTTAGGGAATGACAGAGTTGAGGGGACCCAGATGGGATTTGACAGAGTTGAGGAGACCCAAAAGGGTTTTGACAGTTCTAAGGAGACCCAAATAAGAATTGACAAAGTCAAGGAAACCCATATGAGATTTGAAAAAGAGGTAGAGTCACATATGGGTTTTGACAAAATTAAGGAGATCCAGTTGGGGTTTGACAGAGTGGTGGAGACTCAGGATGATGAGGTAAAGTTTGTGACCTTATAGTCTTCAGTCCAAATAAAGTCTCACCCTTCTCTAGGGAAACTCGCTTCAGGTTTTCTCAAAGGAGGGTTATTTCCTCCTTCTCCAAAGAAGCATTCTAATCATTCTATAGCTTCTCTAGGCGTAGCTACTGCTTCATTGAGTGACCATGAAGAGTGGACATCTCAAAAGAAAAAGAGCCACAAACCAAAAAAGACTGATGATGTTGGTTTAGATTTTTTGAAGGGTAGACCTTCATTAAGAGAAACCAGGAAAAGAGAAGCAACTAGGGAGATTGCCAGTGGAAAGCAGAAGACACTGGAGAATCATCCCAGAAAATTATTTAAATGAAAGTCCTTTCATGGAATATGAGGGGACTTAATAACCCCTCAAAACAATTTGAGGTCAAAAACTATATTTTTGATCACAAAGTGGACATCCTTTTACTTCAGGAAGTTAAAATGTCTGAAGAAGGTTTCAATCTGATTGTTGATAGAATTTGGCCTAATGTTTCCTTCTGCATAAGCCCTATTGTTGGTGCATTTGGGGGAATTGTGATTGTGGAATGCTTCAAAATTTCAAGGTAAACTTTCTTTCTTTAACAAAAATTGCTTGGTGATTGAATTCTCTTTGCCTTCCTTTAGATGGAGTCTGGTTAATGTTTATGCCCCTAACACTAGGGTCTTAAGGAAAAATATTTGGGAGGATTTGGCTAATCAACTCTCTTCTTATCCTGATTCGTATTGGATGCTGGTGGGTGATTTTAATACCCCTCTTTATCCTTCTAAAAAGACTGGGGGAATTTTGGACTACTCTGATAGTATGTTGGACTTTATTGATTTGATAAATACTTTTGGGCTTATTGATATTGATTTCACGAACCAAATTTTCACTTGGACAAATAGGAGGAAAGGGGACCAAATGATTCAAGTGAAGCTTGACCGATTTCTTATTTCCAATAATTGGTCAAACATTGCCTCCCTTAAATTGGCTGCTTTACCTAGGACTATTTCTGATCACAATCCTCTCATTCTGGAATGGGCTAATCAGAAGAGAAGAGGTTCTTTTCCTTTTAGATTTGAGGCTATGTGGATTAAACATCATGATTTCAGGAATCTTCTTTCTAGACGGTGGTAACTTCAGGTTGTGGGCACTCATATGTTCAGACTTTTTAAAAAGTTGATGCATGTCAAGAGAAAAGTCTATGGTTGGAACAAATACAGTTTTGGAAACATTTTTTCTCAAAAAAAGATTTTATCCAATAAGCTGGTAGATACTCAATATAAGATTGCTCAAGGAGATACTTCTGATATTTCTTTCCAATTAGAAAAAGACTTAATTAGAGATTGGAAGAATTTAATGTATAGAGAAGAGCTATTTTAGAAGCAAAAATCTAGAGTTCAATGGCTTAAAGAAGGTGACCGTAATACTGCTTTCTTTCATGTTTCTGCTTTAAAGCATAGAAAATCTAACTCTATTTCTAGAATAAGATTGGAGGATGGTAGTATGATTACTGATGATGAGGAGATTGGGGATCATGTTGTCAACTTTTTCATAATTTGATGTTTGAACAGAGATCGAGTGTTGATAACTCACAGGTTGTGAATCAGCTTCTGAATAATATCCCTTCTCTGATTTCTGAGGAAGATAATGCTGATATTTTAAAGCCTATTTATGAGGAAGAGGTTCATACAATGGTCTTTTCTATGGGCCCTTTCAAAGCTCCGGGGCCGGATGATTTTCCCCCATTTTCTTCCAAGAATTTTGGGACATTATAGGATATGATGTCATTGTTGCTGTCAAAGATTTTTTCAGAACTGGTAAACTTCTGAAACAACTCAATAATACCTTTATTGCGCTTGTTCCTAAGAAGCCCAACTTGGAGATGCTAGTCACTTTAGGCCTATTAGCCTTTGCAATACCATTTACAAAATTTGTACCAAGCTTCTGGTGGTCAGAATCCAACCTCTTCTTGATAAAATCATATCTCCCTCACAAAAGGGTTTTATTCCAGGGAGACAGATCTTAGATGCTGTGATTACTACTTAGGAAACTATTCACTCAATGGATAAGAGTCATATCCTAGGTATGGTTTTCAAACTTGATATCTCTAAAGCTTATGATAGGGTGTCATGGCAATTTTTATTTAAAATCATTCAGAAGCTTGGGTTCAATGATAAGGTTTCTCTTCTCATTAAGGAAGCTGTTACTACTGCTAAATACTTAGTCCTTGTTAATGGAGTTCCAAGGGGTTTCTTTTCTCCTTCCAGGGGAATAAGGCAAGGAGATCCTTTGTCCCCCTATCTTTTTATTATGATAGCTGAAGCTCTTGGTAAATCTGTTTACAACAAGATCAACTCTAAAGATTTAACTTGGATTAAACCTGCCTCTTCTCTATCTCCTATGCCTATCCAGCAGTTTGTTGATGATACCATTCTTTTTGGCATCTCCTCTATTTTAGAAGCCTCTAGATGGAAATCTTTACTGAATGATTATGCTATGGCTTCTGGTCAACATATTAATTTTCAAAAGAGCAATGTGTTCATTTCAATACCCCAGGGGATCTCCAAAGAAAAATTATCAATATCCTTGGTTGTGCGGGTGCTAACCTTCCTTCAGTCTATCTTGGTCTCCCTTTGACTACTAAGGAAGTTTCTCCAGGTTTTTGGCATAATATTCTTGAAAGAACTCAAAAGAAATTGTTGGGATGGAAAGGAAAACTTTTAAGCAGTATGAGAAAATTACAGCTTATGAGGGCCTCTCTTCAGGGTATACCTACCTACTTTTTATCCTTATTTAAAATACCTAGATATTTGGCTGATAAATTGGAGCAAATTCAAGAACTTTCTTGTGGACTGGAACTGGAGAAAAACAAAGAATTTCTTTAGTCAAATGGGATAAAGTTTGCCTTCCTAAGTCTCATGGTGGGCTCAACATTAGAACCATTCAAAATATGAATAAGGCTCTGCTGTCCAAGATTATTTAGAACTTCTTAAACAGGGATACTGACTGGGGTCTTATTATAAAGGCTAAATACTCAAGGGACATTGACAGATATTCTTTCCTTAATCAGGAGGGCCTTCCTCAATGATCTGTTATCTGAAATAAAATTATTAAATCCAGAAGTCTTATCAACAAGGGTATCAAATGGAAACTTGGTGATGGATCTCTTATAAATTTTTGGGAAGATCCTTCGTTAGGTGATGATCCTCTTTCTAAACAGATGGGCAATGAAGTTATTAGTGTTCTTGCCAAACAATTTTTTGGCAACAAAGTTAGTCATTATATTCATCAATATTAAGGGGTTAAGAGTTGGAAAAATTTGCTGGAGTGTTGTACCAATAATCTGAATCTCCTTCACAGGGCTAATAAAATACAACAAATTCTTCTTAATACCAAGATTCCTCTTTTCTCTAGAAATGATCAACTTTTTTGGTCAGCTGACAAAAAAGGGTTTTTTTAAGTCAAATCTGCTTACCATTTGCTGATCGAGGAGGAATTTAAGGATGATGTCTGGAATTGTAAACTCCTTCCAAAGGTAAACTTTTTCTGGTGGACTGTTGTTCATAGTAAGATTTTGACTCAGGACAATCTTCAACGAAGGGGTATGCCACTAGTTAATAGATGTGTTATGTGCTTGAAAGAAGAAGAATCTATCTCTCATCTTATATTGCATTGTGAATTTGCAACTGAGATATGGAGTAAAGTCTTTTTGAATTTTGGTTAACAATGGGTCTGCAATAAGGAAATAAAAGATCTCATTCTTAATTGGATCCCTCCTCTATCCCATCCTTGGCTAGTAGAATTATGGACTCAAGCTCTTCTTTTTGCTGCTTGGTTCCTTTGGAAAGAAAGAGATAATAGAATTTTTAGAGAAACTGTTCAAAATTCTTCGCAGGTTTTCTATTCTTTTTCTAAAGCTCTCTTGGAGAATGTTTCTAATTCCAGCATCAAAATTGCTGACAAACCTCTTACTCAACATGGAGTCCTTGTGGCTTCCAACTGGGGGATTGTGAATCAAATTCTAGCTTTTGATGATTCTAAACGCATTAAAAGATTAAATACTATTTGGACTCCCCCTGACCTAGGTTGGTTCAAATTGAATTTTGATGGAGCTGCTAAGTCAAATGGAAAGGCTAGTGGTGGAGGAATTATAAGGAATGATGGAGGAGCTCTAATTGCTGCTTATGCTGGAGGAATTGGTAACCAGACTAATAATTTTGTTGAAGCCTCTGCTCTTTTATGGGGTCTCAAGTTGGCTATATCACTTGGTATCCACCAGCTTCATGTTCAGGGTGATTCCAAAATTATTATTGAGGTTGTGTCTAAAGCCTCGGAGTGAGGTTAGCAACTTAAGGATATAGTGTTTGATATTCAAACTCTTTCACGGGCTATTCCTGTCATTTCTTTCTCTCATATTTATAGAGAGGGCAACACTGTTGCTGACGGCTTGACAAATTTTGCTCAGCAATTTCAAGACTGGCGTTGTTGGCACCAACTCCATAATATCCTGCATCAAATTGGGGATATCATTCAAAAAGAACAAGTTACTATATGATGATTACTCATCATTTCACTTGGCTTATCTATGTGGCCAGTTCTTTAATTCAGGGCATGCTGATTAGACACTCTATAAATGATGAGAGTGAGATTAGACAGCTTTGCATGCGTGTGAAGGATAACCAATTAATAAGGAAAGATTATGTAAGGACCTCGAGTTATTGTCATAATGATTGCCCTAATTCTAATCGTGTCCTCTTTGCCTTTCATATTCATTGCACTGTGATCAAAGTCTCTTGATTTTCCCACAGCATTGATAGAAGTTTTATGGATAATAACTCTGCCTATCCCTTCTCCAGGCTCATTCAGTTTCACTGGCTTTTCATCATGGGTGGCGACAGGATTAGAACTGAACCTAACAACTGTGGAGAATTTAAAGAGAATGCCTTGGTTTGGCATTACTGTAAAGAAGGAGTCACCCCATTCCTTGAATGTTTGAATGAAAATGATGAAAACCTATCTATTCAATTTGCTCAGTCGTGGGATAATCACAAGGTGCAAATTGGGAATGTCAGTTTTGTGGTTTCAGATAATGAAATTGCTATGGCTACGGGTCTTTCTCCAAAAGGTACGAAGATACAGAAAAAGTCTAGGGTTTCGGATGCTCAGAATCATAAACTGTTTCTTGGTGAAGGTGAGGAGTTGGTGCCTTACCAGGGTGGTTTTGAGAGAGCCCGTCTTCTTGAACCGTGGGCTGACATGTGCTACATGGTGATGAAGTATTTCACCCTTGAGGGCTGTTTTACCAAGTTTTATCACTGTCATCTCCCCTTGTTGAATCATTTTAGAAGGAATGCCACTATTAGTTTTCCTTTTTACTTGCTTTCTTCTCTTGAGTTGATGCAGGAACTTCCGGAGGTCATAACTTTTGACTCGGATGTGGGTTTTCTACAAGATTTTACGGGTGGATGTGTTATGAGGTGGAAAGTGGTTTTGTAACCCACCTTAGTCGATTGGACCCCATCTTGGCACTTTTTTGGGGCTTGAAACTTTCATCTTGACCCTCAAAATAGCAATTTAGTATTTTTTTCTAGATTTTTAAAAAGTTGCTTTTGTAATAAATCGAAACTCATGTTTCGAATTTAGAATATTAGTTGGCATTTCGTCCTACCTTAGTTTTAGGAAGATTTTGGGAAAAATAAGATTTTCTAGATATGATTGTAAAATTACCTAAAATGGCAAAAATCTGACAATTGTTGAAATCTACCAAAAAAGGTAATTTTTTTTGTTTTCTTGGATATAAAAGAGTTTTCTCTCATTGTAGTAGCAGAGTTGATGAATATAAGTTTTTTTATGTTCTAGTCTTCAAATATTTGGCTCTCACATGATTAATGGCAAAATTGTATTGAGTGTATGTTGTGTGCTGCATCATTTGGTATCGGAGCCAGGTTGATCTTGAGTGTATAGTGTATGTACTAGGACCGAGAGGAGTTTGTGAAACAAATTATTTTCCTATGTGTTGAAGTATGATAATTTTTTTAATTGCAAAAAAAAAAATGATTTTGTGAGATATATGTTCACTGTCCTCCAACAGAGATAAAATCTGGGTAGGTGTACAGACTTCTTCCACTGAGAGAAAGTGGGTAGAAGAGGTCTTGAAGAGGTGCATCTTCCAGAGTCTTTGTTGGGTAGAGGAGAGTTAAATTTGTGTGAGATATGTTGGCTATGCTCCATCAGAGATAAAGATGGGTAGAAGGTGTAGAGACTTCTTCTAGTGAGAGAAAGTGGGTAGAAGAGGTCTTCGAGAGGTGCATCTTCTAGAGTCTTTTGTTGAGTAGAGGATTGTTACGAGTGAGTTTTTTTTGTAGAGAGGACCTGTAACTGTAGAGAGCATTGGCTCTAAAGTGTTTATGTGTGCAGGTTGTAGAAATTACATATTGAGAATGAGTGAAATGTTTTCGAAGAAGAGGATGAGATGGGTCATGAAGAGACCTATAATGATTTCATATATAGAAAAGTGGGAAATAAAGTTTACGGATAGTCTTAATGTAAAGTTGATAAGACTTCATGATATAGTGGATCTATTAAAAGCTGAAATGAATAGAGGAAATGTTGATAATAAAAGGTGTGAGAAAGAATGTCATGAAAGTGGCATGAAAGAGAAAAAGCACATGGTTGCAACTGAGACATGTCTTTTCAAAGGCATGGATGTGTTGATGGATGAGATTGCAACAAAGAAGAGTGATAACGAAAACCTTATTTTACCTAACATTATTTTGTTTGCAGATAAAGAGAAACATAAGGACAAAGAAGTGGAAGTCCTCAAGAATAATGAAAAAGAAGAAAAGAATGAGTTTGCAGCAGGAACATGTCTATTGGAAAGCACAATAGTGAGATAAAAGAGGTTGTAGAGGAAGCTACAGAAGAGATTTGGTGGAGGTGGTTGGTTAGTGGTGGGTTGGATCCCACGAAGAAGGAGAGGAGAGGGGAAATAATTTGGCAGTGGAAGACAATTTTTGGTGGATGCAAATCTACGAGAGGAGAGAAAAAATGAAGTGTAGATTTGTTCGAGGAAAGTGAAGCTTGTTTTGGAAATATGCTAGAAAAAGAGGAAAAAAATAGAAGAATGAAGTGCAAAGGTTGGATCCAGTCAAGTGGCAGCAATTCGAAGACACTCACTTGCAGGAGCTGCGTTCATTTCAACAAGAGGAGAATGATGCAGGAACTTCCGGAGGTCATAACTTTTGATTCGGATGTGGGTTTTCTACGAGATTTTACGGGTGGATGCATTATGAGGTGGAAAGTGGTTTCGTAACCAATGCTAATCGGTTGGACCCCGTCTTGGCACTTTTTCGAGGCTTGAAACTTTCGTCTTGGCCCTCAAAATAGCAATTTAGTGTTTTTTTCTAGATTTTTAAAAAGTTGCTTTTGTAATAAATCGAAACTCATGTTTCGAATTTAGAATATTATTTGGCATTTTGTCCTACCTTAGTCTTAGGAAGCTTTTGGAAAAAATAGGATTTTCTAGATATGATTGTAAAATTACCTAAAAATCTAACAATTATCGAAATCTACCAAAAAAGATAATTTTTTTTATTTTTTTGTTTTCTTGGATATAAGAGAGTTTTCTCTCATTGTAGTAGCAGAGTTGATGAATAGAAGTTTTTTTATGTTCCAGTCTTCAAATCTTTGGCTCTCACACGATTAATGGCAAAATTGTATTGAGTGTATGTTGTGTGTTGTATCATGAGCACTCTGTTCAACATATTAAGAAGACTCTGCTAAAGAAGCCTGGTGAGAAGCCTATTCCCTTACATCAAGGGCTCATTCATAGATTATACCGGTTTCACTTAGCTCTGTCTCCTTCTCTTCAGCCCTCTGGTCAGGATACCCCTACTGACTCGGTGAAAACTGGTCTTGCTATTCCTAAATGGCTTCCTGAAGGTGATCCTTGTTCTGGGACTTCTAAGTCTATTACCAAAAATGTTCAAAACCCTCCCTCCAGATTCAAATTGAAATCTAAGAGACGTCTTTCAGATGTTGACACATAGTCTAATCTTTTGAAAGAAGATATTGGGGTTTTTGGGACCCAAAGTGAGTAGAATCAGGGTAGGGAGGGACCCACACGAAATTTTAAAAAAGTTAAACTGGAAGGTAAATTTGCTATTGTTAGGTGGTCTGGTCGCATTGCTGGCAAACGGGCTCCCAAGCTGAAGCTGATTGACTATTCTAAAAGCAATTCTGAAACCTCTATCCACGAGGAGGAAGATCTTAAAGATTCCGGTGATGTTCAGAAGATTGCTATTGAAGATTCTGGTGGTGAAGAAGAAATTGATGGGCAGGACATTCCTGTGGAAACCTTTGATACTAAAGATAATATTGGGGTTCATAATTCTATCCCCATTGGTGACTGTGTGGATGTGGGAGATATTTCTACTCAGGTGGAGGTGACTGATACTGTTGATAACACTGGGAAGGATGCCCACTCTGTTCCCTCTGTTGTTTATGTTGATCCGGATCTGTTTCAAGAGGAAGGTAATAATGCTCAAGATGGTAGGGAGGAAGACAATATTGAGGAATTAAATGGTGCTGATGAATTGTCTCAGCTGAAGGAGCGGGTGGTGTTCCTGGAAAAAAGAGTCTTTTCTCTTGGTAATTTCATTACTAGCATGTTATGGAGGACTGCTATGGCCAATCTCTCTCTGCTGAGGGAGCATGAAGTTCTTGTTCATGGTGCTAATAATGACAGGGTTAAATAATTTGACAAAATGCTGGAGTTTCTTTCTAAGGGAGAGGAGGACATCCCTTCCTAGTCTTTCTATGCTTTTTGTTAGCTGGCTTTTTACTGTATTTCGGCTGTATGTAGGCTAATGGTGGTGGTTCTAGCTCGTTTTATTTTCAAGCCTTTTTTTGCCCTTTTTGGGTTCTGTTTTGTAAGGGATTGGCCCCTGGTTTGCCGCCTTATAATATCAAAAATATAAATTGAATTAAATGTATGAAAAAATGTAAGATATTGGAGTGTAAAACAAGATATTTCTTATTTCATGTAATTTGATTATTTTTGATTAAAAATGGGTAAAATAGGTTTTGAAGGGATCCTAAAACCCTTTACATGAAATAAGAATGAACAAAACAATAGCAAAATAGTAGCCATACTACAAGGAAGGAAAAAACAAATAATCATATTAATATCAATACTAGTATATTTATATTTAATACGCTCAGGATATCTTTTTTTATAGTTGCTTTGATTTTTGGGTTCCATAGTTTTCATAATTTTCTCACGCTTTTTCTACTTTCAACAGTTTCCAATTTTTTTTTTTTTTGTTTTTTTTTTAAATTTTTTTTCCAATTTCTCTTTTAGTTTTTAGTTTTTGTTTTTTCCAATTTCTTTTTTGGTTCCATCTTTTTCTCCTTTAACACTTTTTAATTTCTTTCTTTGTTTTTTTTTCTTTGATTTTCTTTTTTATTTTTGTGCCTGGTAAGCTTTTTTCACGTGACCGGTGACGCTGACACGACACGCCCTCCGGTACCACGGGGACGGGGGAGATTGGACTTCGTGACCATCTTTACCGCAATGAAATTACTTAGCCAATCGAGCCAGGGCCCCCGCCCCGATTTTCTTTTTTATTTTTTATTTCCTTTTTGGTATTTTAATTTTTTCCATAGTTTCTTTGATTTTCTCTTGCAATTTTTTTTAAAATTTTTTTTTTCCAATTTCTTTTTTTGTTCTAGTGATTTTCTTAGCTTTTTCTCCTTCCAACAATTTCCAATTTCTTTTTATTTTTTAAAATTTTTTTCCAATTTCTTTTTTGGTTCCATAATTTTTTGTGATTTAGCTTTTTCTACTTCAACAGTTTTTAATTTTTTTTAGTTTTTTTTCTTTGATTTTCTTAAATTTTATATTTTATTTCCTTTTCGGTATTTTAATTTTTTCCTTATAAATTTAAGTAGAAAACTGAGTGCTGTCATCGCCACCTTGATGTGACTGTATAACGCCTCTCGACATAATTAATATAATATTACACAACATATTGAATTAAATCTACAAATGGATGTGAGATATTGAAATACAAAACAATATATCTCTCTAAATTAGCAACTTATAGTTTAGCTATTTTATGTAGCAAGCTATAATAAATGAAAAAGAGACTCAAAAATTGGCATGTAACAAATGGGATTGTTAAATTTTGACACCATATTTTATTTTTCTTTAGTTTTTCTAGGCATTTGTGTCCTTAAAAAGTGGAAATAAAATTGGGCATATGTGTCCAATATCTAAAAAAAGTAAATCCCCATTCTTAAGAGTCAAATTATGCGCCAATCACAACAAAAATAAATGATTTTCCAAATATAAATGATTTTTCAAATAATTTTTTAAAATTTTCTCATATAGATATGGGAAAATTAAAATTTGTTCCACATGGAAAATAATACTTTGTTTTGATTGGTTTAGTATAGATTAATCACATTGTAATAAATTTTCTCATATAGATATGGGAAAATTAAAATTTGTTCCACATGAAAAAAATAGTTTATTTTGATTGGTTTAGTCTAAATAGATTAATCACATTGTAATAAATTTTCTCATAATAGAAAAATTAAAATTTGTTCCACATCGAAAATAATACTTTGTTTTGATTGGTTTAGTCTAAATAGATTAATCACGTTGAAATAGTTAAAAACGAAACCCTAATTAAGAGCCACAATTAATAGCCAAAAACAAGGATAGGAATAAGACAAATAAATTTGCCGTTAAATAACGACGTCAATTGCCCCCGAAAAGGGGCAAGATATAATGTCCCGTCCATATCCCATGATCGTGTTGTGTGCGCCAAATTTGTTTTTCAGCTGGTGAATTAGACGCAGCCTTTTTCATGCAATGAAGGATCAGGTGTGCTCATTCGATCAGGTTCTTTAAATTCTTCTTTCAAGATCGACTCCAACCTTTACATTTTAGGCTGAATCAGGTTAAAATTCTCTGTTGAAAAGAAAAACTTCCAAAACAGTTCCTTAACTAATTTTTCATTCCGCTTCAATCGTGTGTTTTTTAAAAGCATGATTGCCTGTTTTGTTGTGTTGAATGCCGAAATTGAAAAGAGAAATAAAATAAAATGATTTTATGATTTCAATTTTGGTGAATTTTGTCCGAATTGTAAAGATTGGATTATGTTGTGAGGAACAGAGTAGGCATCCCGCGTGCAAAGATGTTTTTGATTCATTGTGATAAGGATGTAGGATTGGTTTTGATTTTATAGTCTGTTGTTGCATTAACCAGCTCTTGATTATGGGTATCATGGATTAAATTATTTTTTAATTTAATAGGAAGGGAGAGGCCACAGGGTCAACTTCATGAGACATCATTTGAACACAAGTTGTGTTGGGGGTGTGAAACAGTGTCTTGGCTTACCTGTGAATTTGTCATTTTTATTCCCCCCAGTTATTAGAGATCCAACTATGATGCATGCAGTGATATCTGAGGCCTCAATTCTCAAGAGAATTTGGTGAATGCATACTGCCAATGTCACTGTTAAGTTAAGACTGAGTACATGGGTACATGGATTTAGGTTTCACTTATGCAGCGATAACTGAGGCCTCAATTTCCGAGGGAATTTTGTTGAACGTATGTTGCCAATGTCAAATTTAAGTTAAGGCTGCATATATGGGTATACGGAATCAGGATGCAGATAGGCATTTGGATGCTTGTCTCTACGCTGTGTGCACAAAATATGGACTCCACTGTTAACACCAAATTATACTTGCATCTGCGTAAACAGGCTGGTTTCAACGACAATATCTGCTCCCTGTATAGATGAATTCCTTTCTTTCACTTGCATGGAAATGTAGGATTAGTGGGGGTCATTTGCTGGTTCCATATATGTGAACTATGCCTGTTGGAAAAGGAAAAGGAATGAAACAAGGTTAGAGCCCTGAAATGGGGTTTTATTGGTTTTGGGTATAAAAAATGATTTAGTGTTCTTTCGTACATATCTACAGGCATACATAAGATACATACAAATGTACATTAGGTTTATTTATACAAATTATACTTAGTACAAAAATGTAGCATATTGAGGTTATACTAGATATGAATTCTACAAATGCAAATTAAGTTTGTCTAAACTCATTGGAATGGAAAGCACATGTTAGACTATTGGAAGCACTTATACCGTAAAAAAATATTGTACTGCAGAAAACCTGTTAAACACCAGAACAGGAGGTTGATTGAACAGAGAGAAAAGGTAAACAACATGGAATTTAAAAAATGTAGTACTGATTGAATATGGAAGAAAGAAAAAGAATTAAGAGTTCCACTGATTCCTACTACCCATATGATATGGGGGACAAAAAATCGATCTTATGTAAATAAATCTAGTCCTTTAGAAAATGAAACTGTTATGTTGGGATATGCAGTTGAAAACCATACTTTTTTGTGCCAACAGTAACTGGAAGGGTGAGAAATAAATAATGAGATATTCTATAATCATGGTCCACCATAGTTCAAATGGAGAATAACACAAAAAATAGCATCTATAAATACACATGGATACACAGAAAGAACGCATAGAAAGATAAAGTTATTGTCTTATATTATTTTCTTCATACCTCTATTCTAGCCCAAAAGGTTGTCCTTATACAAATTATGTATACATATGTAATACAGAGAATATGGATTGTCTCTTATTAATGATTGTTACAGATTGATTTAGTTACTTGGCAGGAAGCTCAATTGATTATGCTCCTGTTTTGGTGCTTATAGAGTAAGGGTAAATGCATTTTGTATTACAATAACTGAATGTTAATATATATATATATATATATAAATATATATGAGGTGTTATTCGAATCCCAGGAAGACTCCAGGGGACAACACTCTAAATTGTTGAAATCTAGATGTGTTATAAGTGGAAGCAAATATGATAAGAGACACAAACTGAGAAGACATAAAATTGAAACTACAAACCATATTAGTTCATGTGTTTTGTACATGCATACTCTTTTGAGAGATGTATGATTGGTTATCTTCTAGCTACACCTATGGTATGGATACGAGTCTAGATGCTAACTGCAAATCTCTAGATCTGTGTTCTTTTTCTAGTTTCTAATTTGTTTATATATTGTATATTACAGATGTATATGTTTATATTACAAAAATGACAGTTATAAAATGGGTGAGGTTTCACGTCCTTGTAGGTGTGGTTATTGGTCTTCCACATAGAAGTGGTGCTGGAAAAATGGGTTGAAGTGGCACGGGCCATTGAATTGTGGTTTGACATGGCACACGTGAAGGTTGAATGTGGTATAAAGGTGTGGGCATTGAGTGTCAACTTTTGTTGGTTCCATTAGGTTGTGTAGGATGTCGAGTTGCACTAGACGACAGGAATCCTCTAATGTGGAGTTGTGAGGTTGAAGCATAGTTGGCAATGGCATGACATCTGTAAATGATGTGCAATGTGGTGTGTTGAGGTGCCCTGTGACATGTTCAACATTGCAATGGTGATTCTCATAAGTGATGGTCTCTATCGCATTGGCTATTAGTAGTGGAAATTGAGTTGAGAGATGCCGAAGGTTTTACCACTTAGCCTCATTGGTGTATTGTCCTACCTACCTTGACCATTTTGAACAATTGATATATGCCATCATGAGTACACATTGGAATAGTCTTGACGATTTGATCCTTTGAAGCTAGATGTAGGTGGTCTTGATCCAATTTTGAAGGATGTTGAACATCTGTTGGGTTTAGCAGTGGAGGAAAGTGTGGCTTAAGGAGTTCCACATAACTTCATGCAATATGGTGTAAGGACCATAACATAGAGGATTGAGCTTCTAGTGTGGACCCTTGAAGCTCTCCTTCACGAAATGTAGCCAAACTTTCTCACCTACCTTGAACTCATGAGGGGCGTGGTGAGTGTTGTGGCACTCTTTGTTTTGTTGCTGGCAAGAGAGTATTTGTTGAACCTACTAGTGCACATGTTGGATGTGTTGTAGAAGCTTTTCTTCTTTGGCCACTTCTTCTAATGGTGTAAGAAGGTGCTCGATGGTGCATGATGGGAGGTTTCAAGGGCTGCAAGTTGTTCAACTATGTAAAGAAGAAGTACAATGAGAATACAATGGCCATCTTGACCTTAACAAGCTCAAATGTCACTCAAGATCTATAAATTACTCACTGTCACGCTCTCTTGCTACAAGCAAAATTGAAAAACTCACATACACTTTCCACAGTGACTCTACATATCATCAACATGAAAGTTCAACCATCTCTTAGGTATCTAGAAGGTTCATAACAACTCCTTGAGTTCCAACGTCAGAAGACATAAGATAATTGCTAAAAAAGATAAAAAACACTTGATTGTTCATTTCCCAATGCTCTGTCATGTACAAGACTGTTCGCCCCTTTCAACAATTAAATTTGCCCCAAAATGAGCTATTTGCTGCTTTCATCAGTTGCAAATTCACTAGGGCAGATGCCAGTTCCCTAGGTCTGAATTAGGGTTTGCTCATTTGTCAACTACTTTTCCCTGCATCTTCCAAAGGCCATAACTTTTGCATCCGGACTTGAAATTAGGTGCCTTTTTTTTGAAATTGCACTATTTTTCGAGGGCTATCTGAATATGCAATCAAATTCCACTTTTGATTTCACATTCATTTTGCCCCTGCAACAGAATTGCATTTATGAGGCCCTGAATGAGCTAAATCAATCTTTGAAGTTGTCTCATCCGCCAATAAAACATCCCTAAACCTCCATAAGCATGAAACAAATAGGCCATTGATCAGAAACATCCTTGTTACATTGGTTTGATGATGAACTCCTCCATTGGCTACTTGGCAAACACTCTGCGAGCTAGAATGACATGTCCTCGATGGTCCAAATGTCAACTTCATCCAAATTTTTGGATCACACCTTCCCATTTAGGAGGCTTTTGGTCCCCGAAAGCTATGGATTAATAAAGAAGGGTTGAGGATCCGTTCAGTCCACTAAGGTGCCTTCTTGCCTTAGTCCAAAGGTGCCTTCTTGCCTTAGTCCACAAGGTAGTCATCACCCAAGACTTAATGCTTTGTTTCCTCCACTTGGCTTTCTGCTCCTTGCACATACGAAGTTCTGTTCCAGCCCCTTCAACTGAACTCTCAAACTCTGAACTCATGAATTTGCCACATGCATTAATTAAGAATTTCCCCTTGAAGAACTAGCCACCGCAATCTTGGACTTGCCTCCATGTGCATTTAAGAAATAGTCCTCATTCAAGACCAACCTAAATTGGTCCCTCCTTTGGAAATAGATGCATCTTTCTCATACAAATATGGACTCCCAAAGATCACACTACAAATGTCAATGGGAATCACATCGAAGACACCTTCATCAATAAAGTCCAAAAAAAATCCAAAACAAAGCTTACATTGCTTAGTGACTTTCAGATTCACATTGTCCTTCAACCAACCCAAGGAGTAAGGACAAGGATGATCCACTATTTCAGATCCAACTCATCAACTACTTTGCAAGAAATCAAATTTGATTGAGAGCACGAATCAAACAAACCATTGAACTTCTCATCTTTGGCTCGAAGCTTTATGTGGAATAACTTGTAAGCACATCTTCATCCAGATTCTTCTCACTCACCAAAAGAGATTCCTTATTTAGCATGGCACAAGAAATGCAATCATCCACATTTGAAGCACATTCTATCTCCTTGCTCTCTTATTTGCCAAAACAGTATTTTTATCTTTCTCCTTCTTCAACCAAGAGGGTGGTAATTCAGGATGCAAATTTCCAGCATTTATCTTCTTCATGCCCATCTTTACAACAATGACAATAATACAAATTGCTCTTACCTTTTCTTTTTGCTATGCCATGGAAGTATAGTTCTTCTTGTCTTTGCCCTCCAGATTTTCCTTGCTACAATGCTCCTGCTCATTACCCTTGTTGCAAGCAGATGGAATCCCCTTCTTGTCCAGTAGAAGGCAGTGTTCATGGGCACATGCCTCATTGATATTTTGGGGTTTGGCCATGAGGACTTCCCTTTGTAGATGGTCAAACAAACCTCCCACATACTTGATCAGCACCTCACGCTCCATGATGTCCTTCCCAAGCTGAACCACTCTTTTTCTGAATTTGCTCATGTAAGCTTGAACACTTTGATCCTTTTCTTGCTTCAAATGATGCCATTGCATCACCCACTCTTTTTCATGGCAAATGGGGTAAAATTGCTTCGACAACAGCTCCTTGAAATTATTCCACTTGGAAATTGGTGCAACTTTCTGGATTTTCAAGGAGTGAGCATAGCTCTCATACCATGTGAGAGCATGCCTGACAAGCTTCAACCTCGCAAAAGAAATCTGCTGTTGTGGAGAAAGAAATGCAAACCGAATACACTTCATTTGGGACACCCATTGGTCCAATTTCTCTACACTTATTTCTCTACCATATGGTTGGATGTCCATTTTGGTCTCAGCTTTGAAGAACTTGTCTGATTTTGACACCCGTTTTCTCATCTTCTTCTTCGTCTTCATCTTGGTTCACCTTGCCACCATCCATTTTTGATATCAAGGCAAGCATCATACTTTTTAGCCTATCAAGCTCCCTTCAACTACCAAAATCCTGGCCACATCTACTTCCAACCTTCGAAATCTTGCTTCTCCATCTTCTTCTGCCATACTCGCTTTCCTCACCCTTCTCAACCACTGTCTTGACTCTATCTCAGGCTCAAATGGCAATACACTTCCTTTTCCACTTGATCTTGTGGATGGCGTACACCTGCAATCAAGCAAATAACAAAATATCCCAAAGGATTGATCGCTTGGATACCAATATGATCTGTAAACTTGGAGGGTATTTCTCACACAAGTTTATTAACAACGAATTCTTGAATGCAAGACCTTTTCATACACCTTGACAACTACCTTTGCCATCTACAATGAGCTACAAATATAAAAAAGTATAAAAAGCACAACATAACATAGATCTACTCGTCAACATAATGCGGAATTGACATGACAAACAAGCATAATTCTGGAGCAACAAATGTTTATCTGGAGAAAACCCACTCCAGGTCAAAAAGTTCAATCTAGGAAGCAAACACTTCCCACTCTACCATGTAAAGAGGAAGTACACTGAGTATACAATGGCCAACTTGACCTTAACAAGCTCCCATGTCACCAAAGATCTTTGAATTACTCTCACATTCCCCCGCTACGAATAGAATTGAAAAACACACATACACTCTCCACAATGGCTTTACACACTGTCAACAAGAATGTTCAACCATCTCCTAGGCATCTAGAAGGTTCATAGCAACTCCTTGATTCCCAATGCTAGAAGACAAAAGATCATTGCCAAAAAGACAAAAAAAAACACTTGACTACTCATTTCTAGCTCTTTGTCTATGTACGGGACCATTTGCCCCTTTCAATAGTCAAATTCACCCCAAAATGAGCCATTTGCCCCTTTCATTAGTTGCAAATTCGCCAAGGCAAATGTTGATTTGCTAGGGATGAATTAGGGTTCACCCGTCTATTAGCCACTTTTACTTGCATCTTGCAAAGGCCATAACTTTTGCATTGGGCTTGAAATTAGGTGCCATTTTTTGAATTTGCACTATTTTTTGAGGGCTATTTGAATATGCAATCAAATTCCACTTTTGATTCTATTTTCACCTTCATTTTGCCCTTGCAACATAACTACATTTATGAGGCCCCGAGTGAGTTGAATCAATCTTGGAAGTTGTCTCATCTGCCAATGAAGCTTCCAAGATGTCCCATACCATCCCTAAGCCTCCACAAGCATGAAACAAAATGCCATTGACTAGAAACATCCCTGTTATACTGGTTTGGTAACAAACTCCTCAATTGGCTACTTGGCAACACTCTACGAGCTTGAATGACATGACCCTGATGGTCCAAATGTAAGTTTCATCTGAATTTTTGGATCAGAGATCCATTAATAGCATTGCGCGTAATTTCCACAATTGTCTTCATTGGTAATTTTAGATGTCTAGATTTGATCTTGAAGTGTGCAAAGTAATCATTTACCAACTTCAAGACATGGAGGAGTGTTCCAAATAATTGCACATGAAAGATACTCAAGATCCAATGGCATTGGGCCTAATTGCTTTGGTTGTCTTTCTTGGTACTTTTGCATGTTCAAATTTGATTATGGAGCATGCAAAATATTATCACCTAGAGTTTCATACCATAACAAATTCTTAAGGATTTGAGATTGATAATCAAAATCTTGAGTTTTTGAAGGGATTCTCTCAATCTCAAAGGTAGTGGGAGAAACAAACTTGAAAAAAAAAAATGCCTTAAAGGCCAAAAGTGTTGATAACCATTGGTTCATCAACCAAACAGGGCTTTTGGTGTTGCAGAAGAGTTACAAAAAGCACATAGTGTAAGGATGAAAAAAAGCATGCAACTCTTTTCTTGATTCGAATTGTTGGGGCTACCAAAGATTGAAGCCTTTTGCCCATGGATGGTTGTGTTCATGCAACAATTCTTTTTGGGAAAACAGGTGCTTTAGATGGGCTAGTGTCAAAGTCTTCAAGATCAAACCATTGTATACAACTTCGTGTTCGGTATATATGTGCTCTTGTTCTTGACCAATAGGAAATCTTCCTATGTCATTAATGAATTTTTGAGGATGAATGAGCTAGTATATAGGTGTTTAGGGAGTTTTGAGGAGGATTGAGTAGGTATATAGGTGTCATCCCAAATTTATAGAGGCAAATTTGAAAAGGACTTCAAAATAATCAATGTTGGTTTTATACTCCAAGTCATCTACAAGCTACATGGGGCCTTTGATTTCCACTTGTCCATTGAAGGCATAAGAGCATGAGTCATGCCTTTTGATTTTTTGTGACACCCAATGTATTGTTGAAATGAATGCCCAACTTCCTCCCCTTGATGGAGTTTTCATGTAGCTGGCTATTGTGCACAATTTCCTTAATGAATTGCAGAAAATTCCATCTCCATTCCTATAGAGATAAAGTCATGGCCACTAAGCCTATGATTGACCCTCAAAGATTCAGATGTAAGATGGAAGATGGTCGTGATTATTTTGATCCAAAAGGAAAGACAAGTGAAGTTGTGTCTTCATATTTGGGTGACAAATTTAGATGTGTATTGCACTTGAGGATTAATGAGAAAATTGCAACAATGAAGGTTTCCTTTGAGATTATTACCATGATAGGTGAAGAAGGAGATACCTTTTATCATTAACTCCAATGCAATTGGGGCTATGGCACACCCTCTCAACCGGGGAGAATAAATTTGAAGAGAAAAGGTCAACATCTCCAACATTAATCACTAGACTGTCTCCAAGACCGTAGTCAATTCATTTGATGTTGGAGAGGACTTTAGAGACTTCAACAACTGTGAGTTGCTTTAGGTCATGTCTCATTTTCCTTATCAACAAACCCCTATTGCTGAATTTGAGGGCAAAGTGGAAGGACTCATAACACTAAAGCCCTCAAACATCCAAGTTTTTGTAAAGATAGAGGTGAGACATCTTGTCCTATCCATATCACCCCAAAAAACCACCCATTAGAGGATGTTGACAACCTTTCTAGGAGAGGGCGAGATAAAAGATCTCCCCCTCCCAGTCCACTCAGGAACTCTAAAAAGAGCAAGAAGGACGATAAGAAAAAGGAGAATGATGACAAAATCCGGCACCATTCAAGCATTTTGGAGCTCTCATGTAGAGGTCTTGATGGGCTTGAGTCTTCAACCACCTAGGGTGCACTTCTGACATATATCATCATAATGGTAGATACTCTCTTCAAGCCCTGCTTCAAAGAAGGAAGCAATTTGCAAAGCTGGTCCTCGACCTCTTTTAGTCATGAATTTAGTCAAAAAGTTAAGAAAGGCCACACCATTTTCATAGTTGAGGGTGGATGCTTCCTATAGTGATGGTGGCAAAAACTAACATTTCCTGAAGGAATGTGAATATAGAAGTTGTTGGAATTGAGGACCTTGAATTTCAAAGGCATGTTTTTCCTTAGTTGGATGAACAAGATATTCCAAATTTACTAAGGCAAGTAGTGTTGTAAATTAACCCTTGTTTTTGACATATTTTGGAAAAAACTTAATCTTGTTCCAAATTGTACATCCCAAAGTTCTTCACCTTCAATTTACATCACAACCTCTTCACAACTTCAATTTCAACCTCCAAATACTACTTTGGGAGAAGTCTTATGGAATGCAAAGATGATCTAATTTTTTCCTAACGCTAGATCCAAGCACAAAATGAAACCTTGAAGCTCCTTCACAACATCAAGTGTCTTCAAGGCAATGTCTCCACAAAAGTTGGGAGACCTTGGATTAGCCTTGGGGAGTTACCCCCTCGGCTTCCATACCATGTGAGATCATGTTATTGCATATCTTCAATATCGATTAGCTCCATAAAATGTTATAACAAGGTGCAACATGAAGAGAGAGGATAGCACAAGAGAACACATGGATGGTAGACACAAGGTGCCAAATTATCGCAATAGCTCTTTAGCACAACAAAATGAGTTAATTTAATAAAGGCACAATCCTCATCTATTTATGCATGTAGAGTTACCTAACCTTGGATGGTTATAACACATGTATGTCTTCTATCATACACAAAGGTGGGCCACGATGATTCTGCCCATAGTTACAAGACTCGGACTCGGCTTGGGCTCAGTAGGCTGATTTTTAACTTGGACTCAGTCTTGACTCTTAGACTTGGCAAATTGAAAATAATGAAATATAGAGATTTTTTATGGATTTAAAGCTTTTATTATGTGCCTTCACTAAATCAACTTTAAAGACATAATAAAGTAATCAAATAGAAGCTACTTTTATCACATACACAAGCATACATTGATCAAATAAGTACAAAAGCAGATTTGAGCCGAAGGACACAACATTTTTAAATATATAAATATTGTCAAGTGTTTTAGGTATACAAAACTCATGGATTATGAAATCCATGGCATCAAAACAAATATCAAAAGTATAACTATGGCTGAAAGGAACCTACATCACTCGACCCAACATTTGTAGCTCTACGGCAAGTCTTGTGTGGGCATCTAAGATAGGTCCTCAACGATGCAGCCATGATATCTGCTTGTGTATAAGTAACATCAACATCCAAAAGGTTTGTTGGTGCTATATCCTCCCACTTTACCATGGCTACTGCCTTTGCCTTAAGATCAGTCTGATCAACCCATGCAAGGTTATCCTCAGTGAAGATAGTCCTTTGCCTTAAGATCAGTCTGATCAACCCATGCAAGGTTATCCTCAGTGAAGATAGTATCCTCAGCCTTGGCAATCCAATTTGATTGTGGATCAACCTCCTCTAATGTGATGGGATATAAGTCCCAACCAAGGCAGTCCCAAATAATCCTAAATCCCAAGGTACCACAAATTTGTAACCAGATGGATCTGTAGCACTGATTCTGCCATACCAATGCAGTCCCAAATAAATATAAATCACAAAGTACCACAAATTTGTAGCCAATTGGATCTGATAAGCAATAATCCCAAGGAGCATTGCAGTGGTGTCCTAAGGGTCTAAATGAACCCTGACCCTAAGCATCCCAAGGGGAACCCAGTATTGATGACCCAAGGAGCCTAAACAAGGCAGGTTTATGTCAAATATTTAAATGTGCTCTAAGAAGATGCAGTACAAGACAATGAATACAAACGAAGACAATCAAATATGGAACTCCCAAAATATGATTCTTGTCTTTTAAACAAGTGATCTATTTATATGTGAAAATTGTTATTCATATTGGCCTTAGTTTTAATGCTATTGTTGGAGATGGTGGGTCAGTGATTATAATGTTAATGTTATTGCCTGTTGAAGGCTAATCTTTATGACGTTTCTTGCATTCAGAGCATCTTAACAAAAGCAACTGCTGAAAATGCAGAGGTCTTTGATTGTGCTTTGTCATCCTCATTTTTTTTTCTCTATGTTGTTAATATAACATTTTCCTTCTAGGTCTGATTTCTAAGCTGTCATATGCAAACTTCAAATCTTTTACTTGCAGTAGTTTTGAGTCATTGGTGGGCTTTTTAGTAATATACATTGTTGTAGTATGAGATAATATTAGATATTCACAATGGATTGTAATTTTTCTTGCAACAGAGGTAAAATTTTTCATTTATTTTTTAATTATGTTTTATACTATGAGATAATATTAGATGTTCATAGTGGATTGTAACTTTTCTTGCAGCGGAGGCTGAATTTTGTATTTATTGTTTTAACTATGTTCTATGTCCCATGGTAAACGTTAAAGGTTCAGCGATCTTATTATTCACACATCCTGCATAAGCATTGGTTGTCAATATCGTTAAATATGCAACTTGTTTTTCAATTTTTTTCATAGGACCTAGCTTTAATATTTATTTTATATTACTGTCAGCCACTGGGGCATTCAGCAGTTGTGTCCTCACCACCACAGCACCAGATTAGGCAAGGGCAGATGACACAGCAGCTAGCCTATCAAGGACATCAACAAAGTCAGTCACAAGCCTCCCAGCAGTCTCAACATCAGTTATCCAGACAAAGTCAGACATTGTCAGGTGGTTCTAGCACACCTCCAAGCTCAAATGGGGAGCCTAGAAAAATATCTTGTGAAGACATACAACAAGTAAGTTTTCCTCATTGTTTATTAACTGAGATTCTAAGTCCTCGGACCTTAGAAGTATATTGATTCATCTGAAAGGTCCTACAATGTCTGTCATATATTTGTATTTTTCTGAACTTCCATATCAGCTAAAGACCAGTCACTTTTTGTGTGTGCTGACATAAATTTACTAAACTATTATCTACTTGTATGAAAAATATATTTAATATGAACAAGTCTATGTGCCAATGCTTTGCCTATCACTGATTAAACATGAGAGAAATCAGTCTGTCTGACTCCTTACTTTAGATAAATTGTTGTCCCAAATCTACTTCTAACTAAAGCATGCCGATTTGATGAACCAATTTCATTTATCTGGTTTGTTTTCGAACTCTGCGATTTCTGTGATATGTAGTAAGATCCTGATGGCTTCCATTGTTAGGTGGCAGAAGTTGTATATAATTAAACATCTATTGTGCTGCTTTTCTATCTTATGATTTTCTGGGTTCCTCACATTACTAAGCACCATGTGCTTAAAAGAATTCTTGTAAATGAGTATCGTGTTTTCCCACACTTTTAAGATTTCATGCTGAGATAATCTTATATTCTGGTTACCTTCGGATCTTAGGCTTCTTACTTTTATGTTACATGTGTACAGCCTGTAAGAGTTTATAAAGATTTACTAATTCAATTTCTGTGATGTTGATTGTTTAATGTTACATCATATTTGATTTTTGTTCCTGAGACCATTTAGTTTGATATTATGCAGTCTGGTGATATTTTTTGACAAAATATGTTAAACTTCTCTCAAGATATATGTCATATTTTTTAGAGTGCTCAGCTAAGGGAACTTTGTGAAAATGCCTACTACGTCTGTACTTTCAGGTTTCCTCTGAAATTTACTAGGTTATCAAAAAGATATTAGAGATCTCTTTTGATGGCATATCAACCTCAACTAGGGAGGTTTCTACACTTTGAAATTTCCAATGCCATTTATCTGTCTTGTGTCCTTTCAGAATCTGAGGATCTATCTGTTTGTCTAGTTCAGATGGTTTATGGTCTTCAGAATCTTGAGTCCAGTGTAAAGCACCATCCTCTTTTATCCTCTTCATTTTTATTTATTTTTTAGCAAAGGATTTGTTTATTTTCTTCCTATTCTTTTTTTTTTCTGGTCATTTCCTAGATTTTCTTGCAAATGTTATTCCAAGTTCCTGGATCACTTTTCCTTCTGCGGAGGTCTACCTGCCTTGAAGAATAGGTGTTTGAATTGTGGTCATTAATTTTAAAACTCTCTACACCTGCAAATGATGTTCACGAAATCCAACTCCAGACTCCATGGTCCAGTTCCATGAACTACCCTCAAAGTCAAGGAGTATCTCCTCCGGAATGCCCCTCAGTAAATCAAATCTAAAACAAATCAAGGCACAGGTGAATGGAGTATTGTTTTTTCCCCAGTTATTTCCCAATGAATTTAAGATAGCATCTTACCTCAAGGGTGAAGTGGAAGATTCATGTGCTTAACCCATACTGAATTGATTTAAAATCACAAGTAGCTAGGTTAAACTTACTTAACTATGGTATCAAAATGATCCAATGTTACCCTAAATGAGAGGCCTTTTGAAATTTTGCCGTCCTTCTTTGACAAGGAAGCACCAAAGGACCGGATACAAATTATAAACTAAAATTGAATAACCCTTTGTAGTATTAGAAAGTCCTACAAAGAGACACATCATTTGGCTAGAAGCCATTTAGTGTACAGATAATTGCAAATTCTTGTCACACGTGCTAAGTTGCTTGAAAGCTAGGATTGACTCACCTGATACCCCAAATCTTTGGACCTGGCTCGGGTGTTTTAAGACAGAATATTACAATCCTACCATTGAACTCTAGGATGCAAAGAAACACCTGAGTATAGCATGAGCAGTAGTGGGAGAGAATGAGGACAAAGTTCCACATGATGCAGGAGAACTGGAAGGGACAGCTTTAGAGGAAGTTGCTTACTACATTAAAACTTCTTTAAAAGACCTTCCTAGATCCTTGAGAGACATTCCAGAGTACTTGGAAGTATCAAATTCTACAGCAAAGGTCGAGATTTACCTGCATAGGGAGAAGGAAGAGAAATGGAAGAATGACCAACGGTATTAGAACACAGTTCTAAGATCTTTCATAAAGGAGCTTGAAGAGATGCAGCCAATTCTGGTTACATCAGAAGAAACAGATACAATACACTCCCTCACAATATTTTCACAAGCTATGGAGTTGCGGAAGATCTAAATGACGGTGTTGAGCAATGGTTGGGAGTCTGTCTGAAAGGAATCTGAGAGACTAAACTGCCACTGAACATCATAACAATTGACAAGATTGGATGAGGAAACAATGTAATGAATAGCCAACCCCTTACCAGCTTCAGCAGTCTAGATCTTCTCAATCAAGGGCAAACTTATGGGAAGGCCCCTTGCTGGAGGGGTGGTTGTTCCTGCTTCTTGGCATTTTAAATAATACTATGTAGAGTATGGTGATACTTATAGGGGATATAAAAGTTTTGTAGTATGGTGACATTCACTTCAATATATATATATATTTGTTTTTGAAATTGGTCTGCATGCACATAAATGCTAATGTATACAAATGTTTGGCTGGGAAATACTCCAAAAACTCATTCAGATAAATAAAATGAAGGCATGGTAAATTGAAGCCTTTAACTGAGACCAGAAGTTCCATGCATCAAAGCATTATTGAACAAGAAATGAAAAATTGACAGAAATGTGATGGTTACCGGAAGACAATATACTGTATTCTAAAAGACAGAAAGATAAAATATGACTACACATTTTATAGAGGACAACTGTGTCAGATTTCAATATGAAATGAATGCAGAATAAGGAATCACCTATAGGCATGAGTTGTCATGAAGAGATGGACGTGTTATCAAAAAATATAGTTTACCTAAATAACCTGTGTGATGAGATTGTCTTGTTTAAACCAAATCTCATTGTGATGCAAGCTTTAAGGTTTAAGAGTTATTTCAAGGCATTGGAGAACGGATAATTTTGGCATTAGTTGCATTGATTTATTTCAATTAGCTTACATTACAAAAGTGACTTATGGAATGGTTACATTATAATAAAATTGAAAGGTGAAAAAAGTTACCAGCATTTGGCATATTTCTATGTCAGGAGGCATTTATTACATTATAATAGCATATAGAATGTTAGCTTAACCCAAAAGGAGGTCTTTGTGAAGATACAATTCATTTCATAAAAATAAAATAATGGGTTGGTGAGATATATGAACTTTAAATGCTCTTTGCCTTAATATTTCTCTGTATGTATTGTGTATACATGTGATATATGCATGTATGTGTCAGGGTATTTGACTTGAATACCTTACACTAACCTTCCTTGGTCAGATTTATGACCAATAATCTTCTTAACCTTCATTTGATAGCTATTCACAACCAATTTGCTCACCCATGGGCCTATGTTAACAACCATGATAGGCTTACAACATTGGGTGCACAACACACAATAAAGCCAGAGCTGCTTTTATTATCTATCCAATATTTTCAATAAATAGAGCCACAGATTGTGCTTAAATTTGTGTAATATTCTAGAATCTATTGCAATGTGTGTGAACGGTAAGATCTGATGTGTAAATGAACCATTGATTAATCTAGGATCCCGTTGATGTGTTTTTTATGCACATGCAAACTCAGAATAAAATACCAAGTATTCTATCCTCTCTTGAACAAAGTCTCTCAAAGGCTAAACAATGTGATCCAATGAGAAAACTCCAAGGTTCATGATATGTCAGGTCTTGACTTGCAATGGATAGACTCAGTAGTTGATGTGATTTTGCTGAAACTCACAAAGGGACTTACGCTGAATTGACTCCTTATTCCAATCAAATATGTTATTCTCCTTGCGAAATGGAACTTACTTCTAATTGATTACAAAAAAGAAAATGCAAAAGGACAAGGGTTTAGAGGGCTAATCTAAGGACAATGAAGTAATGAATCATGCCAAAATAGACAAACTCCTCATAAAACCAAACTCCGCTTCGCCATGAGAACCAACAACTACACGAAGTCGGTGCAATCTTCTAAGGAAACTCAAGGATTTTCATGTTGCGAATCTCCATCCAAACACCCACTGCTGGCGCAACTTGAACAAGCATCCACAATCGAACTAAAACAAATGTGGTTTAGGCTAACTTTGCAAAATGACTCATCATCGACAAATCGTAAAAAGTATGAACCATATAAGGAATTCATCAATTATCTCCACATATAAACATTGCAGCAATGAACTTCTAATCTATTTCTAAGCTACTTGGAAACATTTCTCCATCATATTCAAGAAGTAGAAACCATGCTAACATTCCTCAATCACACAAAATCACCATGCGAACCAACAATGAGCTTGTATTGATTTTGGACATGTAGGATTACAACAATTTCATATATCCTCTTAATGATTTTGAAGAGTCACCTCTACTCTACTCCTTTAACAGCATCTACTCCTACTACCTGATTCCTTCTCTCCCTCCCTCTAATAATCCCCTTACAAATGAGAGAAATGGGCCCTTTTATAGGCTCCAAAATTACATGAATGGCCAAGATTGATTTGAGAATCAATGGCCCAGATTTGGACAAGGCAGTTTGTTAAAAAATTACTATTTTTAGAACATTAAATGCAGATGGATGACGTGGCAGGCTGTGATTGGATCAATATTGTGCACGTGCCACCTCAGCATCGAACAAACTGGTTTGATTTTCTTTGTGTTCATATTGCTCGGAATATTTTCCCAAATTTTGTCATCTTTTGGAGTAGTCTTCGAATCTTCGAATTTTCACCTCCGGAACTTGGCTGCTTCAAACTTGAAAACTTGGGATTTTTGTCGAATTTCTTGTTGTTGTTGATGTAATTCATGAATTTCTTGAATGCTTCGAATCATTTCTCATCTTATGATGTTCTTGATGATGTTATTGCTCAGGATGCAAGATTTTGGCTCTGGACTCTGGAAGACGCCTTGTGCGTGAATTCTTGGAGTGAACTACGGATGATAGATGCTTCCTCCCTCTGCCATACGAAGTTATATTCTTCATGCAAATGATGATCTTGATGCGGAAATTCTTCCATTTGGCGATGATATCTTCTCCCTCAAATGTTCTTGAACAAGACTCCTCCATGCATTGAACTTCTCTTGTGCAAGCCTTTCGCCACTATCCTTCCATATCGCTCTTCATAACTGCTTGCCTCTCCTTTGCATTTGCCCTTCACCTGCACAAATACCCTGAATCAGTATATTGAAATAATGCTTTAAAAAGGTGCAAAAGGACAAAATCCCATTACTTAGTACATGCGGGATTTAAAATATGCAATTTAGAATCACCTTGTCCTTTCACAAAGAAAGTCATTAATATGGAATTCGCAAAATTTATCCTGACTTTTCAACAAACTTTGCTCCTAATTTGCCATTTTCGCATTATGATCTACTCATTGAAATAAATAAATGCTCTTCAAACACCTGCATCATTAGTTTTACAACTACGCCCATTGATATTTGAACAACTCAATTCATTACTTGGGCAAATTTATTTAATTTCCTTGATCACAAGCTTGTATCTAGAATTGTCGATAAAGAGGATCGATTTCAAAGGCACAAAAGCTGCCTGCGTCCTTAGCTAAAACTTACATCCCTAAATCATCGCTTCAGATATCTTGTTTCCTCTGTGTGAATATTTGCAAGTTTAAACCATGTTGAATGCTCTCATACTTAGGCGATGCTGTTATATATATTTGGATGCTGTTGTCAGATTTAGAAAATGTGTATTGTTACCCACTATGAATAGCCTCCACCACTCTGCTCTGAAAATTCGAACTTGTGCAAAACTGTTGATGCATTCAAAAGATGGCTTCAAATAGCATATGTGTAAGGTGTTATCTTTAGACAATGCTATTTTTAGTCAGAGCGAATCCTTCTGTTTTGTGTGTCTTGAATGATTCGGTCAGGAATCATAACCGTCGAGGGAGGGAGGTGGTCTTGTAAACAATCTCTATCTTGCATACTTGGCGGACATTTTACCTCAACGTGCATAATATACAAATTGCAGTAGCATACCACAAGTCCGCCGTGCCTTTGAAAGGGTTATTGAAACAATTGTGAAACTACAAAAGGAACGAGGATTCCTGTTTGAGGCGGGCATTTTGATGTTCAACCATAAACAAATGCCATTGGGTAGCAATGTCCTCTTGGAGTGAAGTGAGCGGTCATTTTAATGCATAATGTAATTTTTGAAACATCCCACCGTATTAAAAATGTCCGCTTCCTTGCAAACAAAACGCGGGAGTCCGCCTGAGCGGTCATTTAGGTCGCTAAAGAATAATATGAATGATGCCAATGGTCTAATATAGCCCGCTTGTAATGAACTCGAGCGGACAATCTGAAGTGCTGTGCATACAATGAACTATCCTTACGTATTAAAAAAAAGTCCGCTCAAGTTGACTCTAAATATGATCATCTCAAACCATTCTAACTCCTCTTCGTTCCACGCTTCACCAACCCGCACTGACCCGTCGGTTTCGAGGACTTCATAGGACAAAGAGCTTGAGTAGACATTTGATGTTATCGTGTATGAGCAGTAAAACATCGCGCAATGATCGACTACCTCAAAGCTTACAACAGATTGATCACAACTCCATCATTATGCCAATTCCTCAGTCACGCAGGGGACTTTCAAGTGAACGCACAGCCCAAAAGCTCAAAAAAAACGGGGGTCCCCATGTCCAATGGGGCGATGTTGTAATGACATCACAACAGATCCAAGTCTTAGATTATGAAAAAGAAGTGTTCCATGTCAATCAACTGCTCTACAGTCAAGGCAACAGATAAAATGTTGACTTTTCTGTAATCTGGGTTTTGCAAATATGTTTTTCTTTGTTTACATGGAGACAGTATTAGGTGCATCATATGAATGAAACAATTTCTAACTAACTTTTTGTATTTTGGGGAAATAATTTGATATAAACTATTATTAATGTCAGCAAGATAGCTTTGAGCTCATTCTCTAATATGCCTAGGAGATTGTCAGAACTTAGAAGGGTTTTAATTTGTCTTTCATTCTTTCACATTTTCTTTATTTACTAAATTCTCTCATCTATCTTACAGGTGCAAAATTTGATAGAGCGTTGTCTACAATTATACATGAATGAAAGGGAAGTGGTAAACACTCTTTTAAATCAGGCGAAAATAGAACCAGGCTTCACTGGACTTGGTATGCTTCTTGTTGCATACTGTTTTCTATAGGCTAGGTTGTATTATATATAAAAATTTCATGTTTACATAGGTAAGGGTATAACTGCTCTTTTCATAAGCTATGATCATAAGGAAAATATAAATAGAGGGGAGAAGCTTGTGCGACAAGATCCACAGGCAACAAAACATCCCAAAAAGTACATTTTATAGTTACTGAACTTAAAATTTAGATTGGAATTTGATCAGTAGTCACACAGTAGACAATCTGATTATTTAGATGACCCAATACACTGAGTCCAAGGAGACCATGGCTCCATCCTCAAGCATACAAGCTGAAATCCTGTTGTATTGGATGTTCTGTAGTTGTACTATATGAGCACAGAGGGATGCAACAGATCTAGCTATTTGATTCTTACACTCCTATGGTTGATTTAATCATGCACTCCATCTTTTTAAAGCTTACTGTTGATACTGCTTTCAGAAGAGACGGGCAGTAATAGGTGGATTTCTTCTCTCTCCAGGCAGTCAGGTCTTAAAATCATGAAACAAAACCAAGGTTGTGTTAAAATGGTATTCACCATTAAGGGCTTCCATTGAGCTTGCTATTACACGTCATCTCAATCAGACATCTTAGCTCCTTGGATGCCAAGATGAAGTAGGATACCTGTGAGATACAGGTAACCATTATAAAGAAAAATAATCTTATAGAAGTGCTCCTTAAACAAGAGGCAGCCACCATGGAAGTGGCCACCAAGACCTACATATCTATCTGCAAGCCTCAATGAAAACAAGCTTGATATGACACTTTCAACTTTCAACTTTCAACAATAGGCTGAAGAGAATGCTGCATAATAGAAATGGTAGTGTGGGATGGGCTTAGGACCCATCAGTAATTTACATGCTCAATAAAAGATGCCTATGAACTGAATTTTTGTTTAGTTGAGTAGCTGACATATTTGGAACATGAACCTAATGGGAGAGTTCTAAGACCTCCAGTAATTGAAGTAACTGCCCAACAAATTGAGACGTAACTCTCAAAATGACTCAAAGTGGGAACAATCCAAAATTTCCTTATTACCTGGTCTATAGAGCATTAGAAGAGTGAGTGTTTTTTCTTATTTATTAATGCATCTCACTTTTAGACATCTTAACTTGGTGTTTTTTTTTGTTTGGTTGCAAAGATAAATTTATATTTGAACTTTGGGCCTAATCCGAGAACATAGAACAAAATGTGATTTGCCACAGAACAAATGGCAAAAGTTTCTCAACAAGTTTTTTAGCATAAAACATTGATTTTATCATATATGATTAAGGAAGAAGGCCATAACACTTTGCAAGCAGCACATGAAGGGTTGGTGGGAGTTCAAATGGGTCCGAATGTCCATTCCACTAAGAAAGTACACTTGGAAATATTTTGGTGTCCTATACTTCTTAATGGCATGATGGAGTGGGTCTTGCATGCAACAAAATTTCAAAATTGACCTCATACACAAATTTTTAAGGGCAATGTGGGAAAGACTAAGAAATGAGCAGGCAAAGGTGAAGATTTTGGATGAAGCAAATTGCCTTCCAGAGGAAAAGTTGAATAGGTAGGATGAAACAGAAAAGATAATAAAGGGAGTGACGAATCTATTTCATTTAAGGTTCACTCGAAATGTATGCGAGAAAAACTAACAAGTTAACCTCACACAGTTTTCTAAAAGACAGGTTGGAAAAATTAAAGCTTAGGGGTGTTATTGGTGGTTTCTCTACTCATTGTCTCTTTGATCCAATATTGGTTGTCGGATTCTAGATGTTAGTTGAGAGTTTGAAATTGAGGGATAAAGAAATATGAGATTGGAGTGGATTAAAGGACCTGTAATGCCCCCAAGCTTTCATACTGGACATTAGCTGAACAAACACCGAACCAACAATTTTTTTGCGTTTGCAGGTGCGACATTTACATGTCGCATTGCACTCACGCACATATAAGGTGTCACAACATGCACAAAACCACCTAAAACAACATCACCATTGCACTAAGCAAGGTGGCACAAGCGGAAGACTTCACCCATCGTGTGACAACTCACCACGATACCAAGCGAGAGGTGGAGCTCACTCCATGACGAGGATCGGATACACATCCATGACCTCGTTCCCTTGCGAACACATGGAGTAGGATGAGGGTGACATCCCCCTCAGTCCATTCCATGACTACACAAGACTTCCCAAACACAAGGGTAATGCTCACCCACGGGATGGTCAAACTAGGAGGTATGATTCCTCAACCAGCTAGAATGGTCACTAGTTGAACTCGTGTAAAGGTATGCTTCCCAATGCAAAGGAGGGAATAATCCAAGAGTGCATATCACATCATGGAAATGACACCAAAACACCTACAAAGCTAAAAACAGTAATCAACGCCAAAGAGGATTCATTTTAACCAAAAACATTAAGGTATTGAATCAAAAATGTCCACATGCGAAAAATGACAAAAGCGATACAAAAGGCTACACATGTTCGACACCAACGTCGACACATGGCAAAATCAAAGATAGGATCCTCACCACCTATGTGGGATGGATACAATCCAACATAAACATATCCATAAACATCAAATACAACATCAAATAACTTAGTCTAAACATGCTAACATAGCTAGATTCTAACATGTAAAATCTATCAAAACATGCCAATGTCCTCACAAATCGAGGTGTGGAAAAATACAAGACGATATCCAATAATTACAATATTCTAAGGGCTTCATCCTAAACATAGATGAATCATAGCCAACATCATAAATCGACTCAAAGTATTATTTACATCTTATTACAAGGGTCTCAAAAGACCTACATTACAAAGGCTACAATAATCAATAATGATAATATACAAGTGCATAAACCACCCAAAAAACATCACACTCTCCAAGGTGCAACAAGACAAGAAGCACGACATAATCAACCTGCAAGAAGATAAGGGAACCGTCCAACACCTGGAGATCATCATGAAGGACCAATGGGGAAATGTTGCTCGCCTCCCAACCATATTGCCATCGTCGAGTGCAATAGATGTCTACGCAACTCTAGGCAACCCTCGAGCTACGAAGAAGGTGATCATGGCAAACCCGCTAAGAGCATCTCACACATCCAGGGTATACAAGCAACATATGGCATACATGCCAATCAATGCACACAACACACATGGCACAACTGCCAATACAATGCTTATAAACAACACATGGTACAACTACCATCCAATTGCATTCAAGTGACATATGGCACACTTTCCAAAGCATAATAGAATGACATCACAACATTCAAGCATAAGGCATCACACCTTTAATGCATGCTAAATGAGGCATAAATCATAGTCCATCATAGACACATACAAGCATGAATCAAGCATCACAATGCACATGCAATCACATGGGAAACATCACACATCGAGTCAAACTCTGACGGTGGAAGAAGGAAGAGAGACCTAGGTAGTTAGGACAAGGAGTGTCAAATGAGGGCAATACTCACCTCGCGGCAGAACATGAGGGCATAACCTCATAGCAACCGGACACTACACCAAAGATTGCTCTTTACACCCAAACCCAAGCAAGGCGGACACTTCACCAACACATGTAGTTTGGTGTAGATGATATTATTAAATTTTATTACCCAATGTGTTTAAATGTTATTCTTGATTAAAACTTCCATTCGATAAATTCCAACAACCTCTTTGGGCTGCGGCGCACGATGGAAGCCACTCCATTCTTACCCCTAACCTCTTCCTAAACACCCATAGCACCAATTTGACCAATTGGGCATGGCACGGAATTTTAGGTGACACAATCACAATTTTGACAAAAAAACACAACATATTCTCAAAAGATGCAAAATACCATTCTAATTGGGAGACAACTCATCCCACAAACTAAAACATCAAGGAAATGCATACAAAGCAATTTTCAAGTTTTCAAAAAATGAAGAAATAAGTGGCACAGATTTCAATGCACAAAAATGTCTCAAAACATGACATAGTCTCACAAGATGTAGAATCACATAATATGAAGGAGTCAACTCATCCCTCAAATCAAATCATAAAGGAAATGCATAGAATTTAGTTTTCATGTTTTCTAAAAGTGCAAAATAACTATAAAGCCCTAAAAACTCCATTGGAGCTCTCTTTGGCACCTTGACCAAAGTTTGACCAATTTTCTAACTTTTGTTTTTCAATAGCTATTAATGATCTGACAACTACCCATCATAGATAACATGCTTAACAACCAATATATGCAATAAAAATGAGTTGGGGATTTCCACAGAAAGTTTGCCAGGGTTTTATCTGTATTTCTATGTTTCCAAAATTGAAAATACATGAAATAAATACATAATCAGCTGAAATAAATTTTCTAAGTTTCCTACAATTAAGCAAAGCCATCTTCAACCATTCTAGATGGTGTGGCATGAAGGAAACATAATAAAACAATTTAAATGAGAAGATTGGAGAAACTTACCTTCCAATACATGCAAAATCCAAGGAAAAGAATGAGGTTGAATGTCAGATTCGATCCACACACAACAAGCAAACACCAAGCTTCTAAATCCAATCCAAACTCCAAGTAGTTCCAAGCAAAACTCCCTTCCAAGCAATCAGATATCCATTTTTCAAGCAAGAGGGTTTCAAACAAAGGAGATTGCAAATTTTGGGGAGAAAAAGAATAATGCAAAATACATGTCTTTTTCCTTTTATTCCTCTTCCTTTTTTGATAATAAAATAATCCTTTAAGTGATTTAGTCAATCAATTCAAAATTATAGAATTTGCACAATTAAACTATTTAATTCAACAATTAAATAATTGAATGTCTCTTTTGCAAATCAAATAGGCATATAAAATAACATATTAATAATTCCATTTCACTAAAAATGTCCAATTAATTCACTCAAAGCAATAGGGAAATAGTTAGTCAAACAAATTCAACTATTCCAAACAAGTTATTGCCATATAACTCAGTCTCATTCCGAAAAGTACAAACATGTCATACTAGGCATTCGGATTTCTCATTTAACACAATTTCTACCTTTTTACGGAAAAATATCAAATTTCAGAATTAAACCGAAATCACTCAAATTTATTCCACAAGCATATAATGATGCAACAAACATTTTCGCTAAAGAAGAAATAGCAATTTCCAAATTAGAATCATTAATTTAATCCGAAAACACGGAAAACATGCTTTTCGAAACATTTTAAAATAAAATACAAGAATGCTAAGGAAACACATGCAAATGATTCCAAACACACATCACGGGTTTCGACAACACAAGTATAAGGGTGAGATGGCTTAGCGTCCCATGTCAATCTTCTCCACATTTCCCACATTAGTTAACACCTGTAATTACTTACACACTCAAGTCAATCATTAGGCGTACCTGCTCCACATATAATAGCCGAAGCAACATAATCCACTCCAACATAGTATAATCACACACGATATAAAATAATCACATCCACTATAATCATCTACAAATATCATGATCCAGAAACATGATGCATAAACGAAAACATTTCACAACATGGGAATAATACGACAATCACAACTATAACAAGTATAGTAAAAACAGTGAAGCTGAAGCACTAGAATAATCTAACATGCACAATCACAACATATGCATCTCATAATGCATAGTTGGAAACCAAATAACAAAGCACAATCCCATCAGAAACACCTCAATGGTCATGCATGATACACTCTCAGAACCCATCGATAGCAGCATAGACCTCATCGGCAAGTTCGGTGCAATGCATCAAAGCATAATAAACTCATAATACACTGATAAACACTCAGAAAAACATATAACACATGAATCATAAAGCACACAAGGCACAAACTAGGGTGGCCATTATAGGACCAACTTATGGAGTTGTTGGTTTATGTTGTCCTGGAGACCAGCCTTGTTGGCAAGACCAGGTTGTCTAACACAAGGTATTTGACCAGCTCTAAGGGGCTGTTGTTACCCGAGAATAGTCATAAGATCAGACTGGGAAGGTAACCTTGAGAGTGACAAAGTAGGACAAGAAATTGAAAACAGACTAGGTAGGACCCTACTGAATGATAGGTTGTACAGGGTAGCAAGTTTGAAAGAATGGGAAGAGTAGCAAGTCCTTGGGGTTGCTTAGTGCACCGAAATTGAAATATCTAATCTAATTTGGATGAGCGTATAACCTACATAAGTTTGAACTGCACGACAAACTCAAGCAAGCAAATTAAGACAAACAAAAGCTAACATCAAACAACCTATCTACAAATTCAAATTTGCCAAAACAAGCAAGAAAGAAAAAAATCAATAAAATATCTGGTTAAACTATCCTATCTCATTGAAACAAGAAATAGCCTACAAGCTACTTGCTGAAAAGAAGGTAAATAGACGCACTTGCTCTTTTTAGCTTATTTTTCTATGTTTTTACATGCAGAGAGGCAAGAATTGTCCACAAAACCTGCTCTCACAACTTGGCAACAACCAAAGAATGTGATGTATCCCTACTTGTAGGATGCCAACCAAAAGATGTGTAAGAAGCCATATGTGCTAAAACTGCCACAATTATTAAAAAATATCTGGTTAAACTAATCCTAGCTCATTGAAACAACAAACATCCTACAAGCTACTTGCTGAAAAGAAGGTAACTAGATGTACTTTGCTCTTTTTACCTTATTTTTAATGTTTTTACATGCTAAGAGGCAAGAATTGCCCACAAAACCTGCTCTCACAACTTGGCAACAACCAAAGAATGTGATATATTTCTACTTGTAGGATGCCAACCAAAAAGATGTGTAAGGAGCCTTATGTGCTAAAACTGCCTCAATTTTAAAAATATCAGATTTTTTTACACGCCTTCCTAAGCAAAATGAACAAGCAAGACACTAAAATGATGTTTAGGAAGACCTATATGCAATGCAAGGAAAGCTTAGGATGTTATGCAAGCTTCTATGCACTTAAAATCTGAACTATTGCAACCTAAATGCACAAGTTTTATCTTTTTACATGTATTTTCAATGATGAATGCAACTAGCATGTAGAATAAGTATGCTAACAATGTGACAAATGAAATTTCCTACCCAGGTTATAATCTTTTAAAAGGGAAAAAGAACACAGACTGAGATATAGATAATAAGTTCTTTCAATCCAATCTTGTTAGTGATCAGCCATAACACCATAGTTTTCAAACTTCAAGACACATAGAAGTATGGAATACATTAAAGCAGATTAATACCATAATAGACTTGTTTGGCCTGTAGTAGAATGAGCAACAGAAGCAACAAGATAAAGACTGGCAATCAACACTGAAACTACTCCCTGAAACTGCACTTTCTAATCCACACAACTCCAAAACTTGCAATCTAAAAAGGAACATCAGAACACATCAAACTCCATTTGGCACAGTCTCGATTTCTGAGGTGAAACTGACGCGATTTCCTGCAGTTAGGAGTGATCTCTCACACTCGAAACAGGCAGATTGATACAGGACCTTTGTCTTCAGCACTGGTAATCTCCAGAAAGCTCTCACAAGTTTGCATTCAGAATATCCTCCAAATGGGCGAATGAATTGGTAATATCCTTCACACACAGCAGAAATAGTAAGGAATAAAGACACTGGCCCATTCTGACGCCCACTCAGCCAACGACCTGCCCAGAAAATGGCAAATGCATTAACTAAATATTCCCCCCCAGAGGAGCGCTCCCCACCAACTTGCTGGGCCTAAAATAGGTGCTGACAAGAATAATGGGCCCACCAAACCCAACGCTGACAGGGGAATCTGACAGAAATAAAAGGATACGTTGGGTATTGAAACATTTTAATTATCCATAACCCTTTTATACTCCATTTTCCCTTAAAGTTTAGTTAGCCTTCGGGAAAATATGAAAGGCTAACATGTTTCCATTTTTTATTAATCATTGAGAAAGAGGGGACATTACAACAAACTTGATTTGCAAGCTATGAAGAGAAGAAGTCAGCTCTGGAATGCACAAAATTAGTAGATATGATGTTTCTTTAGTTGTTTTTAATGACACGAATGGGAGACCGATACAAATGAAGGTTCTATGAGAGCTCTAAGATTCAAACTTGATAATTATAAAGACCAAACATAATCTTGAAGCACACAAATAACCAACTACAATGTTTATGAAATGATTTTATGGCACATATAAGGAAGGAAATGGTGTACAAGCAATGGACAATCAAGAGACATGATCAAAATCAGATTTGAATGTCATTGGATGCAAAGAACACTCCTAAATTGTGTAAAACTGCAAAATGTTTCTCAGACCCAAGATGCAATATTAGTCTTAAAAAAATCAATTGACAAATCTTAAGTTGCTTGAGGAAGTCTCTAGGACTAGAAATTGAGTTTGAATATGACAGGAACAACAAAATTGATCAAATTTGAATGTTGTAAAGTGTGAAGAATGTAAACATTATTCAAATGCAAGAATTAGTGTTTCCTAAATGTTTCCGATCACTTTTTATTTTTAATGCTATTGAATGTTGGAACATTGTGCAATCAGACTTTAAATGTGAGGTGTGAAGTCTCTTGGATTGAATAACCTTTCAAATGTGCAAACTCGAAATGAATAAAGACTCTTCAATGCAAAATAAGCCCTAAATTGCTTAAGAATACAAACAACCTGGAGATCAAACCTATAGCTGTCTGAAAACAGTGAATATTAGCCACAGATAAGTGAGAAAATAGGACGATGCAAGATTACCTAATAGTGCCAACTAAAAAACTTTTTTAATGCTTGTGAACTTGAAAAAAGCTGAAAAACAACTTTCTAATGAGTATTAGCAATGAAATGTACAAGTTCTGGTATTACGAATGATACAATTCATGCTCTCAATGATAAGAAGAATAGTACTTAGTCGTACATTGCCAATAAACACACCTAGGAAGATCAATAACCATGCAGAAGAAAGAGTATGCATACCTAGTCTTCTGTCAAATAGTTGGCAAGAATATGATTGCTAATAATCCAAAAGAAATTATTGCAAACTAAATGATTTGTAAGAGTGTATAGGAGCTTGAGGCAAGTGTCAATGAAAGATAGTGTACAAACCTCTTGAACTCTTGTTTGGAAGCAAAAAATGCAATCAAGCTTTTTGAATTTATTTGTAAATCTATAAATGCAATGCCAGAAGCTAACAATACAGCATTTTGAAAGCTCTGACCTGCCAAATTGAATGATGGCAGATTGAGAGGATGTGAAGAGGTTGGAGTGTAGTGTCCTCAGATTGTGGCCTCCCATAGAGTGAGTTTGCGTAGACTATTGCAAGAAGATAAACTTGGCAACAAAAAGCAATCTTAGACTGCTATCTAGATGACAAGATGGTTGGGATAGAAATGAAATCAACAGTATGACGGCCGGCTATATGATCAAAACAATAGTAGAGAACTGGCTTCCAATTTCACTTTTTTGATAATAGTAACCTTTAACAAACTCCTATTTATAGACCTGGCAGGGGATGAGACTAGGTGTAGACTTTTCAAAGGGATAGGGATGTGAAATGGACTCCTAGAGACACCTATGAACCTTCACTTTCATCTTCCTGACCTTCATTTCTCTTTGAGGAAGACGAAGCATGACTGCCTGTTTACAGGAATGACCACTAATGGGCAGCCCTGTCACTCTTCAAAGAGAAAGAGGAGAAGTTGACAATGGGGTGAATGTGGGAGATAGATGGAAGAGTGACAATATGAGAGTCCAAAGGTGGTTGAACTAACACTAGCATACAGGGGTAAAAGTAAAGCAACTATGCAAATATGGCACCCTTAATATGATGGCAAATGCTTGAGTAACGGAGGTACAAGATCATTATTTGGCACTACGAAGCAAAATTATTTGGGTTTGTAATGTGTATAGGTCCTTTCTTGTAAACTATTTCAGAGAATGGGGAAGTTCTCAAGGAGGGGCTTCATGTTACTTCACCTCACACAAGTACAAGTGTTTTTTGAATGAGTGAGTTTTGACTCGTATTCCCTATTAAGCAGCCTAATCAGGGACAAAGTGAACAGCCACAGAGGCAACTTGACCAGCAACAATCTGAACTTTTAGAACAGTTTATAGTGATTATCAGTGTTCCACAGGGATGCGTCCTCTAGTAACATCCCCAACGTCATTGATGTCCTGGGGACTTAGGGACTTGGAGGGAAAAACCCTTTTCCAAGGACTGGACAACCTACTCCATTTGGTGCATAAAAAGGTTAACTTTATAAGGAAAAAAATGATAAAAACCCCTAAAATCCAAAAGGGGTGAAGATTGTCATTGCAAATGCAGCACATTGTGTTTACTTTTTAAAACTTCAGCTCTTTTAAGATATCTTAATAACCGTTCTCTTGCCATCCCCAAAATTTGGGAAAATTTTTGCCATCTTTGAAACCCCATCCCCACATCTTGCTGTCCCCCCCATCTCAAAAAACTTGGAGAAACACTGCTGATTTTATCTATGCCAATGTCACTTTCATTTTGAATATATAAGGTATGGATTTGAAGTCCAACAACTGGTCCACTAGTTTAGGTTGTTATAAGTTGTGTTCCATTTGGATGCGTCCTTGGCCCTCAAACCCTCTTCCCCATCCTCAATGGCATTCTGGGTACGGCAGAATGGCAGGGATGTCCCCAATTTTTTTGAAAATGGCGGTCCCTGGAACATGTACTAAAAACGCAGAACGTCAATGGGATGTTTGGCCGTCCCCGGGATGGTTGGGGATGTCTGAGATATCTCTCAACTGTCTCAGGGACATCCAACCGTCCTTGACACAAAAAAAACCTTCTATTAAAAAAAAATACTTCCATTTATTACATAAATAGTTTTGCCTGCCATTTGAAGTAAATGGAGTGTCGTGTGACTGGAGGGTAGGGGTTCACGGCTAGTTGTTTTGACATATCAAAGCGCATGTATGAGTCTTCACTCTCAATCTCTCTGTAGCAGCGCCACGTTCAAACTATTCAAGAAGGTGTTGGTCTTGAATCCCCATAAATACATTATAAAAGCAAGTCTATAATATGATCATCACTTCAAAATTTTAGCAAGCCCCAAGGAAACTATTGAGTCTAGTGTTGAATCTGGTCCCAACATCATTATTTGAGCTTTTTCACTTTTTTTTTGGTTAAGAAATGGGGGTTTTATTGGGTCCCACAATTGAAGCTTTGTATATGAAATAGTGATTAGATTAGAAACTTGAAAGCATGGCCTGCCTGAACGTCCTGGTGCTTGATCCCAAAATAGCTATACATAGTTTTTCAAGGAATTGACAAATTGCTTCAAATAGAGAAAGGCCAAGGATGAGCATTGCAATGATGTTTGAAGTGAAAGCCCTGTTGCTTGCCAACACCTCATGAATTTGTGTGATGCACTCATGTTCAAAAACTTGCAAATCTGAAGGCATTCAATGCAATAATAAATGAGAAAGGTTACAAGATCTTATGAGTGGGATGTGACACAAGAATATACAATCATTTATGTAATGTCCCAGCTTCTAATTTCTTTTGAATTTTTCTGTTTTTTTGTATTTTCTGAATTTACGAAATAAAATGCAAAACTGAAACAATCTGGATACTAAATGCTGTACGAACAGAAAATGGCTGAAATTCCTTGTATAGACTATGTATTGATTGATAAAATGTTTTGGCAGACGTTTAGATCATCGAACTGATATCTCATTCAATGACAAATAGGTACAATGCTGTTTAGACAGAACTGAACATAAGTTTCATAATTATAGAGACAAATTCCACTCACAATTTGCCTAAATATGAGGGTACAGTGCTGCACGTAGGGCAGATTGATGGTAGCAATGAATTGAGGCTTGTACGGTCACCTTTGGCTGGCATAACCTCCCTAAATCCAGTGCGCCTCCTCTCAAATGATGAGCTGCAGCAGATAGGGCGTCAAGGATGTGCGATCAGCTAGTAGAGCATCACCAAATGAAACGATCTGCAGTGTTGTTCCTGTGGCTGATCCCTTGTTGCCCGCACACTCCCTGTAGGGTTGTTGTTTGCAAGCCGTGGCCCAAAATAATGTAGATCTGCCTATGAATGAATGGCATGCTGCATACAATATATGGCGCCAAACCCTAGCTGCAAAACCCTGCGATTAGGGTGGCGATCAATCACCAACAATGGATGTAATCTCTGACTTGCCCTTGGTAAATGGCTGCGATCTAAGATGAAAACCGAACTGCATAAGGAATATATGGACGACTTCTGCGATCAACTGCTGTAGTTAATGTTCCAGCAATCAGCAACGAATGCAATTCCAGGCCAGCAGTCAAGGAGCGATATGGATTTGCTCTGCAAATGTGATTCGATGACCTAGCAATAATGTTTGTAGGCAGTGCCCAGGATGAATACCTTCCAAATGCAGTCCAACTTGCAACACCTGAACGGATTTGCCAAAAGCAAGAGCTAAAAGGTTTTCGTCCTCACCTCCCATGTAGAGAGCTAAGAGGGTTTTTGTCCTCCTAGTTCTCAAATTCAGCCAAGGGTTTTTGTCCTTGGATGAAAACTCAAAAGCAAAGCTCACAAAGAATGCAAATAACTTGAAATCGGATGATCAAATGAAGATAAGCGCCTCCATGATATACCTTTTTGAATTGGGCCCTTGGGTCCTAAATTTCCCTCCAAGTATTTAAAAATACTTTTTTAATTTTATTTTATGTATTTAAAAATACTTTTATTTAGTACTAGTGTTTAGAAACACTTTTTATCTTGATTATAATAATATTATTAAGTTGCCCTTAATTTAGAAATTATTGGGCCCAACTTAAATAATATTATTAATTAATTTAATCTGAAAATGGGGACATGACAGTCTGCCCTTCCCACAAGCAATTGCAAACCTAGATGACAAAACATGGTGTAATGTCCATAGAGTTTAGATCATGCACTTGTCAAATGAAACAACTTCTCCCAAAAAACACCAAACATACTGGGATGCTCAAATGCCATCATGCCAACACTATGAATCATGCTATAGCATTTGGATCTTGTTTCTGTCAAGTGGAAGAACTCCTCTAGGAGACCTGTAATGAGATGTACGATTATACTTCCCCACCTTTGACTTGGATCAAGCAACGAAAGCAACCAACCTACATGTTCCTCTTTGGTGTGATGACAGATGATGCTTTTTCCTCATGCTTGAGGATATCTTCAAGCTCCCACAAAACCAAAGGTTGTCCTATGAATTTGTCACTACGTTTTTGCCGCGCCACTCTATTCTCAAAATGATCATGATGATAACTCCCTCGAGTTCCAATAGATCTTACAACTATGTTATAGGTTGAAACCTCCATGAGTTTGGACCAATCAACTTGCATACAAGCTGGAGCAAAGTTGCAACAGACATAATTCATTCGAAACCTTATCCAAAACAATAGTACAATAGCTGGAACAATTGTTTTCTGCAGCTCCAATGGCTGAAGCCTTTCACAAACAACATGATACATGAAAAAATTTCAAAAATCTACAAACTAATAGCCGAATATGATTGATAATAGTAGTTCAAAATCAATAACCTTAAAAATCAGCAGTGCAAAAATGGTACAGCAGCTGTAATACTGAAAGTCCCTTACAAAATTCAATAACACAGAAGCTGGAAACAACCATACAATGACTGAAAATATTCCAAGAACAGTAACAAACTGAAAATCACTCAGTCCTATGACTGAATACACCTGTATGGCTGAAAAGGTGGAGAATAATGGCTGGAAATGATGAGGGTAGCAGCCTCTAAGCTGAGATTTATGATGACAATGGACTTTGTCATGTTTTCTTCACAACATATTTGCAACATGCCATCACTATTCTTCTCCATTATGCCCTCTTTGTCATCCTTGGCAAACATATCTTTTCTCTATCTCTTGATGAAATTCTCTACTCAATGACCATCCTAGAGGTACAACATCAAACACCCTACCATGCTAATCCAAAATAGATTGAATATCACCACAAAAGAGTGTCTCACCTATGGATGAAGTTTGGTTGTCATCATTTGATGTTCCATCCTTGTGGCCATGATGACTCTTGGACCTCCATCCTTGATGCTACGAAACATTACTCCACTCAATTTGAATTTTAGCTCCATAGTCTAATAGTTTAGGGTGAATTCTCCAAGAGAATAAAGCTATTGTACACCAAAAACCATGTTTGTCTCCCCCAATAAAAAATATAGAAATCATCACGCATCTTATGTTCTCCCAATGTTATGTCAAGTTGATGTATCTTCTTAGTGCAAGGAATGGTGAAGCCATCTACAACTATGACATTGAATCCTTCGAAGTCTTTTGTGTCTAATCCTCTCTTGAATACCGAGCCCACATCTATTATGTTATGGGTGGCTCCACTATCAATCAATACTATGATCCATTGCCCATACAAAACCCCACAAACTCTGAATGGATGATACTTAGGTGCACTTGAAAGTGAAGCAAGGGTGCCCTCCTGAATCTCTCCCTCTTCAACCTTTGGTTTTGGCTTCTCTTTTTCCGTCTCTTCATTTGGGAGTACCTCTATGTAATGTACCTGTCCACGGCCAAGGCATTGATGACTCGGTCCTCATGGCTCCTTTCAAGTAAAGCACAATTTCTTCCTTCTAAGCTCATTCTTTGTGGCTTCTTCTTTGTTGATAATCTTTAGCATGTTTTGTGGAGGAGGGACTTCTTTCTGAAATGAGTTATTCTATGGTGTTGGAGGTGGTGCCTTGCTCTTAGGAATCAAACTCTCCAAAGTTAGAGCTCTCTTGATCGCATCTAATAATGATGGTGGATCAAAGGCCTTAACTAAACCCTTGAGAGGTTCGGTTAGACCCTCCACAAATAATAAAATGAGCCTCTTCTCCATTATATTCGGTACCATCATTGATAACCTCTGAAATTCCCCCACATACTCTACTATGCCGTCTTGCCTCAACTGTGCTACCTCTCTAAAATGAACCTCTGGATCCTTCCTTTCAAACCTTTCCATGAGTCTCCGTGTACAATTAGCATAGGTAACAATATGGTTATGCCCTTGTGTAATCAACCCATGGTAACACCACTTGTGGGCTATGCCTTTCAAATGAAGGGTGGCAAATTTGATGACTTCTTCTTCCAACATGGGGCAAAGTGAAAGGTATGTAAAGACCTTACTACAAATGACTAAATTTTTCTCAAGTTTTAGATAAGATTTCTTGTACAAATCAATGTAAAACATCAACACACATCAACATATATGAAAGCCATGAAACTTTTTGCATCTCCATTGATTAGAAATGAAATAACATCAAATAACATACTGCTGTCATGAAATTACAGTCACTGTTCCAGTCATATCAGACTTGATAAATCATGAAAATAGTTTCCAAATGTCTTCGATAGCTTCAATATCAATATACAAACAATAGACAATGATCCTCTAGACTTGGATTGAGTGTTACAGCCCTGGAAATGCAAATATAATTCACTGATGTAAAGGTACAGCAGGCTGTCATGACTGCTGCAGGTGTGTATTTTGCCCAGCCAATGTTCAAACACCACAAATGCATCAAAATCTTCTTCCCAAGCCAAGCGATAAGGTCATAGATTGCACCTTTGACACTTGTAACTCTCCTAACCCTTGTAGACTTGTCCAATGTACTTCAAAAGCCCTTGGTAGTGTCTTCAATGAATCAAGGGCTTCAATATGATACCAAACACACTCCAATTGCTCTCCTAAACCTGCAAATTCAAGCACTAATGGTGAAATCTGAATGATAACACCTAACACAAAGATATGGGGCCATCACCATATCAAAGAAGGGGTCATCGCCTTGCAAAACAACTGAAAATTGGAATTCTTAGCTATAAACAGAAGTAATAGAAAACATACCAAAGCATCAATAGTTACAAATTGAACTCCAAGAGCTCTATTTATCCTCTCCAAAGATTGGCACTCCTCCTCTTGGACGGTTTGGAATGTGATTTGGATTCCACCAATGAGAATCAAGAGTTTTGTACAATTTTAAACGATTGTAGCTAATCAAACATGCATTGAAAAACCCTCTTGCAATTATTAAATGATTTTCAGCTATCCATTAGACCTCCCAAAGCAAAATCGACCCTCCTTCATGTGAGCAAACTCCTCCAAAGGTGGTGGCTAGTGCAAGTAGTTGTTGATCATTAAAAAAAATGTCTTCAAACATTTAAAATCTCTCTTCTTTGGCTCTGGCATCACACAACTCATGAAATGCATTTAAAATTATCCTCTTGGCTGGAACGATTTTCAACTACCCATGAAAAGCATTTAAAATCCTTATTTTTTTTCCTTGGACGAATTCCAACCAGTTGAGCACTTGCATTTAAAATATTTCTTTCTCACCTTGTGCGCCGATCCTCCTAACCGTTTGCACTTTGGGCAATGAAATCCACATGAAATACACCTTCCTCTATGCCGTCGATCATCATTGGCATATGAACAAATGTAATGATCAATAAAAATAGGTCGCACCTCATTGCCATGCAATTTCCTTTGGGCTAATAGCATAAATACCTATCCATACATTGGCACATTATCACATGCAACTCCATTTGGCATCCAAATACAAAACAAGTCGATTATAGGAAAATGTAATTGAAGATTTCATTTTCCACTTTATTCTTTGATCAAATTGATCCAACTATATACATTTGAAAATACAATCTCAATATTGCATTCTCCAAAACATCATTTTGACCAACTCAATGAAATTACCATGAAAACACTTAGCCAAAATGCAAATTCATTCCCTCACCAATGCATTAGCCTACAGGAATGTATAATAGGCTAATCCCCAACTCCACATTAAGTCACTCCGGAAATGGGGACATTACAAGGTATGTGTCCAACTTTTGGACCCAAGCACATGTAGTACTTTTTCTCGAACCATCAAATGGAGGAAGAGTCAACTTACTCAACCTATGTTGCAAATCTCTATGGGCCTGATGTGTAGGAGGTCTTCTCTCGATTCTTGGTCCATTCCTTGTCTTGAAATTGCAATAGTTTGCAAATGTGATCTGATTTCCGGATCAAGACCTAGATATTTATCCATGCGAACATTGATGTCATATATTGCTAGATTTTGCTCCTCTTTTTTTGGTGGTGTCTCTACTCGAGGTAAGAATATTGGCTGAAAAGACCTAGCTACTATCCAACTGATGCGCTGGTATTGTTTGTGTGATTGAATGGGACATTATTATTTGAAGTGCCTCCCTCACCTATGGGAGTTTGAACTAGCATGGTGGAATTCAAGGTGGCATTCATATTCTGCATTTGTTGGATCATTTGGGCTAAAAGTTGATTTGTCTACTCCTGATTCCTGATAAAAGTGTTAAACTTGTTGTCATCATCTACCATGTGTTTCTTACCTTTGCTACCTAGTCCTGAACCCACACTTGTATCTTGTTGTGATGCCTCCAACTTTTTCCTCTCTTTTTGAAGTGCTCAGATCCCTTTGACTAAGCTGCATGCAATCATTAGCTTAACTCGTAGGCTGGCGAGGTCTATGCTTTGATACCACTGTAATATCCCAGCGTATGATTTCTTTTGAATTTTTTCATCTTTTTTGTATTTTCTAAATTTATGAAACAAAATGCAAAACTGAAACAATCTAGAAACTAAATGATGTACGAACTGAAAAGAATGACTCAAATTCCTTGTAATCAGGCTATGTATTGACTGATAAAATGTTTTGGCTGAAGTTTAGATCATCAAACTGATATCTCATTCAATGACAAATAGCTACAATGTTGTTTAGGTAGAATTGAACATAAGTTTCATAATTATAGAGACAAATTCCACTCACAATTTGCCTAAATATGAGGGTACAATGTTGTACATAGGGCAGACTGATAGGAGCAATGAATGGAGGCTTGAGCTGTCACCTTTGGTTGGCATAACCTTTCTAAGTCTAATGCGCCTCCTCTTCAAAAGTTCTAAGTGTTGCGGATCTCGGAGGCCGGGGTTGCGGTCTTCTTCTTTCCATTTGGCAATCGAAAGGCGGAAGACCTGACGGCTGAGGTCCGCCGAGCTCATAAATTTGTCTAAGTGTTGCGGATCTCGCGGGGCGGGAGTTTTCTTCTTCCTTTTTTTCTTTTGGAAGGCGGAAGGTCTGAGGCTCGATCCCTGACAAACTTCATAATTTCTTCTAAGTCTTGCAAAGTCGGGGATCGAGCGGGTCTTCTTTTCAAAAGCACGATGCATGGTGAAGGCTCGATCTTCGAAGCCCGACAGTGTCCCTATTACCTCTTTCGGACTTTGGAGATCGGGGTTTCCTTCTTCACCTTTCAGAAGCCCGATTGGTTGGGGCTCGACCTGTTTCGCCTTCTCATCTCTTCTACTATTTAGGGCGTGACGGGACTGCTCATCGACCTCCCTGGCTGCCATTACTGCTTCTTTAGAGCCCGATTGCTTGTGGAAAACAAATTTTTCGCCCCCCTATGCCACTGTAGCTCCTTTGCATTGAATTTCTTGTACCCAAGGCATGGGTGGACACTCTTCTTCAGCGGATTTCCAGGGCAAAGCCATATGGTCTCGTTCCAAGGACACATAAATGAATTTATTGCAGCATGGGTGACTGATTTTCCTTGTTGACCACTCTTCCCCACGTCCATGGCTGCTATAGTGTGATCAGAAATGCTATATATGCATATGTTTGAGATGTATTTTTGGTTGGTTGGTCGCTGGGTCCTTATTCAGGTTGAAGGTGTAACACCCACTCTAATTTAATAGAATAGAAACTTATCTAATAACAGAATTTCAGCAGAAAGATTAACTAACTTTTATGAAAGAAGTAACAAATACAATAAAATTCGAATTTCAACAAACTTTCATTTTCAGCTGAAATAATCTTTTCTAATTAGCGTACATGTAAACCAAAGTAATCTAACTAACTTTAATTAACTATCTTTCTTTTCAACAAACTCAAATATTAAAATAGGAAGAGAGGATAAGGAAAGTACAACTTGAATAGTTTCCTGCTGATTTGTTTGTAGATCCTTCTCTGGATTCTGGAAAAAGAAATATAAACAAGGGCTTTATCCACCCAACCAAGACCAACTGGTCTCCCGTGCTTCTTCAACTGAAGAAACCCGACCCTTCATGAGGGTGATTAACGAGGAATCAAATAACAACAATATGCCTTTGAGCCTGGTGTTAAGATCCTATACCTCTTGATCGATCTTTTCCCTAAGGTACCTCCTATTGGAAAGATCACTCTGATCAATGGTATATCTGGAACTTGATCGCTGACATATGCCTATACTGCATCGTAACCTTGGCCAAGGATTTTTAATATATTTATCTGACACTACTGTGTCGTCAGTATTCACCCTTGCTCGGCATTTACATTATTTCAGATGTTTCTTTTTGGTTGCAGGTTTGAAAGAAAATCATGTATGATCCACTTGACATACTTATAGATTCACAAGAGATGCAACATAAAAATGTACAGACAGATAAATATCTTTGCTTAGTGACCGAAGTCATATATCTCAAGGAAACTATAAATATATGAACATATATATATAAGGTGTAAGGAAGGACAATACTTCTGCAAATTCGAAAGACTTGATAGATGAACAACATATACTGATTCAGAAGACCGATCATGAATCATAGAACAAAGATTACAGAAAGATAGAATGATTTGATAGCTATATATATATATATATATAAGGTGTAAGGAAGGACAATACTTCTGCAGATTCAAAAGACTTGATAGATGAACAACATATACTGATTCAGAAGACCGATCATGAATCACAGAACAAAGATTACAGAAAGATAGAATGATTTGATAGCTACGGCTATCCTAGTGATGTATTTCTATTGCATGACAAATAATATGATGAAGGAACTATGGTCTTGCCTGGATGATTCTTTTACTGATAAAAAACTGAAGGAAGTGCCGAGCAAGACAAGACTGGACTGCCGATTTGTTCTTGCGGCCGCTTTGATGATAATAACTTGACAGAGTTAGCAAGTACGCAGTTGATACACCAAGGAATGTATGATTCGGATTACTGAAATACAGAGTAGAAAATACTTCCGAAGAATGCAAAACAATGCTCCAGAATATGTGATATAGGTTTCAGTATTGTAGAGACGAAGCACTTCAGCGGAATGCAAAAATTTTGATCAATTCATAGCTTACAATTCTTGCGAATGCTTTTAGAAATGGTGCGAATGCTATTTTCTATCCAAGATTGAGTAAAAAAAAATGAATGACAAAGAAAGAATGAACGCCAATAATTATATGCGCGCTCCTCCTACCCTGTCCGCATGCAAGGAGCGTTTCCTTCTTGCGTGCGGGCAGAGTGGAAGTTACAAAACAAGACTCCAACTCGCACACTACCAAGCACTCTTCAAAAGGTAGACACAATTTATATTTTATTTAATAGACATAAGGAAAAATAATTCTCACCAACTAGAAATATATTTATACTTATATGTATGTGCCTTGGCCAAGGCTATGAAGACTTAGACTTAGACATTATTATTGTTTTTCAATTCCTGTAATCACTCTCCCCCTATTGATATCTCTTTTTCCTTGTCATTTGATTTGTCCTGCAACCACTTCGACAAATAATGAAGCTTAAATCATTTCCTCGATGCGAAAAATAACATATATTATATCCATACATCCATTTTCACATACAATTGAAAAATATTCGCATTTAAAAGAAAATCATTTTCACATAATTATACACATTATTCAACGAATAATTTTTCATATTCACATGAAAGCAGTTGTACACAACTAACAACATAACTAACATTTCATTGTTCAGAAGAAGGGGATGTAACGGAAGCGCTTGATGTTCGATCATGGCCTCATGATATTTCCCAGAACTGTATGAATCTGATGGACTGTGTCATCTTCTGGACCTCTCTTGTCTTCATTTCTAGTTCAACTATGAGGGGAAGGTTGTCATTCTGTGTCTTTTCTGATCTGTATTGAGCTTTTCTTCTTTTGTAATGACTATTTAGCCTTCATGATCAAATATAATAGACTGATATTTCGTCTCTTATACTTCTATACTGTGTTTACTTGAATTCTGTAGGCTTATTCTGTGGATGATTTGTCCCTCTTGTAGTTACAGTTTTCTACTTCAAATCTCTGTTAAAGTTATAAGTCTGTGTGAATCTATATCAATATTTGAGATCATTGTTGTGTTATGTCGATCCCAACCGAACACTAAATCTGGTGCATCACTTCCCTTTTAACTTCAGTCCCCTTCTTCCCCTTTTCCTTGGTGATCAGTAGTATAGATTTTGTTGATTTCTCCGAACCTTAAGTTCAGAAAGAGGAACCAACCTTCTCTAGAGGTTTGATCTCATTTGCAAGGTCCTGCACCTTGAGATCAGTCCCATTGTGTCATTGGAATGCTTGAACAAGCTTCAAATAGGGTGTAATTCCAGGTGATAATAGTTTTTGGCACACTCGGTGGGACCCTTTGCTCTGAGTAAGAGCTGAACTGAGAAGATTTGGTGCTGTTTTTAGTTCATTTGCTGTTGTGGAAGCATTCAACAAGCACTTGGCGACAATGTTGGTCCAGTATTCAAATCAATCCAACATTCATGCCTTGAGTGCAGAGAGAATATGAGTGTTGTTTCATCTCCTTTAAGAGCCCAATCTACCCCTCCTGTTAGATTTTAGTATTCAAGGACCCTGCATATAACCAGAATCAATTTGAATATCCTCAATATGGCAAGAAACCTTCCTTTTGTCACCTTTAATGGGGGAAGCCCACTTGACCTAGCACAATATGATAATATCCCTAACTCAGCTCTGAAAGCAATCCCATTTTTCAATGGTGAAAACTCTACTACACCTGTTGAACATATCCAAGATATTGCTAGTGTGCTCTGTCCACAATTTCACTCAAGACAATGTAGTTGTGAGACTCCTTGCTTTTTCCTTCAAAGGAAAAGCCCTCCAATGGTATAGAGGTTTGCCAGCTATTTCCATTCATAATTGGGACGATTTGGGAACAAGACTCTGCCAACACTTTGAAGATAAAAGTGACCACCTGTCTTTGATGGAACAATTAGCAACAATCAAAAGGGCTCCCCATGAATTTATGGAGGACTTCAATTAAAAATTTCAAAAGACATGGGACAGGATTCCATTGTTGCTTAAGCCCTCTCCTAATACTGCCTTTATATATTATTTGAGGTCATTAAATAATGATATTGTTGTCATGATTCAATCCATGGGAGGGACTGTGTTACCAGGTGCTTATGACATAGCAATAAGGGCAGAGAATTGTCTGATTCAAGCTGGGAAGATTGCTCCAAGACCACCAATGCCCCTATTTCCAGGGGCTCCGGTCATCGAGCCAAGTGTGGCTCCAATCCCTACAATGGTCACCCCCACAACCTCTCTGATTACACCCCTAAATGAATTACATGAGGTTAAGACCCTGCTGCAAAGCTTTGGAAATGAGTTAGTGGCACTGAAAAGGCAGCAAACACAATCCAACAAGCCATATCAGCTCTTCAATTAGGCTCACCAGCCCAACATGCAACCTTATCAGGGCAATGTACAAAGACAAAATCAACTTAGTTACATTAGGCTCCTAAATTCCATCAATCCCAATGCTGCAAGCACATCCAGACCTCTTGTGCCTATGCAGAACAATTTGGCTCAGGACAATGATTGGTGCTACCCATGTAGTCAGCCCCATGATCAAAATTTTATGCCAAAGCGGACAGTTCAGTCAGGTTTTGACAGTGCAAAACCCAACAGTCCTTTCAGAGCAACAACCTAGTTCTAGTCATGATGTTAGTGGAGGACAAGAACAAATACAGAACGATTCTACCTTGATGAATTCGATGTAGGATGACTTCTGTGGTGTTAATTAGGGTACGAGTCCAATAACACACAACATGAGCAAAAAAAAGAGTGACTGAAGATGCATTAGTTCCTACAGTTGGTCAAGCATCTACCTCTCATGCATCTCCAATGGCTACAAATGAAGGTGCAACGGCCAATACTCCAAAGCAAGCAGATCAAGCTGTTGGTAAGGTAATCCAATGTTAGAACAACAACCCCAGGCCAGTCAACAATCAAAAGTTGACACTGAGGTCACAAAGGTATCCCAGAAGGTTAGTCAGATCCCTTTTGGCATAGTTGATTAGATGAAAAGAACTAACCTGAGTGTCACTATGTGGGATGCCCTGTTAATCCCAGCTCAAAGGGATTTACTTCAGGAAGCCCTAACAAGCTTCAGTCAGCTTGCCAAAGAGACAACAAAAGAAAAACCAGCCACCCCAGCAAACCTGTGCCAACCAAAAAAGGAGGCAAGCACAAGTAAAAGCAGTAAGCCCCTTCCCTTCTATGTTTCCCTAATCATTGGTGACAAATTGTTGCATAATTGCATGATTGATTCTGGGTCGGGTACTTTTGTTATGCCTAAAAATATAGCTGACCAATTAGGCATAGAATATGAATCTGTGAGTAAAGGGGTAGTGCAATTAGATGGTACTATTGTTAAGATGGTAGGTATTGTTAAAGATCTGAAGCTTACCCTACATGCATGCCTTGGCTGCTTTATTTTACAAGACATTTGAACCATTGATCTCCTTGCATACTTTGGCATATGTTTGTCTAGAGATTTCATTGCTAAAATAGGTGGATACTTATCCTCTAATTGGTGCCACATGTTGTTTAGAACAAGGTATGGCACTAAGGTGACCATTAAGGTTGAGTCTATTGCCAATGATCATGTAGAGCCTTATTCCCCTAACCCTACCAACATGAACTGCACAATCCATGATTTAGAGGAGGATGACAACAACATGCATGAGGCTGCCACACCTGTGGAAGAAATTCCTGATATATTGCTTGATGAATGGGCGAATTGTTTTCAATTTGATACTCCTGATCATATGGAAGACACAGGGCTGGGTACATATTGTATCCATGATGAAGATGCCTTCATCCCTAATCTTGTGAAGTCAAAAGAAGATTCAAGTGGGATATGGCAAATGTATTTTGATGGCTCGAGAAGCAAAAATGGAGCAGGTGGTGTAGTGCTAGTTTTCCCCTGAAAGGAGGGTTATTTCTCTGCTTTCAGATTTCAGTTCAGCTGCACCAACAATGTGGCCGAATATGAAGCCTTGGTTCAAGGCATGTAGCTGGCACATAAAAGGGAATAAAATTTTTACAAGTGTTTGGTGATAGTGAGTTGGTTGTTCACCAAATCATATCACAAAATGCTTCAAGGAATGACTTAGTTAAGTCATATAAATACAGAGTCTGGGATTTGATTGAAGACTTTGATGCCTTCAATATCCAGGCAATGCCTAGAGGAAAGAACAAAGATGCTGATAGGTTGGCTACAATTGGTGCCCAGTTTGACATCCCTAATAATGACAAACAAAACTCAGATCGGCATGTGAAGGTTTTGTGAGGCCAGCCATCCCAAACAATGTTACGAGCTGGCAGGTATTTGAAAATGATCAGCAAATTGTTAATTTCTTGCAAGAAGAGGCAGAGTTTGCTGCTAGTAATCAGTCAAAATTGCAAGAGTAGTATGGTGATCAAGTGATCCAGCGAGAAGAGAGCTGAGCGGATCACAAAAGTCATGGAATATGACGTCGACATCAACATCACAAAGCTAGTAAGAGTCAAAGGACTGTGTGAGCAAATGGTAGTAGACATTGGAGCTGGAAATGACACGGTGTATGGCCTTGAGCAAGCCCAGCCAACTGAGTTTCACGCTCCAGCTGACTGGTATCATGACATGGCAACTTTTCTACAGTCAGGTAAATGCCCAGATGGCCTAAATCAATCCAAAAGAAGGTATTTCAGACTTCAGTATTTTGCATAACTGTCTGAAGAGCTCTTGGCACTATGTCTCAGGAGTATCATTGATCATCTTCCAAATGTCAAGAGATATCTCTAATGTGCACTTTTGTCCATTGGCCAGTTTGCTCTTGCTGTGATGTTTGTTGGGATACTTAGAAGTTGAATTGAGCGAGCAACCTCCCTTTTGCTGTTGTGCACGTTTGAATAGGCATGTGCTAAAATATTGCTTTATGAAAGATAAAATTATAGAATATGCAAAGGAAAACACAAGATACAGTTAATCGATACACATTCAAATGTATGAAAGACTTTTAGCAATAATGTGCAACTTATATTCAATACAAAAATGAAAAAGTTATAATGGATGTTACAGATAACAAGGATCAAAATGAGAATTCCAATGACCAAAAAGGGACGAACACATCATATTGGTTTGCCTACACTATTCTTTGTTATTCATCTTCCAATGTGAAGGATTGAATGTCTAAATGTACAATTGACAATATAATTGCAAGCAGTTACAAAATGGTTCACATTCCATAATCGATGTTGAGCGATCTTTCAATTGCTGATGGTTGATGTTCCAATCCCATGGCTTGTAGATGAAGCGCTACATGTGCCACATGTCCAAGGTTGTTGACTATGCTGATGACTGCCAGCTGGTGTGTGGAGAGCTGCAGGTCCGTGTGCGATGGCACACAATGTCATAGATGTCTGCCTGCTAGCGCAAAGTGCTGTAGCTGCCTGTGCAAAGTTCCCTAAGGTTTGTGCGGTTCTGTTCTGATCACAAGGCCAACATGGCATGGCCTCATTTGGTAATGATGTGGGGTCAAATTGAAGAACACCTAGGTTGATGGGAGAAATCAAAATTCCATTATGCATATTTCTCCACCTTTGTAAATTTGTTTTTTTTATTGTTATTAATTTTTTTTCATAAATTAGGTTGTGTGATTGCACAGTATAAAAAACATTAGATTTGTCCATTAGCACTAGGGGAAGGAGGGTCAAAGACTCTTTGGTCTTGTTGGCAATCCTTAATCAAAGGCTAAGGGTCTCACTGTCGTAAGTGCTAAAGAAGCTTCTTGATGATTGAATCTAAAATGGGCAAGTCCACAACTCTATTAGCTGCTAACTGTGCCACCTGTTTTCATTGCCTTTAATGTGAGAAATTTACATTGTCAAGAGTCAAGACTATCTGTGATCTATCAGGTGTGCTGCACAATGACTTATAGCTTCCACACGAAGCATATATGGTTGGGCATAACATTGATAAGAATCTGCGAGTCCCCTTCCACTATGATGTCATTGCAACGATGATCTCTAGTGATTTGAAGACCTTTGAGCAGTACCTTGGCTTGAGTCTCATTATTGGTGTCAATGCTACTGTAGCATTTGCAATGAGTGGTTGGTCCTCACTGTCCCCGAAAACACGTCCTTCAGTAGCAGTTGGAGCTGGTTTCTTTCATCTAACTGAGGAGCTACTTGGGCTATTAAATTTAATTATTTAAAAGGCAGATGAATAATAAATAATTAAAATTAGTACTAAAGTTTATTTAACAAAATTATCCAAACCTAGGAACAAAAATAAAAATAGAAAGCTATAAAAAGTTATTGTTACTATGGTTCAGTCAAATTATTCGTACAAAAAATGATAATGTTTAATGAAAAAAAGAGAACTCGTCTTGCCTTTGGCATTACATTTTTGACATAAAAAAAAATATTTTTTGGGGAATTTCTTACGAATTAAAGTTTTATGATTGCAACTCTCTATCATCATATTTTAGAGGATATGCACAAAAAATGGTGGGGATAATCTTGATGAAGAATTGACAACAAATATAGAACGGGAAAAACAAAAAAACTATATTTTGGCAGATGGTCGAAATGAAGAGCATTTGAAAATTGAACTACAGCAATTAAAAGATGAATTACAAGAGTTTCAAGGGTTATCAAAACAATAAGACAAGATTTTGTGCCTTGTAACAGCCAGCAAGTTCTGCTTAACAAATTAAGCATCTCAAGACTAAAAAGAAGAGTTTGCAAAAACAAGAACTTAACCTTATTTATAATGAGGCATCTTCTGATATCTTTAACTTTTGGTTAAGTAGAGGAATTCAAACAAAACAAAATCTTTTAAGCATTGAAGGCTTTTATGGGCATTTTAATTAGAATTTTAATATTTGTGGGAATTGATCCGTGTATACTTACTACTTGTAAGTCATCATAAGATTACCTCCATGAGTAGGTAGTCATTTAGATTAATGACAATTTATTTCTTCATGCATGTTGATAATTTTACAAGACAAGGGAACCCACTTAGTGCATAACCACCTTTAAGCATAAGATTACCTCCATGAGTAGATAGTCATTTAGATTAATGACAATTTATTTCTTCATGCATGTTGATAATTTTACAAGACAAGGGAACCCACTTAGTGCATAACCACCTTTAAGCATTTGTTAGGAGGGGGGGAATGGTGAATGTTCACTGCTTTGGGCTTTTCATCCTCTAGCTTCTTTCCCTATTGGCAAAGCTTTTGGAGCATGTGATGCCTTATAAGTCACCCTTATTTTGCAATTCTTATCAAGATGTGATTAGCCCAAGTACAACTCAATCATATATGCATGTGTTAAGTGTTGAAGGTTTCCAAGGACATTTTAATTAGAAATTCAAATTTTGATGGGATTTGACCCATGTATTTTTAAGTCATCTGAAGATGACCTCCATGAGTAGTCATTTACACTAATGGCATTTCATTCCTCATGCATGTCATCACCCTTATTTTGCAATTCTTATCAAGATGTGATTAGCCCAAGTACAACTCAATCATATATGCATGTGTTAAGTGTTGAAGGTTTCCAACGACATTTTAATTAGAAATTCAAATTTTGATGGGATTTGACCCATGTATTTTTAAGTCATCTGAATGACCTCCATGAGTAGTCATTTACACTAATGGCATTTCATTCCTCATGCATGTCAATAATAATTATAAGCTATTAAAAGTCACTGTTCCTCCACCTACTAACAAATGCTCAAAGGTGCCTGTGTGCTAAGTGGGACCCCTTGATTTGTAATTATTATCAAAATACTTGAAAAAACAAAATGTCATGTGTAAATGACTACTCGTGGAGGTCTGTATTGACTACTCATGGAGGTCATATTGAGAAACAAAAACCTATCAAACTTTGAAGTACAAACTAATTTCAAACTTGTGCCATTAGTGTAAATGACATACACTAAGTTTTCCGCCTTTTTTGAGTGCAATCGGTTGCACTTTATTGAGTGGATGAAAGAGTATCTGTCAGATGCAGATGAACTAGCAACCTATGAAGACAAAGTAGAGAAAGAGTTAAAAATAAGAACTTACAGGTTATAAAATTTAATTTTAAAAAATTTAAAAAACTTTAAAATTATAAATGAATTATGAAACTTCAAAGTTTAAAAATTAAAATTTTAAAAGACTAAAGATAAAAAAATAGAAATTTAGTAAACTTACTTGTGATAAAACCTTGATTGCAAGAGGTTGATAAAACTTTGATTGCAAGAGGTTGTAGGTGCTGGAATTGTTGGCCATGAAAGTACCACCAATTGTGAGCATCTTTCTTGAATTTATCACGAAGAGCCTCAATGTTTTGACCATTGGAGTGTAGAAAATCAGTGAACTCATTTGTGACCATATCCTACACTTCTGGCTTAGGGAAGAGTCTATGAAATGCTACCTTGTACCTGTAATGAGCACCCTATCTTTTTTTTTTTTTGAAAACACAAGAGGAAGACACTGAATTGTTAGGGCAATGTTTTTCCACACTTTTCTAATCACCCAGATCCCAATATGGGCAAGGTGAGAGCATACTAGTGCTTCAGAGTTAGCATTCAAAACCCAAATCAACTGAAGAAACAATCTTCTACTTATTCAGTGGGCATCCACTTATTTAGTGGGAAGTACAAGGAATGTAAACCAGGTGCATCCACTTGTTCAACGGGAATCTGAGCTATGCATAAAAGTAAATCCAGGAGCATCCACTTATTTAGTGGGCCCTGAGCTTTGAAGAACAAGGTCGGAAAGACACATCCACTTGTTTAGTGGGAAGCCAATACATGCAAAGAAACTAATCTATTTGGCACATCCACTTATGCAGTGGGAAGCCATTACAATGTTGGCAACAGTGAGAGTATTACAATGAAGAGACATCAAGTTACAACATTCAGCTGCTTAGTTTATCAAACCAATATTCAATGATGAAGATATAAGCATGAAACATAGCTGGAATGATACATTAAATTGTCCTTCATATTACCATGATCTGCTTGCTGACTGTGCTCAGAAATTAGCTTGACTGTAGCTGTATGGCCGCTCAGGCAGGGTATATGCATGCTTGAAAATACTCAGAACTTTCCCTAACAGTCCCCTTTAAATCTCATACCATCTTCACTGTCTAAAACGCCATTGCTGGGCCTGAACACATATAAACTGCTACAGCAGAAAGTAAACTAATCTCTCACGTCCGTACTGAGCTTGGTACGGCCTGCAAGGAGGTATGGCAGGTCTGGGAGTGCTCTAACAACAGAAATCAGTCTAAAAACTGCTCAGAACAGGTTGTATCCATTGCACAAAGATGTTCCATCATAGATAACAGCATACAAAACACTTCACATCAACTTGCATATCAAACACTCAACTGCTGTACAGCTGGTACAGTACAGCCAGACAGGGAGCTAAAGGCTCTTCAATGGAAACTACATAAATCACTCCAAAATGCCATCATAAAACTCACTCAGCGCAACAAAACTCCATTAAAAATCCAACTAATCAAAATACATCAAAATCCATGAAGCTCAATGTGATTTCTGGATGAAATCACCGGATATCCAGCTAGGGTTGATCTTTCACAACCGAAACCAGATGAGAAATTGAGGCTAAACAACCCCAAGAAGAAACTTTGCTCAACAACACAAGTTTTTAGAGGAAAAGAAAATATCTTCAACAACATTTACCCCTCCAAATGAGCCCAAAACTCCTTTATAAAGACACTTTTAGGGCAACAAGAGGAAATAATAATAATAATTTCACTGTTCTTTTAATTTCCTCCTCACATATAAAATAACCTTTTTATTTGCTCACTTTATGTCTCACCTGCCTAATATTTCTTTCAATGTTAGCATCAAATAATATTGTCTAATATTTCTTTTAATGTTAGCATCAAATAATACTTTTTCAACACCTTTCCAAATAGCTATTACACTTAAGTTATCTTTTAATATTTCTCATCATTAGACAATTTAAGTGAATAAATAATTAAATAGCCCATTAATATACCCAAGTTGCGGAAAGCATCCAAATGAGATACTTTTGCAATTCTAACCATACCAATAGGATACGGAAGACTTGGGATGAAAATCAGAGGCCGTTGGGTGACTTTCTAAAAATAGTATGTTTCTCCAAGAAAGTTGGAGAGCACCCGAAAGGTCGGAATTGAATTCCGAAAGCATCTATGAACTCCAAATGACTAGCCGGACTTAAAGACACGAACAACCGCTCTGAAAGACGGAGCCACAACCACTCCAAGAATGTTGGAGTTCTTCCTAACATGCTGAATAGTCTCTCGAAGACTAGGAACAAGCATAATGCGCACAAAAGATCTATGCGCCAAAAAGGGGGCATTACAGTACCCTTCAGACACTTCATAATCTTTCCATGGGGGAATCCTGTTTGGCACCGCAAGAATCTCAACACTATAATATTTTGGAGTCAATGCAAATGCAAGAAGATGCAACGGGGTTGTCATTGTGGTCCATCTATCCTCAATAATATGTGCACTTGTTTGAAGAAAATTTCTTGACGATCTTGCTCCTCATTTATAATGGTCTTTTATCTTCTCTATCATTGAATCAATGCCATCATATATCTCCCCCATGCAAGGCTTGTCCATGTTAGTATAACGAATCATGCTCAAAATGGGCTCGGTGAAACTAAGGCGATACAACACACGATCCCACCAAGAGTCATCTAGGATCATCCTCATAACATTTGAACCCTGTTAGTGTTGCTTTGCCTCCATATGGACCAAGTATGGCAAATAACCATGTTGGAAAGAGCCTTTTGACCTTCACAAGCCATCTCAAGGCGATTGTGTTCAAAGCAAAATGGGTCTCAGACTCTCAACAACCTATTGAATATCAAAAATAAAAAATAAAATAATTAAAATTTAAACATTTAAAAACAAACTTTAAAGAAGAATCAGAATATGTGAAATTAAAGCATAGAAAAAATATATTGCTTCACTTACCTTCAACAACTCTAATGTAGAAAATGATCTAAATATGCTTTGTGACGTGGTGGTTGGTGATGAACATTCGTATCTCCTCGGCCTCTTCATACAACTCTCTAATCCAATCAAATTTTTTCCCAATCTTTTGTACCATTAAATTGAGAGAGTGGACAACGCAAGGTGTCCAAAAAGATATGTAAATACCGTTCCTCAACCATCAACCCAGCAGCTCTACAATTTTTTTGCGTTGTCCGTTATCATTTAAACAACGTTACGAGGTCCTACATCCTCAATGGCTGCAATGAGGATGTTAGCAATAAAATTTCCATCCTTCACCTCCCCCTCACAATCCACAGCTCTAAAAAACATTGCTCCTTTAGGGGACACTACAATGACATTGATCAAAGGCCAATTTTTTTGCATCTTTCCATCCATCGGAGACAATCGACACCCCTGTCTCAATCCATGAATCCCTTATGGGCTTCAATGCATCTTCTATACTCTTGACTTCATTTTCCAATAAGGTGCCACACACCTTCTGATAACCTGGGCCCTTAAACCCTTTTGGAGCCTCATTAATTTTTTTCACCATCTCTTTCCAATATGGTGAGCGAACAACATTGAATGACAAACCATTTGCATAAATGCATTTGGCTATATGTTGGTCAGCAATATCTTGAGCTTTATGTTGAAATGATGTTTCCAAAGGTCCCTTTGGTCTTTTGTTTGGAGTGCTTGTGGGTTGCTCTTGAGGAGTGACCAAAAATGGGTGGCTCTCTACCACAACAGTGTATAATGGAGGCTTCATTCCTTGTTCTACTTTTTTTCTTTGGTAAACTTGCTAATGCTTTACGACCTGTTGCGTCGTCTGCTGCTTGTTGTTCCATGATATATGCCATCACTAGCTCTCGTGGTATAGGCTTTTTATTCTTTCTCGGGCAAGCTTTGATGCCCATCCCAGGGGTGTTACACAAATGGGCTTTCACCCAACTATATGAACTAGAATATTGCACATCACACCCATTGTATCTCCAAATGTAACCTCCACCACCTGGAAGTGGTTGTATCATTTCAACATACTTCCAAAGAGGTGAGTTTGGATCAGTTTTGAATTTAGATTGGCTTGCGGAGCTAGAACTAGCTGCCATTGTAATTCCTGTGGATGTGGCAAAAAGCTTTGTAAACAAGACATTCAAAACAAAAACAAAAACAAAAACCCAACTTGTTTAATATGTTAACTAGTTAAGCATAGTGATACATTCATATAAACTAAGATTTAAAAAAAAACAAGAAGTTGAAAAGAGTTAGTTTGTTGTTTAAAAATACAAAAAAAAAACCTCTTTACAAAAATCTCCTCCTTTGATTTTCTTGGCAGCCTCTAAACACTTTGAAATGTGCAGGAATGGTCGTGCAATGGATTTTCAACCTTCAAGAATCAATTTTCAAACTTTTGTGTTCAATCACAAACAAATATGGAAGTTCAACCACAATGAAAACTATTTGTGTTTTGCAAACAAAATGAGTTCAAGTGGCTTTCATTTTGTGTTTAAAATGTGTTTTTAGGGTTCCCTTTTCATTCTAGGGCGAATGGTCAAAGTCAACATGACTTAAAATATTTAAAATAAAAAAATAGAAAAAACATTTTTTTGGGGCGGATGGCCGCCGGGTTCGCCACTTGTTAGCTGTGGGTTCATGTTTTGGGCCCACGAATCCGGCCTGTTTTGGGCGGACCCTGTCCAGACCCACAGGGGACCGGACTGGATCACGGACTGGTTCGAACCGGACCCGGATCCGGCCAGGTCCCAGGCGGATCCGGTAACTTAGGAAATGACAAATGAGAAAGCCCAACAAGCAGCTGCGTACATCTGACACATAAAAAAACAGAAAATGAACTAGGCAAAGTAGATCATTAAAATAGAAGAATGGTGCCAAAAGAACAGAAAAATAAGCACATGCAGAAGGAAAAATCGGATTTTGAAGTGTAGGTTTCACATACCTTGACCGAATTTGCAATGTACGAAGTAGATCACCGGGAACTTGGAAGACATCTGAAGCTATTAATTGAATTATAACTTACTAGTGTCTCGATCGGGAATATAAACAGTTGCAGAAGGTCATATTGACAGCTTCTACAGAGGCACTTTACATATTTTTGTCATCGGTCATAGTTTCTCAGTAGCTTCCACTTTTACATCTAAACCTCTCACCAGTGTCTAAAGACTAATTTATGTCAGCAGTGATGCGGACTTAGTCTAGAGTGGGATAGATGTAGACTTCAATGTTGATATTATCTTTGTTGTTCTTTTGACACCTACGTTAAATGTGTGTTGAGGACCTAGTTACCAACTCGGGGAACCTGCATAAGTTGGGAGGTAGAATATTTCTGGCATTCTTGATTACTTTGGGAATGACTGATTTGTATACGTTATTGCGTCAGCAGAGACAAAAGCTTTAGCCTTTTTTATAGAATAAGTATTGATGTTTATGGAGGACTACTGGAGCAAAGTAATTTTTCACGACTGTAATTTATGTTCAGAGATGGCGCAATTTTTCAAATCATCCTTTGTGAGTACCTGAGTAATCTTGATTTGTTTTGCAGTGTGGCAAAAGCTGGAAGAGCAAAATCCAGACTTCTTCAAAGCATACTATACAAGATTAATTGTGAAGCAACAAATCACAAAGTTCAATGAGCTATTACGACAGCAGGTTGAACTTATGCAAAAGATGCCGACAACAAGTGCACCTCCCATTTCAAATGGATTACATTCCTCACCAAGTATGTTACTTTTCTTCCTTAAGCTTGATTATAATTGTTCATTCTTTCTTATATTTGACAAAGAATGATAGTGGTTAAGATTTGGTCTTGTGTGTGTAAGTGGGCCCTACTCAATCTAGAGTTTGCCAAAGGGTTACAAATCGGCTGCAGCGATCCTTATGCATTTTTTCCCCAAAGGTGGTACCACATGTCCATTTTTTTAAATAATTACATATGGGCAAACTACATCTGGGTAATCCATATCCCAAAAGTGTCCTAGATTATGTTCATAGTACTTAATAGAAAGATTTTTATTATCAGTGTAATCCATATCCCTTGTATTAAAAGGACCACTAAAACTGTATTATGTATGTGTGTTGGTTGATCAAGACAAACTGCAACTCATGTTCAATTCAAAATATTACATGAGTTATTTCTGATATTGTGTGTTTACCTTGGAAAATGTTTTTATGTTTTTAAATTGACAATTACAATATGATACATAACCAATCGGTATGTTTTTGCAACCTAGAGGTAGGGTTTGCCTGTCTTCCCCTGCGATTGTTTATCGCTTCTGTCGTGTCGGGTGGGTGTAATAAAAACCGTCGGGGGCCAACAAACGAACTACACCGATCCTGTTCTCTTTGGTTTTGTTTTCTAAAACATTTTTTTTTTTAAATTGCAATACAGTCACGGCATTGCATCCGTGTCTGTATTCTATTGCAATTACTACTAACCAAAAAAATAAAAATAAAATCCCGAAACCTTTGTGCGTAACTGTTACATATACGATGATGCCTCTCTGTGCGAGCCATGTGTTTGGCAAACTTAGTCCCGGCGGCTTGTGGAAATTTGATTATCTTTTCACCTGTAAAAAACCAGTTTGTACCAATTGTATTCTACCTGCTAAAGTGAGCGACCTGTTAGATAAGTTGCTTGGCTTTTGTCTGCATTTTAGTTAATACCGGGTCCATAGTTCCTCGAGTGTAGAGATCTTCCAATGAAGCGGGAAACCCAAATAGGTAACGAACTTCTTTAATTTCATTTATTTAAGGAAGGGTCCCATAGAGCTGCTAGAGGAATTATTTTTGTCGAGCAAGGGGTCCCATGAAACTCCAAAAAAATTGTTATGGCATAAATTAGAATCTTTTCCTCCAAAATAGGAGCAGGGATTTTTTAGGTGGTTGATTTTGAGTGGGTGCATTTGAGGTGGGGCTGAAACTTTCTTCCACCAGTTTAGGGATTTTTCTACTAATTTTAGATTTCATTTTGGAGGGAAAATTTTTTATTTGATGATTTTTAATCTTTTTATTTGAGGTCCTAAAAAATCTTTGCTAAATCAATTAGCATTAAACTAAAAATGTCATGAGACCACCATCTTCCATAAATTTCGGAGCTTAAAGTTTTAAGCCTACCTCCAACTACAAAATTCATGGGACCGCTTGTTTTAAAATGCTCCTAAAAAAATTCAGCAACACCGCTGAGATAATTTAAAAAGCCCTCCTCCAGGGAACGCTTTATGTATCAAAAACAAAGTTTATTTGAAGAAACTTTCAATGTATTTGTTTCGATGAAGAAACGTTCATACATTTGCTATCCGATATACTATTTGCTTTGATAGCATGTGATCCAATATTAATGTATTTGTTTTGGTGACAAAACTTTATTTAAATATAAGCATTTAGGAATATAGTAGCAATTATGTCTCTGTTTTGCTTCTTAAGAAAATCTCCTTAATAGTATATATATATTCTAGATTAGGGGGTCTTGAAAAATAGTTGTATCCATATCCGTGTCCATGCAACTTTCATTAAATGTTATTGCATCAGATCAGTAGTTTATATCTGCAGCATTTTCTGTTGACATAATGAATGTGGCAAACACAATAAGACTGTTAAAATGCCTACGTAAGACGGAAATACCAATATTATTGGTGAACTGTATAATGCATGAACAAGTAAACTTGAACTGCTTCGGTATTATGATCATTTGGGAGCATAAGACTACTAAATCTTTATGTCACGTTTCTAATTGTATTTTTCTTGGAGCAGTGATGCCTCTTGTAGATGATAAAGAGCTCAGAATCATTATGGAAGCATATATTCTGCAGTATCTTTTTGAATGCATGCTATATCTTTCAGTAGACTTAACCAAGGCCTAGTGTTTTCCTTAGTGTCATTTCATCTGTTGGTTGAATGGCTAAAAAGTTAGGAATCTATTGTTTTTCAGTAGATTTGGAGAAGGCCTAGTGATTTCCTTAGTGTCATTTAATCTGTAGGTTGAATTGTAAAACATCGGGAATATATCTATTGGTGTAGCTTCAGATGGTTACAATATTCCTACATATCTCCATGTGGCCTATCAATCAATTTAGTCATAATGAGATAATGGAATTTTGTAGTATTTTTGGTGTTCCGTGAAAGTTTGAACTTTGAGGAATTGGTAGATGAGTTGCTTATATTTGGCTTTGCAAATGAAGGTCAGAAGACACGTGCACTTTTTGTTGCAGATTCATGGGAATGCAGTTGGAGTTTCTTCCTAGATAGAATACATGATTTACATGGGGTATTTCATTTTGGAATGGATGAAATTGAATTAGATATCTTCATTTATTATGTTTTCATTTCAGGGCCTGTAATTTTGGTGCTAGATAAGTTAAAATACAGCGTCTTATCTTTGGTAACTGTTGAATAATTTTGTAATTCTTTTATATTCCAGTGAAACATACACCCATTGGCTATCATGTACAGCAACCAGCAATACCAATGCAAAGGATTCACAATATGGGATGTAATTTAGTGCCATCAAATCCATCCCTGGTTAATGGTGGAGCCTGCCTGCCTAATGCTGTGCAATCTTCTGATGACAATTCGGTCTCAAGGTGAGGAAATTCTTATTTTCCTCAGATTTTCATCATTTTATGTGATTCTGCACTTATACTACATTTCAAAACATCTGCATAGTTTGTTTCAATACTTGAGTATATTTACATAACTGCTTTTATTCTCTGAATACTAGTGATTACGTTTCATGTCATTGAACATAAAAACCTGAGTTAATCTACATCTGAATGTTTCATAGCAGTGGAAGGATGGAAATTCCATCAGGTGTACCACCAGTGTTGCATGGCCATTCTGGCATTTCACCAGGAAATGAACTAGCAATCCAATCAGGTTCAGGATTCTCGAACAATGCAAGATTTTCTTATAGTGGTGTTGGCAATTCTACAGACTCGCATGGTACAGTCATGGATGTTTCTGTCTCTGATTTTAATTCTAACGAGACACATCAACAAAGTGGAGTGGGTTTCCCTCAAGACACAAATACAGCTAACCAAAAGGATCCACTTGGGTTCTTGGGTCAGATTCCTCGTAATTTCAGTCTCTCTGATTTGACAGCTGATTTTTCACACACTTCGGGTGAGTCAATAAATTGAAACAGCCATTTTATGGGAAAGGACCACAGACCCAATTATTTGTTCTTTGATATATATTTATAATGTTTGAGTCTATCTATATATATTGGTAATATAAGGAAAAACGGGGTTAAATTTTAGCAGAAAATTAATATAAAGTTGTAGCTAATTTGATGTATGTAAGTTTAGAAAAATATAGTTCTTTTTAGACTGATAATATGACATGATATTTGGATCCTTAATGTCAGATATACTGGGAAGCTATTCAGGCTGTCCATTTCTTACACCCGATGCTGAAGCCTATCTCCATTCCCCAGATAAAGATTGTCTAGGTAAGTACCTTTAACATTTCTATTTATAGTTGTCTCATGTCATAGCGACTCAACTGTCAATCCTGATCTTTTATGATTCTTATATAAATTCTTGGATCTTTCTATTGTATTTACAACTAGGTTTTGGGACATTTTAAGCTATATGTCTGTGACTTTATATTCTTGAGTTCCACAGATGATGGGAGGATGCTGGAACCCATATCAGAACATTTAAGCTATGATGACTTTCCAAGTGATGGATGAAACTGCCGCTCCCGCTATGGATGAAATTGTCCCTCCTGTCCTGTTTTTATCTTCATTTCTTTGTGAAATTGTTACTATAGCTAGATGCCCTATGTAAAATGGAGAATGCATTACCAAAGATGCAAGCAATTGTAGGAAATAACCTGAATTTTATTTTGTGGTTAGTTATGTAGAAATTTGTACCATTCTTGGGTCCACGTCTTGCTTCGCTATTAGTCTAGAGTGCTGCTGGGGGAATCATTACCTTGTTTGAATTTATTGGGAAAAAGGTTGTGGTTTTCATCCAAGAAGAGTAGTTTCATGATTTTGAGCCTCACCAGCTAAGCCTAAAACCAAAAAAAAACAGAAAAATCTGGCCTTAGAGATGAGTAGGTCATTTCAACAGTGGCTGGAGATTGTTGCCATTTAACCATAATTCTTATGCATCACTCTAGAAGGTAAATATCTATAATTTGACCTAACATGTACGTGTTCTCAACCTGTGATGCTTGTATACAAATTGTAGGCAGAGTAACATGCTTGGTTGTTTCCTTTCTGGAAATTACTATCTGACATGGATAATTAGAAAGATGACCAAACCATGGCTTGTAGATATCAATATTCTGTTAAAAATTCACTGGTCATCCAGTAATCAATTTATTTTAAATTCTTGCCATGGCGTGTGATATACATGACTGCTGAAATAATTCTGTATAGAGAGAAATTAAATAATGATGTAAAATAGAGTTTCTGTACATAGCATATGAAGGTTTATTACATATGTTTTTACGTCTTGTGATGTGCTGTTTGATCATGCCCCCCAAGCTTAGGAAGACCTGGATAAGCACCAAGGAAGTAGTGATACAATTATCTGCAGGGAACAGCTGGTACTATTCCTATTGGACACCATAATGACTATCTAACGGAAGGCTCATTTGTATTGTGCAAATTTAGAGGTTAAAACTTGTGATCAATTCCTAAGTTGAGAACGACACCTGAATAATGTGCTCACACAAGCCTATTTGTTGCATTGTCTGAGCAAAATACAATTTATGGACCATTGGTTTCTGGTTCAGAACTTTGGCTTTGATCTTTGCCACCTATAGTTCTGCGCCCATTTTTCCAAAAATAGTACAATAGTTGTGAAAATTTCTATTGATATAGGTTTTCCTGCATGACCCAAATTCTGCGGTGTTAAAATCTTTCTTGTGGGTTAGTTTAAGACACGATTCATTCTTTACTATTTCTTTTGTTGTGAATGTATTTGATAACACATATATAAGTTGTTCAAACTTCGAAGTTCAAATTTCCACTCTCCATCAGTAACATATGGTAGAAATTGGACTAGAGTATCAACTTCGAACATGAAATTGCCATTTATGCATTTTCAAGTATATCACTAAAACCTAATTGTTTTCTACACGCTATATTCTTGGACTGAAAAATGGTACGGATTAAACTTTTACCATATTTTTGTAGTTTAAAGGAAGGTAGATTTGAGTTAATATGTAGCCTGCCCGTCACAAGGTTATTCACATTTTATTCCCAGGGACGACAAAATATTTGTTGAATGCTCAATATAATTATGCTTATGTTGAGAACAATGAGTAGTACTCCATTTTAATCTTTCCCTCAAGCAGTTTTGGAACGTCATCTAATGGTGTTTACAATTCTTGCAAACAAGGCATTTATATGGTCTAAAGCTTCATGTGTTTATTATGAGAAATTTGATAAAATTTGTATGGTCTATAGCAATGTAGATTTGAACAATTCTAATTTCTCAAATTTGTTTTTCTCCAAAATTTGCACGTTTCACTTCTTGCTTTTGAAAAGCATATGTATCAGTAGAATATTGGGCAGTATGTACAAAAGAGATACCTGGCACGGGAGGAATGTGAACTGATATTAGTTGTATTCTCATACTATTTTTAACCTGACCAGTCTTTTGTTTTAGTCCTTAATTTTTGAGCTCGCCTCCACTTTAAATTGAAAGGTGATATCTCACATTGTAAAATTTTTGTTGATTGGAAGTACCTGGCTTGGTCATCACGGTTATTTGTTAGGGTTTTGCATTCAGCCAGCTACAACCAAGTAGACTCTGATCATCTTGTGTTTTCAATAAATCTCAGATAAATGATGGAGGTTTGTTCTAGAAGACTTAGATGAATGAGGTATATTCTAGAAGACTTAGCATTTGATGGTGTTAAGCTTGAGCATTGGAAATGTACATGTTAGTTGTTTATAAGGGGAAACAATGATTGCTATTTTAACGGTGAGAGTTAGGATGAAGACCAAAAAAAATGCCTTACAAAATGAGTTAATGTCTAATGGAAGAGGAAAATGATTTATTTTACCACAACTTGCATAACAGCTATGGGTACAAGGGCTGGTTTTGATAGGAATTGTAGCAAAGAAGCAATTGTCTTGTTAATATTCATATACATGCTTATGCCAAATAGGCTTGTAGAGGTTCGTGCTTTATTCTTTTGAAATGTAAAGATTTACAATAAATTGACTTCATTATTGATAAATACTATTTCCAAATGAACTTGTCATGGTTTTTTAATAGGATTATTAGAAATTTTCACTTGTAATCATAATAATAGCCAATGAAAAATGATAATAGAAATAATTTAAAAAATTATCTACAAAATTAGAATTTTTCACTTGTAATCATAATAATAGCCAATGAAAAATGATAATAGAAATAATTTAAATTAGAAAAGAAGAAATGGTTGGCACAAAATTATCTACAAAATGGTTGGCACAAAACTATCTACAAAATATTCTATAACTAATAACAAGTACTTTCCACTATTACTTTCTATCTATGAGAAATCTTCTTTTTGAAGATAATTTTTTAGCAATCAATATTACCATCCCCATAACAACATAAAGAAGTAAAATTAGGTTGAACATAATTTGCTACAAAGAATAGAGAGGAATATTTTTTGAGTATGCTTTTGGAATTAATTGTGTAAGTTATGTTGTATCAACGAATTAGGTCATGCCCTATGGTTTACCATTAAGACGAGGAAAAATTCATGTGTAAATTGTAGATTTTACTTCCTAAAAATTGGTGAGGTTAACAATAAGTGTGGAGAGTATGAGAATGTTGAAGGTGCGAATGAAAATAAAAATGCCAAGATATCTCTCTCTCTCTACATGCACGTGTGTGAAATATTGTTTGCACAATTTCTAGAGTTGTAGGTGTAGTTTTTGCATCTAATCTCTTTCATATTATAAATTTTTATTCCTCCTCTATTAAGTTCCAGCCATTGTTAATAACTTGAAACTTAGGATCTTTAATTTCATCATTGTCATCCACTTGTACGGGCTTAGGATTAGGTGTTTGTTACAAACATTTGCTCCTTACAATTTGCTTCAAACGATTGAGTGTGCCTATAATCTTGGATTTTCAAAAGATTGAAACTATTGTTTCATTTTGAGGTAGAAGTCTAGTATATGTATAGTTAAAATATATGTAAGGTGTGCAAATGGTCTCTTAGAAAACATACAATCAAAGGTGCGAATGCAAATATATATGTTTGAAGGTTTTTAATGCACTTCACTTTATTTATTCTTTTAATCTCATTTACTATTTCTATTCAAACTACAAATATTTTTAATTTATGTTTCAACATAGGCATGTAACTAGTTATTTTGGGGTGGTTTTTTTTTTTTTTTTTTCTCTTTTTAGATTTATTAGAAAGGGTCATTTCTCTTATGTCGAGTCTAGTACTATTGTTCTTAAAGAAACATACATCTTTGAAAATGGAGATCTAAGGGTTTATTGTAAGGGTGCATTATAGGTTGAACCCAACACCCTATTCTCCCTTGTTAACATGGCCACACATTACATACATGCATCATATAATCTTTGTACCATTAGTTTCACTAATGCTATGACTTGCTAGAGGATGGAGGACGAATCCCATCTCTAGTTAGCCTCTTGCTCGGAGATTAGGTATATTGCTTGAGAGACAATCTTGATATGAAGCAAAGAGTTAGTTACGAAGAGGATGCAATATAAGCGTCAACACAAGTTGATCAATACTAGGAAGTAGAGAATTGAGTTGCATAGTGGCAGGGTTGGGTGGTTGACTAGATTCATAGATGCTCTAGATCATCTAGGTATTCCCCCTTTGGATCAAAAGGACTTTGTTTTTTTTGTATTTGTGAATAGATTTGTGGGTCCCTATTTACAAGGTATTATTGTGAGGCTTTGTTCAAATATTTTCTTGCAGTGGTACTGTCTTTATTTGTGATTGTACTTGTAGATAGTGAGTATGTCTTGATTCACAAGTAGAGTGTAGTTGGTGTAGTCACGGTAGGAGGGTTCACAGAATGAACTGTCCAGACCGTGCAACAAGAGTAAACACAACGGAAACAACTCAAAGATATGAAGCAAATGCATATTCAGTCATTAAGTATATCGAAGAATTCAAATACAAATGGGCTGGCAACATGCGGGCTTACAATTTTGGCTCACAGGCTTCATTACAGGATATCAAAAGATATAGCTTTGAAGTTCCTTCATAAAGAATCCAAACTATCAATCTTCTAAATTATGAGAACTATCAAATTCTGCTTTTTTAGGGATCTATTACATCCTTATATATCATCTCTGGTACAAAAGATTCCTCTGTGTTGGCCAAGGAAGATCACAAACTCCAATGAAGAGTTGTAACGTGTGTACATGGATAGGTCGGTCTTAAATGAATAGAACTCCGCAAATGAATGGAATGATGTGCGGATCTCAAGGAAGGTCAGCCACGAACCAAAGATTATTGAATGATGTGTTGTTAGGCTCCACAAGTCGGGAAATGCTCCGCGGGTCTTCTCCTTTAGCTGATTATCAGAGATCATCAGGGTGCTCTGTTATGAGAAAATAATCGATCTTCTGATAGCGATATCTTTCCAGTAGTTGATCCAAATGCTCTCAATTCTGGATATGATGTAAGGTCTGAAATGCAACTGCGATAGAATGTGGACCAAAATACATAAACTGCTATTGACTGAATTGCTTGAACTAAACAGGAAAATAAAAAGAAACAAACTAAACTGCAAACAAACTGAAATGCAAATGTTTTTGGTTGATGCAAGATTGCTGTTGAACTAGGGATGCTCCTGCATCAGACATCTGGGGTTATTGAAAAAAATGAGTCCCTCACTTTGTTGGGGCTAGGGGAGAACCAAGACGATTCACCTCAGCCTGAGAAATCCAAGATGAATCTTCTTCCAGTCTGTCTTTCTACTTCACAAGGTATTCTTTGTATTGTCTTCCTCTGGTGCTGCGTCCAACTCTGCTGTCCAAAATGTCGTCAATCTACTCCAGTGCTTGTTGTGGTAATTGCTTTTTCAAGTCTTCCTCCATGCTGTCACTGAACTCTGCTTCATAATATTGATATAGGTTTGCAATGTTGAAAATAGGTGAAATACCCAATGTCTCTGATAGCTCCACTTCATATGCATTTCCTGAATCAAATTTTTTGAGTATCCTACAAGGTCCAAACTTCTTCATCTTCAACTATTTATGTCCCAATCGGGAATCTTTCTTTTCTCAAATATACCATCACTTCATCTCCAACTGCAAATTCCTTGTCTTCTCTTCTCATCTGCCCTTTCCTTATACTTACTGTTCATGTCCTCCAAATGCCTCTTAACCTGGTCATGCATTGTCTTCATATGATCTACAAATTCTTCAGCTTCTGCACTTCTCTTTTCTTCTACACTGATATCTTTCAATTTTGTAACTCATCTAGGGTTTACTTCGGTAACAATATCAAAAGGTGTTCTTCCGGTACTCCTATTCACTAAATTATTATATGCAAACTCTGTTTGTGAAAGAATCAAATCCCAACTTCCTATCTTTTCTCCAACCAAACATCTTAACAAGTTTCCCAAGCTCCTATTCACTACCTCCGTTTGTCCATCAGTTTGTGGATGAAAAGCTGAACTGAACTTTAAATTTGTCTTCATCTTCTTCCAAAGTGTCTTCCAAAAGTATCCAACAAACTTTGTATCTCTGTCTGAAACTATGCTTTTAGGTAATCTATGCAATCTCACAATCTCCTTGAAAAATAGGTTAGCTACATGCATTACATCAGTTGTCTTCTTACAAGGTATGAAATGTGCCATCTTTGAAAATCTGTCCACCACTAGAAATATTAAATCATGTCCTCTTTGTGTCTTTGGCAATCTCATTACAAAATCCATACTTATGTCTACCCAAGGTCTCTCCGGTACTATCAAAGGTTTGTACAATCCAGTGTTCTGACTACTTCCTTTTGCAACTTGACAAACTCTACAACTCTGCACAAATTTCCTAACATCCTTATGTATCTGAGGCCAATAGTAATTTTTACTTACCAAGGTTACTGTCTTGTCAATGCCAAAATGTCTTGCTAATCCACCACTGTGTTTCTCCTTGATCAAATGATCCCTCATTGAACTTCGAGGTATGTATAACAGATTTTTTCTAAACAACATATCTTCTTGAATGAAATAATCCAACCACTTACTTCTATCTGTCACAACAGGTTCCTTACATGCTCTCCAAGGTTCTGCAAAATCAGTGTCCCTCTCATACATATTCTTCAACTCATCAAACCCCAATACTTCAACTCTCATTTCTGTCAGCAAGCTCCTACTCAATCCATCTGCAACTTTGTTTGATTTACCACTCCTATGCTTCAACACAAATGTGTAACTTTGCATGAACTCTACCCACCTCATATGTCTCTGATTCAACTTACCTTGACTATTCAAATATTGCAAAGCTTGATGATTTGTATACAACACAAACTCCTTAGGCAACAAGTAATGTCTCCACTGCTTCAAGGCTTGAATTATGACATAGAACTCCTGATCATAAACTAAATATCTTGTCCTTACATCATTCAACTTCTCACTGAAATATGCTACAAGTTTACCTTCTTGACTTAACACTGCTCCAATTGCATTTCCACTTGCATCACAATCCACTTGAAATACCTTATTGAAAACCGGTAATGCCAAAATAGGTTGCTCTGTCACTTTCTGCTTTAACAACTCAAAACTTTTGTCTGCTCCTGATGTCCACTTGAAATTTTTTTTGTCACCTCTCATTGTCTTTGTCATAGGGTTACAAACTGAACTGAAATTTCTGATGAACTTTTGGTAGAAACTAGCCAATCCATGAAATGATCTAACCTCTCCAATGCTCTCCAGTGTAGGCCATTCAACAATTGCTCTTACTTTCTCAGAATCCATTTTCAATCCTTCCATAGAAATCACAAATCCCAAGTATACTAATTCTTCCTTCATGAAACTACACTTCTTGATGTTTATCATCAATTTCTCCTCTCTTAGTCTCTACAAAACTTGCCTAATATGCCACAAATGTTCCTCTTTTGTCTTACTGAAAATCAGAATGTCATCCAAATATACAATAACAAACTTACCCAAGAATCTCTTCAAGACTTCATTCATTAATCTCATGAAACTACTTAGTGCATTTGTCAATCCAAAAAGCATCACTAACCACTCATACAATCTTTCATTTGTCTTGAAAGTAGTTTTCCATTCATCTCCTCCTTTGATTCTGATATGATGGTATCCACTTTTCAAATCTACCTTCGTGAAATATCTTGCTCCACTCAAACAATCCATGATATCATCCATCCTAGGTAAAGGAAATCTATACTTAACTGTGATCTTGTTTATTGCTGTGGAATCAGTGCACATTCTCTATTCTCCATCTTTCTTCGGTGCTAACACTACAGGTACTGCACAAGGACTCAAACCCTTTCTCAACAACTCTTGTATCTATCTATTCAGTTCTTCGTTCTCTGCCGGTGTCATTCTGTGTGCTGCTTTGTTAGGCAAACTTGCTCCCGGTATAAGATCCATGTGATGATTGATACTCCTGATTGGTGGTAATCCTTCAGGTACATTATCTGATATGATGTCTTCATATTCTGTCAGCAACTCCTTTATCTCCTCCGGTTATTCTCCTTTAGTCTCCTTCAATGTTTCAGGCTTCTTAGGAATCAAGGCATAACACATGTTCTCATGTCTCAAACCATCTAGAAATTTTCTTCCATCTACCAAACAGATTCTAGCATTTCCACATGCCTCACCCTTAGGATCATCTTCCAAAGGAATCAAAGTAATTCTCTTTCCATTAGATGTTATAGTGTATGTATTTTTTCTCCCATCACGTATAACTTTTCTATCATACTGTCAAGGTCTTCCCAACAAGATATGACAAACATCCATAGGCATAATATCACACAATACTTCATCATGATAAGATCCAATATGAAATTTCACCAAACATTGTTCACTCACCAGTACCTTATGATTATCTTGAATCCATGCTATCTGATAGGGCTTAGGGTGTTTCAATCTTTCCAACTTCAGCTTAGTCACCATCTCCTCTGAAACTAAGTTATCAAACCTACCACTATCAATCACAACTTTACAACACTTACCTCCTGATTTGCATCTGGTTTTGAACAAACTTTTCCTCTACGGTGGTTCCTCATTTGTCTCTACTTGGAATAGTGCTCTCCTCATCACTAGCGATTCTCCTTTCTCAGGTTTGCCAACTGAATTCGGTGATCCAACAGGTTCTTCTTCAACATAGGTTGCTCTTCCACTGTTCTCTGCCCTCTTGCTTGTACTACCCTGATTACACTCAAATGCTCTATGTCCTTCACCTCCACACTTTAAACAAGTACCTCTGAATGTTCTCTTATCCAATCCTTTTCCTTCTTTTCTGTATCCTTCATTCTAGTATGCACTAGGCTTTCCTCTCTGGTAAAAATTTTTGTCATCTCTTCGGTAAGCATTGTTATCTCTGTCATCCTTCTTAAATGGGTTGTCAAACTTGTTCTGCTCCAGATGTGATCTATCTCCTCCGAAAAATGTTCTACCTATCTGAAATTTACCTCATCTGCCTCTCTGTCACTGATCATGCCTCTTATTCAGCTTCTCTTCAACTTTCAGGGCAAACTGATATGCTTCCTCCAAAGATGTCATCCTTACCAAGCTTAGTTCTTCTTGAATGTTCAATCTTAGTCCATTGATGTATCTAGCCACTTTCTCCTTGCTTGATTCACTATGTCCTGTTCTTATGATCATCTTATGAAATTCTTCAGTATACTCCTTCACAGATTTCTCCTTTTATTTCAGATTCTACAATCTTTTCAGCAGTTCCAACTCATAGTCAGTAGGTACAAATTGATTCTTCAGTTTTGTCACCATCCTATCCCACTTTGTGATCTTTTCTTTCCCTCTTCTATTTCTTTCCAATTGAACTTCTTTCCACCATATAGCAGCATGTCCTTTCAACTTTGTCTTTACAAATTTCACCTTCTCCGGATCTTCAACTTCTTCATATTCAAAGTATTCTTCCATGTCATTTATCCAGTCAATCAACTCTTCAGGATTCAAATTACCAGTGTAATTCGTTACATCAACTCTAGGTCTTTTTCCAATCTTTGAAATAGATCACAACATCTTCACTTGATCTTATTCTTCTTCTTCATCGTCTCCTAGGGTGTCACCAATTTGTTCAACAGATTCAAATTCCTCTTCATCATCACTTTCAACATTAGGTCTCGGTGTTAATCCTCTTCGCCTATCCTCTTCAACAACATCCAATCGAATTCTCATTGTTCTCATCATTTCTATCATCTCATCCATTCTACCAGCCATTGTTTCAACAGCAACAACTCTCTTCGGTGGCATCTTCCTAGGATCAAGTGCAAACTGCCTCAAGTTCGGCGATCGGGCTACAAGGTGACAACTGCCTCATAATCGACGATTGGTTGCGACACAAGTAACCTGCCTCAATTCGGCGATCTATCCACAGTGAGATCTTACGGAATTCCTTCGCCAACTCACTCAATTTGCTCCCAAAGGTTCGAAAACCTGGCTCTGATACCACTTGGTGCAGTCACGATAGGAGAGTTCACAGAATGAACTGTCCAGACCGTGCAACAAGAGTAAACACAATGGAAACAACTTAAAGATATGAAGCAAATGTAGATTCAATCATTTAGTATATCAAAGAATTCAAATACAAATGGGGCCGACAACATGTGGGCTTACAATTTTGGCTCATAGCCCTGATTACAGGATATCAAAAGATATAGCTTTGAAGTTCCTTCGCAAAGAATCCAAACTATCAATCTTCTAAATTATGAGAACTATCGAATTCTGCTTTCTTAGGGATCTATTACATCCTTATATATCATCTCTGGTACAAAAGATTCCTCCGCATCGGCCAAAGATCACAAACTCCAATGAAGAGTTGTAACGTGTGTACACGGATAGGTCGGTCCTAAATGAATAGAACTCCTTCGCAAATGAATGGAATGATGTGCGGATCTCGGGGAAAGTCGGCCACGAACCAAAGATTATTGAATGATGTGTCGTTAGGCTCCACAAGTCAAGAAATGCTCCGCGGGTCTTCTCCTTTAGCTAATTATCAGAGATCATCAGGGTGCTCTGTTATGAGAAAACAATTGATCTTCTGATATCGATATCTTTCCGGTAGTTGTTCCAAATGCTCTGAATTCTGGATATGATGTAGACAAATGAATCTAGATGCTAAGTCCAGCTTCGCAAGGTCTGAAATGCAACTGCGGCAGAATGCAGACTAAAATACAGAAATTGCTACTGACTATATTGCCTGAACTGAACTGGAAAATGAAAAGAAACAAATTGAAATGCAAATGTTTTTGGTTGTGATGGAACGATATTAAATTTTTCACAGGTTCTAATGTTTTTTCTCAAGCTCATGTCATTAGGTTGATGGATTTCCATACTTAGGGTTCTTTGCATACTTGAGGGAACACTAAACCCTAAACCCCCATACCAAAGAATAATGTGATGGTCAAAATTGTTGTATTTCTTCAGTGCCCGCTTGTCTCCCGTTACCTATGTTTTAAGTCACTCCCGATGTCCCCCTTGAAACATTGTTTGACCGGCCCCTCGCCAAGTAATTACCTTTTCTAGCCCGCGTCCTGAAAATCTTTATTTTTTAGACACCAAGGTCCGGTCCTACTAACTCTTTTTTGATAGGTGGCAGTGTATGGTTTTATTTCTGCCATTCCGCTAGCAATAAAATATTGACAAAATCAGCACCTGCGGAATTGCAGAAGGAGTGATGGCTAGTTGGTGATTCTCGAGGACGGCAGAATGGTGGGCCCAAAACAAGAAACAAAAGGGTTTCTTTATATTTCTGCCGTTCCGCCATACTTCACCAAGAGGACCTTCTGAATGATCGCGGAATCGTGTAATAAGGCGCTAGCCTGTAAAAAACTGTTTTCAATTATTGCAAAGGGAATGGTGGTGGGTACCGTCCTATCTGGAGTAAAGACAATTTTAAATGTTTCCGCCATTCTGCTGAGCGTTGTTCATAGCCCCAACTAGTATTTGCGGAATGACAAAATTTTTTGACACATGGCATTCTGAAAGGCTGGGACTAGTGCATTAAAAAAAGCAAGAATATGGCGTGTCATTGCCCAATGGACATGGCCACTTGGAGAGTTATCCTGAATCGCATGCAACTGATCCAATGGTTGTCCACCATTTTGCTGGGACCACATCTCTGGCCGTATCCCTCGCCTGCAGAACTGCGGAATATGGTCGTAACTATACTTCAGGGGAGATATTTTCTTGGGATCATAGTTGGGAGATCTATCCAGGTGGCAAGTCGTCATTAGGAAAAGCGAGCATTACTCTCCTACCTCATAAATGTCCAAATTAGTGTCATTCAAACCGAGCCAGCTAAGATCAAGATCAATGGCTAGAATTTAAAAATGTGACAGGGAGATATGTTGGCGTTGATATGATAGTGCTTCATTACAAGCATTAACTGCTCAGGCATGTGCAGAGTCTCCATCGCCACCACTACACAAGAATTTATTAACAGAAGGATTTGGCTTATGCAGGCTCGACCTTTGGAAATTTGTGCTTCTACCAGGATTGACATTTCATCTACTGTGTGATGAAATTTGACATAATGACAGTGCTAAATTGAGGAAACCAAGACATCTGACCTAGTGTGATTCAGTGCAAGAAGTGATGTTCCTAGTTATGCGGAGTTATGAAATCCAATCTTTCTATTCATTTGTGGTAATCTTCACAAGATTTCCATTTATGACTGAAATGCCTTGAAATGATTGGAATTAATTGGACCAAAGATGTGAAGATGTATACTGCATCTTGAAATTTCTATAAATAGACAAGTACTGATGTTACCCCGTCTACTATTTGAAACGTGTTGATAGTATGGCTTTCGTCTATTACTGTGTGTTCTGTTTGCTCCCCTATTTTATTGGGTTTTCTTCGTTGTTCTTATGGCTATCAACTTGTCCTTATAGAATTAAGAGACTTGGAGTGTTCTTCCTTTGGAATAGGTGGTGCAGGGAAAATTAGGGGGCAATAGCAACATTTTACAAATCTCTATGAGCATTTCTTCTTCCTGTTGTTTCATCCGGATTGGGACCTCGGATTCTAATCTCCTGATTCCAGCCATTCCTTATGTCTGTGATTAGGTAGACTAGTATCAAGTGCATAGGGAAATCATTTCTCTCTTTGCCTTCCTGCCTCTTCTACTTTTCCTAACAAAGCATTGGCTCTAGTTGTAGGGATGTTTCCTTTCCGGATGTAGCATATGAAGACAAGGTGCTCCCATTTTGTTGCTGTTGCTGCTCCCCTTGCTGGATAGATGGCGTTGCCATATCTAGCTTGATGTGGTTTCATTTGGTTTCTGTTTGGTTGAGTTGATTTTTGACCACTCAATTATGAAAGAGGAATCACATCCTTGCAAACGACAATGGGCATAAAGCGAAGAACTCCAGTTAATGGGGTTTTCTTCTGATATTGTCGCTTGTAGTCGTTCTGAATTGAGGTGGGTAATTTGGGCGGTGAATGCTCCTATTGAACAAATAGGTGGAATATGATGGGTATGTGAGCTCTAACAACATCTATCAAACAGTCCCCCATCAACATCATGGCCTGTTTTCCCCGCCTAAATTGAGAGGACACGCAGTCTTACGGGTACCTCAGCATTTAACATGGAAATTGAACATATAGTTGCGATACGGTTACACCGGCCTCTTCTCACAACTGCATCTTTTGGTTACTGACAAAGTTGTAACTTCTTTTAACTTAAGCCTGAAGCTTGTTTGCTCCCTTGTCTCTATAAAAGGGAATTCAAGGTTTGTGAAAAAACATTGGTTCGAGGTCATGTCTTTAGACTTAGTCTGAAATATGGGATCAATCTGATTAAGGAGGAATTGTAAATGGTTTGTTTTCTGCAATAAATTAGTCGTCCATTTCCAAGTTTTTATTTCTAAGTTTTAAGATGTCTTTATAGATCTGCAAAGACTATGTTATAATTTGTTGAACGCTTTACTTTACAAATTCTGTTGAGTCTTCGGAGTATACTGTCTCCTACTTCATGTATACAGTTTTACATTTATGAATATATTTGATTAAGAATCAGGTTTATTCATCGCCACAGTTTTTCTTGTGTTGTATATTTTTCTTGTAGCATTCGCTCAAGTAGTGAAATAATTGGCTACCAGATGATATAGAATGTATTTCAGGTTTATAGGGATAACTAAGTATGGTAAACTTCAAGACTAGTAAAGTTTTTTAATGTAAGGCATTACTATATCTTTATAGTAAACTAAGTTTTGTTAATCACAGTTCTTTGGATGTTTCTGTAATTTTCTTGACTCTATGGCCCTTAGATTGGCACTGGTATGTTCTCGAATACTATGCTAAACTTACATCCTTTTAATCACCCTCATCATTATTTTAAAAGAAATCAGCTCATTTCCCTTCTGGCAATAAGTGTTAGAAGTTAAGACTATTTTACATGTTCCTCTGCCAAGAAACAGAATAAAAGCTTAAGGAATTAGCCCATCTCTTTACTTTATCAGACATTCTTTAAGCAGTCTTAAAGGAACATATCTGTCATTGGAGCAGTGTTATTGAGCAAATATTTAATGAACCCCCATCCATTTAAATAGAACATTGTCTTTTCCAATAGGGAAGCATATCCAAAGAATAGGAGCACCCTCCTTGGTTTCACAGAGCCTAAAGCACAGAGGAAAGAGGGATTGAAAACCCCTGTTTCCTGTTCGTTGGCCAATCCTTCAAAACATGTCAGTTATTAGAGAATGGCTATCCTATAGATCTGTATATTTTTCCTTGAGTTGTGGTTGAGAATTTAAAACAACCAACAGGTTGATGCAAGATTGCTCTTGAACCAGGATGCTCCTGCATCAGTAGTACTTGTGGATAATGAGTGTCTCGATTCACAATAGAATTGTAATACTTGTGGATAATGAGCATATTTCAATTAGTGCTTGTGAATAATGAGTGTTTGGGTTCACAAGAAGATATATACATCAGTAAGAATCAGTAATGAAAGAGATTGACATAGCCAATTGATATATATAACTATTAAATAAAATAATCCAAGCATATTACCATTTCTAATTAAAAAAATATGATAAAAAAGTTAATAATAATAAACCTAATAATAGTGAGGTTTTTGAAATGAGGTCGAGTAGGAGTGGCTAAACTGGCAAAAGGTGTTGGAATCGGTTGGAGAAGCGAATGATAGCGAAGAGAGAGACAAAGAGAGGGATCTAGATGATGAGGTTGCAGAGGATGCATTCGATGTCTTTCTGGGTGCTTCAAAAGATGAGCTTCTAGGCAAATCTGGTGATGAATTCCTGTGTAATATCTTAGCCTCTGCTAGTGCGAAGCAGGTTTCGGGTCGACTCTCAGTGCGCCACATCCTGAAGGGCTGCAGGAACGCGGGTAATCTTTTCCACTCCTGCCGCGCCTTTTGTAAGGAGTTCCTGGCATCCTCAGGGAATGATCTTGACGTTGTCAAGGAAGCTTGCTTATTCAGGAAAGGATTTTGCCATAGGGGTCTCTTCTAAGTTTTTTGGGCAGGGCTTGAACAGGGGTTTTCTAAGTTTGCTTTGCTGGTAGTAGGCCAGGGATTACCGTGGATGTTCAGGATGAGATTGGTATTTGGGTGCAGAAGGCGTCAAATTTGGAAGATGAAAATATTGTCATTGATGGGGTTGATGCTTCAGGTCAAGTTTTGGATGAAGCTTCTCGTGTCACTTCCCCACCACGCAAACCCAACGAATTTGATGTTCGAATGCTAGAGCTCAGGTCAGGGCAGCAATCTTGGGCGAACTTGCTCAAAGGTAAGGACTCTTGTCCCCTGGCTTTGTCTAATGCGTTAGATCCTATTTTGGACAGTGAAGGCCTCCTTCTCAGGGTCCCAAATTTTGTGGTCAAGAGGTCTTCCTCTAGACTGAATGAATGAATGACTTTTAATGTCCATGAGGTTAAAAATAGTCTATGGGACCAACAGCCTTGCTGTTTTAGTCTTCTGCACTTCAATTTTTTTCTTGTTCAAAGTGAGGATGAGCTCCCCAAACTTCGCAACAGTCTCTGCGCTGAATAAACTATGCCAAGATATAGTTGTCAAGCTATTAGCATACTTGTCCATGATGCCCTTGAAAGCCTCACACTCCATAATAAAGTGTTTTTTCGATTCCAATGCCCTAGTAGTGTAGAAAATACACACATGTTCTTCCCATGTTTGTTTGGGTCTTTTCCACCTCCATGTTTCACCCTAGAGTTGATGAGAGTTAGTTCTTAATTGAGCAATAAGAATCTTAGCTTTCCACGGAATACAAGCCCCTATGTGCACTTTTTGTTGATGGTCACAAGTAGGGTTGAATTCGTCAAGATAGTATTTCTTCTTCCTCCCAAGCACTTTCCCCCATAAACACTTGTGGAACTTATCCATATCCAAAGCCTTTATCTCTTTGCTATTAGTGGGGCAAGCATTCAAATATATATTCCATTTCTTCATCCATTTGATAACACCCTCATTAGAAAGTTCCTTGGATCTAGGCGCAATATTGACCTTGTTAGAAGCGAGATGGAAACATAAAGGCTAGGCGGAAGTCTACTTTGAGAAAGTTTTTTTTTTTAATTCTCCTTCTCTAACCAAGTGGATTGTGTTCACACCCTTTGATGGCCCTTGGTTTCAGGGAAGAACAAAGCTATTCTTAAAAAAATGAAAATAGGGGGTTGGCCCTGAGAAAAAGAACATTATCTAGGTGCATATATGGGTTCAGACTTCTAGGCCTTCCACTAGAATATTGGGAAGATGAGGTCTTGTTGGGCATGGCAAAATCAATTGGTCAACCCATAGCTCTTGACACTATTACTAAATCTAGGAGGCAAGAGGTGTTCGGTCTTCACAAGGTTTTGTGTTTTTGCTCATATCAATAAGGACTTGCCATTGTCAATCATCTTGTCCTCAAAGTATGGAAGATGGGTTGAAAAGATTGAATATGAGAACAAACTAAAAGCTGGCCAAGTTGCTTATCTGGTCACAAAACAATATCAAATGATGTGGAGAAAAAAAAGGCTCAGAAAGATCCAATAGGGGTCACAAGTCCAAAACAAGAAGTGAAGGAGTGGTCGAGAAAGGTTGAAGGAAGGTTGAAATAAGTGAAAGAAGGGTCATTGGAAGTAAAGGGGTGTCTACAAGTAATGTTTATGTGGGCCCTACCCTTGTTCGAGGTGTTTGGTTCCCTTAAGATTTGGTCCTACATGTTGCCAACCCTTTGCCTTCCAATGACAACCCGATAGGCAAAGTGTCGATATCTAATTTTGGTGTTGGTAATTTTGATAGGGAAGCTTTGGTTTTTTCCTCTTGTTCTTGGGGTTTCTCACTGGGATCTCTTGCGCCTTTCCCTTTTGATGGTTCATTGTCAGCGAATTGCTCAACTCAAGAAGAATGACCTAGGGGTGGTTTCAAAGCATGGGAGACCAAATACGAAGGAAATTTGATCAAGGGAAACAAAAAAAAAAAAGATGTGGTAAATGGATGTCAATGCACTTTGGATCTGAGTGGTTCCAAGTTGCTTGTTAAGGGGTTGGTCTTGACTTCTTGATTTTCTTGTTGCCTTTTAGGTGTCAAGTTCAAAGTATGGGAGACCAAATAAGAAGGAAATTTGATCGAGGGAAACAGAAAAAAAGATGTGGTAGATGGATGCCAATGCACTTTGGATCTAGGTGGTTCCAAGTTGCCTGTTAAGGGGTTGGTCTTGACTTCTTGATTTTCTCTTGTTGCCTTTTAGTTGTCAAGTAAATGTATTTTGTTGTAGATTGGTAGTTGGTGTTAAGATGGACTCATTCATTAGTCCTTGTTTGTATCTTTCTATCATTTTGTGGGCTTCATTGTTATGTATATGATTATGTGTATAAGGTTTTGGGCCCTTTTAGAATCCCACCTTTACCCTTTATATTAAAAAAAAAACTAATAATAATGATAATCTGAATGAAGAGAACACCATCACCAACACTAATAATAGTAATAACGATGAGAACTACTGTCCATAATTTAAATAATAATAATAACCATGGTATTGGTAGTATTAGTGGTAATTATAATGAGGTAATAAAGATGGCAATGGTAGTTAAAAAAATAAAAGAATGATGATACTAGTGCTCCACAAATTAATAATGAGAGGAAAATTAACAATAAACTTGATAGTAAAGTTAGTATTGGTGTTAATAATAATAATGATAGAAAAATAAGTTGAACATAAATATTATAGTATTAATAATAATGAAAGTTGTATTGCTAATAATAAAATTAATAAAGGGAAAGAAGGAAATGACGTTAAAAGAGAAGGTCGAGGTGAAAAGGGTTATAGTAAAAAGAAGTAGAAAATGAGAAAAGAGGCAAATAAAATATAATAGAAAATGAAACCAAGGTTTAAAGATGGTGGGGAGGTGAAGGGAACATGATTGTGAGATAAGGTATCAAGAGAGATGAAATAAATAAGAGGGTAAGGAGAGAGAGACGTTGAGTGTCAAGAGATTGTTAGGATAATTTTTGAGAGTATTTACCCTCGATTGCTAGGAGAAGCTCAAATCCCATTCATTGTCCTAGTTGAGGTTATGTGGGCGCTTTCTAGTATTTATTGCCTCCCTTAACTTTCTTGCAAGTAGTTTTCTTCTTTTCCCAAGTTTTTAGTGCTCTCCAAGTGAATGTGGTGTTTTGTGTTGGCAAATGTTTTACAAGGGTATATTTGTTAATGTACCCATGTTTGTTAATTTTATGCTTCTTAATTTTTGCTCTAATGGAGTGACCTATGTCATTCATCCAAAACAAAAAGAACACATTTGCTTAGAGGTCACTCAACTCTAGGCACAAGAAGCAAAGTACTCTAAGAGAAAGTTGAGGGAGGTGGTACAAATTAGCAAACACATGCATAACCTCAATTGAGATGACAGATGGGGTTTGACCTTCTCTTGGCACTTGATAATAAATATTCTTCAGAACAATATTAACACTCTCTGTTGACAGTTAGTGCCCTCTCTCCTTACACCCACTTCTACACATCTTTTAATATCTTCTATCTCAATCCCATTTCTTTTCCCCCATTGTTTTACACATTGATGTTGTTTTCTCTTCCATTTTATTCACCTCTTTTCTCAGTTTTTGCTTCTTTTCACTATAACCCTTGTTCACCTCAACCTTGTCTCTCAACATTTTGTTTTCAACTCTTCCCTTTTCTTCTTATTTTTAGTCTTATCTATATTCAAATTCAACTTCCTTTTTGTTTCTCTTTTGTTAAACAATAATTTTTCAATTCCTCCATTTGTCTCTTCCTCCTTACTTTCCCATGTTGCTTTACTATTTTTATTATTATTAGTACGACTTTCATCATTATTGATATTATTATATTTTTGTTCAACTTTATTTTCTATCATTATTATTTTAACACTAACTTTAATTATCTTCACAACAGTCATTTTTAAATTTTATTTCATTATTAATTTTTTGCATTGTCATCCTTTTATTTGACTACTATTACTACCACTATTGCCACTACTACTACTGCCACCACTACTACTACCATTACCACTATTAGTATTAATAGTCGTATTGTAAGAATATATATATTATTATTATAATTATTCTTGTCCTTGAATTGAAATAACTTGGTAATTCAAAGGTAATGTGAATTTCTCCTGAAACATCTGCAACCTTAGCCCTAGTTTTGAATTTTCTCTCTTGCTTTTTGTGTCTACTGGTGCTTGTATGGGTTTGGACACGTTTAGAGGTGTTTGTACGGGTTTGGGGGTTGTTTCTCCCCCAGTTGTGGCATTTGCAGCCTTTCCCATGACCATTGTGCTGCTCCATGGTGGTTTTGTTCTCACGACCTTCCCGCCGCTCATGGTGATGGTTTTGTTCACACGTCAACTGATGGTGAAATTGTTGGTGGCGACAATGTAGGTGGCGAGTTGTAGGGTGATGCCCTTGGCTCATTAGGTGGTTTTGCTCTTGTGTAGGGCCTGCAATGTGGCTTGTCCTATGCGGCCATTGTAGGGAAGGGGGCTCCATCTCACCCATGTGACAAATTCTGACCCATCCCTTGTTCTCAATCCTCCCCTATCATTGTGTGCGGGAGGGAAGTGTTGATATATTGTCATTGATGTCAAAGGACTTTGTTAGAATTATTAGAGTGTCTCTGGCAAAGGAAAAGTGCATAGAAGCAAAATGTTCTAAGGCAGAAGGGTAGGAAAATATACTAAGGCATTAGTTTTGCCCTTAGTCAAAAAAAAGTTTAGTTCGAAAACTGGCAAGTTCGTCGATTTTGATCTTTGCCAATTCGCCGACAGAAGCGAAGGGAGTGCGGAACGAAGAAGCGTTGGAAAGAGGAGCTCAAAAGACTTAGTCGATAAAAAGTTGGTTTTGAATGAATGAATGAAGAATTTTAATAACGTCCATGAGGCCACAACAACCTATGGGACCAGCAGTCAGAAACGAGACATTGGAACAACACCACAGAACACCCCTAAATTGCTCGCTCCTTTTTCTTGAGATCCTCTCTTCTGCTATGTAACTTGATCACAAGGTTTGCTATACTACCCAACCTTTCCATTTCAAACAAGGTGCCGAGGTTGGTGACTTCCAAAGCTTCGCCATAGCTGGAACGGATGTCGTTGTATGCCTCACACTCCAAGAGGAAATGTCGTTTCGTTTCCACCACGCCTTTGTTGCAAAAAAGGCATATTCTTGTTTCCCACTCCTCTTTAGGAATTAGCCACCTACCCGTTTCACACCTAAGATGGTGCGAGCTCATCCTAAGTTGAGCAATTAGCATTTTCGTTTTCCACTTAATATCTGCTCCTATATAGGCTTTTTCTTCATGATCTCCTGTGGGATTAAATTCTTTGATACAGTAATCCTTTTTACGACCCCTTTGTTTTGTCCACATGGCGTACCTGAATTTTTCTCTTACATATTTTTTTATTTCTTCATTAGTATCTGGACAATCTTGGATACTAATATCCCACTTCTTTATCCATTTGTCATTTTGCTTCCTCCAAGTGTTCTTTTTGAGGTAGCTTAACAACCGAGCCATTGCCGATGCCTCTAAGGGGAAGGACCCCGTTTCAGCCAATAAGATCTCATACGGAACAACATTCATGACTTTGAGACTGCTAATGATAAAGTGTTTCTGAATCTTTCTATCTACTTCCATTTTGCAAACTAAGTTTGCAAGTTTGACATTTCGTTGATTCGCTGACTGGGCGACAAAGAGCTCAAGTGGTCAAAGCTCATGTTTTGACTATTTCGCCGATAAAGAGAAAGTGTTTAAGACAAGGGCTAGTTCGGGATCTTAGAGATTCATCGACAACCATAAAGTGCAAAGTGTTTAAAGAGAAACAACAAGTGTTTTACTTGTTGACGGGAAAGTTTGTGAATAACTAACTTGTTCTCAAGTTAGCTTTTTTCCTGGATCGCTGACTAGGCAACAAAATGCAAAGAAAGGCTAGTTCTTGAACTTAGAGAATTACCGACAAAGCCGATAAGATAAAACAAAGGGCTAAGTTTGCAAAAGACAAAATCCATCGATGAAAATGACATAAGTCGTGGTTTGTGGAAGAGCGATTTCGTCGATAAAGGCGATAAAGTGCTCAAGGAGATGGTTCGGAAAAAAGGAGATTTCATCGATAGAATGGATAAAGGGCAAAGTTCGAGGAAAAGACTTTTTGCCAACAGAGGCAAACAAAGACTAGGTTCACAAAAGATAACATTCGCCTATAAAGAACAAGCTTTGAAGACAAAGGCCGAGGAAAAAGTGTTTTTTGTTGATAAAAAGGATAGAGACCAAAGTTTGGAAAAATGAGGAATCGCTGATAAAGTGCTAAAAGTCAGAGTTTGAGAAAGATAGAATTCGCCAATAAAGGAGCTTAAAGCCAAGGTTAGTGAAATAATAAAATTGCCAATAAAGGAGCTAAAGGTTGAGGTTAGATAAATGATGTTTTCACCGATAGAGAAGATCAACAGATCATATTTAAAAGATATAATTAACGGCTAGTTTTGGCACGTAAACTGGATAAAGACTAATAGTGGATGCATGTCATTAAGAATGAAAACAAAGTAGATTTGTTGCATGGCGATGATGATGGATACAATTGCATAAAAGCAGATATTTTGCATGCATATATATATATATATATATATATATATAGAGAGAGAGAGAGAGAGAGAGAGAGAGAGAGAGAGAGAGAGAGAGAGAGAGAGAGAGAGAGAGCTGTGACTGTAACGATAGAAAAACAATAGAAAAGTGGATCTGTTGCATGTATAAAGCCACATGCAAAGTGGATTTTCTGGTAGATATAGAGTGTTTTTCTGGACGTGCAAAAAAATAGAAGTGTAAAAAACTGGAGTTTTAACATGCAGAAAGTCTGGAGTGTGCACATGCAGATGTGCAAGTGTATATAGAGATAGATGTATACTACAATCAATTGTAATAGAATAAAATATACAGAGAGACAGATTAATGAGTGTGTGAGTAAAATTCAGTGTAGAGAGAATCTGTGTGAGTACAATGAGAGGAGAAGACTGTATATGATTTGAACAAATGCATTTGAGGTTGATGAAGAACCAAATGGCTACATACATGTATATGTAAAGATTCAGTGAGGCTGGTGCCTCTTGTGGACTGAGTTGGTGCTCAAATCAGGGGATTGTAGTCTCCTTAGAGTTGGTGCTCTTAAATCAAGGGTTTGGTGACTCCTTAGAGTCAGTGCTCTTAAACATTGTAATCAATGGTTTCATTTGTGAGGCTGGATTAGGACAATAGATCTTAGCAGCATTTTCTCACCATGGTTTTTCCCATATTGGGTTTTCCATTTATATTTGGTGTTCATGTGTGCATGCTTTTTGTTGTTGATGCTATTGCACTGAACGTTAATTTGATCTGCATTCTAGAGGCTTGAAATTTTAAGTTTTATTGATCTACTGATTCACCCCCCCTCTCAGTAGATTGTTTGTGTTATAACAATTAGTATCAGAGCAGGTTCCTTGGAAGAAGCATAATAGCTAAAGGTTGATCTGGGAGATTGAACACATGGCCGGTCAAGAAGGATCTCACTCAAACAAAGCACCATTGTTTAATGTAACGAATTATGCGTTCTAGAGTATAAGGATGGAAACCTACCTAACTTCAATAGGGTTCGATGTATGTCAATTTGTTAAGGATGGTTATATTGCTCTTGAAACTCCTCCAACAGAGTAGGCGGGTAAGAAGGAATGCGAGAATAATGCTAAGGCTAAGAATGCAATTCTATGTGGTTTAGCTAACTTTGAATTTGTGAAAGTGATGCTATGCAAGTTTGCCAAAGAAATCTAGGACAAGCTTCAGAGCATCTACGAAGGAGATACAAAGGTGAAACAAGCCAAGCTGTAGACCTTCAAAGGAAGATTTGAAAGCCTGAAAATGAGAGAGGAAGAAAAGATTGTTGATTACCTGCTCAGAGTTGATGAAGTTGTGAGTGCTATGATAGGACTAGATGAAGAAGTAAATGAGCCAGTGATTGTTCAGAAGATACTTAGATCTTTACCTTCCAGGTATGATTCTAAAGTCTCTGCTATAGAAGAAGCAAAAGATCTTAATAAGATAATTGTTGATGTGCTACATGGTATTTTTATTGCCTATGAAATGAGGACAGATGGTACTGAGATTTCAAAGAAAGAAGCTGCATTTAAGGCATCAAAGAAGCCAAATAATGTAGAGCCTGAATCTGAGACAGACAAGGAAGAGGCCAATTTTGTAAGAAGATTGAAGAGAGGATCTGGGAAGTATAAAGGTAAGTTTCCCTTTAGGTATTTTAATTGTGGAAGAGTTGGTCACTTTGTTGCTAAATGTCCTTTTGAAGGAAATGATAAAAGTGATGAATTTGATAGTAAGAAAAGTAACAAGCAGTTCTATCCAAAGTAGAATTTTCAGAAGAACACGAAGAGTCTATACATAAGAGGTGACAATAATTCCTCTGAAGATAGCCCCATCTCAGAAGACAACAATGAAAGCGTTTCTTAGGCTGAAGAAAATGAATACCTGTTCATGACAGTGGAGACTACTAATATAGATCATAACAATACTGATCTAGAAGATCTTGAGAATGAAAAAGAAGCAGAAGTAGATTTGGAAGGAGAGTTGGTTTGTGCTTTAGAAGAGATTGAGAAACTTAAGAAGAAAAACTCTAAACTAAAGCTGCAACTTCAAGAAGATATGGTGTCTAAGAAGCTTGTTGAAACAGAAGAGTTGATTGTTGATTTGAAGACACAAGCGGAAGAAGCCAAGATAATAGAAGAAGTTACTAAATCTGAATTGAAATCTAAATCAAAAGAATGTCTAAAGCTGGAATCTGAAGTGGTATCTCTGAGAAAAGAATTAGAAGAGGCTAAGGATAAGATTGACCTAAGTCTGAAATTTGATAAGAGCAGTAGCATGCTTGATGAGATGATCAATAGTCAGAGATTTGCAAAGAACAAGATTGGATTAGGTTTTGAAGAAGGGCAACATTCAAAATTCAGTGATCCTCCTAAAAAGACTGAAGAAAAGAAGCAAAAGAAGGAAGATGATGGCTTCACAAAAGTTAGAGATCTAAAGGAGAAGAGCTACAGAGGACCCCCTCCTATAAAATACTCTCCTATGATCAGGTTTCCTCAATCCTTTTATGGCTATTGTTATTCATGTAATCAATATGGTCATAGGATTGTTAGTTGTAGAATTGTTCCTAGGAAAAGAACTGATTTTATTAGCAAAAATTCTTTTGCACCTCTAGGAGATTTTAGAGTAGTTTGCTACAAATGCAATAACTTTGGTCATATTGCAAAATTTTGTAGAATAAACTTTGTAAAAACTAACAAACATGAAAGAAAGGAGAATGTTCCTCCTATGAAGGATAGTGCATTAGACTCTCTTGTGAATAAGGAGAAGGAAACTAAGAAAGTCTGGAAGAAGAAGGATGATGAGAAGAAAGAAGAATCTCTGATGTTACATACAACATTTCATGCTAAGAGACATAATCTATGGGTGATAGACAATGGTTGCTCCAATCACATGACCAGAAATAAAAGTAAGTTTATAAGTCTACAAGAGTTGAATGAAGGCTTAGTTAAGTTTGGTGACAACACATCTAAGAAGATTTGTGGTAAAGGAACACTGAGTATTTATGGAAAAGCCAAGACTCATAATGTCTACTATGTGGAAGGACTGAAGCACAATTTGCTGAGTGTCAATCAGATGTGTGATAATGGATATAATCTGACCTTTAATGCAAAAGGCTATGAGATCAGGAAAGCAAGTTCTGGTAAGTTAGTTGCTGAAGCAAGTAGAACAGTAAATGATTTTTATAATCTCAAGGAGATTCAAGGTAAAAGTTGTTTGATGGGACATATTGATGAAAGTTGGCTGTGGCACAGAAGATTGGGACACACCAATTTTGACAACCTTGTGACGGTAAGTTCAAAAAATGTAGTTAGGCACATGCCTAAAATCACCAAGCCAACAAATACAATTTGTAAGGAATGTCAGCATAGGAAACAGATAAGGTCTAGTTTCAAAACAAAAGAATACTCTACTTCAAGACTCTTGGAGTTAGTTCATACAGACCTATGCGGTCCAACCAAGACACAAGGACTAAAAGGTGAGAGATATTTCATGTTATTAGTTGATGATTTCTCAAGAATGACATGGGTAACCTTTCTTAAGGATAAATCAGAAGCCTTTGATAGATTTAAGACGTTTAGGTCTATGGTGGAGAAGGAGAGTGGTCTGACAATCAAATGTTTAAGATCAGACAGAGGTGGAGAATTCACCTCCAATGAGTTTGTAGAATACTGTGAAAGTCACATCATAAAAAGATAGTATTCCGCCCCTAGAACACCACAACAGAATGACATTATGGAAAGAAAAAACAGTACGGTGAAAGAAATGGCAAGAACAATGCTAAATGAGGTAAAATTACCTAATGTTTATTGGAGAGAGGCAGTACACACAATAATGTATACTTTGAACAGAGCGCAGCTAAGGGTAAACGTTGACAAGATGCCGCATGCATTATGGCATGGCAGATTTGTGACAACCAAATATTTTATGGCATGGCAGATCCGCGACAGTCAAATATCCTTCACAAGAAGAAACATCCAGAAGTGTTGTATCCTTTATCTTCTCAAGAGATATATTCTTGAGGGATGGGACCTCCAATGGGGTTGTAGTTGTTTTCTCTTTCTGGACTTGAGGAGCATTCTTCTTTTGAGATGATGCTGTGGGGGATGGTACCACTGAAGATGTTGTAGAATCCTTCTCTTTGTGGGTAGTTGTCTCCAAAGGAGTTGAAGCAGGCGTCTCTTTCTCTGATGGATGCAAAGAGTTAATCTTTGCAGCTTGAACAGAAAGTTGATCTAGGTGAGCATCTTTCCACCATGAAGCTTGGCGATCTATTTTGAAACTGGTATGGGGACATACGAAAACATGTCCAATTGCAAAACATTTCCTAAACCTAAAAGGAAGTCCATAATCCAAGAGTTGTGTCCATGATCGACCAACTACTTTTAGGGTGATGTCTGCAAGAATATCCTTGGAGAGATCTAGCTCGACTAAAATTTGAGCAAAAGTTGTGTGAGAGAAGCCTATAGTATCATTGTCAATAGCTAAGTAGTCTCATAGAGAGTTGCTAATATCTTCAAAGTAGGATTTCCTCCAAAAATGGAGTGGTAGATTGGGGAGACAAACCCAAATCGACATTATGCTAAAAGATTTAATGGATGGGTTAAATGCTGAGTGCCAAGGCTTTAACATGAGGGAGTTTTGAACCCAAAACCAAAAATGATCAAGAAGAACATAATCTCTATCTTTGATGGATTCAAAAAATACAATAAAGAAACCCTGAGACATGTGGATATATATCCATGTTAGCTTTTAGAATTGGTTTCCAGTGGGCAGTTGTCCATTTATTTAGGTCTGGGAGGCTAGGCCATAGACGGTTGAAGCAACCACATGTGCAAAATATTTCTCTATTTCTATCACTGCCTTTCCAAATTCTAGAATAATGGATTTCCTAGCACATTCGAGGGGCTTGGTTCTGTTTGAGGCATGCATTCCCTTAGAACTTTGCTCAAGCTCTGAAATAGGGTGGTAGGAATTTTTGGGCAAATCATGAGAAATCACATAAAAATTTGAAATTGCAGGGTTTTTTCACTTACCTTTGGATGATTCATGATCGTAGACAATGTTGGAGAAAAGCTTCCCCCATTTGTATACTATCTTTTTAGGAGATCTAGCTGATATAGCTCCAACAGATGTGACGTCGTGTGACTCTTTTGATGGGTCGAGGGAACTTGTGGACGACTTCATTAAACCATTAATGAACTGGGAAGAACAATTATTGGGTGTAGGAGGGCCATGATATGACATGGAAGACTTGTTGCAGGGCACTGAGGAGCAATGAGGTGACAAAAACTATTATGTTATTACTTATCATTTGAATAGTTATTTATCCTTCCCTTGATTTCAAATTTGAGTCAACCAATAGAATTTATGTCCCAAAGTAAAGAACCATCCCATGAATTAAGTCATCAAAGCATATTTTCCTACCATATCAAGCACTTAATTTCTCTAAATCTTAGCTTACTAAACTTACATGTCCAAGTTACATATAAAACATAACAATGACTTCACACTCTTCACAAGATGAGAATCACATAAGAAAATTTATGAGGATGATCAGTGCCTAAATACATCCAAGTAATCATGGGGTTGCGAATTCATAACCTAGTAGTTCTAAATTAACTTACAATTGAAAAATCAACACCTAAGCACCTGTGGTACCCAACCATCTTATATCCAAAGAGCCAATACCATAAGCATCATAGATATATAAAGCAAGAGGAGAGTATACATCCACAATGTCTAGGAAAAATAATTATGACCAACCTATATCAGTCCTATTTTCACATGAATTTTTTCAAGCCACCTAATCCCCCATATGACCTACCAGGGGCCCCTTTCAAAAAAGACATTATAATACATGCAAAACTCCACATGTACTAGCAGTAGCAAAATACAATAATTCTAAAAATGATAAAATATTAAATAAAATTTACAATGAAATCCTATAAAAAAAATAAAATTCAAATGTGGCCACCAATGCAACAATTTCAATTTCAAATCAAAAGTTCAAATCAAATGAGTCCCTGAGGCAAAGGAACATATCAAAATTAACTGGCTAAGTAGCCAAAAGTAATAAAAAAAATTCAACATTATTGGTTAATAATTTAAAGATTCACATTTAAATAAATAAATCAATCACTCAATAAATAATTAAATAATTAAGTAATCCAACAATATCATAAAAAGTACACAACATGAATCACAATTTGGCTTTCACAAATGGTGCAGGGGAACCTTAGTAAAGTCCACTATTTTGAAATAAGGCCTACTTGGCCATGTCGTTTTTGTTCATGTTTTGTTTTCTTTCTACAAGCTAGGAGTTTTGTTTTCCATTTGGCAAGAAATGGACACATGTTGTAAAACTTAAAAAGATCAACAGAGTCGGTTGAAATTCAGGGCAGTTGGCCTTCCTGTCGTGCAACAGTTGATCTTCCTCCTCTGCTCAATAAAAGCACAGAGGAGTAACCGAGGAGAATAGATATAGAAAAGGATTGTAAAATTGAAAATTGTCTGAGCAGTAAAGAAACTTTTGTCCATTGATTTCTGTGTTTGAGTTGTGTTGTATTATTCCCCTGTGTACAGTAGCTTTCATTTCCTGAGTTGAAGTAATTATTTTTAGATTTGTCGATATGAGGGATTAACCATTCCACTGGTGGATTTCCAAAGAAATCAGTGGAATGGCTTGTGTCTGTATATATTTGTTTTTGTTTTTTCTTTTGTTTTTAGGGCAGATGCTTGGGACTGAGGAGCCCGCGCAATAGGCGGCCTAGCATCTCCATGTGCTAGGTTTTGTTCGAGGAACAGGCAAAATATTAGGGTGAATTGAGGAGCTGAACCGTCGTCGATGAGACAATGGTAATTGGCCGAAGATTGGAGTTCTAGGGCGAGCTAACAGTTCGCTGAGGAGTGGTCGGAGTGACTAAACATATCGGCGAATGAAGGAAAGGTCCCGCTGAAGAAGGAAGTCCCACTGATGTGCTTTTTGGTTCATCGAAGTAATCGGCTAACGGAGCGGATGCAATTTCGCATGTACATTTGGAAGGTACATTAGATTTGATACAAAGAAGTCAACAGGTGGTCAAAGAAGGATTTCGTATGCATATTAAAGAATGTATGTTTCGGTTGTATGAGCGAACATACACTGCATAAGATACATCGACGGATATTGAAGGTAGTAGGTCCCACCCAATGTATGCTAGCATTGTACATGGGTTTGTATGTGAAGAAACATACAAAGGGTGAGTCGAAGTTCGCGGGCCCCACCGGTTGCATGTTAGAAGATGCATATGCAAGGTGATACATCGGAGTAAGGAGTGCCGTCGGAAGAAGACTTAGAAGTCCCAGCGAATGGTAGTGTCACGCCGATAGGAAGTATATCGGGGAGAAGTTTGGGAAGTCTCACCGACGGTAGAGAGGTAGGATTGATCAGTGTAAGTTTTGGCATCGGTGAGCGAGGAGAAAGCTAGGCCGATGGTCTAAGTCACGGCGAAGGTAAGCGGATAGTTCATCGGGGAGAGTCGGTGGAAGTCTCAGCGAAAGAAGGTTCATCGGGGTAAGTTTGCATATTGGGAGATAGGCAGAAAGCTACGCCGACAATGAGAGGTCTGGGCTATAGACCAAGGGAATGTATGTGGTATCGTATGAAGGATTTCCAAAAGCCGATTAAGGAATAAAACCTAAGTAAGGTGGGAGTCGTAGGTTGAAGGGGTTTCCACCCTGTTGTATGTGCAAGTTCACCATTGACTCCGCAACATATTGGTATAAGAGCCCAACAAAGATTTGGGCGGCAAAGTTGAAACGAAGGTTTGGAAGAAGCGCTGGTGATTGGGTGATGTCAGCGAATAGTATATGTCAACAGAGGAGAGCGTAGCAGAGGCTAGCAGCATGCCTCCAAAGGGGATGACAGTAGAAGTGCTCAAGAGGTTCTAAGAAATGGAAGAACTGATCAAGGTTGGAGTAAAGGAAACACTCCAGGCTGAATTGAAGGCACTAAGGATAGGAAAGAAATCAGATGGTGAGTCTGATGGAGGAGAAGAAGAAGAGGAACAGGAAGAGACAGAGATACCGACTGATCAAAAACAGTTCCTGGAAGCCATTAGGGCTATTGGAAAAGATTCTTCAGAAGCTCGGGTAGATGTTCCCATGTTCAGTGGGAAGATGAATGCTGACAAAGTCATGGAGTGGATTGAGGCTCTGAACAATTATTTTGAATATAAGGAAGTTCCAGAAAACAAGAGAGTTAAGTTTGCAAAAACCAAACTCAAGGGTGCTGCACTTACATGGTGGAATTATATCCAAGGAGAAAGGATGAAGAGTGGGAAGAATATGATCTCTTCATGGAGCAGAATGCTGGAGAAGATCAAGTCCCAGTTCCTTCCATCTGACTATGAGGTGTAGGTTTACAGAAAAATGTAGAACCTCAAGCAAAAAGATATGGACATAGCTACTTACACCGAGGAGTTCCACAAATACACTCTTCGCTATGGGTACATGGAGGATGAAAAGGCTAAGGTGGCCAGGTACCTAAATGGTCTGAGGTACAATATTCAGGATGAGATAAGTTTACTAACCCCTGAAACCGTGGAAAAATGCTTTCAAGTAGCATTAAGAGCTGAAGAGAAGCTGAAGAGAAAAGGAGAACAACAAGGTAGAGGAAGAGGTGGTAGAAACTTTAGAGGTAGAGGCAGTTTTGGAGGAAGAAGTCCTAACCAGAGGTCTGGTGGTGAGTCTAGCCAAGAAGAGCAAGTTGGGGACTCAAGTAGCAGAGGAGGCTACCGTGGAAGAAGGCCTTATGGAAGAGGTGGGACAAATGGATCAGGAAGAGGATCTAGGTTCTCCAACGTGAAATGTTATAACTGCAATCAGATTGGGCACCCAACATTCAAGTGTCTAGAGAAGGCCTCAACATCTCATGGTAAAGAGAAAAGAACCACTTTGACACAAGAGGATGCAAGGAGTGTGACATCTCCTGAAGTGAATCTGACATCAGAGATGGGAGAAAATCTGATGATCAAGAGAACATTGCTCAAGGAACTAGTACAGACTGAACCACCCCAAAGAAGAGCCTTGTTTAGAGTCAACAGCAAGATTCAAGGTAAGGTTTGCAAAGTTATTATTGATTCTGGTTCTACTGATAATATTGTATCTTTGGAAGCAGTAGATAAATTGAAATTGGAAAAGATTCCCCATAGCTATCCATATAAGGTCAGTTGGTTAAACAAGGGACAACATATAGTCATAAATGAACAAGCGTGGGTAGAATTTAGTGTTGGGGGGTATAGAGACAAGATTTTGTGTGACATCCTGCCTATGGATGCTTGCCATCTTCTGCTGGGTAGACCATGGCAGTTTGACAGAAAGGCTCATCATGATGGGGAAAAGAATGCTTACTCATTCCAAAAGGAGGGTGTAACCTATAAGATACAGTCACTGGTAGAAGGAGATCCACAACATGTAGGGTCTAGTATTATGCTGGTAGGAGAACAAGAATTCCTTGAAACAGTAGAAGAATCAGGTGGAGTGGGTTTTGCTTTGGTTGTGAAACCTAAGGAGAAAAAAAGAGAAAATGTGAGAGAAGTAGGACCTAGGGAGGTCAGAGAACTCCTTGAGAGTTATAAGGAGGTAATTGCAACAGATATACTAGATTCACTACCACCTATTAGAGATATCAGCCATCAGATTGATCTCATATCGAGAGTTGTACTTCCAAATAAAGCAGCCTATAAGATGACCCCTCAGCAGAATGAGGAGATAGCTAGGCAGGTTCAAGAACTTTTAGACAAGGGGTTGATAAGAAAGAGTTTGAGCCCATGTGCAGTCCCCACTGTTTTGGCACCAAAGAAAGATGGGAAATGGAGGTTGTGTACTGACTCTAGGGCCATCAATAGGATAACCATCAGATATAGGTTTCCTCTCCCTAGAATTGAAGACCTAATGGACTATTTGGGAGGTGCTACCTATTTCTTCAAGATAGACTTGAAGAGTGGATATCATCAAATAAGGATTAGAGAAGGCGATGAGTGGAAGACAACATTCAAAACCAATGAAGGGTTATATGAGTGGCTTGTGATGCCTTTTGGTCTTTCCAATGCCCCTAGCACTTTTATGAGGCTGATGAATGAGGTGTTGCAAGAGTTTATAGGGAAATTTGTAGTAGTCTACCTTCATGATATCTTAGTGTTCAGCAAAAGCAAAGAACACTTGAAACATTTGCAGATAGTCTTGAAGAGACTGAAAGACCAGAAGCTGCTGATAAACTTGGACAAATGTGATTTCATGAAACAGGAGTTGATCTAAAGATGGATCCTTCCAAGGTAGAGGCTATTTTGAATTGGCCTACACCTAAGACAGCAGGGGAGGTAAGGAGTTTCCATGGTTTGGCTACATTCTATAGGAAATTCATTAAGAACTACAGTGACATCTGTGCACCTATGCTAGAAACCATCAAGGGTGGTGGCAAGGTGAAGTTTGTGCGGACAAGAGAAGGAGATAGGAGCTTTGAGAATCTAAAACAGAAAGTTGCTAAATTCCCTGTGTTAGTGTTACCTGATTTCAATAAGGTTTTCACAATTGAATGTGATGCAAGTGGGTTGGCCATTGGAGCAGTACTGAGCCAAGAAGGCAGACTAGTAGCCTTTTTCAGTGAGAAATTGAATGAAGCTAAGAGGAAGTACTCCTCTTATGATCTAGAATTGTATGCCTTGGTGCAAGCTCTGAAAAAGTGGAGGCATTATTTGCTTCCCAAAGAATTTATTGTGTATACAGATAATCATGCTCTTAGTTTTTTGAATGGGCAGGACAAACTCAGCCACAGACATGAAATGGGTGGAAAGTCTACAAGCATACACTTTCACCATTAAGCATAAGAAAGGAGTCACAAACAAGGTGGCAGATGCTCTCAGCAGGAGGGTGTTGACAGTCCAAGAAGTGCAATTGCAAAGCGTGGGTGTTGAATCACTCAAGGAATTATATGAAGAAGATCAGGATTTCAGTGAAACCTATAAAGTATGCAATGACTTTGCCTATACTTTTCATAGTGAGTTTTCAGATTTCACACTGCAAAATGGACTATTGTTCAAAGGATGTCAGTTGTGTATCCCTAAATGCTTAATGAGGGATAATATTGTCAAGGAAAAACATAGTGGTGGCTTAGGAGGACATTTTGGATTGAATAAGACTTTGGATCTGGTAAGGAGATTTTATTTCTGGCCAAGAATGTAGTCTGACATCAGAAAATTTGTTGAAAGTTGCATAATATGCCAAAGAGCAAAAGGAGTATCTACTAATGCTAGATTGTATCAACCTTTGCCAATACCCAACAAGCCTTGGGAATGCTTGAGTATGGACTTTGTGATGTGGTTACCCAAAACAAGAACAGGTTGTGACAATGTGTTTGTAGTGGTAGACCGATTCAACAAGATGGCTCATTTCATTCCTTGTAGGACCACTAATGATGCTAGCTACATTGTAGGTTTGTTTTTTAAGGAAATTGTCAGGATTCATGGGCTACCCTTGAGCATTGTGTCTGATAGGGATAGCAAATTTGTAGGACATTTTTGGAGAACCTTATGGAAAAGATTGGGTACAAACTTATCTTTTAGCTCAGCATATCATCCTCAGACTGATGGCCAAACTAAGGTTGTGAATAGGTCATTGGGCAATCTCCTTAGATGCTTAACAAAAGAACATGGCAGCAGTTGGGATGTGATACTCCCACAAGAAGAATATGCTTACAACGACTCAACCAACAGGAGCACATGTCTGAGTCCTTTTGAAATTGTATATGGCAGTCACCCCAGGGGTATTTTTGAACTAAGAGACGTCCAGGGATTGGACAAAAGGAGTGGTCATGCTGATGCATTTGCAGAAGCCATGAAAGAAATACATCAATAGGTTAGAGCTACCTTACAGCAGAATAGTTAGAAGGTAAAGGCTAGAATGGACCAAAGGAAGAGAGATGTCTAGTATCAGGTAGGTGACATGGTCATGGTTCATTTGAACAAAAACAGGTTGCCAAAAGGAGGTCACAACAAACTGATGATGAAGAAGATTGGACCCTGTCAGATTTTGGAGAAGTACGGTCCAAATGCTTACAAGATTGAGCTTCTGGATGATGTTGCGATTTCACCCATTTTCAACATTGCTGATTTGACATTATACAGAAGCCCTAATATAGGGGAGAATGCTGAAAACCCTATCCAGGAAAATGAAGATTGGCTGAAGCACTTACCTTCTAGTACACCGCCAAAAATGGAGTACATTTTGGACAGCAGAGAAGCCAAGAAGACAAGGCACAAAACCTATTTTGAACATCTGGTTAAGTGGCAAGGATTTCCAGATTCAGAAGCTACCTGGATGCTGGAGGAAGACATTGCAAAGCAAGGCGAAGATGTACAGGAACTGGTCTCTAAGAGGACTTGAGACATTTTTTTTCTTTTGGGGAGTATGGTGCAGGGGCACCTTAGTAAAGTCCACTATTTTGAAATAAGGCCTACTTGGCCATGCCATTTTTGTTCATGTTTTGTTTTCTTTCTACAAGCTAGGAGTTTTGTTTTCCATTTGGCAAGAAATGGACACATGTTGTAAAACTTAAAAAGATCAACAAAGTCAGTTGAAATTCAGGGCAGTTGGCCTTCCTGTCGTGCAACAGTTGATCTTCCTCCTCTACTCAATAAAAGCATAGAGGAGTAACCGAGGAGAATAGATATAGAAAAGGATTGTAAAACTGAAAATTGTCTGAGCAGTAAAGAAACTTTTGTCCATCGATTTCTGTGTTTGAGTTTTGTTGTATTATTCCCTTGTGTACAGTAGCTTTCATTTCCTGAGTTGAAGTAATTATTTTTAGATTTGTCGATATGAGGGATTAACCATTCCACTGGTGGATTTCCAAAGAAATTAGTGGAATGGCTTGTGTTTGTATATATTTGTTTTTATTTTTTCTTTTGTTTTTAGGGCAGATGCTCAGGACTGAGGAGCACACGTAATAGGAGGCCTAGCATCTCCATGTACTAGGTTTTGTTCTAGGAACAAGCGAAATATTAGGGTGAATTGAGGAGCTGAACCATCATCGGTGAGACAATGGTCATTAGCCGAAGATTGGAGTTCTAGGGCGAGCTAACAGTTTGCTGAGGAGTGGTCGGAGTGACTAAACATATTAGCGAATGAAAGAAAGGTCCCGCCGAAGAAGGAAGTCCCACCGATGTGTTTTTTGGTTCATCAAAGTAATCGGCTAATGGAGAGGATGCAATTTCGCATGTACATTTGGAAGGTACATTGGACTTGATACAAAGAAGTCAACAGGTGGTCAAAGAAGGTTTTCGTATGCATATTAAAGAATGTATGTTTCGGTTGTATGAGCGAACATACACTGCATAAGATACATCGACGGTGATTGAAGGTAGTAGGTCCCACCCAATGTATGCTAGCATTGTACATGGGTTTGTATGTGAAGAAACATACAAAGGGTGAGTCAAAGTTCGCGGGCCCCACCTGTTGCATGTTAGAAGAGGCATATGCAAGGTGATACAACGGAGTAAGGAGTGCCGTCGGAAGAAGACTTAGAAGTCCCAACGAACAATAGAGTCACGCCGACAGGAAGTATATCGGGGAGAAGTTTGGGAAGTCTCACCGACGGTAGAGAGGTAGGATTGATCGGTGTTAGTTTTGGCATCAGTGAGCGAGGAGAAAGCTAGGTCGATGGTCTAAGTCATGGCAAAGGTAAGTGGATAGTTCATCGGGGAGAGTCGGGGGGAGTCTCAGCGAAAGAAGGTTCATTGGGGTAAGTTTGCATATCGGGAGATAGGCAGAAAGCTACACCGACAATGAGAGGTCTGGGCGATAGACCAAGGGAATGTATCTGGTATCGTATGAAGGATTTCCAAAAGCTGATTAAGGAATAAAACCTAAGTAAGGTGGGAGTCATAGGTTGAAGGGGTTTCCACCCTGTTGTATGTGCAAGTTCACCATTGACTCCGCAACAACAAACCACTTAAGGGGAGTAGGTGTATGATGGACATAACCTCATGATTTATCCTAGAATATAATCTTGCATCAAACAACCCCATTCCCTTTGCATTGAACAACCCCATCTTAGGGAATGCACTACAACCATAGCAAAAAGCCTAGTGCTAGAGTTATCACATATGTAAGAGTATCTATAGACTCCTAGAGAAAAGATAGTATACTTCAAATTCCCACAAGGGTAATACCTATAAAACTAGAAGTCATTACTGCATCAAAATATAATGAATCATATAGGAAGTAATTTTTCAACACTTGTGTCTAATGAAGGCATCAAAATTTGAAAAACATGGAGAGTAACTCCAGATAAAATTTCACATTAGAGACCACCCTTAACCTAAGCGACATAACAACAAAGATTATATTTATTCTATCCACCTATGAGTGTGGTTCTACATGAGGGAAAATCAATTAGGGCAACATTTATGGAGTATTATAACCTCTCCAATGATAAACCCCTTTGCATTCAACCCCTAATTATGCTAGTGCCCTTGATCTAATGGTAGAGAAGACATTAGGTAAACACAAAGCATTGCAACATAAAAGTAGAGAAGGTGAACTACACATTTTGTTCGAGAAGAAACACACCTATACCTAATTTATGTTTTCACACTCATTAGCCTGAAATATAGTTATCTACTCACAACCATCTCAAAAGGTGTTGAATACCCGATATCATGACTTAAGTTACAATCACATAATGTATAGATGTCTAATTATCCCATAAGTTCTTTTTGCATGTCTTATCACTTTTTGCTACATCAATATTTTACACACATAATTTTTACTTAATTAAATCAATCTCATACATCAACATAGTGGGTCATGGAGTCATGAAAGCCACTTGTTGAAGGTAAGATTGAGTTGTTTCCATGTGCAAGAGGATTCTTTATTGTGACTTTTGCTTCATCGAAGCTACGAGACTTAGTGCTCGATGGCAAGGTTTGGTTGTGGGGTGAGCATTCCCTTTCCATCAAGCCCTGGACTCTATCCTTTAATCCCCTCACCGAGCCGCTTAACATCAGACCTATTTGGGTCTGTCTCCCAAATCTCCCTCTCCAATTTTGGGAGGATTCTTGCTACGAGGGCATCGACAATGCTATTGGTCATTTCCTTAAGGTAGATTCTACTACCTCTTTCATGGGACAATCCATGGTAGCTCGCATCCTTGTGGATATTGACATATCCAAACCTATTCATAGAGATGTGGTTTTGATGGTAAGGGAAAGGCCCTAGAAACAACTATTAGATTATGAGGGTATCCCATTTAGATGCAGAAGATGTTTTGCTACCGGCCATTTGGCCTTTGGTTGTCCTCTCTCGTGCCACAAGGGAGATGTAACTTGGTGGAAGGATGTTCTCCTAGATCACTTGACTATCAATGCTTCCCAGGAGGATTGTTCATCTCAGGAGGATGTGTCCTCTGAGGAGGTTGAGTCCTTATTGGGGCTGTTCCTGAGGGGGTGGTGTAGGCGGGTGCTACGAATCCCTCGCATTCTTTGGACTCTTCTGATCATTTATCTGCTCACTTATTGGCTCCTCTAGCTCCGGGCAGGACTACTACTTCTGTTCTGGCTTCTTCTTCTTCAGTTTTGCCTTCATTGAGCTTGAATTCCCTGCTTGCAAATTCTTTGGCTTTGGTGCCTACTGAGGTTCACCGTGAGTCCTCATTGTTTGTGGCTTCGGGAGAGGTTCCCCTCTGTCCTCGTTCTGTTGATTTTGACTCTGAGCCCTCCTAGATGGTGGTTCAGTGAAAGAAGAAAGATCTTCCTCATTTTGTGGCTACTTTGCACCCCAGAGTTAAATGAGTTAGATTTTCTAGGTCAGGATTTGCTGTAGTGTAGTTCCTTGTTGGTTTTTTTCAACTGGGTTGCTGGGCCTATGCTATCATTCTGTTGTTCCTGGTCTGTTTGGACCCGCTTCTTTGGGTTCAGGACCTTTTGGCTATTGGTTTCTTGCAGCTTGGTTGCGGTTGTGCTGTTTTGAGTGCCCTTTTTTTTCCCTTGGGGCCTTGTTTGTAAAGGGTTTAGCCCCTTGTAAGCTACTTACCGTAATAAAAAACATAGTGGTTTACAATCGATTCATACACTTTAAACTAAGCTAAATATAGCTACTTATACATATCCAACTAACATAAGAAGGCAATAAATGTCTTGTTTATCCTACTAGGTTCCTACTTCAATTAGTGCATTCTAGAATCTAATTCTTCGTAAAATATTTCTATATTACAAATTTATAACTCATTTCATAATCACACATAGATGATCAACCACTTATTTTTCATTACTTCAACTATAATTCATTTCTATTTCCTTGGAAAATCAGACAATAATGTGATTATCTCCTACATTTTGTCCTAATTTTTCCTTTTGTCTTTTGTAGCATAATTAAGTTTACTACCAATCAATTTAATATTTATTATTACATATCATTTTTAAGCTTCAAATGGTAACAAAGATTTGCTTTTTAAAAGCATTCAAGCATTCATGATGGAGTAACAACCCTACACATAGTAAATGAAAAGACAAAAGTGTATACATAAAAAATGACAACATAACAACAAGTTATCTAATACATTCCAACATGTCTTATTATTCTACAGATGCATATAGAATATAGCATTTGCATAACTTACATCATTATCATAATATAGATGGCAACAATCTATCATATTTACTCATTTCTAGCCAACAAACACAAGGTACCACATCCTAAACTTGTTGCAACTCTTAATCAATACCAACTCATTCAATGGATAATCATAAAAGTCTTCCATACAAGAGACTAACAAATTAAAGCATTCTACTACACAATATTAATTGGTTTCTCAACAGGAATGAATATGTATTTATTTTTACACATATTATTCTCTGTGTGCTCCTAACACATTTAACTCAAACCTTTAATTTATTTATATTATTTTATTCCAAGGATTGAAGCATAAGAACAATGAATACTTGAAATTTAACAATTCACCATAGAATATTTTATTTATTTTAAAAAGGCTACACAACTCTTTATTTTCTTCCTTTTAATTCATTTTCATCCTTCTAAATTCAAGTCTCATGCATTCTTAACCTAACTTTTTTTCAAGTCAAATTCACACACCAATCAAGAAAGGTGCTATCAACATTAGAATGATTATCTAAGTGGTATGTGTAATTAGGAACTCACACGGAAAAAATATGTTAAAACACCATTTGTGATTCAAGGAAGTGATAAAAAGACTCAACTTTTCAGGTAGACCAAGGTATGATAGATGAAGGGTGGAGTTTAGCAACCAAATAATAGATGGACTTCCTACTAACAAGACCACTTTATTTATTCTACTAAGAGATTGGTATACATTCAAGTAGTCGTTACATCATATTCGTATATACAAGTACATCTCATTTATCCTAAGAGTAATAGGAAAACACTAACTATCAATTTACACATTTCTTTATGCCATTCAGTTGCCATATTAGAGAATTTTAAAAACATCTTCATGTAATCCCAACAACTCTAGAAGGTAATCAATAAAGAGAATTTTTTGAAAAATATCTATACTAGCCATTAAATAAAAACTCTTGATTCTTACAAAATTAACTTTCAATCATCATACAAAAATAAAAAATAATTACATGGAAACTTGTATTTATAATAAAGTATTGATCACACTACATTATTTACCTAGTTAATTAAATTCCTTTCTTTCTTAAACTTCACTGTTCTACTACTACATTAAATTTATAAATAAAAGAAGGAATAAACAAGTGTTTTCTTAAATTTTACATTCAAATGACTCAACTTGACTACTTGGTACAACAAATCTCAACATTCTAACTACTCAAAACTTTTATATTAAGTAGAAGCATCAAGTAACGTACTACAACTTTTAACAGTAAGGATATAATTTATGAACCATGTATTTTCAATAATCATTACCAAAATTATCATGCAAAAACATTTACACAATAACATACTTGACAACATGACCCAAACAAATTCCCAGAGCTCTCGGTGTTTGCAAACCTGGCTCTGATACCAAATGCCATGCCCACCTGTGCACACATGTACAAATGGGAATAAACACAATGCAAAAAACTTTTTTTTACAACACTTAGATACTAAGGATTACACTACTCACAATATTGAATTATGTGCACTTGACATTATTGCATGTGTAATAGAATGAGGGCATGCCACTTGAGGCAATGACAAATAATAACAAAAGCAGATGTGATGTAACCCCATTCACAACGCCCTAAAAAAGTGAAGAGAATCTAACAAGGTGTTGACATTATTATGTGTGGCAAAGAGAAAAACACACATGAGTACTTTCTCTCTAAGCTTTCTAAGAGGAAGTGATAATTCATCATCATCTTAAAGCGACTTGACCAATAAATTTTAGGAGCCTAAGAAAACAAATAAACCTAATTTAATATTAAATCTAACCAAACATCTAGCGTTATTTTAGTAGTCTTTAAACTCAATTTACAATTAAATGAAATTGATGTAAAATGTTTTGACTCCAAATCTGATTTACAATAAATACAATAAATTTATGAAGCAAATCAACAGTTATGGACTACATAAATAAATCAACTTAAAGTTGGCTAAAAACGATTGGACAAATTTTATGATACACATTTCTATATTAATCAAAAGCTAAAATAATTAATTATTAATCTATTTACACAATTTTTTGAACTTCCACCTAATTGCTTCTTTCCATATAATTTAAGTAATACTTACTTTTCCCCCCATTCAAGGGGCTTTAGGGGCTAAACCCTTGTAGAAAGACCCTTGTACAGAAAGATAGGATAGAGGTCAAGTGGAGACCTCCGGAGGTGGGATGGATCAATATGAACTTTGACGATGCCTCTAGGGGGAATCTTGGGGCCTCTGGAGCTGTCTGTATCCTCAGGAACCATGAAGGGAAGACCCTGATTGAAGCAACAAGGAAACTCAAAGATGACACCAACAACGAGGCCAAAGTACAAGCACCCCTTCCGGGCCTTCAAATGTGCAACTGATAGGGATTTCACAAGGTCCACATCGAGGGTGACTCCCAAATTATCATCAATGCCATCAAGCATAGGAGCACCCCAAATTGGAGGATCCGTAGTATTTTGGAATTATGTTGGGAGGATCTTAGAGCTTTAGAAGATTATAAGTTTGGCCACATCTACTGTGAAGCAAATACTAATGTGGATCACCTCTCCAATGTGGCTATAGACATGAAAGATCAATTCCACATCAATGATGACCATGGCTAATTACTCTGAGTTACTTCGTTGAGTGACATGCGTGACATTTATCATTATGCAATATTTCCATGGTCCAGTAGAGATTGGAAGCCTGGATTGGTCTCATTTTATGATCGAAGTCATTATGACTTGGAGAGGATTACATCACATTATCTCCTTTGGCGGATTCTTACCCACAAGCCACTTAAGTTCTCCTCGGGAGCTAGACAAGCTAATCTTCTTCCTTTCAACTTTGGATTCAACCATGGATACAATAGTTTGTTTGAGGGCGAAGAAACAACAGACCACTTTCTTAGGGCCAATATTTGAGCTTAGGCTCAAGAAAGTCCTCTCGATTAGCTTGCCTTTTGGGTTGCAGGCAACATAGATGGTCCTGGTTGAGGTCTTCATGGAATCCCAACAACGCTCTCGTTTGAATACTGACATCTCTTCGATGGTGGTTGGTGTTTTTCTAGATTTAGGGGAGCCAACTATAGTGGTGAAGGAGGTGGCGAGGGTGTGGATCAAACCCCAATGACTTTGTGGCCTTTTGTAGGTTCTGGAGAATGTGGTGGTTAGTATAGGTTTCAAAACTGGTTGTGGTGTTTGGCCGACAATCCTGCATGTCTACAATGGCCCTTGGGCCCCGTTCATTATAGAGGTTGTGGGCAAGAGCGTGGAGGAGAGGTGTGCTTTAGCAAAGACTGGGGTTGGTCTCATGAAGATGATCATAGGCATTACTGATTAGATGGACTTCAATCGGCCCCAAGCATGGTTTCAGAGGCGTCTAATGACGAGGAAGTGGAGATGGAGGAAGACAATTTGCAAGGTGCCTCATAGGGAGTGGTTCCATCAACCCATGCACCCTAGGTTTTATTTGTCTTATGCTTATACTTACTATTTGTATAAACAATATCTGATATGTAGAGGCACATAAATACTTTTGAATCCTTAAGAAAATTATCCCATATAGGGGAAATTTTGAAGTATGGCCCTCTTCTTGAGCAACCAATCTGGTTTTATCTCAATTTTCTATATTTAAAGGGAGTGACCCCCAAAAGGTCACAACTCATCTAACAAAAAAAAGTAATACTTACTTTTCTAGTTGATTTCCTTATATTTAATTTTGTAATTAAAATATAAATAATAACATAAAATAAATCAACTTAAATTCATGTCACTTGACAAGTCACAAAATAAGAAATTAGTCGGCTATAAAATATACCACTAACTAATCAAATACGAATAAGATAAATCCATCATTTACCCATTTATCTCATTTGACAAGCTTCAATCCTAAACCAAGGATCAATCCAAGAATTGCAATATCTTTTCCATTATCTATAGTATTTAGTTATATTGTTGTGAAACATACTAATAAATTCCACATTATTTTTAGTTATAAATTTTTCTAAACACATACACTGAAGTGCAATACACAATGATATCCTAGGTATCCTCATGTTATGAAATTATAGTTAATAATGTCTACTGCACTTTTTTTACTCTCAATATTAGCCAAGTGTGAGTAAACAAAATAGACAAAACTTAGGAAAAGAGATCAAATCTTTGAAGGCTTACTCTTGGAATAATATGTTTATGATAAAATTATAGCTTTTCCATATCAACCATTTACAACAATAAGTATTAATCTTACCAAGAGATTATAGTGTTAACCTTGCAACTTTGTTTGATGCAACACTACTTCATCAGAATAAACAAATCCACGCAATAGATTATAGTGACTTTAAACAATCAATCAGTACACTATGACTATATACTAGTACCTATATATAATTATATTACATCACTCATAAATGCAACATCAAGTCAAACAAGTTAATTCATATTAGCAATATAAAATTCAATGACTTGGTAATATAGAGATCCCACACAAGTTGACTTGGCATGAGCTTTCAAATCTCAAGCAATTCAAGAGGTGCACAGGAAACATTTGAACCAACTATTAATTTGTTTTTAATATTTCAAACATGGCTTAAGCAAGTAAAAAAAATCAAGGAGGGCATAGTCAAATCCAACACAATAACCATGTAAAATGAGGTGTAAAATAATAAACAATAATGAGAGAAATTAAGGTGCTACCATCTTTCACAATGGTGTGCCATTTACAAGCTAGGCACAATGCAAAAGAGAAGGGCACCACAAATAGAGGACATCAATTAAAAATAATTGGACCTAAAGTCAACAACTTTTGTGATTGAAAATATGATTTGAAGATATCCACAAAAACATATGAATATAAATTTTGTGTCAAGGCTATTCTTACATCCACTCAAGTAAAATTTCATAAAAAATATGAATGTGAGTGAATTGTTTGACAGAAAACCTCATGAAATGTGCACCTGCAATAGAGGCGTACAATTTGTTTGACTAAATGTCTCAAACAAGTTTAAGTGTAAGGAGACATAGGAATTGTTGGATGAAACACTTTCAAGAATAGTTGTCATGTAAAATGCCATGAAATCGGGATAAACATGAAATGGATTTGTAGAAATGACTTTAGAAACCTTTTAAAAACTCAAAAAACATTAAAGACTTCCAAGACATTTCCAATGGTGCAAATAAGTTAGTCTCATCACACAAAATGAGGTGGTAATCACACAATTACAATCTGAAGTAAAATTGTCATAATTTGACCAAAACATATCATTATTATAACTTCTAAAATGGAAAAGAAAGAAGATTGAAAGGCCTTAAAAAAATCAGAATTTTTTTAATAAGATTCATAGCGGATTATGAACAAAAAATTATAAAGTTCTATATGACAATCTTTTACAAAATTGTTGTAAAACAATCCTCTTGATTTATTCACAGAGAACAATAGAAATATGATTGAGAGCTAAAATTTAAAATTTTTTTCTAATACTTAGTTCAAAACAACATATCTAAAAATTAAGCCAACCTAGTTGACCAATTAAAAGTTATGGTCAAAATATCGATGTCCTCTATCTCAAAACAACAAATTATTTAAGTAAGAAAAAGTACAAAAAATTTATAGCACTCTAAAAATTATGTTTTTTTATTATTCTATTATAAAAATTGAAATACAACAATTTAAATTACTAATTTCTTTTATACAACAGTATCTTTTCTATACATTTTTTATATCACAATTATACAAATTAAAAAATGTTAGAATGGAGACATGCATTTCAAATCTTCAAGGTATACAAACATGTATGTTTCTCTTTTAAAAAGTAGTTACAATGGACAAATAGAATAGCAATTCTATTTACAAGATAGACTCAAATTTTTATGACAATCTAATGTGCCAAACCGAAAATGGGTAAAATCACATGTAAATCCATCAACAATGATGGTGTTTAAAAGACATAAAGAAATTATACATCATATCTTCATAACGAGGCTCCTATCTATAAAGCAGTTCAAATTTTTGACACAAATAGCCACAAAACCTCTCATGAGTAAGGCTAGTTCATCTCCCAACCATAGGACTTGCAAGCAAGTCCACATTTGAGCTAGGAGGCTCCCAAGAAACTTGTTTCACAACACAAAAAACATAAAAACACTCACAAATCTGCAAACTACCCATTTAGCTAATACACACACAAATAGATCTTCTCAAGATCCATAATAAGGGGGGAGTCAAGGGGACTCACTAACCTCTTGGAAAAATATTCAAAATAGAACAACAATCTCCATCTCTTCATAAAATAAAAAAATCCACAACTCTCTAAAAACTATATAATATTTCATCATCTAAACATAACCCCAACAACATAAATGTCTCATAATATTTTTATTTTCTCTCTACAACCGAATCACCATTCACAAAGGTACTCATGTTCAACCTCATCTAAATCACATAACCCCCAACAACACAAATAATTTACAATATTTTTATTCTCTCTACAACCCAATCATCGTGCACAAAGACACTCATGCCAAAACATAATCCAATAACATAGTTTTCCCAAGAGAGGGTTCACACCTCTCTCAACTCCAGTACATGAGTGGATCATAATTCAATGAGAAGATCCGCACCCAGTTCACAACTCCATACCCAAAATGATCAATACATAAAGTAGCAATACACAAAGGGGTTTTCAACACACAAAAATAAGAGGATTCATAGAAAAATTAGCAACCATATTTTTTTATAATAACCACAAATAACACTACCACAATCTAAAAATGGCTTAAAAGCCTACTTCAATGCTTCAACCAAGTTAGGTGAAGCCCTGATCCAATTTTTTCCTTTTTTCCAAGCTTCCATGCTTTTCCTCCAATTTCCCCTCTTCCAAAACCTGCATTCTTCAAAATGAAAATTTCAACAATATAAAGGCCAAACCCAAACCAAGCTTCTAAAAGAGAATAAATAAAAAAATAAAATTAGGGTTAGGTTTTGACTTCCAATTTTGTCTTCCAAAAATTTGTCACCTATCTTCTAAGGCACTTTTCAATCTTATGGATACTTCCAAAACATTTTTTAAACATTCAAGCATGGGCTCGTCTCATAGGTTATCACTATAGGGTTTAATTTTATACAAATAATAAAGAAAATAAAACTTTATGACCCCAAAATCTTCCTCTTAAGTTCAAATCTGATATTTGACACTTAAGAGAATTTAACTACACCCAACATAGATTAATGAAAATATAATTAGAAATTAATAAAAACAATCACACCCACAACACTTTTACACAAGAAGATCTTAATCCTCTCTTAGGATAAAGCCAAAGTACATCGGGGAAACAAAATAGTGGTCATGGAATTAAACTTGTGCACTTGCACATAGACGTTAATGTATTTGAGATAATAGCTGAAACAACATTCATAATTAAATTAATATATGTATCATAAATATTTCATAGTTAACAATATTATCATAATTAAATGACAATCAAATAATAAATTTAATTCATCATATTAATACAAAATCGAATAAACAAATAGCATTTAACCAAATGCAGTTTAGATTTATCATACACAATTATGTTCATTCTAAAATCAATCCATAGTGATAAATTAATTATAATTCGTAAACTCTAATCTAAAAACTATGAACAAGTTCATAATCGTTAGTTACCCAAATCATTATCGAACAAATACTAAACTATTATTCTAAACATAGTATTAGTGTCATCATAGTCTATAGTCTTCATAAGTAAAATAAGTTACCCACTAGTGTCATAAGCAAACAAGTCTATTAAAATAAGATGGGAACTTGAGGTGGAGGAGTGGGCCTCACACTTACTATTTGTTGATGAGTTGATTATTTATTGCTTATGGATTGAAGATTATACTTTTTATTGTTGTGAGGATTGTGCCATTGATTATTGTTTGAGCTCAAGCTTTTTTGGTTGATTTCATTGATGTGGATTATTGTTGATTTTATTGTTTCTGAGCTTTTGTTTATTAGTATTAAGTGTTGAGTGAACACATATGCTAAGCATTTGAGGTGTGCTTGATTCTTATTATTAATTTTATTGATGCGTTCTTGAGATTTGAGTTTTAAAAGGTATCTTGAGGAGAGTTTGACTATACCTATAGATAAGGGTAAATAAATTTCAATGTGTATGGAACACAACACTAAGAAATAAATATTTCTGTGATTAAATTATTATCTTATGAGTTGCTTGTGAAGAGAATGATTTGTAAGATTATAGTAAAGTACGAAATTTGAATATGATAGCTATATTGGTTGTGGGTTGATATGCATATGAAAATTAAGGAAGAGCATATATGAATCCTTTTCATTTTATGTTATGTATTATGCTTATGATTTTATGTGTATGAAATAAAAAATGCTAGAAATTTATGGCTATTATGAGGTTAGTTAGTGGTTCATTGTATTATGAGGTTAGTTAGTGGTTCATTGGGTTTCTTCACTACACTAGTAGTTGGACTATATTTTTCTAACTACCATATGTAGGATGAGATTATATGTCCCATGGAGCACATATATGTGTGTTCCTACTTAGGATTATCGTGAAATTATTTAGGAGGTTCATTATAAAAGGGTAGTAGGACATTTAGAATGGAGAAGATAGTGGTAATTTTTTAGACATCTATTGGATGAAGCTTCGTTATAATGTCACTATGCAAATCAAGTCTTGCACATCATATGTCATCACACAACTAATAAATCAATGGCATGATCTGGAATACCTTTGTAAACCATTGACAAGACTTGACAACCCATCTCAATGAGTTACATGTCAATTTTTTTCATGAACATGCACTAGTCATGACTATATGTTTTTGTTATGGTTGGCAGGTTCTCAAAGATTGCAATTATAATGCCTAGAAAAAACGGGTATATGTAGAGGAAAATGTCAAGCTCTTCTTCACAGATGAAATGGTCTATTTTTGGCTGGAAAAAATCATTATATCAAATTGGAACAACAAATTTCTTGTCATTTTCTATTTTGCACTATGGTCCATGATGTTCCCCTACATTTCATCGTTACATAGATTAAAAAAAATAAAGAGTTGGTCAATCACATGATTTTGCACCTCCTTTGGAAGTATCGTTCAAAGAATAAATGCACATTTTAGATGAGAGCCTTTGATATGTCTAATGGATGTATAATCAATTTTCATTCATGTCTCTACAAGATAGACCCCATTTTAGGTATGTCTTGGGTTTTGACTATCGAACTCCATCAATGTAGCACTTCAATGTTTTGTTTGATGAAGCATTGAAACTCATTTTGTAGAAGAAATTAGATAAGGAAACCAATTTATTTGAATGCAATCAATACATTTAACAATTCAGGGTCATGAAATTCCATAGAGAAGTAGTGAAAATACAAGAACATCACAATCAGTGTCGTTTTGTTCATTAGTTTCAAGTGGGTGACAATAAATATAGTTGCATCTTCAAAAGTATGATCCATGGGTCCAAAATATAAGGCTCAAACATCTATGATATGGTTCATACACCATCAACAAGCTACACTACCTTGGGTTGCGCCTAATGTTAAATGTAGAACTAATTTTAACGTAGTTGATTTTAACTGCATAAACAGATTCACGAATTGCTCCCCAAATTTTCCAAAAATCTACTCTAGCGGGTGTAGAGAGTAACTGTCAAAATTTCAGCCTGGCCTAATTTATTGACACAGTTTGCATAGACATGAAATTAACTTCAGGCTAGTGAAAAGGCCTTAATCAGCACAATTTTATATGGCCAGACATATGGCAATGGCCTTAGAGAAAACACACTGTACATATGAACTCTATCCTAAGCTTGGACCCAGCAACCAGGTATGAACTCTACACCCATTTCCTAATATTCCCCGCAATGCTAGTTATACAGCTCCAAATTGTTCATTGTCATTCCATCACAGCTCCTAATTATATACAATATTTAAAAAAGCACCCGCCCTTGAAAATCATTTCAAGGTGATTTACACAAAAACCAACTTAATTCTATACAATGATACACAGAGCCCATTGATTACAGCAAACCCTGGGCTACAACCAAGAACACCCAATAAAGGCCCCAATATGAGCCCAATACAGAACCCAACATAGGACCTCCATTGATTGGGCCCTTTACTGTACTTATCTACAAAACAAATACAAAAAGCAACAAAAAGAAACAAGAAAACCCAGAAAGAATTTTGCTGCACCCAAATCATTTCGATGAGTTACACTTGCGGGTGAGAAGAGTCCCATTACCAATAGGAGGAGGGCTAAAGGCCAACTGACATGAAGTATACATCCAATACTTGACAGAAGTAATACTCCCAAATTTGGACCTGGTCTTGATAGTCCCTTCCAAGTCGAAATAAATCCTGTTCTTCTGTATTGAAACACTGAGATCCTCACCTTCCCTGGCCTCCAATTGCTCTGCCACAGTGTTCATGTCCAGCAGAAACCCTGTGGTGTTCTTGGGCCCCTGGATGAATGTGGTGCCCATCAAACTGACAGTAGATATTGTGCGCTTGTCAAACTTGAGCTCAAACTTGATGTAGTCATAAGAAACAATGATTTTGTCATTGGGATTGTGGGCTTCAATCAGGAGATTGGTGTCAGAGCTTAGGATGAAGTTTTGATCCAGAAGAATACTGTTGAGGCTGCCTCCCACCACATTGAATTTGGGTATGTGGGGATGAAAGGCTAAGTAGCCAATGAGGACTACAAGCCCACCAAGGATGATGACGATGCAGAAGACAGCACAGAAAATGACAGAGCACCAGATCATCAAATTGGTCCGAGGTGGACGAGGCACAATTGGGTCATTTGCATGCTCTGCCAGGCGCTGGTGCTCTCGGATCTCCCTCCGCTCATCTTCTGCTTCGCGCCTGCGCTTCCAGCTCTGCCTCGCACTCTTCAGCATATTGTTCAAAGTCGGTGCTTTTCTCAAGTTCGACATGGCAAGTAGAGATCACTCACTGTTATGATGAATGATGGATAGAAACTCTGTGCCTACAACATGTTATGGCCTGCCCAAGATTTCATGCTTGCAGAGGAGGAAAAGGGGGAAACAAGGATGTTTGTTTGTTGCATTCCAAGTTTGGCATCTTTGTGAAGAAAGCAAAACAAAAAGAAAAAGGTCTGGGCCTTTGCCCATTGCCCTCCTTGCATTGTTCTCAAACTTCAATATATTCCCCTTTCTCTCTCCACTCCATCCAAAATTCTCTTTCTCCTCCCCAGGACAGCGAGGAGATTCAATGACATAATTGTACGTCTATTTGGATAGATTTGAGAGTGACATGTGGAATGCATGTAGGCCTTCTGTTTCTCTTTCTGTGTGGTGTGTGGGGGGGCCAACATACATGTTGCACTTTTTTACAGGCTGGGTTCCTTCATATCACAGTTCTGGTTTCTAAATGTGACTCTCTTCTTCCTTAACAGAGCAATACTTTTGTAATGGTGAAATTTGCAGATCCATGCCATTTTCCATTAGTTTTGTGTTTATTTAGAGAGTGGTGATGTAATTTTGTTTAGAAGTGAATATTTTTATACATTTAATTTTTTGGATTCGTAAGCGTTTTTTATGGGAGAACCGAGGGATTGTAATGGTGAAATTTGCAGATCCATGCCATTTTCCCTTTTTGTGTGTGTGTTTATTTGGAGAGTGGTGCTGTAATTTTGTTTAGAAGTGTATATTTTTACACATTTATCTTGTTGGATTTGTAAGGGTTTTTTATGGGAACTATGAACAGGGGACGAGGGATTATAATGGTGAAATTTGCAGATCCATGTCATTTTCCATTAGTTTTGTGTTTATTTAGAGAGTGGTGGTGTAATTTTCTTTAGAAGTGTATATTTTTACACATTTATCTTTTTGGATTCGTAAGTGTTTTTCATGGGAACTATGAACAGGTGACGAGGGATTATAATGGTGAAATTTGCATATCCATGTCATTTTCCATTAGTTTTGTGTTTATTTAGAGAGTGGTGGTGTAATTTTGTTTAGAAGTGTATATTTTTACACATTTATCTTTTTGGATTCGTAAGTGCTTTTGATCGGAACTATGAATCTATGAGGAGGGATTATTTAGGCTAATCAACATAGAAGCCACAATAGAAGTCCAAGAGCCACCACTTGGAATTCCAACTATAAATGTCCTATGGGGATTTGAATTTGGATCTCCATCTTGGGAACCTTATGGCCTTGCCATTTGAGCATAATCCCTTTGACATCTCTTACCTTGTTTATACATATATACATTTTAATATTTTTTTTCAATTCATGAATTAATTGTGTTTATTTATACATTTATTTCTATATATTTGTTGTCTATCTTAATTTGAGTTTTTATGTTTTAGTTCATTTTCGTGGGTATAAGGTGACCGCACAAGTGTAAACTTGACCTTCAAATTTTCAAAATTTAAATTCAAATTTTGGCTCACTTATATCCATTCCTTTCCCACCTAAGGCCAACTTAATACAAGTTTGAGTGCCTTTTTGGTATGTCCTTTATTTAAAGGCATTTATCATCACATAAGATCCAAGCATCTCATCAAATATCACTTGCATTACAAGGAAGAACACTTCAGGTTGGTGCACAAAAATGAATCTAGATCTGTACATTCATCCTAGGAGCATTTGCACAATTGATATTTGTTGTCTTCCATCTTTTACATGCAAGGGTCAACCTAGGTGAACATGTTTCCTTAAGACCTAACAATAATCCTTCAAAGGTATTTTTAAATACCACCAATGCCAAATATTAGAAAAGGCAAAAAAAACAAAGGTGAATTAGGCAAATCTAGAAGTAGATGCATACAAATTGCCAAATCATTTTCATAGGGTGCAGAACATTTTTGTAGGCACAGATCTAAGTCTAATTTTCAAACTAGACCCTCCACAGTACAAAAACAATTCTCTAATCCTAAGGCAAACCACACATTGACATATCTCATTTCTAATTCCAACGCATCCAAAATTCAATGCATTTATTCATCTTCCTCACATACATATAACTGTCTTTTTACATCACATTTACTTTCTATACTTCAACATTTATTGTTTTAGAATACGTTAGCCCGCAAATGTCAATTATGTCAATCTAGGTTAATTTGTGATTATGTGGATGCATCTAATTGCATAAGCCTAGATTAAGCCTAGGGAAAAGTTATTTTCCTTTACATTTTTGGTGAACCTAATCTATCCTACACAAAATTATCCTTCCACTAGGTTTTTTCATCAACATTACAATTTTTAGATTTGATATAACTCTTATTTATTAGCTATTTCCAAAATTTCTAAGGTTTGTATTCACTTTATTTACATATCTTTATATTAAGGTTTGGGAATACATAAGAATTTACTTCTTTTCCCACCTTGCCTCCCTAGGATATTCTATCATTATGGAACCTCTTAGGGCCTCTTTCTTCATTGATTTGCATACATTTCTTTTAGTTTCAACATGGTTTTATCATTCATATCGCATGATATACATTCATTCTTGATATACCTATGACTTTTTATGCTATGGATGTGAGTGTCTTCTCTATGGAGGCTTTGTTTTACCATATCTTATCATTGTCATCCTTCACTAAGTTGATTAATGTTCATCCTATATTTTTAGAGAGGCTTAGTTTATTTATCCATAAATTCCATGATGATCCTATGCCTTGTGACAATAATGGGCAAAACTAAGAAGGGTTGCACCATGTGATTCACTTGTTCATGAAATTATTATAACTATTAATGATACATTTCTTACATGTTATGATAGTCCTAATATGTCCATAGATTTATGTGCTTTCAATGAATTATCTCCTCTTGTACATAATGACAAACATTATAGTGAGGATCATTCTTTTATATCTCATGTTGAATCTATGGATACATATGATAACATTTCACACACTCCTACCCCACATGATGATAGCTTATGCCTTGATGATAATTCATTAGCTTCTTATGCAGACTTCATTAGTGCTCCATTGTTTTGTCTTACATTATTCAATGACATTATAAGCCTTAGTGAAGAACTTCTACATTATGATTATGATGGGGACCTACTGATGCTTCCTTACATGTGAACTTCTTTCCTGCTTTCTAATTACGAACATTTAGATGGTGACATTTTGTTGATTAGTGAGTTTAGATATACCTAAGTGGTAAATCTTTGCAATGGTTTGATTCATCTTGTTTTATCTAAACTTCCCTTTATGACTTTGGCCAATGCTTTCATTGCATATTTTTCTAGCCGTAGTACACATGAGGATAATATGAAGTTACAAATGATCTCTCATGGTCTATCTTTTGTCTATCTTTTGACCCTAATTCTATCAACATAATCTTGTGGCCCATATACACATCAAAGGTTAGGAAGAGGACAAGATGTTGATCTACCACCAACTATCTTACCAACCAATATACTTAACCTACCTCCTACACCTCAAGAGACATCTAGAACAAAGGAGTATGACATTATTTAGCAAAAGTAAAACACTCAAGCTGAGATATTTCTATGGGACCTAGTATGCACATTGCCTTATTATAGAGACATAATGTAAAGGGTTTGATACTACAGTACAATGAGTTACATCCTTGATTGAGTTTGAGTCTACTAACCACAAGAAAAATTATGATATATCATTCAGCAATAAATAAATTCTACCTAAGAAGGTTCTTAATGAAGCATTACTTTTACACATAATGGTGAAGCGTAGCAACCTATTCATCAAGAAATCTTTAGTTGACAATGGATCTAGCCTTGACATGTGCATTAAAGATTTCTTGCAACAATTAGAAATAGCCTAGTCAAATATAAAAACCATCGAACCTTACCACTAGAGTATTTTATAATATGTCTAGGGCATGTTTGGGTACTATTATTCTTTCGATTCAAGTTGGCCCATGCAATATTGACACATTTTTCCATGTGATGCCTAGAAAATTAGCATATAACAACCTTCTTAGGCATCCATGATTACATTCCATGAAAGTGATTTCCTCAACATTAATCAATGCGTAAAATTTTGGCATACCTCTAGATCCTTGAACATATAATAAGTGTACACCAATGGATACATCTAACAATTGTATTACATAAAATGAACTCTTAGCATGTGTCTATAGCACTTTACATGGTGACAAGGGGGTTCATTAGATTTTACACGTTGTGGTGTAGGTGAATATTGTATGGATCCTAAAACTTATTGTATACCATCTCTTTGCATGGAACAGTCCATCCATGGCAAAGCACCTAAGGCATATAAGGATGCAAAGGAGACATGTATGTGTGAAAATTATCCTTAGAGTGATACATATGCACCATATCACCATCTCCTCCTAAACAATCATTCGAGAAAATCTATGGTCCTGGATATAGACTTATGCAATAACTTGGATATAAAGTAACTAGATTAAGTAAGAAAAGGAAAGGCTATAAGCAATTTATTGAACCACAATAAACTAAAAGACCTTATGGTGTTGACTATCAACTCGAGAAGTTGACACAATGCTTAGAAGAGTGAAAGTGAAAAGGAAAAGAACTTATTCTAATGAGGCTTCTTGTTCATTTATTACATATGATATTGTGTACATAATTCCTTTTGATCATTTAATTGATTCATCTTTTCTAAGGGTTCCATTATGTTATTAGGGTTCATTGATTACCATAGATAATATGTATGGTATTAATAATTTATGTTAATTTTACACACACACACACATACATGCATGCATACATACATATGAACCTTAAACAAATAATAATCATTGAAAACATACACACATAGAGACTAACCTATCTCATAGCATAAACACATACTATCACATGTACTAGGTACCATCATGACATAATCCAAATGAAAAATCATAACATAAACATCATGATATAAATGCCAAGAGTTCAATACATATAATGTTTCAACATATAACATGAACTAATACAATGTTTAAGCATACAGGGGAGGTGCTCCTGATGATCCCTCCCCCACACCACTCCTCCTGCTATCATGGGTCTCATTTTTTATTAAGATTGAGATTGAGAGCATGATCTATCCTATAGCACAAAAGTCATCCCTCACAATTGCCTAACCTCCTCATGTAAGGAACCCATCTCAATGTGTTGCTCTCGAATAGTCAATTATATGTGTTGAACAAGATCACCACTTGATGGTGCAGGCATGGATCTTTGTGCCTCTACCTGAGTGAACTCTTGCTCAAGCCTATCCTACTATGCACAAATGACATCGAGGTCCAAAAACTACCACCTCTATCCTTGCATCAACTGATCTCAAACTACATATTCTCAATCTCTATGGTGACCCTCCCCTGAGCTATGGATGTGCACTTCATTGATGTCACTCTATATGTCATTATGGATTGACTAAGTCAAAAAATGGGGCAAACCATCTAGCATGCATGTGATCTCGAACAATCTTCTCCATTAGAATGGTCAATATACCTTAAATCAAGTTCTTAATGTTAGAAGAGATGAGAGCAACCCACTTGTCAACACTCCTTGTAAGGTGATAATTATCATCAATCATATGTTCATAACAATAAAAAAAAACTTAAGATACAAAATCATGACTATCAGACCTAAATCCTCAGCCTACCAAATAGCATTAGTCAGGGCTTGTTGTATGGGAGCAATATTGAGAATACCCTCTAGATCCACTCCACCTACGATAGGTGCCACTATGGGTGCACATCGAGAGGATAGAATGGTGGTAGGCCCTCTTGCACCCATTGTGCCATATAATTGGGAGAGACCACATCATTCACATTGACTACCTAAACTAAGGAATCTACCTCATCATCATCAGCATCCACCTGCTATGTGGTTGCAAGACTCACTTGTTCTTCCCACAGTAATGGTGATCTCTAATGACATCTATATAAAAGCAACTCTTTGGGTTGTGTCTATTGAAGACTAGACTAATGCAACACACAATCAAATTGAAACATCTCTAGCACAAGGCATCTAGTAAACATTAACCTCACATATTGAATATGACCCAATTTAAACTTGTCGTTTACATTTGGGTCCATTGTTTGTATGGCCTCCATATGATATTTGATACCCTTAGTTGATCAAAAATTTGTCTACAAGCCCGGAGGATCCTCCTCTCTCTCCAACTAGGGGGCATGGTACCCAAATGTGCTCCTACACCCAACGCAATAAAATAAATGCTCAATGAATAGTCATATAAACTCATCCACAAACCTACTAAGATCATCATAGAGCTAGGATAAAAGGCATTAGCCCCACAAATATTATGTGTTGCTCCTCTACCTCATGACACAACTAAATTAAACCATATGCAATAGATGACCCTTGATCATCACCTAGCATGATCTCTTTGAAAGTAATGCCAACCTAATGATAGCCTTTATGCATGGTGCACCACTCATATAAATATCAATCCTACTAAAGAGTGGTGGTATGAGCCTCCACTTGCCTCTTTAAATAGAATCCAAAAAAATTGCCATGCATCCTCTATGGTTAGTGTCATCTCACTCATGGGAAAGTGAAAGGTCATTGTGTTTAAGACCCACCTCTTGGAAAGAGTAGTCAACATGTTATTCCATGTGTCAAGATCCTTGTCACATTGGGGATGGTATGAGCCTTCCCTACACTATCAACTACATGTTATTCCATTTATTAATAACTTCATTACCACTAGGGACCTATTGCCTTTTGTTTCTCATGTTGCTACATTGGGGGCATATGCCTTTCTTAGTGTCCTATATGCTTACACAAGCATTCCTAGCTATTTATAGCCACATCACACTCTTACTTCCCATGTTGGCACAACCTTATTCCTTGATGATATCTTTATCCCATGTGCTTACCATGATTATCATTTGATATGCCTTACTTGCTTCTCACATGATGCATTCATTTGTAGATATTACTTTACATGATCTACATGCTTACATTCCTAGCTTACATTTACATTTCATGTATTACTTTTTCCTCTTCTACAATTCCTTATATCCTATAGATGCAATCAAATGTAGGGGCATATCCTATCACTAACACTCTCATGTTGAGTTTTGTAGACAATTATGGGTGCCTATAGAGACTTGTCAGTAGTACATGACATTTAGCACCCAATGTGTCTTTTCACCCAATAATCACTAAACAAGGAAGAGCATCACCATTTTTTTGTATGGGTGGAATTTTTCTTTAACCCTATTTCCTTCTCACTCTTTCTTATGATTGCTTATAGTGAGATTTAAATCATAGGTGTTCTTATTTATTGCTTGTGTTACAAAAGCTACTCATGGCATATTTTTATTTTGTTTTGCAAGTTCCCATGGAGAGTGCATGTCAAAAGATGAACCTACATAATAACACTTGCAACGTCCATTATTTTGCATGGACCCCCATGATATCATTTCATACTTGAATATTTACTATACATGTGTGTTTATGAGTGCTACATACTTTGAGATACATGATCATTCTCATATTCACATGCACCTCAAAGTGGGGACAAAATATAATGGCGAGATATGCATACCCATGTCCCATTTATTTTTTTGCCCATGTTGAGAATGGATTAGTACATTTACATATCGACAAATTGCATAATCTTGTGCAAAGTTAGGCCCCTTCCTCCATGCTATTAATCACCCACTTACACTTAATCTCACACATTTATGCTCTACCTTATCCATACATGCACACATTCTAATATATCCCCCTAATTCATGCATTTATTATGTTTATCCATACACTTATCCCTATACATATATTCCCCACCTTAAGCTAATCCCATTTATGTCCCAAGTCATTTCCTTAGGCACAAGGTGACCCCATGGGTGAAAACTTAACCATAAAAAAAATTAAATTCAAATTCAAAATTTGGTCAACTCTTGTCCATTCCTTTCCCGCCTAAGGTGAAATTAACACAAGTTTGAGTAGCTTATTGTTATGTCATTTTATTTAAAGGAATTCAATGGCATTCATTTAGCATCTATTCAGATATCATTTGCATTACAAGGAAGAACACCTCAATTTGGTGTGCTAAATCAAATCCATATCTACACATTCATCCTAGGAGCATCTCCATGGCTAAGGTTTACTGTCTTTGATCTTGTACACACATTTTGGGGGTTGACCTAAGTGAACATGTCCCCTTGCAACATAACGATAATCATTCAAAGGTGTTTTTAAATATTGCTTGTCCCAGATATAAAAAAGGTAGAGAAAGCAAAGGTGAATTAGGCAAATCTAAAAGCAAAAGCACATAGACTATCAGATCATTTCTACGAGTGTAGAACATTTTTGCAGGTGCAGATTTGGTCCTAATCCATGGACTAAACCCTCCACAATGCAAAAATCATTATTTGATCCTAAGGAAAACCATAGACTATCATATCTCATTTATGATTCTAAAGCATCCAAAGTTTAGTGCATCAATACAATTATTCATCTCGAGTATAGAGCTAAGTACCTTTGTTTATCCCATTTATAATTTTTTGTACTTTAACATTTATAATTTTAGAGTAAATTAGCCCAAATATGTCAATTATATCAATCTAGGTTAATTTGTGCTTATTTGCCCCCATTAATGGGGTTCCAGGGATTGGTCCCGAGGGGAGATCAAGGGAAGAAGTGAGATGGCTGGCGCCAGAGGAAGGATGGGCAAAAATTAACTTCTATGGAGCTGCAAAAGGAAATCTAGGTGAAAGTGGGGCTGGGTGCGTGATCAAGGACCATGAGGGGAGAATTTTAATGGAAAAGTCCATCTATCTAGGGATTGGAATAAATAATGAAGCGGAATTCAGGGCTTCTTTGATTGGGCTCCAATGTGCCAAGAGCTTAAATTTGAAGAAAATCCACCTAGAAGGGGACTCTCTAATAACTATCAATGCAATTAGGATGGGGTGGACTCCTAATTGGAAGCTTAGGAGATGGCTAAACCCCATCAACCAAATCCTAGCGAAGCTAGAATCCTTCAAAGTTTCCCATATTTATCGTGAAGGTAATGGGCTGGCGGATGACTTGGCCAAAAAAGCCTCGTTAGCAGGCTCCTCTTGAGGTGACCTTACCATTTTGAAAGATGATGGTAGACAGTGTGCGAGGGGAGTCAAGGGCTTTCAATTTCATGATGAGAAGTGTGCGATGTCAAGAGGAGAGCTGGTGGACAACATTAAATTTGGGTGTTGCAAGGATTTTAATGCATTTTCATTCCCAGTAGGCTCGGTGTGGTTGGATTAAGGCAGTCGGCATGGACACCCTGATAATTCTTGAATGCTCAAGTAGATAGCTAGGTTTCTTGGGTGAGGTGATGGAGAAGAGGCTGGGACAGATCTTTAAATCGAGGCACGACCTCATCCTCCATGCTTTGAAGATGATGTTGGGGGAGGGATGCATGCACTCCTTCCATAGGCATCGAGTGAATACAGATATTGCCACCATGTTTCTAGCTTCAATTCTAGATGCAGAAGAGATGAATGACATGGTGATGTCACTCTACAAGAAGTTGATTCAAGGGAAATTTCTAGGTGGGCTAGAGGATGTGTTAACAAATTATGAGATGGGGAGGGGGAGTTCTCTACCTGGCGACTACTATGTTCTTCGTCGACATGGTCAGCCTTCGGAAAGGTTCCCACTGGTCTTTGCGAGTGATCTGGTGGCTCTTCCCAGGTTTCGTTCGGCTGCGGTGAGAGGAATAAAATTCCTTAACCAAATTCTAGAGCTGATACCAGAGGACGACGCAGGCTGGTTGGAGGAGTTTATTGTAAGTGAAGGGTTGGTGGATGCTAAGGGCTTGGCTAATTGGGGGAGGCTGCACATCCAAGTCTGGTGAGTCCATGTGCCTGACATTGCTAGGTTTTGTTTTAGGTTTGGTCTGGTATGGTCTAGTTCGGTGGGGAGGTCGGGGTGTTTCTAGGGTTTAAGTTTATATTTTGGGTCTGCATATATATGTATAGGAAATCTTTAGGGGGTTCAGGGTGATATGGAAACATTTTGTTCTTGGTTGCCTGTATTAATCCTTTTTGTTGGGGATAGATTTGCACAGGGTGAATGTTAATAATCCCCTGTTTCTATGTAATGTTCATACTTTAATATTAATACAAGGGTGCAACCCTTAGCTACTTTGAACTGATCAAAAAAAATTATTCTTATTTGGATTCATCTTATTAGATTATCCTAGATCAAGCCTAGGGAAAATTTTTGTCTATCTCTATTATGGTGCAATCTCTAACCCAAAATCCAATCTAGCACTCTATTATGCAACATCTCTCTATTCAAAACTTCTCTGACCTAGTTTCTATCAGCTTGTCTATCTTAGGCTAGATTATACCTATGATTTTGTCTCCTAGACAAGATTGTGAGTGTGATCACATCCCCCTATTTCTAAATTTTAAATTCCTAATTTCTAAGATTGGTAATCCCAAAATTTGAGTTTTATTGGTAATCGTGGACATCAAAAGTTGAATTATTGATCTAGGTTATGTATATAAAGATATCATCCTAGTAAACTTGCACATCATTGAAAGAATGAAATTAAAAAATATCAAAAGAACAAATAAATCTTCTTCTTTTGCAAGAATTAGTCATCAATCATTATCTATTAGCATCATGCATCAATAATCAACATTCATTGTCAAGGCATATTCCAAGTAACACCTTTGTCATAGTCACTCATCATTTTTATCAAGCATGAGCTAAGAATAATCATTGATTAGGTCAATGACATCCATTATCATCTCACATCAGCATCCAATACCACTCCTCTTTTACTACTACTTATAGTTCAATCTTGGGACTTGACTAAGGCATAAGGAAGTCATGGACTTCAATCCTTGCATATTAGATCCCTTTGTGAAAGGAAGCTAGATAAAATGTAACAACTTGTTATTTAATATTCAAAGTAGAGAAATGCAATATAACTATTTCAAAAAGAATAATCAACATGCAATCACATGCAAGAAGCATGTAACAATGTGCAACCACATGCAAGCAACATGTAACAACATGCAACCATGTGCAAGAAACATGCAACACTTAGAAGATCACACATGACACAATATGTTACCATGGGTAAAACCTCTCCAAAAATCCCAAAAATAAAGGAGCACTAAATGTGTTATTCAGTAAACACCAAAACCGTAGTTACAATACAATAACAAAGTATCACTCCTTAGTCACAATCATCATGTTTGGAGAAATTTTGATAGCATAACCCCCTTCAAAATATAAGTGCATCACCATCCATCCCATGATCTAATTTATAGACGAGTCCCAAACAAGAAACCATAAATGGTTTCCAAAACAAAATATGTTAAAACCATGGGAAAATTAGGCACCCAAATCAAGGCACTGTATGCTCTGAAACATGACTCAAGCACAACATGGATGAGTTAGCCTTGATATCACACATGAACCCTTTCCTTTCTATGGGTGACCTCTAAGTCACTCTCGCTCTCATGACAAGATCCGGTTGAATGGAGGCGAGACCTGGGGGCGGTTTTGTTCGTGTGGAAGTAGAACATTGTAGAGAGCGATTGGCAAGTTTGTGGGCCTAGTATGGATTGCTATATGATGAGATTGTTCTAGGACTATTGTGATTGAGATAACATATGACCTGAAGGGTCACTAGTCCTAGATCTTTTGTTTGGATTTCTCAAGTTCCAATGCCTATTGGGTAGATTGTTTTGCTCATTGATGAGTCTAGAGTGTTGTACCATATCCTCGTTTGTTTGAGTGTGTTGTTGTATGATGTCTCTTTGTTGGAAGATCCTAAGAGCGTGTTCTTGCTCTTTTATGGTTTTTTGTGTGTGTTGTGGCCTTGGGTAGATTTCATCTATCTCTTCAAGAATAGACTTGATCCAATTTCCTCTTATCCCTGGGCACATTGAATGCTTGGGAGAGAGTTTTATGACCTAGTTTGACTTGAGTTGACTTTGACTTGCGGTCAAAGGTTTATTTTTCTTTTTGTGAAATTTTGAATATGAAATGTACCTTGTGATGGAATCAAGGGTTTGAACTTTGTTTAAAATGAAATGTACCTCGTGGTGTGATTGAGGATTTAGTTTTCCTAAGTTCCTAATATTTTTGTATGAATGCAAAATGATTTTTTATTCTTTTTCCAATTTAAACAACAAAAGTGATCTATTCAACTAAGAATTGAAATATGAATGCAATTAATGTGAAATTTTCAAATGCAATCTAATCAAAGATAATTTTGTGGGATGATTTTCGAATCTAATCTAGGAATTGAAATTGTTTGAATGAAATAACTTGAATTGAAATCTAATCTATGAATTGCAATAATTATAATCTAATCAAAGATAATTAAATCAAATCTAACCTATCAAGGAACAAGCAAATATAAATATTACTTCCTCTAAGAGAAAATTTGTGATTTAATTAACTACGAAAGCATATAAAGAACCTGGATTTCTCTTTGGTGCATGAGCTGGACGTATCCTCAGAAGTCCTTGTGGCAATCTCTTTTCCTTTGTAGCAATGGGGAACTCCTCTTAGCGACAAGGATGAAGTGAAATTGATTGAATGTTTGAGCTATTGAAGCTATGATTTATTGAATTGAGCTATTGGAAGCTATGAAGCACAGTGGCTTGGAAATCTATGAGCGTGAAAAAATTATTGAAGCTTTTGAAAGCTTTGCAACTATACTAAGAAAGCAAAAGGATCATAAGTCATGTGAAGAGCATAAGCATGTTATGGAGAATAAAAAACAAAGTTGGGCAAGAGCCTACAACAATGAATTTGCCTCCTAAGAGAAAGCTTTAAATCTTTGCATGAATGAAAACTAAAGAAATGAACTAAGAGGCTCCAAGGCTTTTGAAGAAGCTTGAAAAATATTGTGAAGATGAGAAGAGCATTCTCAAACTTGAGAAATAATCAAGAAGTGGGGTATTTATAGGTTGAGAGAGCTCACAAAGGGGGGATTTGATTGAAGAGCTAACTCAATTGATTGATGAGTTAACAAGGTTGGTTGAGGAGTGAACATGCCTAATTAGGGAGTGAATTGAGCTTGATAGCTTATCACTCATGGAGGAAGGGGAGTTAGCATGAGAACAAAGGGAGATAAGAATATATTTTTTGGAGCTAAGAATATAGTGATTGGGAGTGGAGTTAAAAATAGACTAGGGTCAGTTAGGGTTGAAGAACCATGCAAACTAGAAGAAAAATAGAGCTAGATTGGGCCCAAACTGAAGAGAAACTCATGTTTTAGAACATGACTGGGTCACCCCTTTTACCAAGTCAAGTCACCCAGGGGGATCCAGGGTCACCCCATGGCGAGATCTAGGGTCATCCAGGGGGATTCAGAAGGAAAGAGGGGTGGATCAGAGAGATAGAGTTCTAGAGGTGGTTTCAAAGGCTAAGAATGGTTAGAAGGGGCTAAGAATGGTTAGAAGGGGCTAAAGATGATCTCAAGACCCAAAGATTGATTGACAGTCTTGAAGAAGGTGGGTCACCCCTGGGGATCCATGGTCACTCAGGGGGGAGATCTAGGGTCACCCTAGGGTATTTGGAAATAATAGGGGCTGACCCAGAAAGGAAGAATGGGAAGATAAAATTGATGAAGGGGAATTCTCTAGGAGGTCAATTGGAGGCCTCTAAAATGTTGAAATGGATGAAAGGGGCTTAGGGAAATTGCATTTCCCATATTGCAACCCTAGTTAGTCAAATCAACAATGCTAGAAAGTAAAAACAATCAATTATCAACAAGGGGTGAAAGATGAAGAAACATGACCTAGGAGGGTTAGCTAGGGGATTGGGGAAACACAAACAAGATGAAGAACTTTGATCCACATGTAACCAAGAAGAATATTGCTAGGAGGTCATAATTACATACTTACATGTATGTGATTAGGACTATATCTCATCATCAGATTACCATGTAGGCCCATGCACTTTTTTTGTTACTTACAGGCACAAAATCCAACACCCATAAATCATAGTGAGTCAATAATAACTTCTATAGGATAGTGTGTTGCATCTTTTATAAGTTGTGTTGTTATGCTCCTAGAATTATGTTAGACTAAGGGGGGAATTTATGTTGATGTATGATACATTTGAGATTAAAACAAGCTTGTACTCTCTTTGGTGGTGGGATTTTTTACTTGAAAGGGTTTTCCCCACATATATTAATGTTCTTTGAACATGGCATTGCATGTGTTTATTACTTTAGTGTTATTTCTATTTCCATATATGCTATATCGTTGTTAAATGAATTTGTGAGTACTAGTTTAGGAACAATAGTTTTTACTATATTTTTACCTAGATTAACAATAAGACTGCTAATACTAGTGCTTTTGCAATCATCTACTTGATGTCTTTAAAGGCCTTTTGAGCTTCTTTAGACCACTCCACTTTTACATCTTTTAAAAAAATGTTGTTTAAAGGTTTTATTATCTCATCAAATCTTAAAATAAATTCTCAAATAAAATTGATATAACCAAAAAATGATTTAATCTCTTTCTTACTTCTTGATAGAGTGATTTTTAGCAAGGCTTACACTCTATGTAGGTCAATAGCAATACCATCACTAGAAGTATGATGTCCCAAAAAATTAACCTCAGATAATCCAAACCAAAATTTCTTAAGGTTGCATGAAATCACATGGTCTCTACATTTCTTCAAAATTTTCAAATCCATGCACATGATCTTTCTTTACCTTAGAGAACATTGCCATATTATCATTGTAAATAATGATACACTTTCACTAGCCCCTTGAATGTCACATCCATAACACATTGGAATGTAACACCTACATTGATTAGGTCAAAAGGAATTCTCTTGTAAGAAAAGGTGCCCCACTTGGTGCTAAATGTGGTTTTAAATCTATCATGTGCATATATCAGAACTTGATTGTATCTTGAGAATACATCTAGATAGGACATGATCTAGGACCCATTAACAAATTGTAACACCTCATCTATACTAGGTACAAGATAGTTGTGTTTTTAAAGGCAGTATTTAGGTTACAAAAATCCACATAGTATTTTTGGACCTTTGATTGCTAAGGGAGGTACACCTCTACACTCCCCACTATAGCCCTATTGAACTCTATGTGGGCTCCCACTAAGTCATATTTCTCCATTCCTTTTACACATGGGAACTAAATTTACCACCTACCTGTGGAATGGAGGACTAGAGAAATGATTCTTGCCAACAACGATTTTTAAACTTCTTTGAGGATAACCAACTCCAAGACAAGTTTTTATCTATCTTTTCTTCTACCAAAAATTCTTAGCACTAGGATTCAGAGGAATAATATGAGTGATAATTGAAGGATTGAAAATCTTCAAATCTCTATATTCCCATGTAAACACATCTTTAAAATCCTCTAGAGTAGAAACTCTTTCTTCTACTTCTTCCTTCTAGAAATCTAATCCCAAGTTGACATTTTTAATGTCTCGAGGAGTTTCCAAATTATATTGTGTAAACAACTTGTCTTCACCTTTAACAAATTGACCACCACTCCTAGGAATAATAAAATCAAACAACTTCTTTAGTGAGATCATGCCCTTTGGGATGGAATTTATCTTCGAACTTAATATGCCACCACTATCTAGTTCAACATCTTGAAATTCTAGGAATTCATCTCCATCAATTATTTATGCCTCAAAAACCTTGGAGTTGGCCAAAAATCCAAGATATGTTGATTATCATTGAAGACCTAAAAATGTGATATTGTTAGGCATTGATGTGAAGGATACCAATTCTATAGTGAATCACTTCAACTTAACTCTCTCTAATTTCTCCAAATTATTGCCTAAAATAGCTAAAGAATCTACCATCTTATTTTTCCTTGTAGAATGTGTTGGTTCCCTAATTTTTTGGCTCCCAAACCTGTAAACTTATGCCCAAAATCCTCAATACATCCTAAGTGTGCCCCCTTGTGTCTTGCCTTTCTCTCATGCCTTCAAAATTCCTTAAGGATCCTCAAAAACCTTGAAATTTGGCTAAGTATGGCCTTTGTTGACCATTTTAGGCTTGTCAGGAACATTTCCAAAGTTTTCCTTAGTTCTCGGAACCAAGGAAATCCCTAAAAATGTTCCTAGTTCCTAGTCTCCCCCCAACCCCCAAAAAAGCAAGTGTAAAGTGTTAGAAAAAATGAAGTGAAGATTTTGATGAGTTCCTATGGGCAAGAACTCTTCGACGAGATGGAACAAGTGAAAAGAAGGAGGATGTCAGAGTTCCCACTGCGTGGGAAATTCTCAATAAAGTGGAACAGAGGAAAGATGAGGCAAGGCTTAAAAAAGTTTCAAAGGAAAAAAAGAAGAATGAAGATTTCGGTGAGTTCTTGGTCTTCAGGAACTCGCCAACAAGGTTCCTAGTTCTTGGTCCATCCCTGACAAGAGTAAAGGAGAAAATGACTAAGGCAGCGAAAGGGTAAACAGTTGAAGGCAAAGAAATGAAGATTTAAGTGAGTTCTTGGTTGGTAGGAAATCGCCAACAAAAAGGGACAAATGTAGAACTAAAATTTTGTGTTTTAAACATGTTTTTTTGTGAGTTCTTCAGTTGAAATGTGTCCCTACTTCCCATAAGTGCCATTAATGTCTAAAATAAGAAGTTGGAGGTAGGTGAGATTGAATATAGTGGGTACAACGATAGATAGAGGGTAGATGAAATTTGTAGCATGCATCTAAATGCCCTAATTTGTTTTCCCACTCAAAAACCTCATCAAAAATAACAAGTGAAAATGTAATGCTATATATACATGAAAGAAAGATGTTGGTCATTGATCCAGTTTTCTAGAGGTGCAAGAGGTCATGGTGATTTTAGGGCATCAAGAAAAGCACATGTCTAGGCTACAAATGAAGGAATGCATCTGATTCAATGTAGGAAGGGTCCTTAATGTGCATTTGTATGAAGTGGTATGTCTCCATGGCAGTTTTGTAATAGCTTAGGGGAATGTATATTCGTAGATATATTTTTTTTTTCACCACACTTGCTGGTGTGAATGTAACTGAGATTTGATAATGTGTGAAACCATTTAATTTAATACAAAGTCCTTTGTATTAGTCTTTCTTTTTTTGCATATGGGTTGTTGTGTTTCTATTATGGATCACTAAGTATGTTCATTGTATGTGGGATGTAATCTTTGATATGTATGCAAATGCACATCTAGTTCTATTGATGTTTTATTGAATGCATCTCCTTCCTCTTTGTTTTTGATGACTCTTTTGCTCAATGGAATAAGCATTGGTCCATATTGGGGAAGGATCAATCAACTTTCATTTATCACCCTCATCCTATTAGGTGTAAGAGTAGGAGTAGGATTAGATTAGGTTCCATATGCATGCCTACACCCTGTAGGTTGTGTATGTGAAGTTAAGTGGATTCATCTCAAGGGATATCATGCTATTATCATTTGTCAGTGCATCTACAAGGTGTAGTAATCAACTTAGTTAGAGGTTCTATACAGCCAGTTTGTCTTGACCTAGTGACAATCATGGGGGTTAAGTGTATATTGGGTATGGTTGTGGTTATCAATTTGTGTTCCATTTCATGCCTCTAGGAATATCCCTCTTGGGTCTAGATGAGTCTGAAGTACAGGAGAGAATACCCACTCTCATTAGTTGGCCTTAAACATCCTCAATCTATGGATAAGCCCCTTTCTCACCTTCTTGACGACACCCCTAGCCTGGAAGGAGGAGAAAAGCTCTAGGATTCTAGACCTACATTTTTGGGACCCAACATAATGGTGCCATTATCAAGGACATGTTGCTTGGAAATTATTTTGAAAACCTTTGCAACACAATCATTGAAGAAAGTTTATAGCCATTGTCGGGTGCATGGTGTTGCATGTTGAAGTTGGCCTCTCGTCAACTTACACCAACATAATGGCACCATTGTTGGGGATAAAGTTACTTTAGTTGTTTATGGGTTATAGGCAGCTTTAGATATTTTCAAACCCCAGTAACAAAGATTTAAAGTTGTGCATTGTACTTGGGTAAGTTGGTATCCCATCAACACACACTAACATAATGGTGTCATTTTTAAGGATGAAGTTATTGTTAGGTTAAATCAAATGGATACTCTGTTGGTAAGATGAAACCAGACCTATTTGTGGCCTTGAAGGTCAGTCATGCTTCAAGGAATTCCTCTTTGGATGAGGGTCGCGACTTTGCTATCAAAGAACAAAGAAGGTTTGTTGTTGCTATTGCCTTGTTTGTTGTTCGTGATTTGAAGACCCCATCTCAATGTGCAATTGTTGGTGTTCAAAGGTACATGGTTTTTCTTCCTACCTTTGGGATTGAGTTCCTTTCATGGTGAAGGAACATAATTTGTAATACCTCTAGTTTTTGCCCTGCATTGTAGAATGTTTTAGTCATGGCCTCTGGTATGAATTTGAAGATTCTAGGGATGCTCCTTCATATGCATCTTTCTATGTTTTAAACCCTAGAAACAATGATGGATTTGATACCTATGACCATTCGACTAATGCTTGTTCTAGTTATGGCTCTGCATTATATACAAGCCCAAACTTATATGCATCCATGCAAAGTCAAAATGAACTTTCTAGGTAGTAGTATGAATTAGAAAAAATAAATCAGTTGATAGAGTCCATGTTGTAGTGGGAAAAAGAAATTGAAAAACATATTAGGCTACTAGTGTCTAGGGTGTAGTCTAATGCTTGCCTTGCTATCCCTAAAAATCAAGTTTCTCAGTCTCCTATCACTCCCTTAGATCGTATTTACAATTAACTAGACCTCTCTTGGGTTGATTACAAAACATAGAGCATGCCAACCAAGGTCTACAGCTAGATGCCTATCTTTGATGGGTATAATATTTGGGAAGGGAACACACATGTTGATGACTTCTCCAATTTTATGGATGAGTTTCAATTTTAGGATGAGGACATGTGGATGAGATTTTTTTTTATGTCCTTATGTGGAAAGGCAAAAGAATAGATTCAGAGTCTTCTAGAGCAATCCTTTGCCTCTTGGAATGAACTTGTAGTTGCATTTGAAGATGATTTTTCTAAAGGTTTAGAACCTGTTGGTCTTGTCATGGAATTAGAAGAAATCAAAAGATAGGAAAGAGAGTCTAGCATGGATTTTGGTCACAAGTTTGCAGTTTCTCTTTCCAATATTCCAAACCTAACACTGCCACCTACATTGATATGTTTTTGAAGTATATGAAGTTGGATTGAGTTAAGTGCAGGAGGATTTGAAACTAGCAAGTACACAACAAGCATATTTATGCCTAGGCTACATGGAAAAGGTGAGGGATGATTACATAGTAGGGTTGTCCAAAAATGCAAGCACTGCTGGTAATGAATGTAGGCTAATATGAATAGTAGTCATGTGGATGTAACTAATCAGATGAGTGCAACATCAAATATTGATGGTTTGGGTAGAAATGAAGGTGGTGCATTGTATGACAATGATGCAAGTTATGAGGACAATGTGTGCACCTAACTTTAGTTGGATAGTTCATCACGTGAATATGAAAATGATGACATCCATGATGACTTCCATCTTGATGTTGAAGTATATGACCCAGTGGACAATGAGGAAGATGTACAGGAATGAACAGTTAGATGGATCAACTTGTGAAGCTAATCATGTTATATGTGCTTAGGTAAGTGATATTTAGAATGAGAAAGAAACTAGGTTGTTGTTTGATATGTTGCATTCCTTTGTCCTTGATGATATTGATGAAGCATTCAATGTTCATTTGCTTGATGATAATCAATCAGAGACAAGTGTTGGTGCAGCCATGGAATGTCAGTGTGAAGAACTTGCCCTTGATGATTGTGAAGGTGCTAATCATGTGGATGCATACAAGAACTTATTTATTTGGTGCAAGGTTTTTTGTCTTCCCCATGCTGAGTGTGCTTCAAGTGGGTCACATAAAAGTGTTGTTGCAATGATGAATAAGGAAAAATAAGTATGTCATCAGTCAGTTTGCAACAATGAATATGACACAATAGTTTGCCTAAGTGAACTTGAAACAGTGAGACAATTAGAAAGACTTGGTTTTTCATATGAATGTCTCATGGTGTTGATGTTTGTGTTGATGGTTTGAACTATGATTTGGATTATGCTTGTGATTCAAGCATTGAAGATTATATCAACACATGTGGAAGTAGTACTCGAGGGTTTGGTGGAGATGCAAATGTATATGAATCTTTCCACTTTGATGTGGGATGTTCACCAGCTCTTGAAGGTGTTGGTGCTATAGTACAAGTTGAGTCCTTTGTGTGGGACATTGATGTGAATAAGCAGCAAGGCATGTGTATGCCTAAACTTCAATAGGTTGCAGCCCAACTCGATGGTGTACCTAAGCTTAAGGCATTCCAATTTACGATGCAAGATGATTTTCTTCCTTGTGTTGAGCAAGGTTGTAGTTAGGTATACTTTACTTTACCTTGTGAATTGGAGGCATTTTCTTTTCACCTTGATTCAACGTGGAGGTCAACAAGTATGATAATGTTGCATTTGATGATGGATGTTTATCTACACCCATGTGTTTTGATGTTGACCTAATTTTTAATGCATCACCCCTTGTTTCTAGGAACAAGCATAATATGACATGGAATAGGTCAAGCACCTATTATTTGTGGCTACCCTACAATATTAATCTTTATGGTGGAGTTATCCTTCACTTCATGGGCATTTTTTGCAACTTGATGCATGTAGTTTAAAGATATCTTTTGTTGTAGTTGGGTGGTGAGTGCATATTTGGTTTGAGGGAGATCAACTCCTTCATTCAGCTTGTTTTTTATAGAGGCAAGTAGCATTATCCTCCTCCTGCAAGGTTGACCTAGATTGTGTTAAAATTTTGGTTAAAATTTTGTATATAGTCATCTTTCCTTTTGTGCCTTCATGCGCATGATTGTAAGTCTTGTATATACACCCTCATTATAAATACATTGTTTGGTGTCTCCCCTATGTGTTTTTATTTTTGTGGTCTACCTGAGAGATAGTTGGTTCTTGTTGTGCCATGTTTATCACACGTCCCCAATTAGAGCCAGTGTTGGTGCTATGATTTTATAGCTCCCAAACCTACAAAATTATGCCCAATTTTTTCAAAAAATCCTAAGTATGCCCCCTTGTACCTTGCCTTGCTTCCATGCCTTCAAACTTCCTTAAGGATCCTCAAGAATCTTGAAATTTGGCTAAATATGGCTTTTGTTAGCTGGATTTTGGGCATGTCAAGAATAATTTCAGAGTTTTCCTGAAATCCTTGAAAGTGTTCCTAGTTCCTAGTCTCCCATCAACTCCCAACAAAGAAAGTGTAAAGTCTTAGAAAAAATGAAGTGAAGATTTTGGTGAGTTCCTAGTGGGCGGGAACTCTTTGACCAGAAGATTTAAACTTTTTATGAAGGTGTTAGAAAAAATGAAGTGAAAAGGAGGATGTCAAAGTGCCCAGTGGGTGGGAAGTCCCCAACAAAGTGGAATAGAGGAAAGATGAGGCAAGGATTGAAAAGTTTCTAAGGCAAGAAAGAAGAATGAAGATTTCGATGAGTTCCTGGTCATTGAGAACTCGCTAACAAGGTTCTTGGTTCCTGGTCCATCCTCGACGAGAGTAAAGGAGAAAATAACTAAGGTAGAGAAAGGGTAAAAAGTTGAACAAGCCAAAGCAATGAAGATTTTAGCGAGTTCCTAGTTGGTGGGAAATCACCAACAAGTAGGAACAAACTCATAATTAAAAATTGTAACATGTTTTAAATGCATTTTTTCATGGGTTCTTCAGCTATAACATGTCCCTACTTCCCATAACTTTCATTGATGTCTTGAATGAGTAGTTGGAGGTAGGTGAGATTGAATTCAGTGAGTACAAAGGTAGATGGAGGGTAGATGTAATTTATTGCATGCATCTAAATGCCCTAATTTGTTTTCCCACTCAAAAATCTCATCAAAAATAACAAGTGAAAATGTAATGCTATATATACATGAAAGAAAGATGTTGTGGCCGATCATTGAACTAATTTTCTAGAGGTGCAAGAGCTCATGGTGATTTTAGGGCATCAAGCAAAGAAAATGTCTGTGTTGCAAATGAAGGAATGTGTCTGATTCAATGTAGGAAGGGTCCTCAATGCACATCTATATGTAGTGGTATGTCTCCATGGTAGTTTTGTTAATAGCTTAGGGGAATTTATATTCATAAATATATATTTTCTTTCAACACACTTGTTGGTGCGACTGTAACTAAGATTTGATAATGTGTGAAAAAACTTAATTTAATACAAAGTCCTTTGTATTATTCTTTCCTTTGTTGCATATGATTTGTTGCATTTTTGTTCGAAATCACTAAGTATGTCCATTGTATGTGGGATGTGATCTTTGATATGTATGCAAATGCACATATGGTTTTGTTGATGTTTTATTGGATGCATCTCCTTCCTCTTTGTTGTTCATGACTCTGTTGCCTAATGGAGTAGACACTGGTCCATATTGGGGAAGGATCAATAACCTTTCATTTATCACTCTATTCTTGTTAGCTATAGGAGTAGGAGTAGGATTAATTTAGGTTCCATATGTTGTTTACGATTTAGTATTATAACCAGGGATCAATCTCAAGCAATATAAAACCGTTTATATCATTTGGAATCATGTTCATGCATGTATGCGCCTTGTAGGTTGTGTATGTGAAGTTAAGTGGATTCATCTCAAGAGATGTCATGTTTTTATCATTTGTTGGTGCATCTACAAGGTGTAGTAATCAACTTAGTTAGAGGTTCTATACAGCTAGTTTGCCTTGACCTAGTGACAATTATGGGGTTCAAGTGTACATTGGGTATGGCTGTGGTTATCAATTTGTGTTCCATGCCATGCCTCTAGGAATATCCCTCCTAGGCCTAGCTAAGACCAAAGTGCAAGAGAGCATATCCACTATCGTTAGTTGGCCTTAAACATCCTCAATATATGGTTGAGCCTCTTTCTCACCTTCTTGATAGCACCCTTGGCATGGAAGGAGGAGAAAAGCTCTAGGATTCTGAACCTACATTTTTGGGACCCAACATAATGGGATGCGCTCCAAATGCATCAAAGCACTCTATCAACCCCAACACTCTATGTAATAAGCCTTAAACCATTTATCATTTCACTGGTAGATACTTTTCATTTGCCTGATGACTAATTTAGAGTCTCCAAAGACCACTCAAATTATCTTGGCCTTCTTACTTAAGGCTAACTACAAGCTAAAAATAAGAGCTTCATACTCAGTGACATTGTTAGTGCATGGGAATTGTAGCCTATAAGAAGCAAAGTACTCTTACCCTTTGGATTTCTCATTTACATGCCTAGCTTCATTTCCTAATTTAGACTTAGACCCATTAAAATAGAGGGTTCACATTTTGTCACTTTGAGGAACATGGGTCTTTAGATTTTTAGCATCATCTCTATTCTTCACCTTAATCATGTAAATACCTAAACTAGTTTCTAATAGTTGAGTTTAATTGGTCTAATTATACTCTATGATCATATGTTTGTTTGGGGTTCTTTGTCCACTTGTGTTTGATTTACTAGTCATCTCTATGGTAACCACATATGAAAAAGTTAGTGGCCTTATATCAATTCAAGATATGGAGCCAATCTTTACTAAGAAGCATCATGTATGCATTAGTAATGTTTACAACCTAAATATCAATATACTATTAGATCCAAGGTTCACTTAACAACTACATGTGAATATGATTAAGCTCCCTTATGATGTTCACCTTAGTCTTATCAAGTTACACAACCTTTTGACTGGACTTCTTTAGTTTTAGACTAAGCTTTTGACATATTGAATAAGTTATCACATTTCTTGAAGAACTTGAGTCAACCAAAAGGTTATGTAAGTTTTTATGAAGATATGTATTGATAAAACAAAAGGGGGTGTTTCATTTTTCTTTATATAGAGCTATGTTGGCATGAGTTACCTTATTCTTGTTCTTACCATTCTTACCAGACAATGACTAATTAGGATGTCCTTTTGATCTATCATTTGGGACAACTCAAACAAATAAATATTAGCCTTAGTTTTATGTAAATCATCAACAATGTTATAGGACATCTAATTGGATTGCCTAGGACCATCAAATTAGGTGTAAAACTAGCTCCTTTAGGAGGCAAAGGGTTGTTCATTGAAATTGGGTTTGGCTGGGTTAGGTAATATTCAATGGGATTGCTATTGTGAGTGGTTACTTTAGTTTACTTCTCAAAGCATAATTGTTTTTCTAATATTTCTAAAAAGCCTAGACCTCATTAGTGTTATCTTTGGGCTCATTATCACTTTCACCAAGGAAGAGAAAATCATAAGTCCATATGACCATTGTAACTATATTAAGATTCCTTCCACTATGAGGTGTTTGTTGATCCTCGGTAGTGACTAAATCCATGTTATCTATTTCTTTTTACAAGATGTCTAAATCCATAGTGTAAGGTTGAAAATTGCATACCCTACAATTTTAACACTACAAATAGTCCTTTCTCTAGTGTCCACTCCTATAGCATGTTTTAAGGATCATTTTATTCTAGCCGTGGCCTTTTCCTTCACCAATTTTCTAATTTATATATCACATTCTATTATTTCTCAGTAATTCCATGTTGTCTATCTTATATTTGAGCATTTACTCTAGGACGACATCGCGACACATTGACATCAACGCGACATGCTAGCATCCATTGAGTTTTTATAATTTAAGCCATTGGATTCCTACCCAACTGCCTACTCTTAACTACTATAACACTTATCCACTAAAACAAATGCTTCTGCGTTCAAATGTGAATTTTCATTTTTCTCACAAAAACTTATGCAAAAAGTAACTTTTAAATTGGTAAAAATAGATACATGCAACTCTCTCTCTCTCTTGGCTACTCTTTATTGGTTATTCCTTCATTGTTGAAACTTCTCTTGGGTAGATGACAAGATGTTGCTAAACATTTTGATGATGCCATTGGATGCTTGACCTCCCACACTGTTGAACTCCATTATGAACCAATACATTGATGCATAAAAGGCATGCACATGACTCAACAGACCAACGGATCCTATATCAAGCAATCTGCTGGCTTATAATGTGTTACATTTAAATTGTCAAACTAGGGAATCATATTCTTCTTAGGTGATGCTCATACTATGTGTAAAGTTAAGGATTACTGAGTTGTAATCTAGAGGTTATGCATAGGAATAAAATAATTGAAAAAAAGTAAATGAACCCTATTGTAAAGATTGACAAGTTCTAGGAATAAGTAATGTTAATAAGAAATAACCAATGTTATTCAATTGGTTGTAAATCAAATGGTCTTATATAATTCCAAATAAGAGAACACCTAATAGTTAATCAATGATCACCTTAACTCCACAACACAGCTTATCAAGATCTAATTAACTCATATAACATAACTCATTATGGCATGCATTAATCACATACACATAAGCATATAACATAAACTAAACACATGAACATATAAGGGAGACACAGTTACCTCAAGTGGCCCTTGTTTGAGTGACTGTGATCCCAAAAAATCTAACTAGATCTCTATTGTATGCCTAAAAACCATAGACTAAACTCAAAACATGTGTTCCTTTATTGAATGTTGAAGAGAAAATACAATAACAATTCTGATAACACAATCTCTATCTAACCTTCTTGTTCGTATACAGAATCTAATAATCCATATAGACAAGATCAAACTTCTCCTCTTTGAACAAAACTACTAAGTGATAAATAACGTAACTATCCATTCTCAAACAACATATGAAGAGGACCTTATTACAAAGCAAACTAGGAATAGGAAACTAAACTGCCAAAAAGATCATGTAGACGACACAGTCCTATTGTGACTCTCTCTAGTCATTATGGAAAATAGTTAAAACTGAAAACAAAACATTGAGCACGATCTAGGATTCCTTTGTTATGTATAACTACAACAGTTGTCAAAGGATAACTGTCAAAGAGTGGAGAGTTATGGCTAACTCATTCCAATCAATTCAGAGTCTTCTTCCTTTGGCTGCAAGTGCATGTACTATATTTTTTGGACATCAACACCTTGTACTATCTACTGTGGACGTCAACACCTCCTTTGTTGTAGGCTGCCAAGTGGTCTTTATGAATTGTAGCCACGTACTAGCTGCATGGGGGGTTAGTTTATCACATGATATTTATGCATCACAACTACTAAAATTTACATAAAGTACTACCATATTTCAAGAGCAATCATCAATTCACACACAATTAATTAACATATTATATACCATTCTTCATGCTTTAATGTCTTAAGGATGATTATAGGCATAGTTAATATATATGTCTGGGAATGTCTTAGGAAGCATGTACTTAAAGCAAGAGAAATAGGACAAAACATAGCCTCATCACACCCCCCAACTAAACATGTTGAGGGTCCTCTAGCAACCAAGGTCTCTAATTGTATTGAAGAGCTATCTCCCTGTAATATGTAGGTTCTTCCACTCTATTCTATTTGAGATAGAAGCCCTGCTACTCTGCCAGCCTGCTCTACCTAGACTGTTCTACTGCCTGGTTAGTCTTTTGCTCCATCTAATGTGGGATTGGATAAAGAAGTAGGGGAGGATGGAACACTAATGGCAGCCAAGTTATTCCATTTTCATTGGTTGACCTTATATATGCATGTGCCCTATTGATTGTTGTTGAGAGATTGAATACTAAATGAGGCTCATTCCTTTGCAATGCTGGTGTCAATTCTTTCCACATACCCTATGAAAAAACCACAACTTCCTTACCAATACCATTAGTTAATTCCCTAAATTTCTTGTAATCCATTGATCTACATTCCAGTAGTTTGGCTTCCACCTCAGGATGTTCAATTAGATCAATCCATTCCTCCACTATCTTGCTAGGGTTTGGGGATTCGAACCTGAGTTTGAAAGGGAGTAATTTCTCTCTCTCATTATACTGTTGTAAAATTCCTCTCATATTCTCATTCTGGATGAATGAGGCTAGGGCCTGCTGTCACTTGGATTTGCACCCTGAGTTGAAGCGTTGTGCTGCAACAATCCAATGAAACATTGGAATGATTTCCAGGTGTGGGACCCTGCAAAGAAATCAAACCTATAGAGAAGACTGGTTCCTTTTTTGAATATAAGATTCAAAGTGTGCTAAGACTAAACCTAATCTAATCACTGTTGTGTAAAGGGGAAGAAGGAGAAATTGAAATTTAAAGGTGATTCACCAGGTTTGAATATAGAACACCCATAAAGCTAAAATGCACAGAATAATGGAATACAATTGATAACTCACACAAATCATGTAGATCCTAATAGAGGTAAAGGTAAGAAAAAGATTCCAAGGAATTATACATTCACAAACAATAACTAGTTCTAACCATACACAGAATTAAGGAACAACAAGAAAAGGTGAAAAACATAGTGTGTATTGATTAAAAAAGCATGATTATAGCAAAAGAGGGTTATGTTTGAACACAAAAATATGTCTCTATATCCAAACCTCATTACATCTTTGTTACATGTATATATAGCATTCTAATCATTGACGTAAGTCATCTACCACAATTAATTCACCCCATGGGCCTGTCAAAAGATTTTTTTGCCAAAAGAATGTTTGTTTGCAAAACATGAATGTAGAAAAATATCTAGATTTGAAGTAGCTGGGAGATATTTGTTGCCTTAATGGAAGTAGTTGATTCATCCATCTGTAATAATAAATGTGAAATATCTGGAGATGAAGCAGCTAGGAAGATCTGATCTGCATTAAAGGCTAAAGGAGATATTTGAAATGTATTTTCCCACCAAAACCCTGTGTAGATCTTTTACAACACTTTAAAATATTTAATTTCAAATATTTTAAAGTTTACAATATATTACAAGCTCTATTTTCATTATTTTCACTTTATTTCAAATTTTGGATTTATTTTGTCTTATTGGCAAAATTTGTCTCTTTAGTTGGCAAAAGTTAACTTTTGCGAACTATCTCTGGCTCTTCTTTGTATATCTTTCTTTTATCGGCAATTTCTTGATTTATCAAACTTTGGCTTGTTCCTCCCTTTTTTGCCTTTATCAGCAAAACTTCATCTTTTCCAACCAAGCTTGCTTGCTTCTTTATCGGCAAATCCTGACTTTTCCAAACTTGGCTTGCCTTCTCCCTTTATCAGAAAAGTTCACTTTATTCAACCCAAGCTTGCTTTTACCTTATCGACAAATCCTGATTTTTATGAACTTTGCCTTGTTCTCTTTTTGCTCTCTTTATTGGCAAAGTTACCTTTTCACGAACCTTGTCATCTTTGCCTTTTTGCCTCTTGACTTTTGCTAAAGAATTGCCTTATCGGCGAAATTGGGAAACTTCTAACTATTGGATGAGTTTTTCCTTTTGTCAATTTCCTGATAAGCCCCTTTTCTTTCCTTTGCCTTAGTCACTTTTCAGGCTTTTATGTCTCCTTTTTGCCTTGTTGGTAAATCTCAATTTTTGTGAACCTTGCCACCTTTTGCCCTTTTTCTTCTTTATCAGGAAAATTCACCTTTTTCTGAACTAGCCCTTAGTTGTTTCGCCTTGTTGGCAAAACTTTCACTTTTGTTTCAGTCAGTGATTTTCCCATTTTATGAACTTTGTTTGTGCCTTGCCTTTTCCCTTATAAATCACCTTATCGACAAATTTATGAAATTCTAAACTTTTGGCAAGTTCAAACTTTTTTTGATTTTCTGATAGAGCTACCTGCTTCCTTTTGCCTTAGCTGACTTTTGAAAAACTTTCGCGCTTGGCCCTTCAGTTGGTGATTCACCTGATCGGCGAACTTAAGAAAATGTGAACTATTGGATGAGTTCACAAAAATTGAAAAATCGCCGATAAAGGGAACTTGTTTTTTGCCTTAGTCATTTTTGGATTTCTCTTCCCTTTGTCAGCGAACTGGCCGATCGTGAACTAGCGGGTTCGCAAACCTGACTTTTTGTCAACTAAGGAAAAAAAACTAAGGCAAAAGATTTGAAATTTCTGGGTTAATTTCTGGGGTTTTTTATAGGTTTTTTCAGAGGATTTTCCTTAAGGAATTTTGAGGATTTTTACAAGGAAAATACCCTGAAATTTGAAGAATACTAGGCATTTAGACAATTTCAACAAGATTTTTAATATTTTTAAACTAGGCTATTTTTCTGGGAAGGGAAACTAGATCAACATTTTGGTGATCTCTCAAGGATGTTTTCCTACTAAACAAAGAACCAGTGGCCTTAAGCATCCATTGTTAATTGAGTCAATAGGGACTATAGTAGGCTGAAAACAACTGAAACCGTGCCTTCAAAACAACACCAAAAAGGGAAACGAGGCCTGCATTCTCCTAATGCGAGTGCAGCCTATGCAACAGCACTTAGGGAAATGGAAAACTAAAGTAGAAATAAAATAGAACAATATATACAAAATCTCAGACCAATCTTAGAAGTAAGGTTTGATATGGATCCCATTCACTGAGATCAGTAGAACCTCACCATCCAGCTTTAAAAGATTAAAAGCATTGGATTGCTTGCAACTGATGATGATATATGGGCCACTCCAGATTGCATCAAATTTAGTATGGCATCCAGGTTTGGCTCTGTCAGCATCCCATTTGAGAACAAGATCTCCTTCCTTGAAAATCTGATCCTTGGCCTTCCTGTCAAAATATCTCTTGATCTATTTTTGGTGTTCTTCCAAGGTGGCCATGGTTGACTGCCTTAGTTCATCTAATTCAATTAATTTGACTATCCCCATAGACCTAGCATCCTCGCCTTCTAAATGCAACCATTGGGCCAATTCTAATGCAAGAAACTCCAAAGATATAGGTAATCTAGCCTCTCTTCCATACACAAGAACAAAAGGAGAATTACCAATGGCTCTTTTATAAGTGATCCTATTAGCCCAAAGAGCTAGTCTAATAATATTGTTCCATTGTCTCTGATTTTTTTCCATGGTCCTCTTTAGATTTCTAATCATGTTCTTATTAGTAGATTCAACTAACCCATTACCTTGGGGTAATAGTTAGATGAAGTCTTTAAGAACACATTTTACTTCAAAACCCAATCAGCTATCCTAAAACCAAAGAAAACTCTTGCATTATCAGAAATGATAGTGTGAGGAGCTCCAAACCTTGTCATGATTTCTTCCAAGAAATTCATGATTGTTGATTCTATAGCCTCTTTGAGTGGGATTGCTTCAACCCACCTGGTGAAGTAGTCTATTGTAGTTAAAACCCATTTGTGACCAGCATTGGAGGTAGTGTTTATCATGCCAATAAAATACAGCCCCCACTGTGAGAAAGGTTGGTCTATCTGAATAGGATGAAGTGGAAGGGTTGCTAACCTTTTCTTTCCAACAAAGAGAGCACACTATTTGCATTTTCTTACCCACACATGGGTATCATTGAATAATGTGGGAAAAAATTAACCTACCCTCATTATTTTCATTGTTGTAGCTCTTGTAGAGAAGTATCCTCCAGCAGGACCAGCATGAAATTTACTAAGAAGTCTGTCTACCTGATCTTCTTCAATGCATCTCAGCAAAACTCCATCCAGATTTCTCTTAAACAGAACCCCATCTACCAAAGCATATAAGGAATGGACTGCAACCTTAAATGTCTTCTCTTGGTTCTGTCTAATCCATAAGGGTACTCACCAGTGGATAGGAACCTGGCCATATCTGTTGACCAAGAAATCCCAACTGCTAGGTCAGCTATAGGTTCTGCCTCATTCAAGTGATAGGATGATTTCACTTCATCCACGGTAGTTTGAGCTAACTGTTCACATAATCCTCTACCTCTAATTAGCTTAGTGGCTTTAATAATATCATATTCCAAGATCTTAGTGACCCATCTTGCTCTCTTTTCACCAATTTCAATTTCCATTATGTAGTCTCTCACACTAGGATGAGAAACTAATACCTTGATATGGTTGTTTGCCAGCATATATCTAAACTTTTTTAATGCTCTTACAATGGAAAAAACTTGTTTGTCCATGGGACTATACTTGACCTCATAATATTTCAACATTTGACTGAAAAAGGCTAGGGGTTGTTCCATACCTTGGTCATTTTGTTGCATCAAGATAGTTGCAATGTTGCTTTCTCCTCCACGGGCATAAAGGATGAAGTCCTTCTCATAATTTGGATTCATGAGAGTAGGAGCCTGAGAAATCTCTTCTTTTTATCTTTTTAAAGCCATCCTTCCCCTTCTTAGTCCACCTAAAAACAACATCCTTTTTAAGCATAAGGGTCAGTTGTTTGACTAAACTAACACAGTTAGGAATGAATTTCCTAACAAAGTTAATCTACAATAGAAATGATTGAATGGATTTTTTATGAGCAAGTAGAGGAAGAGAAAGAAGGGTTGATGTTCTTTCTGGATCTATGAAGATCCCATCTTTTGAGACCAAATGGCCCAGAAGCTTGCCTTGGGCAATGGAAAAAATACACCTTTTGGGGTTTAGGGACACCCTAAACTCCTTGCATCTTTCAAAAACCTTCTCCAGATGCAGCATATGATTTTCTTCTCTCTTGGAGAAGACCGTGATATCATCCAAATAGATTAGGATGAACTTGTTAAAAAATCCCTTGAAAGCAATGTCCATTGCCCTCTGAAAAGTGGAACCAACATTAGAGAGCCCAAATGACATTTTTGCATATGCCATGGTTCCCCACTTGGTTGTAAATGTTATTGCACACATGATTCCTGAGGTTGTTTTCATTAATGTCAACACTGTCACAAGGTTGAGGAGATTGTTAAGACTATCATTAAGGTTGTCATTGATGTCAACTCTATCGTGGAAGTGTGATGGTGTTCATGGTTGGATGTCATGCCTTGATCAGTGCAAAATTGAGAGTGCAGAATTGGGATGGGAATCAGAAGCACTAAGAGGATCGGATGTGTTGTTGGTGGCCTGAAACATGTTGAATGTTCCATCCTAATGTTCCTCAGTCATCTGTGTGGGTATTTGGCCTCTGAAAGTTGGTGATAGTTTATGTTTTAGGATGACTGTTCTTTGAAGACTGTCTGTGAGATTGCTCCGCATTCTCATTATATTCATATTGTGCTTCTATGGATTTGAACATAGCTTCCTACAATATCAAATTTTGTATGTTCCAAGTTTCATGATGTTTTTATTACCGGATGTATGTTTTACTATTGACAAGGTTGAAGACAGTGTTGGTTCTGTGAAGGTGTTTCTAGCATGGTAATGGAATGCTCCGCATTCCTCTGGTATTGAAGATATGGTATTGTGGTTCAAGAGTTAAGTCTAACATGATGTAAAAGTGCTAAATCCAATGTTTTAGATCACCTGCTTCTCTGTTGTGAAAGATATAAGTGACTGACTTCTAGTTCATGCTCTAGTAGTATGATGTGATGATGAAGACTGAATGGAATGCTCCACATTCCTTCGCATTTGTAGATTCATCTATGTGGTTCTAAAGGTATGTTAAGATTCCAGTGAAGATGATAATTCCAGATATTCATATCATTTTCCCTTCCATTGTGAAAGTTATGTATGATATGTGTCCTGGCAGAGTGAGGTAGTGTTGAAGGCTTGTTGGAATGCTCCACATTCCTTCGAAAATGAATGGTTTCCATTATAATTTTGAGGATATGTTTCTAGTTTTATATTACATGCTTCCTTGCAATTCCAAGGATTTTTGTGGTCCGCAACTCAGTTCTACAAATGACAATATGTTGCAGTGTGTCCCAGATGACAGATTGGTCTCAGTGTTAATGATTGAAGTTGTGCGGCACAATTATTTGATGTGCGGTGGAAAAGGAGTGTTTGGGGATGTTGTATGAGTCATGTGACTCATCTAGAAAATTTTCACAAAGATCTTTCTTGTTTCCAGTACTGCACAAGGTTTGTCAAGTTGATATGGTCATTATACTTCAAGACATCATGTGTTTTCCTTAAAGATGTCCTATTTCCAAACGAGCGGAGTGTGTAGATGTAATTTCTTGATGTTTGAAGCTGTGAAGGATGTTTTAGACCTGGTTAAACAAGTGTTGGAGTCTTCAAGGCTTAAATCTTTTGTTGGTGTAACATGTGGTTTTACTTAGGACCTATCTTCTACATGTTTCATGTTGTGTATTGTTTGGCCGACTTGTAAATGTATTTTTCATATTGTATCTGGCCGACAAGCTATGCAATCAATGTAATATCATGTATAAATGGTGAATCAAAGTGAGTGAGGTGAAGTGTGATTGCAATTGATTGAAAAAGTTCACAAGCAGATAAGAGCAGAATAAATGTATTGTTAATGTGTGACTGAAGGAGAAAGAGTAGAAGTTGTGGATGCTATCTAGATTCATCTTGAAGGCATATTTGTGACAGTGATCAAGTATAGAGTGTGCCTAACTGATTAGATCATCAGAAGAAAGTGTGAAGAGGTAGAAGTGCAATCATCAAAAGTGCGAGTTTCAATGTCAGTTTTTAGACAATAGAAAGACTTGTCATACTGTAATATTTTGTAAGTGTGTTTTGATTTTAGGAAGTAGTAGCTTCCTTGGGAGTGACCCTAAAACAAAGTCATTAGGGAGTATAAGCTTCCTTGGGAGTGATCCTAAATCAAAGTTACTTAGGGAGTAGCAGTTTCCTTAGGTTAAAGCCTCTAAAACAAAGTTATTATTTGAGCTTCATATATTGTGAGTTAATCCTCACCATGGTTTTTCCCTTCTAGGATTTTCCACATATATCTGGTGTTATGTGTTGATATGTGTTGTGTTATTCTTTCATGTTTATATTGTGATACTTAAGGTTTAATATGCTCCGGATAAGTTGGAGTTGCTGAAATTGAAAATTGTTTTATTACTGATTCACCCCCCCTCTCAGTACTCTTGTGTGTCTAACAAATGTTGTCTTGAATCTATCCTCCTCTTTCAAAAATATCTAATTATAACTAGAAAAACCATACAATAATGAAAATATTTATGCCCCTGCAACAGTTTGCAAGATTTGGTCCATGGATGATAGAGGATAGTGGTCCTTCAAAGAGGCGCGATTCAGGGCCTGAAAATTCATGCACAACCTTATCTCACCATTTTTCTTCCTCACTGGTACTAAATTAGCTACTCACATGGACTACTTGATAGGGAAAATAATTCTATCTTGGATAAGTCTAGCGAGTTCCCTCCTCATCAGAGGTTTGATTTTGGGGTTTATGGGTCATTGTTTTGGTGGATAGGTTTGGCACCTGGGTCGAGATCTATGGCGTGCTATGCAACATTAGGGTCGAAGCCCATCAGATCTTCATAACTCCATGCAAAAAAATCACTGTATTTCTAAGAAATGTGAATAAAATCTTGTTGTTCAACATCACAACACACCTTTCCCAAAAATAAATCTTTGCCCACGGTGATAGAAACATTCTGATAGTCCTCCTTTTTGCACGTGATGTTCCTTTCTTTGCCTTTGAATTCATCATCATGGATGAAAATCACCTCAAGAGTGACTAATCCCTTTGCCAACTTATTTGTTTTTAGTTGCATAATCTGGTCACCATACCCTTCTTGCAGCCTGGACTACGCAATTGATGAGAACTCAGCTTCATTCTGGATGAAGCTCACAATTTGTTCATTGCTTCCAAAAATTTGCCAGTTTACATCATTATTAGGAACTGAGGGTCTGACCACAATCTTGACATGTTGATCAAGACCTTGAAAGAAGTTTGTGGGAGGAGAAAACTAGGCACCAACGGTTGCCAATTAGTCTACCTTAGCATTTAATTTCCTCTAGATCACCTGTAGGTTGAAAGCATCAAAACTCTCAAACAAGCCCCAAACTCTGTGTCTATAAGCTCTTAGGAGCTATTTCTTCATTGCACATCTTTCCTTGACTTGGTTGACCACCAGTTCAGTATCTCTAAAAATCTCCAGATGTTTGATTTTCTTCTTTTCAGCAATCAATAGGCCATGAACTAATGCTTCATACTTTGTAACATTAATTGTGCATGAAAATTGTAGTCTATGAGAAAAATGTAGTTTCTTACCCATCAAAGAGATGAGTAATACCCCTGCACCGGATCTATTTTTTCTCTTTGCACCATCAAAGAACATTTTCCATGGGCCAACAGAATCATCATCTATTTTAAGTATAGAGGGGACCGAGGAATTCTCCTCATGAATCATGTAGGTGCCTAGTCCAGTTGTTTCAGTGGTGTCATAGGGATCAAAATTAAAGTGATCCCTTGCCCACTCATCAAGGAAAAGATTTGGTATTGGAAGGGGTGAAGATACTATCTATAGGGACCTTGAATCATGGACTTCCTCACCCTGAATCATACAATGAGGATTCACTGAGTTGTGGTCATAATTCTCTACATGATAATTTGAAATTGGTTCAGCCTTAATGGTGAACCTTGTGCCATACCTTGTCCTTAATAGCATATGAGACCAATCAAAAGAGAGGCAGCCACCTACCTTAGCTGTGAAGTCTCTTGACAAACATATAGCAAAGAAAGGAGGAAGATCAATGACTGAAATGTCTTGAATAAAAGTCAAGTTTGGATAGGCATGTAAGGTAAAATCCAGTCCTTTGATCACTCCAACAGTGTTTATAGAAGTGTCATCCAGCTGTAATACACTTGATGAAATAGGGTTATATTTGATGCCTAATGTATTTGCTATCTTCTTGGGCATAACTGAAACATTGGCCCCTGAATCTATCATGCAATTATGTACCAGGAATTTGCCAATGATTAGAGACAAGTAAAATGGGGATGGATTCTTTGTTGGACCCCCTTGCGCTTCACTTGGTTGTACAAGATTTAAATGGGCCTTTTTCCTTCTACTTTGTTGATTAAGCTGATGGGAATTGCCTTAAGACATCTTGCAACAAATCCTTTTGAGAGGGGATTGATAATACCTCCCACACTGACATATTTATGTTTGTCTTTTTAATTTTTTCCACAATGTTCAGGGAAAAATTTGTTGTCTTATGCATGGAAGGAATCCATGTTCCCCTCTTTGACTACTCTGTAGCTTGTTCAAACATTTTTGATCCTGATGGAACCTTTTTTGCAACAGTAGGCCTGTTTCTCTGAATTGAATTTGTAGCACTAGTCCCTTTTGCCTTTGACATAGGTTCCTTCTGTAATACAACAAGCATAGGGTTATCCTCTAGATGTCTCTTTTTGGACATTATGTTGTCTACAACATGTATTACCACATTGTCCATAGACTAATTGACAGCACAAAAACCCTTAGGAGTCCAAAGCATTAGATTGGAATCAGAAGCAACCTCATTTGGTACTTCAGGGTTGTTGTTGGCTGCTTCCACCAATGATGCTTGCTGAGTGTGAATTTTTTTTTGCATCATTAGGGCTTGTTCTTGTGCTCCAAATGCACAAATAGATTGATTGTGAGGTTGCTTGCAAGGATAACACCAATATGCCTTTTGGGCCAGATTATTTTAGGTAGGAACCAAAGCCCTAACTGGATTAATAGTCGATATTTGTTGAATAGGTCTGACTGTTTGTAAAGGCTAGGTAGGGTTATTATTTGGGTACTTCTTTGGCTGGTGATCCTGGTTCTAGTTCTGTTTTCTATTGGAATTATAACCCTAATTCCAATTCTAATTTGAATACTACCCCCAGTTATAATTTTGATGGGGTTTGGGGGCAGTTTGAATAGCTATGCTATTGACTTTGTTGGTCAGATTGGTCACTAGGGTTTTAAGATCATTCTCCTCTTGTGAAAGAGAAGATGTAGAGGCTTTAGGCTATGGGATGGGAGCAATAGTAAGTCGTTGTAACTATGAAGGCAGCTCTGGGAAAATAGGTACAGGAGATTTGGGAGCAATTTTCCCAGCTTGTATTAAGCAATTGTCAGCCCTCAAAGCTATATCATATGCATCAGGTAGGGTAACAACACCCATAGATTGCATCATAACAATAATATCATAATTTAAAGCTCTCAAAAAATATAAAAAGGCACCTTGTGGAGACAGTCTGAGGAGAGCTGGGATTCTCTCCCACGTCCTATGAAATCTAAAATTGAAGTCCGCCATCATCTCATTGGGAGCCCTCTTTATTGTTGTCAGTTGTTCCAGTAGAGAAATGTTGTCTACTCTTTCTCCAAACTACTTGTATAGTGCTTCTCCTAGCTCATCCCAATCATGTATTAAAGTAGGGGTTAAAATCCTAAACCATTGCAAAGCTCTCCCCTTGAAGGATGAAACCATGAGCCTAACAGCCACATCTTCATGTTGAATATTGTGGACTGAACATACATTGGATATGTCCTTGATATGCTCAACAGGTGTAGTAGAACAATCACCCGTAAAAGATGAAATACTCTTTTGAGATGAAGTAGGTATATCATTATGTGCAACCAAGTCTAAAGGGCTACCTCCATTGAAAGTCACGAAAGGCAAATTTCTTGCCATACTGGGAATATTCATGTTTAACCTAGGTATGTGCAAGCCTCTTTTTGAGTACTGAAACCTAACAGGAGGATGTGTAGATTGAGCTCTTGGGTGAGGAGGAACATGACTGCTATTCCTTCTTACAGGAGACCTAGATAACCTAGTTCTTCTCCTTGAAGCAACAACAGGTAATTCAACAAACTGATAACTATTACCTCTTAAAGAAGCTCGCGTTTGCACAGGCATATAACATTGGACTAGTCTGAAACAGGAGTCTATAAAGTCACTAGGTGCATGAAAATGTCTACCAAACTACAAAGTACTAAGAACATCACTAAATTCTTAGTCTAATTCTTAATTTAGATTAAAAACGGTCCCACCGAGAGTGCCAGAAACTATTGTCACTTGGATTTGCACCTTGAGTTGAAGCAATGTGCTGCAACAATCCAATGAAACATTGGAATGATTTCTAGGTGTGAGACCCTGTAAGGAAATCAAACCTCCAAAGAAGGCTGGTTCCTTTTTTGAATATAAGATTCAAAGTGTGCTAAGACTAAACCTAATCTAATCACTGTTGTGTAAAGGGGAAGAAGGAGAAACTAAAACTTAAAGGTGATTCACTAGGTTTGAATATAGAACACCTATAAAGCTAAAATGCATAGAATAATGGAATACAGCTGATAACTCACACAAATCATGTAGATCCTAATAGAAGTAAAGGTAAGAAAAGGATTGCAAGGAATTATACATTGACAAACAATAACTAGTCCTAAACATACACAAAATTAAGGAACAACAAGAAAAGGTGGAAAACATAGTGTGTATTGATTAAAAAGGCATTATTACAGTAGAGGAGGGTTATGTTTGAACACAAAAATATGTCTCTGTATCCAACTCTCATTACATCTTTGTTACATGTATATATAGCATTAGATACTCGTTGACCTAGGTCATTTACAAATAATTTTCCCCATGGGCCTGTCAAAAGATATTTTTGCCAAAAGAATGTTTGTCTACAAAACATGAATGTAGAAAAATATCTGGATCTGAAGTAGCCATGAGATATTTGTTGCCTTAATGGAAGCAGTTGATTCATCCATCTACAACAATAAATGTGAAATATTTGGAGATGAAATAACTGGGAAGATCTTATCTACATTAATGGCTAAAGAAGATATTTGAAATGTATTTTCTGGCTAAAACCCTATGTAGAGCTTTTACAACACTTTAAATTGTTTAAATTCAAATATTTTAAAGTTTACAATATATTACAAGCTCTATTTTCATTATTTTCACTTTATTTCAACTTTTGGATTTATTTTGCCTTATTGACAAAATCTGTCCTTCATGAACCATTTCTGGTTCTTCTCTTCAGTCGGTAAAAGTTCACTTTTGCGAACTATCTCTGGCTCTTCTTTGTATATCTTTCTTTTATCGACAATTTCTTGATTTATCAAACTTTGGCTTGTTCCTCCCTTTTATGCCCTTATCGACAAAACTTCATCTTTCCAAACCAAGCTTGCTTGATTCTTTATCAATAAATCCTGACTTTTCCAAACTTGGCTTGCCTTCTCCCTTTATCAAAAAAGTTTACTTTATTCGAACCAAGCTTGCTTTTTGCCTTATCTGCAAATCCTCATTTTTATGAACTTTGTCTTGTCCTCTCTTTGCTCTCTTTATCAGCAAAGTTACATTTTCACGAACCTTGTCGTCTTTGCCTTTTTGCCTCTTGACTTTTGCTGAAGAACCACCTTATCGGCAAAATTGGGAAACTTCTAACTATTGGATGAGTTTTTCCTTTTGTCAATTTCCCGATAAGCCCCTTTTCTTTCCTTTGCCTTAGTCACTTTTCAGGGTTTTATGTCTCTTTTTTGCCTTGTCAGCAAATCTCAATTTTTGTGAACCTTGCCGCCTTTTGCCCTTTTTCCTCTTTATAGGCAAAATTCACCTTTTCTAAACTAGCCCTTAGTTGTTTCACCTTGTCGGCAAAACTTTCACTTTTGCTTCAATTAGTGATTTTCCCATTTTATGAACTTTGCTTGTGCCTTGTCTTTTCCCTTATGAATCACCTTATCGACGAATTTATGAAATTTTGAACTTTTGGTGAGTTTGAACTTTTGTTGATTCTCTGATAGAGCTACCTGCTTCCTTTTGCCTTAGCTGATTTTTGAAAAACCTTTCCGCCTGGCCCTTTAGTCTATGATTCGCTTGATCAGCGAACTTAAGAAAATGCAAATTGTTGGACGAGGTCACAAAAATTGAAAATTACCGATAAAGGGAACTTGTTTTTTGCCTTAGTCATTTTTGGAGTTCTCTTCCCTTGGTCGACGAACCGGTGGGTTCATGAACCCGACTTTTTGCCAACTAAGGCAAAAGACTTGAAATTTCTAGGTTTTCTGGGTTTTTTTAGAGGATTTTCCTTAAGGAATTTTGGAGATTTTTACAAGGAAAATACCCTAAAATTTGAAGAATACTAGGCATTTAGTCAATTTCAACAAGATTTTCAATATTTTCAAACTGGGTTATTTTTCTAGGAAGGGGAAAATAGGTCAACATGGCCTTTAATTGTACATCCCCAATAACAACTAGGGGATTCTAGTGAGTGTCATATGGAATGGCCAACTCATGCAGGTAGAACTCAAACAGTTGATTCTGCATTTCAGGGGTAGCTTTTTGGTAAGTTGTTAGAAATAAGGCATGTATAAAAAGTGAAATAGGGGCATCATTGTAAAGTTGGCTAAACTAAAAGATCAAATACTGCTCTTGTAGATAGAGGGCATAAACCTTAGTAGGTGGTTGACATCTCATCAGTTGGATAGTCATGTCTGCCATCCTGTCTGCTTTAAATTTTAGTCTCTTTATTTATGTGTTCTTCACCTCTATCTCTTTGTTATGCTTCTCCTTCAATTCACCTTGTTCTTTTACCAAATCATCTATCTTATTCCACAACTGCAAGGTAACTATGAATAAGGTTGATGGGGCAGGTTCCTCTGGTTGTTCTTCTAATTGCACATGCTCTAGATTCCTTCTATTGATTTCTATAATGGCCAATTGGGCCAAATGATCTAGTCCTGACCCTTGTTTCTGGTAAACATGCAGTTGATCCTCCAACTTATTAACCCGTTCATTTAACCCTATCTCTTTTTATTGGTAATCCCTCAACTGCTTCTCCAATTCTACAATTTTCTACAAGGCTACCTATAGTTCATCCTTTTCCTCTGTTATATCTTGAGAGTCCAACAATAATTCCTCATCTTGAATTTCATCTAGAGAGGATGATAAGTTAGGGTTTCAGTTTCAAGGGGAGCTTGATGCCTTTTCCTTTCAATATAAATCCTCCTCTTCGACTCTGTATCAGTCTCCAAGATAATTGTATTGCCCACATTTCCTAGTTCCCTATCAACAAATAGATGCTCCCTTTCAGAGTCTGTATCAGTGTATATATCAACCACATTCTTCTTTTCAGGCTTAGTTTTCCCCCTGAAAGTTATTTCTCCTTCAAGTGTTCTAAGCACCTATGTGATTGAGTAGTGACCTTTTGTTTCTTCTTGGCTATGATCAAAGAAGAGGATGATTTTCTCTTCTTGGTGGGCTTTGAGGAAGAAGGAGTTTCATGGGCAGTTTTAGGTGCTACGGGCGGTGAACTGGTAGCTCCAGGATGCAGTTTTCATTTTGACTTTTTCTTTGTGCGGCTAGAAGTTTGTGAGGGTGAATTCTTTGGCAAGGGGGTTGACACTGGTGAAGCTGCGGGTGTGGGAGACCTAGTAGGTTTGCCTATAGGATTATCAAGGTTTAGAGCTGGATGCTCCTCAATAGTTGCATGGTAGCAGGTAGGTGAAGCTTCTAGTTGAAAAGAGGTCACTGGTGCTTCCTCTTCTTCCCCTGTTTGTAAATTTTCTGCCTATGCCTCTTCTTCCCTCTCTGGTTCAACCCTCAAAGGTCCCTCATCAACATGATTAATTTCACGAAAATGTTTCCAAGAAATATCAGGGTAATGAATAGATAAACTCCTTTTCACTAATAACAAAACTAGGTCATGATGAGACAATGAAGATCGACTATTTTTACTTCTATATTCAGTAGACATCCTTTTTAACAAATTGAATAAGAAATTTGGAACATTCACTACCCTCCCATGATGAAGATGGCTTAAGAGTTTGAAATGAATAGCAATATAAAGCAAAGATTGCCTTCCATCATAGGTAAGATATCTAATAATATGGGTAGCAACACAAGCCCATAACCAAGGTAGGGAGATTCATTTGGTACATTGAGATGTAGATTCCATTATTTCTCTTGGTTGACTGAATTTGACCCTTACTGAAATGGTGTCGGCTCTTACAGGGAATTCTTCTCCAACTTCCTGTAGCCCCATTACCTCAACAGTGGCATCAACAGACATGTCAACCCACAAGCCTCTTACTATAGCTTCCTCAATCTAGAATGTTCCTATGAATTGTTGGGCCATGTCTTCATTATGCTTTGTTAGCTTAAGGAAATATTCCAACCACCTTACTTGTTGAAAGATAGGCATGCAATCCCTGGTAGACAATAATGCCATATGGACAATAGACTCTCTCCTAATTAGGTCTCCACCCATTATGATATCTCATGCAACTCTACTTTTGAACCCAATTTACTCTACAAACTCAATTCCCTCAACTTAATCCCCTACTCCTCGGCAAATTCTTCTTACCAGTTGCTATCTACTAGCTTGTATGTTATGTGGCACAGATAGTCATAATTATGAAGGAAGGGATTTAAGAGATTTAAATGTACATAAAATAATTCCTACATATGGGATTTCCCCCCAACTATGGTGTCATTTGTCCTCAAATGAGAAGATGATTTAAGTGTACGGAAGGGTTGGTTGAAAGCAATTCGAATGGGTATGAAAATAATGATGTGTGAAGGGTGAAAGCCATAAAACAAGAAGTAATAAATGTTAATTAAAGCAATAGTGACATAAATACCTTTGAAGTGATGTCTAACATTGAAATGTTGCATGGAAAAATGATGACATGGCGGTTGGAGTTGATGTGCTTTGATGGACGAGCCGGAATGAAAAATGATTTGACATTGATGAAGTGTGCGGATGGAATGTGTGGTAGCTTGGTGACGAGTAACATGAAGGTACTATGAATAGTGGAAAATGGTGGCATACTGATGCCATGAGGAAATGTGCTACAGGCAGGAGTGGTTGCATACACGCAATCAAAACGTGAAGTGAACAGGTTGTTGGAATTAGGTCAGACAACTGAGAGGGGGGGTGAATTAGTTGTCCCACCAAATTAACCTTTTCTTATTTTAATCCTTTTTCACAACTTACAAATAGATTAATGATATAAACATTAAGGCATGAATCAATAACACATGAGCAGAAACATAATGAACACACTTGACACCAAGATTTTTAACGTGGAAACCCGATTAAGGGAAAACCACAATGGGGGTTAACCCACAAGATTCATACCCTGTTAAAAGTACTTGAAAGAAATGGGAAGGCACTTGCCTTCGAGTGTACTACCCAGAGCTCACTGCTCAAAGAGGCTCACTACCTACAGAAATTTATGTTTAGTACATAAAGATTTAACTGAGAAATAGCATCTTCAACATGCATGGTTCAATCTCATTAAATGCTCACAAAACTTTTACTCTTCTCCAAATACTTCTTTACTATCACTTCATCCTTTACTATTCTTGTTCCTCTACTCCTCTTCTCTGCTCTGTCTCTAATCCTTTATTAGGATTTTATTATTTCGCACAAGGATGATTTTCCACGACTCAACTACACGCCTTTATATGCTTCATCAACCTTAGAATAAACATCAAGGTCGGCACTACAAGCATCTAACTTAATGTGAATCACTAGGTTGTCGCCCAAACATAACTGGGACTCAAATCTTCCTTGATCAATATGCCAAGCTCCATAGAATTGCTCTTAAATCATCTGCAACATGCTTGAATCATCCGGTCGGCCAAGATTGGGAAGAACAGTAACACCAAGGAAGAAATCTTCAACAACGAGCTCAATCTTCAATGTGGACCTCCAACACAGCAGGTGTACGATTCAGAGACCTCCACAAGTACATTAAATTCAACAAAGACATCTGTACTCCTCCAAATCATCAGAATCACTTGCATCTTCTTCTGAAACCTCAAGAACACTGTCTGCCATGTCTGTCACACTAGAAATATTGCTTGCGGACCTCCAAAGCACAAACCACTTGAGTTGATGATACACACTGACTTTCCAAACATGCCTCTAGAACCACAGATCATAATATTTCAATGTGGAGCAATCCAGACCAATTTACTGTCACTTTGTCTCTTCTGAACACAACAAAACCTAGTTCAATTCAAATGGCCATATCTTCTTCAAATCTTCATGCGGCCTCTCAAAACTTAACTAGAGCTACTTCAAACAATCCTCTACACAGCCATATGATCCACATACATTAATCTTCATTAATTTTCTCAATATCCTTAACATTCCAGTCTTCTAAACAAACAACAAAATAGGATATAGTTGACACGAATGGCAACAAGGATACGTTGACATCAATGACAACACTAATTAGGCACATATTTGCAACAATCTCCCCCTTTGTCATTGATGGCAACATATGATGTGAAAAATTGATTCAACCATCAAGACAAGAACTTCTCTCCCTTTCTCTTATCACACTTGCAACCATTTTTCTTTACAGCTCCCCCTTTTATCAGCAACTAGTTTTTTACATGACTTCTCTCCCCCTTTGACATCAATGGCAAAGGGCACATATTTGCAACCTTTTCTCCCCTTTTTGTTTCAGACTGATCTCAAAATTTGCATACTAACTACTCCCCCCTGAGTAGTATCTTCTTGACATCAATTTGGATCACAAGATATGACTGTGAATTCCACCAGACTGATGCACCCTAGTGCATCTTAGTTCTGATCAAGAGGGCTAATAACCCCTAACTTCTCTTTGAGATACTCAAAAGTATCCTTAGGAAGAGGCTTGGTGAAAATATCCGCAATTTAATCCTTTGAAGAAATAAACTCCAATCTGACTTCATTCTCATTAACCTTCTCTCTCAAGAAGTGAAACTTGATTGATATATGTTGTCTTTGAATGCAACATTGGATTCTTTGAGATCCTTATTGCACTTGAATTATCACAGAAGATTGTAACAGGCTCCTCAAACACAATTCTAATGTCTTTCAACATTTACTTCATCCATAGAACTTGAGTACATTTTTTTGTTGCTGCTATATACTCTGCCTCTGCAGTAGACAGAGATATTGCCTCTTGCTTTTTGCTCATCCAAGAGACCGATCTCTTTCCCAAGAAGAATGCACCACCACTAGTACTTTTCATGTCATCCACATCTCCTGCCCAATCAGCATATGTGTAAGCATGAAGAGTGAAGTTATTATCCTTGGGATACCATAAGCCATAATCAAGTGTCCCTTTGAGATATCTAAAAAATCTTTTAACTGCTACAACATGGGATTCTCTAAGATCAGCTTGAAATCTAGCAACAAGTCCAACTGCATTCATGATATCAGGTCTGGTCTGAGTCAGATAGAGCAGTCCTCCAATCATTGATCTATACCTTTTCTGATTTGCCTAAGGGGAATCATCATCTTTACTCAACTTACATCTGGTTACCATGGGTGTACCCATTGGCTTTGAATCTTCCATTCCAAACTTTTTCAATAATTCTCTCACATACTTAGATTGAGATATGAAGATACCTTTATCTGACTGAATGATTTACAGACCTAAGAAGAAATTTATTTCACCAAACATGGACATCTCAAATTCACTCTACATCTGATCAACAAATGTTTTGCACATACTCTCATTTCCACCAAAAATGATATCATCAACAAATACCTCAATAATCAGAATGTTCTTATGATCAATCTTGAAGTAAAGATTACTATCAGCAGTGCCTTTGCTATATCCTAGCTTTAGCAAATACTTATCTAATCTTGCATACCAGGCTCTTAGGGCTTGTTTGAGTCCATACAATGCTTTTCTCAACCTACAGACCATATTTCTCTTATCAGACAATTGAAACCCTTTCGGTTGCTCAAAGTAGACTTCTTCTTCCAATTCTCCATTCAGGAATATTGATTTGACATCCATCTAATAGACCTTGGAATCTTTATAAGCAACAAATGCAAGAAATAATCTGATTGCTTTTATTCTTGCCACCGGAGCAAAATTTTCTTCAAAATCAATTCCTTCCACTTGAGAGTATCCTTTACACACCAACCTTGCTTTGTTTCTCACAACTTCACCATCCTCATTTAGTTTATTCCAGAAGACCCATTTAGTGCCAATCACATTTTTTCTTCAGGTCTAGGAACAAGATCCCAAGTGTGATTCTTTTCAATTTGCATTAATTCTTCTTCCATTGCTTTTACCCAATATTCATCATTGCAAGCTTCACCTACTGATTTTGGTTCAATCTTTGAAATCAGACAAATCTCCTCTTGATCTTTAGCAATTCTTCTTCTAGTTTGAACAACTTTATTTCTATCTCCTATGATTTGATCTTCAGAATGATTCAACGTTACATACCTGGGAGTTTTGGGATTTGTTTGAACTTCTAATTCTTGAGCTTGTTCCTCAACATCTGCACTAACTTCTTGAGTTACTAGATATTCTGGATCAATCTGGATCTGAGTCTAAGTTTGAACTTGCCTTCCTTGATTTTGACTTTCATCTTGATCATCTAAATCATATTCGTGAGACATGAAAGATTTCTCTTTGCTCTCATCAACTCTAACATTATCACTTTCAACAATCTTTTTCAATCTCTTGTTAAAGCACCGGTATGCCTTGCTTTGAGTAGAGTAACCGAAAAATATTCCTTCATCACTTCTTGTATCAAACTTCCCTAGATCCTCATCTCTTTTGATATAGCATTTACTACCAAAAACTCTGAAATATTTCACAGTAGGAGGATGACCAAACCATAATTCATAAAGTGTCTTACCAGAATTGCCTTTGATCTATACCCAGTTAAGAGTGTAGACAGCAGTACTCACAACTTCTCTCCAATAGACTTGTGGAACATTTGCTTCCATCATCATGGTTCTAGCAGCTTCTTGAATGGTCTGGTTCTTTCTTTCCACAACCTCATTCTGCTAAGGAGTCCTAGGAGCAGATAATTATCTTTTTATTCCATGCTTTTCACAGAATGTATCAAACTCACCAGAGGTAAACTCTCCACCTCTGTCGAATCTCAGACACTTTATTTTTTCACCAATCTCATTTTCCACCATAACCTTGAACACCTTGAACTTGTCAAGAGCTTCTAATTTTTCCTTCAAGAAGGTTACCCACATCATTCGGGAGTAATCATCAATCAACAACATAAAATATATGTCTCCTTGCACACTCCTAATTCTAGCAGGACCACATAGATCAGTATGCACAAGTTCTAGCTGTCCACTTGAAAATTCTTCTTTACTCTTGAATGAAATTTTATTCTGTTTACCCAGTTGACATTCTCTACACATGTTATCAGTAGGTTTCACAAGTTTTGGAAGATCTCTCACAACCTGAGTAGAACTTATCTTGACAATGTTATCAAAATTCACATGACACATTCTCCTATGCCATAACCAACTCTAATCAATCTGAGCAATCAAACAACATTTTCCAGAACTACTTAAATGAAAGATGTTACCTCTAGTTTGAGTACCAGATGTAATTTTAGTTCCGAAGCTTTCCAAGATTCTGCATTTTCCATCCTTGAATCAAAGATCATAACCCTTGTCAACCAACTGTCCAACACTAAGAAGATTATGCTTCAATCCTTCCACATACAGAACATCATTAGTGTTATTCTTACCATCAAAAGAGATGGATCCTCTGCCATGGATTCTACCAGCTAAGTTGTCTCCAAATTTCACAATTCCACCATATTTTTCAAAGCTTACAAACTTACTTTTATCACCAGTCATATGATGAGAACATCCACTGTCAATTACCCATTCATCTTTTTCTACAACCTAAGCAGCGAAGGCACTTTCCACATTTGCATAGCTAGTAGATTCAGTAGGCACCAGATCTTCTTCTTTGATAGCAATGAATACCCAATCATTTTCAGTGGAACCTCCATGATCAGATTCATCATCTGTGACTCCTTCTTCACCAACTTCTTGGACATAATAACATTTCTTCTGAACTCTAGGTCTATTAGGATTTGGCCTTGAACCCCTCTCCAGACACCCTGAGGCAAAATGACCAATCTTATTACAAGCAAAACATTTGAATGGTAACTTTCCTTCATACTTACCGGATCCTCTTGGCAATCTTTTGGCAAAAAGGGCTTCAAGTTCATCAAACTCAGTTTCGTCATCTTCAAGATCCTTCCTTGTCCTATCGAATCTGTTTGATCTTCTTGAAGAGCTTTCACATCATATCTTTATTTTTCATGAATAGTCACCTTAAATGCAGATTCAGACTTAGGAAGAGAATCACCAAACTCACTCATTTCAACTGCTGAAAGCTTACCAACCAACTGATCCCTTGTAACAGTTGTCGCAGTTCTGATGTCTTCAATGGCAGCAACTTTATGCGTGTATGCCAGAGGTAAGGATCTGAGCACTTTGGCAACAATCTTTGATTCATCCAATACTCCACCAGCGCTCCTGATACCAGTAACAAGTTCATTTATCTTCTGCATGTAGGAAGTAATGTTTTCATCTTCACTCATCAGCAACCTTTCGTATTTACCCATCAAGCTCTAGAGCTTGGCACATTTGACGTGATTATCACCTTCATACAGAGTTTCCAATTTATTCTAGATTTCATGAGTAGTTTTGAATTCCAGGACATTTGTCATTTTTGTATCGTTCAGAGCACTCAACAATGCTTCTTTAGCTTGAATATTGTATTCAGCATCCTTGAGTTTGTCAAGAGTTGTAGGACCATTCTTCAAAATCTTGTACTCATTCTTAGTTATCAACCAAAAGGCATCACCCATACATTCCAAATGACACTGCATGCGCACCTTCCAAAGCGAGTAATTTGTTCCATCAAATCTAAGACTTTCCTTCTTGTAAGTCAACATCTTGGATCTCCTCAAGTGGTCAAGCTTCTTTTAGAGGAACTGGCTCTGATACCAATTGTTGGAATTAGGTCAGACAACTAAGAGGGGGGGCGAATCAGTTGTCCCACCAAATTAACTTTTTCTTATTTTAATCCTTTTTCACAACTTACAAATAGATTAATGATATAAACATTAAAGCATGAATCAATAACACATGAGCAGAAACATAATGAACACACTTGACACCAAGATTTTAACGTGGAAACTCAGTTAATGGAAAACCATGGTAGGGGTTAACCCACAAGATTCATAACCTATTAAAAGTACTTAAAAGAAATGGGAAGGCACTTGCCTTCAGGTGCACTTCCCAGAGCTCATTGCTCAAAGAGGCTCACTGCCTATAGAAATTTATGTTTAGTACAGAAAGATTTAACTGAGAAATAGCATCTTCAACATGTCTGGTTCAATCTCATTGAATGCTCACAAAACTTATGCTCTTCTCCAAATACTTCTTTACTATCACTTCATCCTTTACCGTTCTTGTTCCTCAGCTCCTCCTCTTCTCTGCTCTGCCTCTGATCCTTTCTTAGGATTTTATTATTTTGCACAAGGATGATTTTCCACGACTCAACTGCATGCCTTTATATGCTTCATCAACCTTGGAATAAACATCAAGGTCGGCACCACAAGCATCTGACTTAATGTGAATCACTAGGTTGTTGGCCAAACCTAACTGGGACTCAAATCTTCCTTGATCAATATGCCACGCTCCATAGATTTATTCTTAGATCATCCGCAACACGCTTGAATATCTGGTCGGCCAAGACTGGAAAGAACAGTAACACCAAGGAAGAAATCTTCAACAACGAGCTCAATCTTCAATGCGGACCTCCAACATAGTAGGCGCATGATTCATAGACCTCCACAAGCACATTGAATTCAACAAAGACATCTGCACTCCTCCGAATCATCAGAATCACTTGCATCTTCTTCCGGAACCTCAAGAACAATGTCTACCATGACTGTCACACTAGAAAGATTGCTTGCGGACCTCCAAACCATGAACCACTTGAGTTGATGATACACACTGACTTTCCAAACATGCCTCTAGAACCGCAGATCATAATATTTCAATGCGGAGCAATCCGGACCAATTTACTATCACTCTGTCTCTTCTGAACACAACAAAACCTAGTTCAATTCAAATGGCCATATCTTCTTCAAATCTTCTTCCGGACCTCTCAAACTTAACTAGAGCTACTTCAAACAATCCTCTACCCAATGGCAACAGGGATATGTTGACATCAATGACAACACCGATTAGGCACATATTTGCAACACAGGTCCCATGTGTATTGGCTGCAGGTGCAATGGCTATAGGTCCCTTGGAAATGATGACCAGTGTAGGTGTTGCATGTGTAAGTGTACAAGTCCCATAAAATAGTAGAGAGCCTTTGGCAACAGGTCCCTTTAGTGAAGTGGCTAGCCAAAGGAGAGCTCAATTGGATAGGAAGAGTTGAGTTGATGGAGCTTGAACTCTAATTGAGTTATTTATGTTTTTTTATGATTTTTTTTAAATTTATGTACAAGGTTCATAGAAATCAAACTCGATGTGGCAATGTAGTCAAGCTGGTAGCTTGATTTGCTACTATTGTCTGAGACTTGGTTGCATGCCTCATTTGAGGCAAGCTGTTGTGTTTCTTCATTACCCATGTCTTCTCTCAATTGTTGGAGGAATGTATCCTTATTCAAGGGCTTCTTGT